>CM072664.1:52895113-53495113 GCA_036884735.1 Huso huso
CAAATTTGAGCACGTCTGTATATCTCATCATTTATGTCAGTTTTTCACAAACCTGGTCCTGCGGGCCCACTGTGTCTGCTGTTTGTGTTCTCAATGATTAAATTGATCCCCCAATTGAATTAACAATTAGTGACTTAATACAATGTTAGAAATAACTTGAACTATCCAACTCTTTTGGCTGCTTTCACAAACCCTGATCAGCACTAATCTTGGACTACCTTACCTGAGTTAACATTACGTAGTCCTAGATTAGTGTTACTTGAGGCCTGTGCAGCCAGCCATTTCTACAAATAATTCAAATGCTCTGATTAGACATTTAATTCATTCAATTGAGGGTTCAATTTGTAATTTAAAGCTCAGTTGGAACACAAATCAGCAAACACTGGGTCCTCCGGACCAAGATTGGGAAACACTGTTTTATGTAACTTGCTTCCTATATTGGTACATACCTGTGACAGGATGACTGGGCGGTGACGTCAGGCAGAAGCAGGAAGGTAAACACACACCAGGCAAGTACTGCAGTTAAAGTAAATGACGCGGCACGTCTTTTTATTTTTAAATAACAAAAATAAAATAAATATTTAAACAAAAACACTTGCTCACAGAGCGAAAATAAAACAGTAAACAAAAATAATCACGAACACAAAATAATAACTACAGGTCAGGCTGGGCTGTCGCTATCACTGTTCCTGTATATTTTTTTAAATACAGTTTCCTCTCTCTCTCTCTCTCTCTCTCTCTCTCTCTCTCTCTCTCTCTCTCTCTCTCTCTCTCTCTCTCTCTCTCCTCTCTAACACCGAGCTGGAGAGCTGCAGGCTTTTTATATCGTGGCCGAGGTGTTTAACTAGCTTGCAATTAATTATTCTATTACCCCTCGGCCACAATCTGCACGAGTTTCTCAGTTTCTGTGGATGGGGTTTCCCATCCACGCTACTAACCAAAATAAACATTCGGCTACGCCGTCATTTAAACAAAACAATAACAAAACATACGGCGCTTGCTGTCATCTATACATTTAACAAATACAATAATAATAATAATAATAATCAAATACAAAATAACACAGGGGCGGAGGGGGACCCCGTTCTAAAATAAAATAAACAAATCAATGTACAGGGCACCTCGCCCTGTTACAATACCTGTTAATTATTATGAACTACGTGATTACTGTGTTTATGTTGTTATTATATAAACTGCTTTCCTTGTATGTCACCTTGGATAAAGGCCTCTGCCAAATTCATGTTAATAAATTAACATTTGTTGTATGGGAAAGTATTTGAAGTCCATTTAGCATTTGTCACATATTTGCATTTGTATTTAGTTTGGTAGTAAATGTATCACATTTGCATTTGTATTAAGCAAATTCGCAAGAACATTGACATTGCCACTGGTCTCATCAATTTCCTACTATCTGGAAAACACAAGTATGCTCAAAACCATAACCATCAGATTTAACAATGGAGTCACCCATACCTTTCAACATTTATGCTCAAAGTTTGAAATCATGGATAGAGTCTGCATTGTTCGAGAGCAGTTCCCAGTCATTGGTGCTCATGCAATCACCATTCACAAATGTCAGGGGATGACTCTAAATACAGTTATGATGGATCGTGGTAACTCCATTTTCTCCTATGGACAAAGTTTCGTTGCACTTTCCAGAGTTACTTCCTTAAGAGGTATCCACCTTATCAACTTTGACCCCACCTGCATCTACGCATGTCAAACTGCAGTTGAAGACTACCATCGGTTCACAGGGCTTTATTGCCCGAAGTTGAAAAGCTTGAAGGAGACTAACACGCACAAGGGACACAAGGTAAAAGATCATGTGCATTTCATTCACCGAGCCATCATTAATATTCAGGAACAGCAAAAGCCTCAGTCTTCTAAAAGAACATTGCACTTACACATCCATTCAGAGGCTTGAGCAACCCCAATTTCACCTCATGCTATGCAAATGCAACAGCAGTGCCTTCTTCACTTGCAACCTCTGAAGGATTCATTAAAACACAGTCAACAAGAGGCTATCAGGAGCTTTGTTCACAAATAGGATCACTTGCCAATCCACTGCGTCTCTAACTACTGTGGATATTGTCACTTCTTAAGAGAACCTTTCAATAGAGGTGAGCAGCAACATGTTGCAGAGTTTCTCACCAAATTGTCTGAAATTTGTCCTGAAATATCTTGCATGGTTTCAGTCACAATAAGTCATGACATTCTATGTACTACATGTAACTACTGCTCATCAAACCGAGAGGTGTGTAGTGGATTATTTTCTTATAAGGTATTGCCTAAATGGCATTAAATAACTCAATAAAGCTAGACACAGCATTAACAGTACAAAGAGCTTATAGATGGAACAATGAGGGTAAGAACTAGCCCTGCCCGGTATCTCTAGGACACTGGGAACTGAAGTAAGATAGAAAAAACAGTTTGTCAATGTTTTATTTCTTATATATATTTTATAGTAGTTAAAGTTAAAGTTTCCTTTTGGCACAGTGCCACATGTAACTATTGAGAAGCTTCTAGAAAGTCTGCCTGAACTGCCCCCCACCGACAGGGGTAGCAACAACCAATGAAAGACTTATTATTAACCTCTATTCAGACGAACCAATGAGAATCTAAAGTAAACAAACCTTGTGGGTAACAAGGAACAACCAGTTTGATCTAATTTTAGCTGTCATGTCTAGCGTGCACTTGTCTTATGACTGTTTTTATGATTCTCTGAAATGGAGATAATTTCCTGTTCTATAGACTGACTGTGACCCTATATAAGAACATAAGAACATAAGAAAGTTTACAAACGAGAGGAGGCCATTCAGCCCATCTTGCTCGTTTGGTTGTTAGTAGCTTATTGATCCCAGAATCTCATCAAGCAGCTTCTTGAAGGATCCCAGGGTGTCAGCTTCAACAACATTACTGGGGAGTTGGTTCCAGACCCTCACAATTCTCTGTGTAAAAAAGTGCCTCCTATTTTCTGTTCTGAATGCCCCTTTATCTAATCTCCATTTATGACCCCTGGTCCTTTTTTCTTTTTTCAAGTCAAAAAGTCCCCCGGGTTGACATTGTCTATACCTTTTAGGATTTTGAATGTTTGAATCAGATCGCCGCGTAGTCTTCTTTGTTCAAGACTGAATAGATTCAATTCTTTTAGCCTGTCTGCATACGACATGCCTTTTAAACCCGGGATAATTCTGGTTGCTCTTCTTTGCACTCTTTCTAGAGCAGCAATATCCTTTTTGTAACGAGGTGACCAGAACTGAACACAATATTCTAGGTGAGGTCTTACTAATGCATTGTAGAGTTTTAACATTACTTCCCTTGATTTAAATTCAACACTTCTCACAATATGGTCTCCACTTCCTTTAAATCTTATAACCAATCCTTATATGGTTACACTGTTTAGTTTCTTTCTTCTGTATGATGTTCCAGAAAACTATATAAGCTGCATTTAAAATTAGCTCAGTGTGCGTCTCTGCCTATTGCTAACAGAGTCTGTGTTACTTTGTTGAGCGCGCCAGTTTGCAAACTAAAATAAAAGCTTTTGATTGAACTACAGCGTCTCCTCATTGAGTCAACACGCAGGCTGGGATAAAGGACCTGGAAGGATAACCCCTTACCATACTTAGGTTCAAGGGTGTTTGAAAACTTCCATTACAATTTGGGGTTGCGAGCAGGGTCCCAAACTCGACCCGGCTTGAAGGGAAGTTACCGAGGAGGAATTCAAAGGACAGTTCCCCGCCGAGGTCGATAAGGGAGTCCGGAATCAGCCTGCGGTTGACTGCGGTGAGTAGACTAGAAATTGAGTGATATAGACTAGTCAGGAAAACATAGGGTGTCACCTAAAGAAGTGACCTAGGAATTAACCCCTAATGAAATGATAAATGATCGCCTAAAGAAGCGATAATCGCCTAAAGAAGCGGTTTAGGAATTAGCCACCTAATGAAGTGGTAAGGGTTGCCTAAAGAAGCGATTAAAAAGGTAATTGTTATGTTAGTGCGAATGTGTTAGTGTCCCGTCAGGTTACGCTGGTAAGGATTCGGGTTTTATGTTAGGTGTGTCCTGGTTTCATCGTTAGATCCGCGTTAGGCAGGATTGAAGTCCTGTTTCCAGGACCTTAGGGGTTATGAATGACTGTATTGTGTATTGTCTGAAATCACCTAGGTTATAAAAGACTATTGAGTAGTCTTTCGCTAAAAACGATCGTTGGTTGAAACATAGATTAAGGATTAATGTGAAATAGATAACCAACATTGCTGGTTGTCTGACATTTGTCTCTTTCTCTCTTTCTCTGATTCTGTTTCTCTCTCTCTCGCTTTGATCTGCTATATGCGCTGTTATTTCGTTTCCTGTTGCAAAACCACTGAGCTGCTAGAAAGAAAAGGAGGAAGTGGGTGAAACAAATAAGTAATACTGTAGACTTGCCTAGTCTGACAGACTGTTAAAAAGAAGAAATTTAAACCCTAGTTTACTGTTGTAGAAAGTGGTTAATAAAATGGCCCAGAAAAGTGATTGGTATTCATCATGTAAAATATATGAAGTACACTGTCAAAAGAAATCGAAACAAAAAACGAAACGAGAGATAGTAGAAAAACTAAAGATCAACCTAACGGAATTAAAGAAAAAGGTAAAAGAGATGGAGAAAATGATAGAAGAGTTGGAAACTGAATTGGGACTTGACGTGAAAGGATTTAGAGGAAGATGCCGCGGGTGCGGCGAATATGGTCATATGAGGAGAGAATGCTTGACAGCAGAATGCGCAGTAGATGGCTGAAGCAGGTTGCGAAAGGTTTGAGTAAGTGTTGTGAAATGTGACAAAGCAGAAACAAAGGTGCACTAAAAGTAACATCAAGGATCCTTATTATGTAATATGCGTATTGTTTGTTTGTCTGTCTGTCTATTTAATGTTTACGTGTCTGTATGCCTCCTACAGTGACCCCCGACATAAAGCGCAGAAGTTAATTGAATCAGTAGTTTGTTCCTTTTCTATGATTTTCGTTAGGGAAAGTTAATTGAACTAATAGTTTGTTCCTTTGTGTTTGTTTCTCTCTGTTTGTTTGTCCATGTGCACACGTTGTTTTGAATATGAATGTCAGAATTGTATTTTGAATGCACTGACTGACTTTCTTTGCGCTGCGTATTAAAGTTTATAAGATTAGTGTTATGGACTGTCAAAAAGACCCCACTACAGATTTAACATAATAAACAATTTGCAATTAATTGTCGCGCTGACTTGTCTGTTATTGACTGTCCAAGGAGGATGAGTATGTTTAATTACCATCCCCAATATTTAGTGGATCCAGTCGCTAACAGTTGAGTTTGTACTTCGACTAAGCATTTAAAAAACTCGTGGGTGTTTGCTGGACCAGGACTTGAGACTTGACAGAGGGTAAATTAAGTCCTGGTAGACGGACATGTAAGGTCTAGTGTTTTGCCGATTGTGGCATTGTTGTGTAACTGGAATTCCTTGTGAGATGTGATTGAGTGACCCGGGTCTGGTGTGTGTGTGTGTGTGTGTGTGGATGTGAGGAGAAGGGGTATGGCTCAAAGGTAATGTTTTACCTGTGGAGAGTTAGGACATAGGGCGAAAAAAGTGCCTTCAAAGACCCAAGGGAAATAAAAGGTAATGTAAAAGTGTGAGTAGGTTAAAGACAATATATATGTATATGTATCACGTTGTAAACAAGCAAGACTGATAGATGTACCGATTGTAAATGGGAAGTAACTTGTCTAGGCCGCCAGTTGTCAGCCGAGGGAAGTCCCTGTGCAAAAACAAAATTGAGGCGATACTAAAATACCACAACCTGTAACTAACAGGAAAAAGGCAAAGTACAAAAGACAAGAGGTTATGTTACAGAAAGTTAAAACATAGAAACAAGATAGGCATTCCTAAAAGTTGTGTGGTTGAGAGGTGTTGCAGTTTACAGAAGGAAGAAAGTGTGGTAGGCTGGGGCATAGACAAGTTGATTGTTATGCTAAAGGTGGTACGGCAATAATATGAATCAGGTGTTAAAGGCGATGTAATGTGTCAAAATTATATCCGTATGTCAAAATTAATTGGAAAGACAAAGAAAGGAATTCTGCAAGGTTCGTGCATTAAGTAACATAGGATACATGTATACTGTCGATCATTTTTTATGTATGTAACTTTGGTGAGGGCAATAAAATATTACCGCAGGTCCCATGTATATCAAGTTACAAGTCGAACAGCAAATGCTAGTGCAGTAAAAGCATATGGCTTGATGCAGCAGGAACCGATTGAAATTAAACTAAAAAAAAAAAAAAAAAAAAAAAAAAAGGGGTAAGAAAATAAATAAATATACCAGTAAAAGTGCGTGAGAAGCACAATGGGGAAAAGGAAATGACAGTTTATGCACTAATGCTGTTAGAAAAATAGTCATTAGGAGCATGCCTGTCAGATTGAATGCAAATGCGTAACAAAAAAAAAAAAAAAAAAAAAAACTATCGAATTAGGGTAGAGCAATAGGCTTTGTCACATGGATTAACTGAAACTGAGGTGTGGACATTGACCATGGGAACATGCGAAACAGGGATTCTAGCCAAATTACGGGAGATCAGGGACAGTACCTACTCAAAGATGATACAATACGAGACCAAAGACAGTACTTGAAAGCAACAATTGAACAAGCCACGCGCCTGGTACCCCATGATGTGTAAGTGGGCACACGGTCCTGACCATGTGTCCAAAGGAGGGGTAGTAGGGGTAGTAGATCATGTGTAGTAGAGAAAAAAAAAAAAAAAAAAAGAAAATAAGTGCTGTACAATTTGATGGAGCATGTCAGAACTGTGGTAAAATGGGACACAAAGGTCAGATTGCAAACAGGGGCAGAAGCCTAAATGTGACAATTGTGGTAATCTCGGGCATAGGTGATCGTTTCGTTGTAGGACCAAGTAAAAGAACTGGACAACCCACACAGTCAACTAAAGTGAAAGCACAAAAGCAACGAGAAGGTTGAAACTGGCTAAGGAAGCAGTGCGGTTTCCTGTTAACCACAAAACAGCAGCTGTGTCAGTAGATATATTTTGTCATTCTTGCACAGAAACAGCAGTCTATTATAGACACACAAAATAGACACAAGAAGAGAAAAGAGATGTTAACGGTTTGGTTAATACATAGTGCTGATGGTGACACAAACTAGGGTAGCAGTAAAGCTCCCACATGGGGTTAAGTGAGTACGTTGGACACAGACCAAACGGTACCACCGCGTGGATACATCTCAGTTTGAATTTGCTGACACTGAATACCCCAAAACTAATGGTATATCTCTTTCCACAGACAGCGGGAGCAGCAACGGACAGTAACATGATTTGTGTTCCAGGTATTATGTCATTCCAGAGTCGGAGAGGATTCCACACTTCTGGGCGTGGAGCAGGCGTGTGCAGAGAGACAAGCTTTGGGGGCCCCTGGGAGAATTGCACGTGAATCCTTGAACAACGACAAAGACCACTTTCCTTCGAGAGTAACATAGAGGAACGTGGCAACCTGTGCGTTTGATAAGCCAGAACAATGCAATGACTCCAACACAGTTTGAACAATGTTCTACTCGTGATATGGCGACTAACAGTAAGAGGGGTCCAGTATGAGTCAATATGCAACCGAACTGTAAGCAGTGATGCGTCATTGGAGGTGGACTGTCTCTGGACGAAAAAAACTGTGCCAAACAGTGACAACAGGAACAAACTAATGCAACAAGTAATTGGACATGTGTTAATGTGCACACAGTGTGTGTGATGGTACTTGTGCAAATACATGGTATATGGGAGGTATGAAGCCACAGTTCCACTCCACTCAACGTCCCCACTAATGCCCTTTCCCCAGACAGGTTGATAGCTGTGGGAGAGGCAAAACCATTTGTGATGGGAGCAACCTGGTTGCAAACGTTGGTAAAATGAACATTGAAGATATCAACGACATTACACCAAAAGGTGTGGTGAGTTTAGCCTATTAACTAAAATATTGAATAAAACTTTTAATCGTGAATTGGATACATACCAACATAACGCAGGTGGCCGTCAAAGGAGGGGTCTGATTGACGACATTGCTGGGTGGTTCGGGGCTGTGAATTCAAGCCTCAATTCCATAGATAGTATACAGCAGGAAAATGAAAACCATGGCCGGTTTCTGAAAACAGGTGATGCTATTCAGAGACTGGCCATGGCTGAACAAATGACTGGTGAAAGACGGTTGACACAATAATTGAAGATGTAAATTTGACAGCTTGGAGAGAACAGATGTTACGTTGAATATGACCGGATACTGATATGTACTGAACAATGTGATGAAGATATTTGTTTTATTTTAATAGTGCCACATACCACCAGTCGGGTCCACCACAGTACCGGGATAACAGTCAGTAGCCTAGGGGTAGTAATTGGAACACGGGTTATAGTCCCACAAACAACATGGGTTGATCAGTGTGCCCAAAATGCCACCCTGTATTTCAAAGCCACTGAGTGTATTGAATTTGGTGATGCTGTTCTGTGTGACCGTGCTAGCAGCACTAACCTGTCAATGCAATTGATGAAAGCAACGGTACACCCAAAGCTAGGGTACGAAAGATGCACTCAGATGAGAAATGGAACATGGTGTGCAATCACCTCAAGCATGAGGGTGGGAAGTAGCGGCCAGGTAAGCCTCATGTCGCCGGCTGTGTGTTTTCACCCGCAGGGTGTTGTGACTGTGGGACACCTGAGCATGCACCCCACTCCACTTATTAACATCACAGGCATTAACAAAGATGCTGAAGAATGGATGAAGACAATCAAACAGGTATGCTGGTGGCATTGGCACACATTAACAAGCAGCTTATGGACGTTCACTCAAGAGTTAGTAGAGTGCAGGCGTCGCTGGCGGGCAACGCTGGTCAACTGATATTAGCAGATGCCTGATCACATGGGTGGGGTATCCTATGTGGATTAGCTAGGGAAAGTGCTGGAGTGGACTGGGCTGACTAGTGGAATGTGGTGGGACAGGGGTCCTCGCTTATTTCATTATTGGTTTTGTCTTTTGCTATTTTATTATTCTGTTATTTGAAATATGTGCTTAAGAAACAAAAGAGATTACTTACAGGGCTAGCCAATGAAGTATTGTGTTCCCGCATACGGGGCTATTAACACCACTAAACATTTGACCATGCCCCTCCTCGCCATTGAAGGTAAAGAGGAAGAGGGGTTGAGTTTAGGTACGATAGAATATCATGATTAGTTATGGTACCGGGTTGGCACGGTACCAAAGGAGGGAAATGTAGTGGATTATTTTCTTATAAGGTATTGCCTAAATGGCATTAAATAACTCAATAAAGCTAGACACAGCATTAACAGTACAAAGAGCTTATAGATGGAACAATGAGGGTAAGAACTAGCCCTGCCCGGTATCTCTAGGACACTGGGAACTGAAGTAAGATAGAAAAACAGTTTGTCAATGTTTTATTTCTTATATATATTTTATAGTAGTTAAAGTTAAAGTTTCTTTTGGCACAGCGCCACATGTAACTGTTGAGAAGCTTCTAGAAAGTCTGCCTGAACTGCCCCCCCACCGACAGGGGTAGCAACAACCAATGAGAGACTTATTATTAACCTCTCTATTCAGACGAACCAATGAGAATCTAAAGTAAACAAACCTTGTGGGTAACAAGGAACAACCAGTTTGATCTAATTTTAGCTGTCATGTCTAGCGTGCACTTGTCTTATGACTGTTTTTATGATTCTCTGAAATGGAGATAATTTCCTGTTCTATAGACTGACTGTGACCCTATATGGTCTCCACTTCCTTTAAATCTTATAACCAATCCTTATATGGTTACACTGTTTAGTTTCTTTCTTCTGTATGATGTTCCAGAAAACTATATAAGCTGCATTTAAAATTAGCTCAGTGTGCGTCTCTGCCTATTGCTAACAGAGTCTGTGTTACTTTGTTGAGCGCGCCAGTTTGCAAACTAAAATAAAAGCTTTTGATTAAACTACAGCGTCTCCTCATTGAGTCAACACGTAGGCTGGGATAAAGGACCTGGAAGGATAACCACTTACCATACTTAGGTTCAAGGGTGTTTGAAAACTTCCATTACAGGTGTTGCATATTTATCCTCTACATGTACCTGCTGGTACAGATTCCATGTGTTTGGAAGAACTCATTTATAGAAATGACAAATGGTCAATGATTCCTGGTAGCATATGTAGGCAATGCAAAACTTCTCCAATCATGAAACGTGGACTTATTCAATGAGCGGGGAGACTGATTGCAGTCCAACTTATGCTTTGGGAAACCAAACCAGACGGGACCGTTACAAAGTGACACAATGCTAAGTTTACTGCTGTGCAGAAGAGCACAATTACTGAGTACAACAATATTACCAATTAGCTTCCATTATCATACACCAAGGACAGGATGTTACTTCAGGACACTATGTGTCTGTTCTTGCTGTGGGTGCTACTGGAAAATGGGTGCATGCAAATGATGCACTTATTGAAGTCAAACCATGGTCAAGAAATGCAAACAAAATGTATATGGCCTTTTATGAAGAGATCTAATGCTTTACAAATGCCTTAGCCTAAGTTCATAACACCACTATATCAAGGAGAATAATTTTTTTTCCAGCATTAAAATGTGTTAGTATACCACCCTTTAGCACGGACATGCATATGTACCTTTTGAACCATTTATAACATTGTAGTTTTGTACCTACATAAATAACAATATATCAATACCTACCAAAATAGACATATTGTTTTCGCCACTCATGCAACTATAAGAATACAATGTTTACACTTTCAATACTGTCCAAAAGTCCCTTCTACCATTATTTTACTTTCAAATCTTTTCTCATTTCTCTTATGATACTCTACTTATTACTCTCTTGTAATGTCTGTCTGTCTATTTACCATACACATTCTCGAATATCTTTCCCTCGCTTTATTCAGTATTTGATGAAGTAAAAAAAAGAAATGATATCTATAACAAAAACATTGTCAATGTAAAAAAACAAGTTAGAAAAACGCAACAGCCGTTTAAAGGGGTGATATTGACAATGTTTTTGTTATAGATATATTATTACTACTTTGACAGAAGGTAATACTGTTTTTATCTTTAACTTTTGTTTCCTTCATTGGTAATTGAAAGTGTATTTATTCTTAAATTTCTGTGCTTATGTATTGTATGTTGTGTGAATTAAAAACATGGCCTTGAACAGGAAATGTTTTTAATTGTTGGTACTCTCAAACTGAATACGGATCAGAATCATAGCACAAAATGTGTTATCTTTTTACAGTGCAGAGGTGTGAGATCTACATGGAATTTGTGGAGTTCACTGATTCTGATACCCTGAAGTTACTGCGATATTGCAGCACCAGGTGGCTCAGTTTATTGACCTGCATCCAAAGGCACTACAGGTTAAATGGCACTACAGGTTAAATTTGTCAGACACCATTTTTATTAATTTTTAGTCAGAAGGAGTGATGATTCATAAGCTGTATCCAGAGATGATCCAAGTGACGAAGAAGGTGATGAGGTACTTTGTTCCAGCAAAATCCATAATGGATGTGTCTGTGTCAGAAGTGAAGTACAAGGGGAAAGAGACTCAGCTGACTGATACAGACAACAACATAGGTTTGGAGGGTCGTGCATATCTGCTGGAAAATGGGGGTGACATCCCCCCTGCAACAGTTACCAGAATCTTTGAGTAAGTTTTAGTTAATCGTTCATAAAATTGTAGTTGAAGAGAAAACTGAACCACACTGATGCAGGCATGAGCTATACTAGTATTTAGTCCAGGACACTAGGGTTACTCCTTCTACGCTTATCTTTTTCTAAGAGATGCAATAGGATGAGGCTCCAAGGTGGTATAACTGCAGGATACAGCTGCTGTGGAGTTTGTGATTGTGATAACTGGATCATTTGTTTTACACTTATTTATTTTAAATAGTGTTTTTCATGTTTCAGGACAGTAAGAAAGTTCTATGAAGCTGTGTAATGGGGTGCCCACCCCTTGTGCATATTAATGTACTGGTATGTATGTATTTCATTTGAATTTGTATTGTATTTTCTTCTTCTTCTTCTTCTTCTTCTTATATGTGTTAGAGTGCGGACGGACGAAAGCCGTCCGACATTGTTGTTTTATTATTTGAGACCGGCGAAAAGTCGGTCTTGTAAAATGTAGTTGGCATGGATGGGGTTAAATCTCCATCCCGATAAAGCCTGTGGGAATGTGGCTGGAGCCTTAATAAGGTAATTGTTTAACAGATAATTAAGGCTCCAGCCACGTATAAAAGACCCACTCAGAGCAAGAGGAGAGGAGAGTTAAGTGGAGTTAAGAGCAAGAGCGAATGCTACCAGAAAGCGAACCAAAGTACTAATTTTATAAAGAGGATTATTTGTTAGTGTTTATTTTGTTTTGGCCAATGTGCCCGTTTCTTTGTGTTTTGTTTAAACTGTTTATTTTTGTTTAATTAATAAAACACTGAGCGCCGTAGAGCCTCAGTTTTGCGCCGTACGTTTGTGTTTTGGTTTCATTTCCTTGGTCTGACGTCACCACTGCAGCCCTCACTGCCACATATGGTGTCCTGCGTGGGATAAACAACGCCTCCAGAGAGCCAGACCATGGAAGGACTGCAGGTATTTTTTTATAATTTTTTTTAAAAGTGTTTTTTTTTTTAATAAATAAATAAATAAATAAATAAATGGGAAAGAACGACAGAAGGCAGCAGCAGCAACCTCCGCAGGAGCACGAGCGTACAGTGCCCAAGAGGGGCCAATGGGATGACTACTTCCGCCTGGTGGAGGTCTTGAGTTGGTGCCAGGTCTGCGAGGAGAGGGGCCATTCCATCAGTGCTATCGAGGCTGAGAACCTGTGCCCTGTCTGTGGGGAACAGGGCCACTTTGTGGTCAGTTGCCCTGCCCTCCAGGAGGAGGAGGAGGAGAGGGAGCACCACTTCCGGGCTGGAGGAGCCACGGCCAGCTGCACCTTCCTATGGTTGGAGGAAGACTGCCTGCAGCTCCCACCTTCACCACCAGAGAGAAGTCATGGGCCGGTCTGGAGTCCGATTGAGGGAGACCGCCCATGGAGTGAAGAAGGATCACCCGGGGATAAGAACATAAGAACATAAGAAAGTTTACAAACGAGAGGAGGCCATTCAGCCCATCTTGCTCGTTCGGTTGTTAGTAGTTCGGTTGTTAGGACAGCCTGCCGCTCCCACCTCCACCGCTAGAGGGAGACAATGTTGCTCCCGCCTCCATCACCAGGGGGAGAAGTGGAGCTCCCGCAATGGCCTTGTTGGTCGGGGGCTCACCTCCTGCCGTCGCCTCCCGAGGCTCCGCATCTGCCGTCGCCTTATGAGGGTCCACTACTGCCGTCGCCTATGGAGGGACTGCTCCTGTCCTGTCCCACACTGCCTGGGGTTGCCTGTCCCTCACCGCCTGGGGTTGCCTGTCCCGCACGGCCTGGGGCTGCCGGGCCTGCAACGCCTAGGGCTGCCAAGCCTGCAACACCTAGGGCTGCCATGCCAGCAACGGCTAGGGCTGCCACACCTGCAACGCCTAGGGCTGTCACGCTTGCAACGCCTATGCCTGCAACGCCTAGGGCTGCCGAGCTTGCATCGCCTAAGCCTGCCACACCTGCAACTCCTAGGGCTGCCGAGCCTGCATTGCCCGTGAATGCCAGCTCGTCATCGTCTGTGGATGTCAGCTCGCCACTGCCCGGGGATGCCCACACGTCACTGCCCAGGGATGCCCGCACGTCACCGCCCGGGGATGCCCGCACGTCACCGCCCGGGGATGCCCGCACGTCACCACCCGGGGATGCCCGCACGTCACCACCCGGGGATGCCCGCACGTTGCCGCCCGGGGATGCCCGCATGTCACTGCCCGGGGATGCCTCCACGACACCGCCCGGGGATGCCTCCATGTAATCGCCCGGGTGGAACCCCAGAAAAGGGAGCTGCCGGCTACACAGCACAAGGGAGAAGTGGAGCTCCCGCTGCCGCCTTCTTGGCCAGGGGCTTCCCTCCCGAGTTCACTGCCCGAGGGTCCGGAGCTGTCGCTGTTGGAGGATCTGGAGCTGCCGCAGGTTGGGGGTCTGGGACCGGCATCAGAATGTGGACTCCAACTTTTGGGATTTTAAGGGGGGAGGGAGGTGGCCGTTGGGCCATGTGTGCTGCACACAAGGCGGGGCGAGTGTGACGGGGTGTCCACCATTTGTGCATATTAATGTATGTATGTATGTATTTCATTATTATTATTATTATTATTATTATTATTATTATTATTATTATATGTGTTAGAGTGCAGACGGACGAAAGCTGTCCGACATTGTTGTTCATTATTTGAGACCGGCGAAAACCTAAGAGAACCAAGGTAATTGTTTAATAAAGAGGATTATTTGTTAGTGTTTATTTTGTTTTGGCCAATGTGCCCGTTTCTTTGTGTTTTGTTAAAACTGTTTATTTTTGTTTAATTAATAAAACGCTAAGCACCTTAGAGCCTCAGTTTTGCCCCGTACGTTTGTGTTTTGGTTTACTTTCCCTGGTCTGATATCACCACTGCAACCCTCACTGCCACAAGCTACCATAGAAAAGACGATCAAGTCTTTCCCATTAAACAACCAGGTGCTGTCAGACATTAAAGTGTAGTTCTGAACAGTCCATGCGGGTACATGTGAAGCCATCTTGAGACAGGGAATGTAATTTAAAACTTTAAAAAAGTGGTCAAAATGAAAAAAAAAAAAACAATATACACACCTTACATAAACAGTTGTAGCAACACATGGGAACATGTAACACAATAAAATAAAAAGGTCTTTATGTGCCCTTTAAAAAACCTATTTTCTGAATATCTCCCTTATTTTGATAACTTAATATTGACATGTATGCATGAGTTGTAATTCAAACTCACTTCTATGGCCTAGCACCACGAGGACTTCATAGAAGGTGACAGACCATTCCATTGAGATGTACCACAACAGCTAATATGATGGTCGGGGAACGTATGAAGGCACAGATTAAGTCAGGGAACATAAAAATAGAACTTAAATATGTTGGTGAGGAGCCACAAAATACTAGTCTATATCCCCACAGGACATGATAAACATGATAAACAAGATAATTAGGATGCACAGGCTTCGATTCTCTTACAAAGTAAGTTGTTGAGATAACAAAATCAAAAAAGGGAGACTCTAACTAGGATTCCAGGTGTGTATGGGTTTGTATTTGATTTTGCCTGCTATAGTTTGCCAACTGTATTTATACCAAATTATGACGATTGTGTACCATGGCCTAAAAATATACATTTTGTGTTGTTTATCTCAAGTCTCTAGTGTTACAATATACCGTTTTTTTTATGGTCTGCTTTAAAACTCACTGTTTGCGTGTTAGCTGGAAAAAAAATCAAGTAGGGTAAAAAAAAAAAAAACTCCACTCGAGTTCTATTTATAAATTAACAAACTATTTACTGTAGAATAAAATATTGCTTCCTTTTTCCTCAGCTTTGTCTCACGGGCAATTCATCAGTCATTATCTTTCTAAAACACCTGTGTGCATAAGTATGCATGCGTATGTATTCATGTGCATGTGTGCACATAAAAAATTGTTTGTATGTATGTTTTTTAAGGATAATTATGTATCGACCAAAGAAACTATACTATATAAATGATAAAGATAGTGAGTATTGTCACATTTTCCTCTAACCGTTCTTAAAACTTTGTCATTGTATACTTTAATCAAAGTTTCCTATATCCTGTATCCTGTTTGTTATAATGTTGGCTTCTGCTTATCATACTCATTCCAGGATTACAGATAGCTTAACCCTTTTCCGAGTTTACTTGTACATTTTAACAGTGCTGTTGATCATATTTATACAATGCCTTCAACATGTTTTATCATGGTTAGTCACTACTTATATCCTTGTTTTTATTCACCTTGCTTACCTGTACTTTACCATGTTTCACGTCACACGTTTTTGACCACTTATTTTACAAAGAAATGTTGCATTACTTTCATAAGGGATTGTAACAGGGTGTTGTTACGTACGTGGGTCGTCACTGAATAATACTGAGGCAAACACAGAGCATTGGGTGTTGACACATTATACAGGCACGCAGATTTAATTACAACACAGGCCCTGACGCTAGGGTACTGTGGCAATGTGTCCCCCCTGTGTGTATTTTTGTGTTTTATGTTGTATGTTGCGTGTGTTAATGTTGGTGTATTGTAGTTGGTACACGGGATATAATGTGGGTAATGAGCACGAGTATTTAAAATGTATAATTGTATTTAGACACGGGAATTGCACTTCACGTACATTTAAAGTACTTAATATGTGAGCACAGAGTTTTCACAGATTAGTTCACGTGCTGGGATTCAAGTGAATAATTAATTGGTAATTGAATCCCAGCACAATTGTATATATAGATGCACGTTTTACTCACTCAGGGTTGGGTGTTCGGTGAGTAGAGAACAGGAGACAGAAGGGGAGTAAAAAAAACTAAAATAATAATTATTTGTTTTGACTCACCGTGTTTGTCTGTTAGTCCACTGTTCGTTTAAGTGTTAGTCTGTTTTGTTTGTCTATTTATTTTGGCCGCAAGTGCCATGTGCTGTTTTTGTTTAAAACCTTTTTATTTTGTTCATTATTAAATGCAATTCACATTTCACTTTGCAGTACTGTGTGTTTCTTCCGGGTCTGACGTCACCACTACAACCTGCTTGTCACAGGTACTAACAATGGTAAACCTAGCACCGGATTTAATAAAGAAAACAAAACAAAACAAACCTCAAAATAACATTTTGCCACACAAGACTCCGGCCTCTTCAAACGGCCTTTTCAGACAGCCTTGGCTGGGCAATGCCTTTACGAGCACCGTCTTGGAGTGGAAGGGTTTAGTGTACGTAGCGGACACTCTCCTCCTCGATGTAAACACAGCACCCACGCAGCCTCCCCAGACATGCCCCCCAGCCAGTCAGGACCTCCCAATCAACTTAGCACCGGACGAGCCTACCTGCTCAATTAGTTGCTTAGCAACGCGTCTCCTGTTGCACATCCCAGCTGCTTCCATAAAGGCACTCATGCACTCAAGGGTCTCCATGTCACAGGGATAACATTTTATTTAATTTTTTTTAGTATTACTCACTTATGTTCTTCATGTCTAGTAGTGGCACATGAGGCTAGCACAAGGTCCTGCCATGCTGTTCTGTCCTGGGGTCTCCTTGCCGCAGTACCCCAGGTTAAACCTGCAGATTTGAGCTCTTTCTCCACATTGTTTTGGGTCTTCCTTTTCTGAGGCTTCCTACTGGGGTCCATTTCAGAGCTGTCTTAGCTGGGATATAGTCTTCCATGCGCACAACACAACACAACCAGTTCCATCTGTTCTGCTTAAAGATGATGGGGATGTCTTCTTTCTTACGTGGTTTGGTGGAGTCTGGAATTAGATGCAGAATAGGATTTTTCTTAGGCAGGTGTTGTGGAAACTAGAAAGTTTTTTCAGCTCATACTGAGGTATGCGCCAGCACTCTGAGCCGTATAGGAGAACAGAGAGTATGATGCTTTGATACATCTTCAGTTTAGTTTTCTTATTGTACTTAGATGATTTCCAGACTGGTCTTAGTAAAGGCATTTCTGACTTTACCTGATCTTGCCTTGATGTCAACTTCAGTTCAAACTTGTTGGCTGATGATACTTCCAAGGTAAGTGAATTTTCCAGCACGTTCCAGTGGATGGATTGCTGCTATGTGGTTTTGGTTGACATGATATTTATTTTATTAGTGTTCACTGTTAGGCCAATTAATGCGACTTGATGCTGCAGATTTGTAGTCTTATTCTGTGCCTGTTCTTTTGTGTGGGAAAGTAATGCAATGTCATCATCATAGTCTAGGTCTTCTAGGGTGGAGAACAGGGTGCATCTGATGCCTGCCTGTTTTGTTTTGTGGCATGACATATCCCTGTTTGACACCACACTTCAGTAAGAAATCAGACTTTGATGTGCCCACTGTATAGGAGAAGCTAAATAAGTGCTACTATTTTTGCTGGGATACCACACTGTCAAAGGCTTTTTGAAAATACAAATTTATATACAGCTATGGCCAAAACCTTTGTATCACCCTGTAGAATTAACTAGTTTTGCTTCATAAAGTTGAATGAAATCTGCATAAAAAATTACATACCGCTTTGCAGTTTTCCATATACTGATATGTGACATTTTTAAATCTAACAAGAAATACTGTACAGTAATCCATCGCATATCCGACTGCGGTGAGACCGGAGTAAGGGCGGATATGTAAAAAGGTGGATGAATGAATCCTGTTTTAAATACCACTATACACAGCTGTAACAATTACTATATTCACACAATTATTGTTTTGGGATTCAGCTTTTATTAGGGAGCTCCCCTAATTCACTTGCTTAGAAAGATACATGGTATTAATGCTTGTGACAGGATAGCCGTCTGCTGTTTGGATGTGTGCTTTCGCAACTGAGAGACAGGCAGGAGATCGAGAAGGAGGTTGAAGTTGTTACGCCCCGCAGGGGAACAAGATTTATTTACATATCAACAAACTGAACAGCTCACATAACACATAAGAACATAAGAACATAAGAACATAAGAAAGTTTACAAACAAGAGGAGGCCATTCAGCCCATCTTGCTCGTTTGGTTGTTAGTAGCTTATTGATCCCAGAATCTCATCAAGCAGCTTCTTGAAGGATCCCAGGGTGTCAGCTTCAACAACATTACTGGGGAGTTGGTTCCAGACCCTCACAATTCTCTGTGTAAAAAAATGCCTCCTATTTTCTGTTCTGAATGCCCCTTTATCTAATCTCCATTTGTGACCCCTTGTCCATGTTTCTTTTTTCAGGTCAAAAAAGTCCCCTGGGTCGACATTGTCTATACCTTTTAGGATTTTGAATGCTTGAATCAGATCACCGCGTAGTCTTCTTTGTTCAAGACTGAATAGATTCAATTCTTTTAGCAGTCTGCATATGACATGCCTTTTAAACCCGGGATAATTCTGGTTGCTCTTTTTTGCACTCTTTCTAAAGCAGTAATATCCTTTTTGTAACCAGGTGACCAGAACTGAACACAATATTCTAGGTGAGGTCTTACTAATGCATTGTAAAGTTTTAACATTACTTCCCTTGATTTAAATTCAACACTTCTCACAATATATCCAAGCATCTTGTTGGCCTTTTTTATAGCTTCCCCACATTGTCTAGATGAAGACATTTCTGAGTCAAGATAAACTCCTAGGTCTTTTTCATAGTTCCCTTCTTCAATTTCAGTATCTCCCATATGATATTTATAATGCATATTTTTATTGCCTGCATGCAATACTTTTCTCTATTAAATGTCATTTGCCATGTGTCTGCCCAGTTCTGAATGCTGTCTAGATCATTTTGAATGACCTTTGCTGCTGCAACAATGTTTGCCACTCCTCCTATTTTTGTGTCGTCTGCAGATTTAACAAGTTTGCTTACTATACCAGAATCTAAATCATTAATGTAGATCAGGAATAGCAGAGGACCTACTACTGATCCCTGTGGTACACCACTGGTTACCTCGCTCCATTTTGAGGTTTCTCCTCTAATCAGTACTTTCTGTTTTCTACATGTTAACCACTCCCTAATCCATGTTCATGCATTTCCTTGAATCCCTACTGCCTTCTGTTTGAGAATTAATCTTTTATGCGGGACTTTGTCAAAAGCTTTCTGGAAATCTAAATAAACCATGTCGTATGCTTTGCAATTATCCACTGTCAATGTTGCATCCTCAAAAAAGTCAAGTAGGTTAGTTAGACACGATCTCCCTTTCCTAAAACCATGCTGACTGTCTCCCAGGATATTGTTACCATATAGGTAATTTTCCATTTTAGATCTTATTATAGTTTCCATAAGTTTACATATAATAGAAGTCAGGCTTATTGGTCTGTAGTTACCTGGTTCGGTTTTGTCTCCCTTTTTGTGGATCGGTATTACGTTTGCAATTTTCCAGTCTGTTGGTACAACCCTTCTGTCAAGAGACTGTTGCATGATCTTGGTTAGCGGTTTGTAAATAACTTCTTTCATTTCTTTGAGTACTATTGGGAGGATCTCATCCGGCCCAGGGGATTTGTTTATTTTAGGAGCTCCTAGTCCCATTAACACTTCTGCCTCTGTGATGCTAAAGTTATTTAAAATTGGATAGGAACAGGTCGACATGTGGGGCATGTTGTCCGCGTCCTCCTTTGTAAAAACCTGTGAAAAGTAATCATTTAATATATTTGCTATTTTTTTTTCTTCATCTATGATTTTGCCATTTGTGTCTCTTAGACATTTAACCTCCTCTTTGAATGTTCTCTTGCTGTTATAATATTGGAAAAACATTTTGGAATTGGTTTTAGCCCCCTTAGCAATATTGATTTCTATCTCTCTCTTGGCCTTTCTAACTTCCTTTTTGACTTGTGTTTGCAGTTCCAAGTACTCTTTCTGTGTGCTTTGTTTTTGGTCCCTTTTAAACGCTCTGTAAAGTGCCTTTTTTCGCTGAATATTTTTTTAATTGATCTATTAAACCATTTTGGCCATTTTGTTTTAGATTTAGATTTGTCTACTTTTGGGATGTAATTGTTTTGCGCCTCTAGTACTACATTTTTAAAAAACAGCCATCCTTTTTCCGTGGAGGTTTTCTCTATTTTACTCCAATCTACTTCTATTAGTCTCTGTTTCATACCTTCGTAGTTTGCTTTTCTAAAATTGTAAACCTTAGCTTTAGTCATTACTTTTGGGGTTTTAAAAAATACTTCAAATGAGACCATGTTGTGGTCTGAGTTTGCCAATGGCTCTCTGACCTCTGTTTTAGTTATTCTGTCTTCGTTATTTGAAAAGACTAAATCAAGGCATGCCTCCCCTCTAGTCGGTGCCTTGACAAATTGCGTTAGGAAGCAGTCATTTGTCATTTCCACCATTTCAATTTCGTCCGTCGTGCCCCCCATTGGGTTCTCCCATTTTAGACGGGGGAAGTTGAAGCTTCTCCTTTTCTACACGCATTTCGAATGTCATTGTATAACAGATTATTTTGCTCAGTGTCTGAATTTGGCGGTCTATAGCATGCTCCTATTATTATGCCCTTTGAATTTTTGTCCATTATTCTGTCTCGTATTGATTTGGCGTTGTTTTCTTTGTCCAGATTTAACACCTGGGCTTCAAGACTATTTCTTATGTATAGCACTACCCCTCCGCCTCTTCTGTCCTGCCTGTCTTTCCTATACAGTGTGTACCCACTAATATTATATTCGTCTCCATCACTCTCAGACAACCAAGTTTCTGTAACACCTATCACATCGTAGTTACTTGTTAGTGCAGCAGATTCAAGTTCTAACATTTTGTTTCTGAGACTTCTTGCATTAAAATAAATACATTTAATCGTTGTCTTACCTGAGTTGTTGCCCTTGTTTTGATGTGGTCTCCCTTCTGTTTTTTTTGTTTTCTCCCCCCTTCCTTTCTAGTTGCTTCTGGACCTCCTAAATGCTTCTGGACCTCCTCAAGGATCCTTTCTCCGAGTAGATTGGTTCCCTTTCTGTTTAAGTGCAGTCCGTCCCACCTGTATAGATAGTCCTTGTTGTAGAATGTGCTCCAATGTTCAAGAAAGGTGAAGCCTTCCTGTGTGCACCACGATTTCAGCCATGCATTTTGATTTTGTATTTCCAGCTGTCCATATGGTCCTTTGCAGGGTGCCGGCAGTATCCCAGAAAATACCACAGTTTTGGTCTTGTCTTTTAATTTCCTTCCTAGCTCTCTGCTTTTGTTTTGCAGGGATCTTGGTCTGTCTCTTCCAATGTTGTTTGTACCGATGTGGACGACTACTACCGGGTCATCTCCTGTTCGTTCTAGGAGCCTGTCCACGTTCTCAGTGATGTGCTTGACAGAGGCTCCTGGAAGGCAGCACACTGTTGTAGTAAGGGGGTCGAAACTGCGAACTGAACTTGCTGTTTCTCAATATGGAGTCCCCAACAATCATGACCTCCCTTCTTTTTGCTGCCTGGCCAGCACTGTTTATAGGGTCCTGGATGTTGTTTCTTTCATTCTCTAGATGTTGGTTTTGGTTATCTAAATGTTGAAGTGGCTCAAATTTGTTGGATGTTTGGTTTTCTGGTGGTTGTGTTTGACGAAGTTTCTTTTTTCCCCTGCTTCTGCCTATCTGAACCCAGCTGTTTCGACTCTCTTCCATCTCCCTGGTGGCTTTCAGTCTGCTAGGGGTGCAGACTTCCATGAATTGTGGGTGTGTCAGCTCCTCAAGCTCCTGTTGCTGTCTCATTTCCTCCAGCTCCATTTCTAACAGACTTACTCGTTGAAGCAAGTCCTGGATCGTGCGGCACTTTACAAAAACTTGGTTGAGCTCTGTTGGGTTTTCTCGGATTTCCCACATTATGCAGTTGTCACAGATTACTGGCTTGAAGACCATGTTTTATTATTATTATTATTATTTTTTTTGGAAGTTCAGTTTAGCTTCTGTAGCTGTCAACCTGCTTTCAAACTGCTTCTAACTGCGTTGTACTTGTCCACGACTGTACTTCTCCCACGCTGTCGCTTCCACACGCTGTCGCAGTGAACACTGGCTGCCTTTTGTTTGTTTCTGCATTGTGCTGCGGGCTCCGCCCCTCCCCCGTGTCTCAGAACGGCGCGGAATTTGAATCAGCTGCTCCAAGTTTTAGCCTGTTATCAGAAAAAGACACGCAGCTGTTAGACTTTAAGCTGCAATGTTTTCTGATTAAAGCAATTCAAGATGTAATTTAAAGATGTAATTCCTCCTTTCTGCTTCTAACTGCGCTGTACTTGTCCACGACTGTACTTCTCCCACGCTGTCGCTTCCACACTACCAGCAATGGCAGTGCATGGAGCACATACAACACAGTGTACGAAAACTTTGGTAGGATCTACAATATCTGACTAACTAATATACTAAACTAATCTAACTAATATTCTTTATTCAATAATAAACTAACACTGCTGAAGAGATTGATCGTAGCAGATAAACGACTGGGGCGGACATGTGACTTGTCCGGTAGACTTTTGCAATGTCATTTTGTAGTTTCTTTGATGACATGGTGATAAATAAAAGATCTACATTATGTTCATTTATTTATTTTTATTTTTATTATGTCTCAATCTTAAAATTCTAGGTAATGCAAAACTTTTGGCCATAGTTTTTGATCTGTCTTACATACATTAAAACATACATTAAAACTAAGAAAAACTACTAAAATGATGGGAGATGTTCTTTTCACAGAATCAGTAATGTCAAAATTAGTGAATTGCGTTATGATATCTGTGATTTCAACAAATGAACATAAATACCACACAGTACAAATAAATAGTACACAGTGTTTTTTTTAAGAAAAAAAGAACAGTGTTGTTCATTTTTGGCTGATTGGTTGACACCACATGTTACTTACATTCAATCAAAGTGGTCCTCAGGGAATGCAAGTAAAGGAAGACTGAAAACAAAGTTGCAGTAACTGGACGGACATATGTTCTGTTTTTAAAATATTTTTTGGCCTAGGATTTCTATTAACAGGAACATTACAGGATAGAATAAAAGTCTGTTGGCAGTTTGACACAAAATGCTTAAAAAACATGTTACAGATTTTAGATTTTTTATAATACTTTTTTTTTTTTAATTTAAAATGGTGGATGGTTGAAAAACTAGAAGTTCATGAACTTAATCAACCCCATGTATGAGTTGAAAATGACCATATACAAAATTAAAAAACAACACATAGTCCATGCATATTGCCCATACACTGTGATAATCCTTATTGGTCATCTTGCTTTGAAATATAATGCTGTGTTAATTGATAGAAAACCAGTGTCCTTGAAAAAAATGGTCAGGGTGGCTCATGTGTGACCATGTTGAAGGTCTTGTTTAGATTGATTCCTGGCACAAACGTTGTGACCTGCTACATTTACAAACATTTGCCAAAAGAACTCACTGATTGGAGTGGATTACTGAGTGTACACAAAAAGGTATTACTCACACAAATATAGTATATGGTATAGATCATTTAAATTATTATGTCAGACCGCAGTAGTTTTTAGCTGTAACATTATTTCTTTAGGTAAAGCTAGGACCCAAGTTGGACACCCCTGTCTCGCAGCTTAAGATTGAACTGGTTTGTTCACAGAACCGTAAAGCACATGTTTTGGAGACAGGGAAACAAGGCAGATTTTACTTGGCTGTTGGTCATAGACATGTTTTACAGCATGGTGTGATAGGAATAAAGTGTGATAATGACAAAGACTGTATGTAATACTATTGCAATTACTGTAATAATCACTCAAAAATATTGTAAGAATGTATGTGTTTTAGAAATAGATTGAGCATTACACACAAGTATAGTCGTAAAATAGAATTCTAGATAGCATACTATCATGTTTATCATAGGATAGCATGGAAATATAGGTGAATATTATACAAGAGGTATGCATTATACAAGGGATGTAACCCACAGTCATACGCATTCTACACCTTGATAGGTTTGAACTACAGCTATGGCCAAAAGTTTTGCATCACACCGGAAGCCATAACAATAGTTAGTACAGTATTTAATGTTAGATTTCGAAATGTCAATTATTATTTTTTTTTTTACATTTTATCAATTTTTCTAAGTATATGGAAAACTACAAAGTGGATGTAATTCAATATGTTAACGTAACATTATTCAGCAGGTTTAATTTGACTTTATGAAGCAAAATGTGTTAGTTCAATAGGGTGATGCTAAACCTTTGACCATAGTATTAGTCAGGGATCTTAACGTTAGTCGACTGTTTTTTGGTAGAAAAATGTTTGCTTTTTGTAAAACTTCGACTTAATACTGCATCTTCAAAGCAATTTAGAGGGAGTTTTTATTTAAAGAGAAAAACTTTGTAAAACCATCGCATGTCATTGAAGGTCCAGAATGTATTTTGGGCAATATTCTCAGAAAACCGTGCTAAAAAAATAGATCAAATTAAGGTTTATAAGATTTGTGGATCATTTATTTCAATATGTTACCTTAAATAATTAACTATTTACATATTAAATAGAAGGACTGTCTACTAATTATCTTTATTATGAGGAATAATCATTATTGAATGCCAGAAGTGCCTGTGTTTGAAAATTACATACTTTGTTTATAGCAGTGGGAAAATGTATTAAAATGAAACCGGTGCTATTACCTTTTTTTTTTTTTTTTTTTTAACAAAATACAGTCATAAGAACATAAGAAAGTTTACAAACGAGAGGAGGCCATTTGGCCCATCTTGCTCATTTGGTTGTTAGTAGCTTATTGATCCCAGAATCTCATCAAGCATCTTCTTGAAGGATCCCAGGGTGTCAGCTTCAACAACATTACTGGGGAGTTGGTTCCAGACCCTCACAATTCTCTGTGTAAAAAAGTGCCTCCTATTTTCTGTTCTGAATGCCCCTTTATCTAATCTCCATTTGTGACCCCTTGTCCTTGTTTCTTCCACCTCACACGATGTGGAAGCGATATCGTGTGAGGTGGAAGCGACATCGTGTGAGAAGTACGAGTGGACAAGTACAAAGCAGTTAGAAGCAGAAAGGAGGAATTACATCTTTAAATCTGGAGTTGCTTTAATCAGAAAACATTGCAGCTTAAAGCCTTGCAGCTGCGTGTATTTTTCTGATAAGCTGAAACTCGGAGCAGCGGATTATTATTATTATTATTTGTTTATTTAGCAGACGCCTTTATCCAAGGCGACTTACAGAGACTAGGGTGTGTGAACTATGCATCAGCTGCAGAGTCACTTACAATTACGTCTCACCCGAAAGACGGAGCACAAGGAGGTTAAGTGACTTGCTCAGGGTCACACAATGAGTCAGTGGCTGAGGTGGGATTTGAACCAGGGATCTCCTGGTTATAAGCCCTTTTCTTTAACCACTGGACCACACAGCCTTCAAATCCCGCGGCGTTCTGGGACACGGGGGAGGAGCGGAGCACGCAGCACAAACACAAACAAAGGCAGCCAGGCTTCCCAGCGACAGCGTGTGGAAGCGACATCGTGTGAGAAGTACGAGTGGACAAGTACAACGCAGTTAGAAGCAGTTGAAAGCAGGTTGACAGTTGCAGAAGCTACACAAAAAAAAAAAAAAAAAAAAAGGTCTTCAAGCCAGTAATCTGTGACAACTGCATGATGTGGGAAATCCGAGAAAACCCAACAGAGCTCAACCAAGTTTGTGTAAAGTGCCGCACGATCCAGGACTTGCTTCAGCAATTAAGCCTGCTAGAAAAGGAGCTGGAGGAAATGAGACAGCAACAGGAGCTTGAGGAGCTGACACACCCACAATTCATGGAAGTCTGCACCCCTAGCAGACTGAAAGCCACCAGGGAGATGGAAGAGAGTCGAAACAGCTGGGTTCAAATAGGCAGAAGCAGGGAAAAAAAGAAACTTCGTCAAACACAACCACCGGAAATCCAGACATCCAACAAATTTGAGCCACTTCAACATTTAGATGACCAAAACCAACATCAAGAGAATGAAAGAAACAACACCCAGGACCCTATAAACAGTGCTGGCCAGGCAGCAAAAAGAAGGGAAGTCATGATTGTTGGGGACTCCATACTGAGAAACACAGCAAGTTCAGTTCGCAGTTTGGACCCCCTTACTACAACAGTGTGCTGCCTTCCAGGAGCCTCAGTCAAGCACATCACTGAGAATGTGGACAGGCTCCTAGAGCGAACAGGAGACGACCGGTAGTAGTCGTCCCACATTGGTACAAACAACATTGGTAGAGAGAGGCCAAGATCCCTGCAAAACAAATTCAGAGAGCTAGGAAGGATATTAAAAGACAAGACCAAAACTGTGGTATTTTCTGGGATACTGCCGGCACCCTGCAAAGGACCATATGGACAGCTGGAAATACAAAATCAAAATGCATGGCTGAAATCGTGGTGCACACAGGAAGGCTTCACCTTTCTTGAACATTGGAGCACTTTCTACAACAAGGACTATCTATACAGGTGGGACGGACTGCACTTAAACAGAAAGGGAACCAATCTACTCGGAGAAAGGATCCTTCAGGCGGTCCAGAAGCATTTAAACTAGAAAGGAAGGGGAGAAAACAAAAAAACAGAAGGGAGACCACATCAAAACAAGGGCAACAACTCAGGTAAGACCACTATTAAATGTATTTATCTTAATGCTAGAAGTCTCAGAAACAAAATGTTAGAACTTGAAGCTACTGCACTAACAAGTAACTACGATGTGATAGGTGTTACAGAAACCTGGTTGTCTGAGAGTGATGGAGATGAATATAATATTAGTGGGTACACACTATATAGGAAAGACAGGCAGGACAGAAGAGGCCGAGGGGTAGCGCTATACATAAGAAATAGTCTTGAAGCCCAGGTGTTAAATCAGGACAAAGAAAACAATGCAGAATCAATATGGGTCAGAATAATGGACACAAATTCAAAGGGCATAATAATAGGAGCATGCTATAGACCGCCAAATTCAGACGCTGAGCAAAATAATCTGTTGTACAATGACATTCGAAATGCGTGTAGAAAAGGAGAAGCCATACTAATGGGGGATTTCAACTTCCCCCGTCTAAAATGGGAAAACCCAATGGGGGGCACGACGGACGAAATTGAAATGGTGGAAATGACAAATGACTGCTTCCTAACGCAATTTGCCAAGGCACCGACATGAGGGGAGGCATGCCTTGACTTAGTCTTTTCAAATAATGAAGACAGAATAATTAAAACAGAGGTCAGAGAGCCATTGGCAAACTCAGACCACAACATGGTCTCATTTGAAATATTTTTTAAAACCCCAAAAGTAATGACTAAAGCTAAGGTTTACAATTTTAGAAAAGCAAAACTAAGGTATGAAACAGAGACTAATAAGTAGATTGGAGTAAAAACCTCCACGGAAAAAGGATGGCTGTTTTTTAAAAATGTAGTACTAGAGGCGCAAAACAATTACATCCCAAAAGTAGACAAATCTAAATCTAAAACAAAATGGCCAAAATGGTTTAATAGATCAATTAAAAAAAATATTCAGCGAAAAAAGGCACTTTACAGAGCGTTTAAAGGGACCAAAAACAAAGCACACAGAAAGAGTACTTGGAACTGCAAACACAAGTCAAAAAGGAAGTTAGAAAGGCCAAGAGAGAGATAGAAATCAATATTGCTAAGGGGCTAAAACCAATTCCAAAATGTTTTTCCAATATTATAACAGCAAGAGAACATTCAAAGAGGAGGTTAAATGTCTAAGAGACACAAATGGCAAAATCATAGATGAAAAAAAAAATAGCAAATATATTAAATGATTACTTTTCACAGGTTTTTTACAAAGGGAGGACGCATGGACAACATGCCCCACATGTCGACCTGTTCCTATCCAATTTTAAATAACTTTAGCATAACAGAGGCAGAAGTGTTAAAGGGACTAGGAGCTCTTAAAATAAACAAATCCCTGGGCCAGATGAGATCCTCCCAATAGTACTCAAAGAAATGAAAGAAGTTATTTACAAACCGCTAACCAAGATCATGCAACAGTCTCTTGACATAGGGGTTGTACCGACAGACTGGAAAATAGCAAACATAATACCGATCCAAAAAGGGAGACAAAACCGAACCAGGTAACTACAGACCAGTAAGCCTGACTTCTATTATATGTAAACTTATGGAAACTATAATAAGATCCAAAATGGAAAATTACCTATATGGTAATAATATCCTGGGAGACAGCCAGCATGGTTTTAGGAAAGGGAGATCATGTCTAACTAACCTACTTGACTTTTTTTTTGAGGATGCAACATTGAAAATGGATAACTGCAAAGCATACAACATGGTTTATTTAGATTTCCAGAAAGCTTTTGACAAAGTCCCGCATAAAAGATTAATTCTCAAACTGAACGCAGTAGGGATTCAAGGAAATGCATGCACATGGATTAGGGAGTGGTTAACAGGTAGAAAACAGAAAGTACTGATTAGAGGAGAAACCTCAAAATGGAGTGAGGTAACCAGTGGTGTACCACAGGGATCAGTATTAGGTCCTCTGCTATTCCTAATCTACATTAATGATTTAGATTCTGGTATAGTAAGCAAACGTTAAATTTGCAGACGACACAAAAATAGGAGGAGTGGCAAAGACTGTTGTAGCAGCAAAGGTCATTCAAAATGATCTAGACAGCATTCAGAACTGGGCAGACACATGGCAAATTACATTTAATAGTGTAAAGTATTGCATGCGGGCAATAAAAATGTGCATTATAAATATCATATGGGAGATAGTGAAATTGAAGAAGGGAACTATGAAAAAGACCTAGGAGTTTATGTTGACTCAGAAATGTCTTCATCTAGACAATGTGGGGAAGCTATAAAAAAGGCCAACAAGATGCTCGGATATATTGTGAGAAGTGTTGAATTTAAATCAAAGGAAGTAATGTTAAAACTGGTGAGGTCTTACAATGCATTAGTAAGACCTCACCTAGAATATTGTGTTCAGTTCTGGTCACCTCGTTATAAAAAGGATATTGCTGCTGTAGAAAGAGTGCAAAGAAGAGCAACCAGAATTATCCCAGGTTTAAAAGGCATGTCGTATGCAGACAGGCTAAAAGAATTGAATCTATTCAGTCTTGAACAAAGAAGACTACGCGGCGATCTGATTCAAACATTCAAAATCCTAAAAGGTATAGACAATGTCAACCCGGGGGACTTCTTTGACTTGAAAAAAGAAAAAAGGACCAGGGGTCATAAATGGAGATTAGATAAAGGGGCATTCAGAACAGAAAATAGGAGGCACTTTTTTACACAGAGAATTGTGAGGGTCTGGAACCAACTCCCCAGTAATGTTGTTGAAGCTGACACCCTGGGATCCTTCAAGAAGCTGCTTGATGATATTCTGGGATCAATAAGCTACTAACAACCAAACGAGCAAGATGGGCTGAATAGCCTCCTCTCGTTTGTAAACTTTCTTATGTTCTTATATTCTTTTTTCAGGTCAAAAAAGTCCACTGGGTCGACATTGTCTATACCTTTTAGGATTTTGAATTCTTGAATCAGATCACCGCGTAGTCTTCTTTGTTCAAAACTGAACAGATTCAATTCTTAGAGCCTGTCTGCATACGACATGCCTTTTAAACCCGGGATAATTCTGGTCGCTCTTCTTTGCACTCTTTCTAGAGCAGCAATGTCCTTTTTGTAACGAGGTGACCGGAGCTGGACACAATATTCTAGGTGGGGTCTTACTAGTGCATTGTAAGGTTTTAACATTACTTCCCTTGATTTAAATTCAACACTTCTCACAATATATCCAAGCATCTTGTTGGCCTTTTTTATAGCTTCCCCACATTGTCTAGATGAAGACATTTCTGAGTCAAGATAAACTCCTAGGTCTTTTTCATAGATTCCTTCTTCAATTTCAGTATCTCCCATATGATATTTATAATGCACATTTTTATTGCCTGCATGCAATACTTTACACTTTTCTCTATTAAATGTCATTTGCCATGTGTCTGCCCAGTTCTGAATCCTGTCTAGATCATTTTGAATGACCTTTGCTGCTGCAACAGTGTTTGCCACTCCTCCTATTTTTGTGTAGTCGTTGTGTTTTGATTTGTTCATTTTTTTTGCGATTAATAATTTTTTATTTTATTTTAAAGATAACAAAACAACAAACAACAAATAACAAATATACAGCAACCCAAACCCGAGCAACCTGCCCCCAGCCCCCCGCCCCTCCTCCCAAGGACCAAAATAAAATAAGAGAAAACTATTCCATGATCAACGTGAACACCTTAACATGGGCCTCCTTCCATATTTCAAGCACAAAAGCAGAGGCATGATTGGCAGTAGATAGTTCTAACAGAATAACGTCAGAGAAAGTAAGCATCCAGTGTCGCCAAGATAATGAGTGTGGAGGAAGCCAACGCTGAACCAATAGTTTTTAGCAGCAGTGAGACCGGCTAGCAAAGTTCTCCTTTGAGAAACAGAGAGTTGAATTGTAGAATAAAGGCGGCTCCAGAGGAAGTGCATAATTAAGTATCCTTGATAGAGCGGAGGCAACTTGCTTCCAGAAAGAAAAAACATCAGGGCATGTCCAAAACATATGCATAAAAGTGCCAGGAGTACCATGGTGACAAAATCCACACATTGGATTGGGGGCAAGTCCCATTCTGAATCTCCTACGTGGAGTCAAGTAAGCTCTACAGCATCGTTTGTAATGATTTGACTGATGATCTGGATTCCTCGATGCTGTGAAAACATTAACCCACACCACATTCCACAAGATCTCTTTGTTAAACACACGGGTATCATGGTCCCAAGACATAAGTAGGCCAAGAGGCTTGTAAGATTTTTGAAGCAAATGATTATAAATAACTGACATCAATCCTTTTGACATAGTGTTATTAGTGAGCCAGTTCCTTATAGAATGTGTAGCGGGCACTGTGTCCCATGGTACTTCATATGCATGTAGAGCAGATCGTAACCTAAGATACAAAAAAAAGAAGAGCCTGGCTGTGACAGGGTAGCGTTGCGGACCCAGATGGTATTGGCAGGCAAAAGAGACTCAGAGACAAGGAAGCTGTAGTTTAAGCGTTGCTGCGCAGTTTAATAAACAAAAAATAAATCAACAGGTTGAACAAACAAAAAAACACGGCTCACAAACACAATAAACAGGAACAAAATAATCAGCTCAAGGGCCAAAACAAAAGGTTTAAACAAAACACAAAAAACGTAGGCTGGGCATTCGCCTTCACTACTAACAAAATATAACTACAAAGTTTCCAACAGTGACACAGTGTTCACTCACCCCAAAACTCCCTCCACCAAACAAATGATTTTTCCCCTTTTTTATACCATGTGGCTGGAACCTAATTATCATCAATGATTCAATTAGCTCCAGCCACATTCTCACATGTCTTTTGGCAGGGGATAGGAAATTAACCCCATCCCTGCCAACCACCACCAAATCACCACAAAATCATATTATTTACAGGCAGGGCCCTGCTCTGCCACACTGGCAAATTAAAAGCAGATCTTAACTCCTGGAAGCTGAGTAGGCCATTAGCACCAAACAAGTCTCCAAATAAACAAATTCCTTTGTCTGACCAAGCTGAAAATATAAACTGTTTATTACCAGAAAGAAGGAAAAATTGCCAAATAGGAGTATAATACCCATATATCGTTGAATGGCCCGCCAGGTTGCAAATGAGTTAGCTATGATAGGACCAAACTGCATAATACATTTCTTCATAGCGAGGTCATTAAATAAAACATCTTCTAATCGATGAGGAAGAACTAACACCTTTTCAATTGAATGCCATGGGACAGATGAAACAGTGTCAAACCAGGTTTTAAGGGGGCGTAGCTGGGAAGCCCAATGGTTTTAAATAAAGTTTAAAATTTGGTAGCGCTAGTCCATCTGCAGATTTGGCACACTGAAGGAGATAGGTGAATCATAGAACTAAGGAAATTAACGCAGGGAAGGATATTTATTTTAACAACAGACATCCTTGATTGTAAAGAGGACGGGAGCAAGGACCATCTGTAGCAATGTAAGGACTGAATGCAAAGAAGTGCAAATACTAATTCCTAAGTAAGTAAATTATTTTTTAACAGGGATGGTGGAAGGTATAGAAACTTTACCCATGGCAGAATTAAGGGGAAACAAAATAGATTTTGACCAGTTAATCTTATAGCCTGACCAAGCACTAAAAGTATCAAAAAAAGCAAGTATACGGGGCAGGGACTGTTCAATGTCAGATACATAAAGTAAAACATCATCTGCATATAGAGACATGGAATTTTTTGAATGATCCAATTTCAATAGGGGAGGAAAAGTTCCCTTGTCTAAAAGCTTGGGCCAAAGGCTCAACTGAGGGCAAACAATAAGGGAGAAAGAGGACAGCCCTGTTGCGTACCTCTATTAAGGGTAAATGGTGAAGATTGGGCAGAGCTAGCTAATATAGCAGCGGATGGATTGACATATAGAACACAAATCATATTAATAAATGAAACACCCAGGCCAAAATATTTTAGAACCAGCCACAAATAATCCCCCTCTAGCCGATTGAACGCCTTTTCGGCATCTAAAGATAGCACCGCATTCGGGGAGGCTTGGCCCTTAGATTCTTGGATAATATGTAACAGGTGGCGTATATTATCTGAGGCCAGGCGTGTCTTTATAAAGCCTGTCTGGTCTGGATGTATCAACTTATGAATACAATTCTCAAGTCGCAGGTCTAAAACTCTATCAAAGAGCTTAATGTCGGAATTCAGTAAGGAAATCGGGCGAGAACTGGAACATTCAAGAGGGTCTTTCCATTTTTTTTAGCAGAAGAGTGATTAGAGCCAAGTTTTGGTTTTGGTGAAATGAGCCTTTATCAATCACTGAATGTACTGCATCCAGTAACACTAGGCCTACCAGATCCCAAAATGTCTCTAGCAGTTCTGGGAGAATACCATCATTGCCTGGAGATTTACTTTTCTTCATACTCTGAAGGGCATGTTTGAGTTCATGAAGAGAGATTGGGTCACCAAGCAAATCGGAATCTTCAGGAGATAGTTTGGGAAGATCTAGTTTTTGCAGAAATCGAACACAGGCATTAGTATCTAAAACATTTACAGACTGATATAAACCAGCGTAAAATGTGCGAAACAGAGTTAATTTGGCCAGGTTCTGAGACAACATCAGCTGAGGGAGATCGTATAGCTGTAATAGATGAAAAGGATTCACTCTGTTTCAGCCTGAGAGCTAGCGTTTAATTCTATTTTCTTCAATTCTAAAGCTACAGCTGTTGCATCTGAAAAAGCTAACTTTTGTTTATGTTCTAAATCTGAAATAAGGGATTCAAGATCATTAATACCTTTTAAGGATGATTTCTTAAGATGTAATGCAAAGGCAATACACTGACCCCTTACAAAGCACTTAGTGATTTCCCAAAGAATGTTCTCAAGTTTAGAATGGAGTTGAGTAATAAATTAAGTATTTTGGAGCAGAGAAGTATTAAAGCGCCACCTTGTTGATTTCTGAGGGACAGACCAAAAGATAATATAATCAATTCTAGAATAAGATTTATGTCTGGCCAAAAAAAAAGTGAAATCTTTAGCACAAGGATTAATTATGTGCCATAAATCAAGTACATTCAAGTCTTGTGTAAACTGTTGAAGAGGCAATGTACTATTACGTTGAGAGTCAGTGGGGGTTAAGCTAGATCTGTCCAGGGAAGCATCCAGAACCGCATTGAAATCCCCTCCAATCACCAAAGAATAACCAGACAGAGAGTTTAACAAACTAGTGATGGAGGAGGAAAAGGAGGATTCAAAATTATTAGGAGCATAAACAGAGACAAAGGCTATTTTCTTACCATTAATTATAGTCAAAACATATGCCATTCTGCCTGTATGATCCTCCCCGGTTCCCTCAATCTAAAGTCTAACACTACGTCTGAATAGTACCGCTTTGAATTTAGTGCTAGCACTATATCTATATCTATTTTACGTAATTGAGTTTTCTGAAGTAGTGCAACATCAACCCTTTTTCCGATGTCCCTCAGAATCCAGGAGATGATCGAGATGTCAGCCATTACATAAACTAAAGAAGACAAAATAGAAAAAGAGTAAAACAATACATACATATATACCTCAAGATAAATAACATTGCTAGCCGTACTGAAAATTCAGATGTAGCTGGATAAATCAGGAAGGAACGCACACCAGCGTTACATCAGTAAATGCTCTACAGAGGTGGGATGTGGCAGGACTGTAATCTGGATAGAAGCACTGGGTTTTGCAACCATCTTCACGAATCGGGTTACCTTTCCTGCTTTCCTGTAGAATGAGCTGCTGGTCAGTTTAGGGAAGTAGCTTGAAAATAACAACTCTGGGTTTGTTACCATCACCTGCAGAGCATCCATTAAAGATCTTGTGTCCTCTTTCAATTTCAAATTTCTGTTGGGAGACAGCAGGAAACCATTTAGGCAGCATATTTTGCAAAAAAAACTGACGGTGTCATCGCCTTCTTTCCCCTCCAGCAAGCCAACCAACCTAATATTGTTTCTGCGAGACCAGGTCTGCCAATTTACGCTCTATGCTTTTGAGGCATGTAGTGCAGTTATTGACTGCTTTCTTTTGTTCTCGCAACTCCCCTCGTACAAAGTCAACCTTTGAAACTAATTGCTGAACAGTTGCCACGTGAGCATTCAGGTCGGTTTTCAAAGTATTAATCATAGTCAGATGCTCATGCAGACTACTTTTAATATCAAGGACAACGTTACTCACAGTTGTTGTAATAAGGGCGGCAGTCTCTTTCTGATGTTGCTCTAACAGTAGTGAAATGGCGTCCGCCATCTTGTTCGGATCCGAGAGAGCAGAATCTCTTATCTTTTCTTGAGTGGAGACACTGCAGGTGACGAACCTGTCGCCTTTCGGGTTCCAGCCATTCCAGACAGTGTAGGCTTTCAGTATCATGAAAAGAAAAGGAAGCAGGTGAGTAGAGCTCTAACTGCAATCGACCATCTCAGTCTGCAAGTCACATGATCTCCATTTGTTCATTATTAAATGCCAAAATTAACAATGGATTACTGTAATAATGGATTACTGTAAAAATAAATCTCTGATTATCCTTCGAAGTTCAACATTTCGAAAAATTTCCCAGAATTTAGGTCTCCCTCCCAACCTGCGAGGGCACTGTGTAAAGGGAACAGAATACCCTGGACATGGTGGCCTGATAGTTAATTCCCAGGGTTAGATGGAAGTTGGCCATCTAAAAAGGGGGCAAAGCTACAGTACACTAAATCATTGACCTGAAAGGGAAACGATGTGGCATCCGCGGATTGGAGGAGCAGGTGCACTCGTTAACCAAGGGGTCATGGTTGACGGTATTTAAGGGGATGTAGTGATGTGATCTGTTCCCTTGTGAATGGTTAAAATTGCATGACCAAAAGGAGAACCTGTGTTGTGAAATGTGAGTGTTTTGTTTGTTTTGTTTGTCGTTAATAATACTGTTTGTTGTTATTTAGACGGCTAACATGATCCAGAGCTGTCACCAAAGGCCAGCACTAAATCCGGATCAACATCACTGCATTTTGTTTTCACTAAAGAACTGTATTCACTATGAGCACTAGAGCATGCATTGTGGACTGGTGTTTGTGTGCGTGTTACGTGTGGGTGAACTGAAACAGGACTGTTATTATTTCGGGGCCAACCCGCAGATTATAAATAAACAATACACATCGCTGTATTGCTTCATTAACATTGTTATTTTTTACTGTTGTTTGCCATCATGCCATTGGATATAAACATCAAATCACCATTGCACCTGGATTATCGTTGTCTGTCTGATTATTGATCACCTGCACCTGCACACTGTTAACCACTACCGCCCACGGCACCAGCAGGACCCGTGATGAAAGCCCCTAAAGCCAGGGTGCAAAAGATGACGACGGAGGATGACAGAGACGGTTACCTGGTTGCTTTTGAATGGCTGGCTACCACCGCATCATGTTATTCTGGGCCGAGATTGGCCAAACTATAAAGAATTGGTGAAATTAATGGCAGTCTCGACCGTACACGTAAACGTGGCAGAAAAGAAAGGGAAATAATTGTTGATGTTTTCCCCCCTTTTTCACAGTGTGACTGAGAGGGCGAGGTTACTGGGCCATCTAGGGCAGATGCTACTCCCGCCCCTCTCAATATACCCGACATGTGGCTCTCAAGCGTGGACATAGTGTGGGGCCAACACAACGACCCCTCACTAGTGCACACTTGGGGACAGGTCCGGTCTATTGAAGGTAAGGATGTTGAAGGCGCTGGGGCGCTAGTATTTCCACAATTCATTATCAAGGGGCAATTACTGTATAGGGTAAACCTTGCCATGGGCACAGGACAGCCTGTAACACAATTATTAGTTCCCCCGTCTTGTCGGCCAGAGGTCATGAGGCTGGAGCATGATATCCCTTTTGCGGGGCACCTCGGAGCTGTGTCGAAATATGTAGCCACATGCCCAGACTGCCATCGAGTGGCGTCGGGTCGAGTGTGCCCTGCCCCTTTGGTCCCACTGCCGATTATTTCCACCCCCTTTGAACGCATTGCAATGGACATAGTGGGCCCTTTACTACCTTCTGATTCGGGGTATACGCATACAGGTGGAGTCATTATGATTTCCCCTGACAACACGATTCTGTGCATTTTACGATACGTTGTCACTGTGTTGGGGCTTGTTAAGCGTCTTTCTGACTGCTAGAGGGCAATACCTAGTTAGAAACTGCTTTGACTATAGATTAATAGCAGGGTCGAGGTCACATGCTAAAACTAACTAATAACAAAAGGGCAAAGCTAACTTCTAGTAAACTCTTTTGTGTAAGGCAATAGCTCAAAATAAATAAAATGTACAGTAGCATATATCAATAAGTTAAAGCATGCTTTTTCTTAAGAAATGGATACATGCATTATGCATGTGAAGGTGGTTTTACGTTTTCCTAGTAAGTTGTCAGGTTTTTGTTTTTTTTAAGAAAACAAAACCATACGTATTTTCTTTATGATGCAGTAGCAATATTACAACCTTGGCCAAACCGAACATGCAACACAATTGTTTTGTTTTTACACATAAATCATATGCAACACTGTAGCAAAGTGGTAATTAGTAACAGGTGTATAGCAGGTGCGGTGCGGATGCAGTAATCCCAAGAACAAACAGTACAAAAGTACAGGTGAAATGGTTGTTTTAATTAATCCAATGGTCTGATGACCAGCCAGCAAATAATGTGTATTGCACAGTAGTCAAAAGGGTTGCAGTCCCACATAAGCACAGTACTAACACACACAATTAGACACACACACGATCACAAGTCCAAAGTGAGTGCTCTCAGTGCTGAAGTGGTGAAGAACAATATAATACGTGCTATACTTGTGAACAAGTGCTGATAACAATGTTAATCGTGACTGTAGTGCAGTGTTGATCTGGTTTTGTGCTGGCCCTTGGCGACAGCTCCAGATTGGTGTTTAGCCGTCTAGTGCTATATAACAAAAACACAGACAGTTACTAAACAGACAAAACAAACAAAACACTCACAAACTCCTTTCTTTATTTTTAATTTGGGGAAATCTCCCGGTCCTTCCAGTTTCCTTGTCTCTCTGAAACCCAAGCGAAGGAAAAGATTTACAATTCTCCGGCCCCTTATGCTTTCACGCAGGACCCCTTGGTAAACGATTTCAGCTTTCTCTATTGCCTACAGCTGCTACTTCGTTTACCTTCCGGGTCAATACGTTCCTGCAACGGAGTCTCGCCTTCTTCCAGGCTGACCGACTTCCCGACCCAGGAAATGAACTGTCAGGCCAGCCCGTCCAAAGACTTTCCCTTTCGCTACTTAGCGCCCTCACAGGTGGGGAGGGAGATTTACAACCAGAACTCATTATATTTCTGTCACAAACATGTTTTAAATATGTACATTTTTCTGTGTATTAATTATAATATTTTAAGAAGGTTGCAAACACACAGGTCAAGGCATGTATGTAGCACTGGGACAAATACACAGCTTCAATTAAAATGTATTCTATTCACGTCACATAATTTATAAATGACAGTATAGACACTACCATGAAACCACTGCATTAATGAAGTGTGAAATAAATAAAAACACTCATTAAGCCTTGTGGCAATGTGTCCCGCCCCTGTGTGCATTTCTGTGTTATATGTTGCGTGTGGTGTGTTAATGTTGGTTTATAGAGATGGCTGCACGGGATATAAATGGGTGTGTGCAGCACGAGTTATTTAAAATGTAAAATTGTATTTAGGCACGAGGATTGCACATCACTTCCCGTGCATTTAAAGTATTTAATATGTGAGCACGAGGTTGCACATAATTAATTCATGTGCTGGGATTCAAGTGAATAATTAATTTGTAATTGAATCCCGGCACAACAGTATATATAGATGCACGTTTCACTCACTCGGGGTTGGGTGTTCGGTGAGTAGTGAACGGGAGAGAGAGGAGCAGAAATAAAGTTAAAGATTAATAACAATTGCTCTCGTGTGCTGGTAGGACCAGCACGATACTTGTTTGTTTATTTTTACTCACCGTGTTTGTGTGTCTGTCCGTCCACCGTTTCTTAAGTGTTGGTCTGTTTTGTTTGTCTGTTTATTTTGGCTAAAGTGCCGTGTCCTGTCTTCTGTTTTGTTCAACCTTTTTATTTTCTGTGTGTTAATAAAACGCTGAGCGCCGCAGCGTCTCAGATTCACTGCAACAACTGTCTGTCTGTGTGATTCTCTCTAGCCTGAAGTCATCCCTGCAGCTAGCCTGTCACAAGCCTACACTTTATTCAACTTTGTGCTCAAACTATTTTCTTGCTATTTTCTCATTTGTTTATTATATTGGCCCGCCTACTAACATATATGACATATTAAATATTCTTTATTCTAGATTGTTTTAAATGCGGCGTTTTAATTAGACATTTACTTTAAAGTTTGCCAGGCTCATGGATCCAAGCTCATGCACTTGCTCGTGCACACTTCTACCCATACAATAATGGGATAGGCGTGACATTTGAGAACAAATTTAAGAAACAAACTGTAAACGGCATATGAATGCTTAATTCATACAGTTTGTTAATGTGATTTTAGAGAGCATTTTTTAATTTATTCAACGAGTTGGAAAATTGAACTTGGGTACACTGTAGAATGTGCAGGTCTCCATTTGAAGTTGGCGGTTATGAAGCCTAGAAACTGAATGCATTTTGGTTTCATGCGCTGTTTACAGTTTGCTTCTATCATGTGTACATCCAAAGTTATGAAACTTTAAATTTGACAGTTGAGCTTTTATTTGAAATACAAACCAGCGCTTGGTGATTGCATCATTCAGTACAGTACGTTTTCATGCTGCCTGCATGTAAACTTACTGATTGTAGGGATGGAGCAGTGTGCACGGTTTGGACACATACTTGTCCATCTTGCTGGTGGGAAGAGGTTGTGCTGCATGACTCTTTCACAGATCTGTAGTGGATAGAGTCATTTCGTGTCACCAGGGCAACATTCAGCATTATAGTGGAACTGGTAAAGGAAGATATGCAGCCAAAAAGGAATTACGTACGGCCTCCTGTGCCAATGGAAAAAAAGATTGCTCTGTATAGGCTGGCATCCTCAGCTGAGTACAGGATAGTTGGCAATGGTTTGGGGTGCATAAAACCACGGTTCATCGCTGTATTTACAAGTTTGTTAACTCCCTTGTTCAGAGGCACTGCAACACGTACATAACTGCCTGATGTAACTGAAGCAAAAAGCATTGCTCTGCATGTCAGTGAAACGCACGGGTTGCCCCAAGTAATGGGTATGATTGATGCTACCCACATTCCCATCAAAGCACCATGGCACTGTCTGAGAGATTACCTCAACAGAAAGTACTGGGCATCTTTCATTCTCCAAGCAGTAGTGGATGACAGTGGCAGGTAAATTTCATGAATATATAATGTGTATATATATATATATATATATATATATATATATATATATATATATATATATATATATACTGTATATTGTGTTTACATAGGTCTTGACAACATCTCTGTAAGGAATATATTATGAGTTTTCATGTAAAGTACCTTATAAAGGCACACATCCATAATGTGTTTAAATACTGTTTATTTAAATCATTTTGACATGTCTTGTTCCTTTATTTCAATGGTTTAGCGACATCTCGTGTGGCATGCCAGGATCTGCACATGATGCTGCGGCGTTCCGGCCTTCAGGATTGTATACGCGTCAACACCCACTTCCGCAGGTTAGTATGTCTAATGGATTAATGTATTCTTAATGGAAATAGGTTATTCAGTTATGTGTATAATAAAAGACAGTGTTAAGATTTTACATTTTCCTGCTATATTTCTCATTTAACAGCGTTTGTGTTTAATGCTGTAGTTTCAAATTAAGCGCTCGATAGTAATACTTTAAGATGTTTGGGGGATGTCAGTAATGGCTCAAAATAGAATAGATTGACTTTTGCATATATTTCACATCTTTTTTACAATAGTAATCTATATTCCCCTTTCATTCATGCAATACAGCATATAGGGGATCAGGGTGTGCCCTTATATCTAGTCGGTGATGCTGCGTACCCCCTACTTCCCTGGCTTATGAAAACCTATCCATCTGGACATCTGACAGCTGTGGAGGAAGTGTTCAACACCATGCTTGGGCGAGTATGGGTAGTGGTTGAACAGGCGTTTGGGCACTTGAAAGGGAGGTGGCAGATATTGCTGAAACGGTTTGAAGTGCAACATGAGTTTGTTCCCAAAATTGCCACTTCCTGCTTTGTCCTGCACAACCTGTGTCAAGGACAAAACGAGGTGTTCAGGAATCAGTGGCTGACGCCTGTGAGACAAACAGGGAGATGGTTACGTCAGCCGCCAGTTTCAGCTGGACACCAGCGATCTGACAAGGCTCATGCTGTCAGAGACTCTCTCCTTTCTTTATTTTAAGTTTTGTTGTAATTACCGTTGTGTTAAATATTAATGATGTAAACAAATAAAACACAATCAATAAGTTCATTTCAAATGTTATTTTGTCAGTATTTATTTACATACACTATTTTATTGTTGTGGGGTACGTCCTCCTCCCCTGGTACAGGGGCCTTTCTCTGGAGGGCGACCTGGATGCCGGGTAGATCATCCCACAAAGTGCATTTTGTCCGACAAAAGTGAATTTTGTCCCACAGAATTAGCATTTCGTCCCACAGAATGGTATTTTGTGCACAGAATTAGCATTTTGTCCCACAAAATGAGTTTTAGTCCCACAAAATTATAATGTTATGTTAAGTAATTTTGTGGATGAAACTGATAACTTACTTTGCTTTTTGTGGACAGAATGTATACTTGACTATTCATTATGTCCACAAGATGATCTAAGGAAAAGTGTATTTTGTCCACAAAATGAAAAAGTTTTATTTCATTTCATCCACAAAATGAAAACTCTCTTTTACCTTTTGGTCTACAAAATGAAAACTGTCTTTTGCCTTTCGTGGATGAAATTAAATACATTTGTTTTTCATTTTGTGGGACGAAACGCATGTTGTAATGTATTTTGTGCACAAAAGCCCTTTCGTGGACAAAATGATGCATGACACAAACGGCGCCCCATAGATTTTTGCACCGAGTTGTTTTCCGAGGCATTCAATCTGACAATCTGCCTGATATGCCCCCTCACACACAGACACTGAAATTCTACTTATTATTTTAAAACGTAAGTTCCTTGATTGGTCAATCACACAATTTTGAAAAAAAATCCCCACTAAATTTGTGATTGGTTTATATTTGGGGAAAGCCTTACAGCCATAAAATATAGATAGTATTTATCGCATGTAGCTAATAATATATAATGACACGAGTACAGGAGGCTTCCCAGATAGCGGACGCTTGTAGGCCAGTAGAAATTAAAAAACAAATTAGTCATTTTAAAAACATTTACTCGTAAAACTTCTACTGAACAACAGCCAGTTGTCTTTTCCATAGATGTGTAGGAAATGACCTAGAAACAAATCAATAAATTTATCTAGAAACAAATCAATAAGCTTATCTTCTCTGGTATCGCACAACGGTTTCCCAGACACCATTTAATTATTATTTTTTTTCTTGGTGGAGGCGAGAGTAGGATAGTCACGTGATTAATTCAAAACTTTTATTAGCTAAACTTGGCAAGTCTCCTGGTGATCATGAAAAATCAAACTGAAAACAGGTCTCCCAAAAGGAGTTATAATGTGTATTGCACGTTGTGTTTAAAAGTATTGCAATTTAAAGCATAGAATCAGATCTCCGTATACCACATATGATCATAGAATGTATTTGTGTAATGTGATATACGATAGGGGATGTTTACTAAACTGTAAATTAAAATATATATGGTATATATACAGTATTTTAAGGATATGCACAAATCCATATACAGATCACTTTACTTCATTTAGTATAATGTGGTCCTATGGAACATTCTGATTTATATACACTGTGGTAATTTGCTCTATTCATTAAAATTAAAACTTTATATTTTTAATGTACAGTATAAATAAACAGCTACTGGACCAAATTCTCACTACTTTTGAGAAGGGGACTGGGAGGGGGTGAGATTTGTTGGTGAAATAGCGGTTATTATTATTATTTGATGTTAGTATTGGGGGATGAATTGTTGTACACCCATTTCCTACCTGAACATCACATCAATTCTGGAACACTTAGCTGCCGCTTTAGCCAGCTCTTCTTCCTTCTTTCTTTTAATTTGCTGCTGGTTTGGCATTGCTCACGGTCGGAAAAAACCACACTGCAGTGACACTGCCAGACAGCAACTCTGACTGAAATCCCTGGAACTTAAGCGCGGTCAAATTCAGCTCAGTCTTACAGCTAATAGCACACCCCCTCTGTTAGCCCCTTATTAACCAATGATACGTCATTCTCGTGGCTTAGTGCTGGGAGGTGTATAGTAAAAAGAATGGCAACAATAATACATCATAATAATGAGTCATTTTCTCGCATGACGAGATTAGACGAGACAGAATTAAACTGAATTGTGACAGAACGGGCCAGCTGACGTTGAGCAAGTGTGTGAATGGGTTGTAGATCAGATGTGCTGGTGATGGACACCAGCGGCAATGACGGCGGGCACAGAGGCAACTTTTGCTGCAAGTTTTTTTAAATTTGGAGAGGCATTGTGGCAAAACGGTTTGGGCAGCACGCGAAACATGTTAGTGTTTTCTTAATATGTTTTTTTAAATTACAATAAAAATAAAGAATTTTTGAGTGCGGACGTTTCGCTGTTCTGTGTCGTTGCTTAAATTAAGAAGCTTAATGTGGAGTTACAAACCTAGCATTCCTGGTTGTGGCCAAATTAAAACTCGCGTTTACATACATAAAAGCAAATCCATATACTTAATTCTTAACATGCAACTGAACCGTAGGCTCTCTAAATTAAGAGCATAAGCGGACTCTGTGTGGACCAAAATGGCATCAGTTGCATAAAACAAGCGGTGTCCGACTGGCACGTACACTGTCAATTTCAGAACATAAATGATAACATAAATCACTACTGAAGTTGTATTTAAGTTCAGTTTGTATACATTGTGCTTTGGGAACAACTTTGCATTTAAGTCAATAAAATCAGGAAAACATGGTTGAATATCTTTGGTTTAAAATATTGTAAACACCTTATATGCATTTTAAAAAGTAAAACAAATAAGAATTTACATAGAACTCGCCCCAACACACCCAACACTCGCCCAATTGTGAAGGAATTGGAACATGTTTCTTCCTTTAATAGTAAGTGTGTTTTTATAATACATTTATTATAAAACATTAGCTGCTTTTGCAAAGCTTTAACAGAAATTAAAATATGTTTTATACTGTAGCAAAATAGGTTAACGCAGGGAGGTGCATCACACAGAGCGCACAGGCGGAGGGCGGGCGTGAACCCGGGACCTCTCGCAACAAAGCATAGCGCCAATACCGATTACGCCATTACGTGTGATTACGTCACCTACTAGTCCTGCTGCTGCCTTCCCATGTGCACGTATACTCTCCCCTGCCAGCCTCAAGTCTGCCCCGGACTTGCTCACGAGGCTACAGTTCGACGAGTGCCTGCCGGTGTACCTGCGTCCACTTCTGACACCAATGTAGCGAAATAGGTTAATGCAGGCAGGCGCATCACACAAGGCGAGGCAATCCACACACAGGCGGAGGGCAGTTGCGAACCCAGGACCTCTTGCACTAAAGCATAGCGCCGATACCGCTGTACAAAAGAGCCATCTTCTTTGTAAGGAGCGTATATCGGGCTTATGTCCCTGTGTGTGATTACGTCACCTATCAGCCCTGCTGCTGCCTTCCCCTGTGCACGCTACAATACATAACACTTATGTAAGAAAAATGTAAATAGTGTGCAGAAAATTATGTTACAAAAAAGCCAAAACACAGAGAAACAGAAGCCCTATGTGTATTTGTGACAGCACCAAAGTATACTGTAAAACTACCATCATATCATATTAAAATATACCGTAGTAGCCTGTCTGCTAAACTATGGTAAACTTTCTTCGTATATTATTAGCAGTTGCCCTTACACAATAACAACATTCCCTATACATTCCTAATACTATTAAGCAGAGACTCTGCCAGGCCCCCACTCTCATCACTCCAGACTTCACTAAGAGATTCATCCTCCACACCGATGCATAGGATGTCGGTTTCGGTGCAGTCTTGTCCCAAACGGTAGACAGAGTAGAACACTCCATCCTGTACCTCAGTAAAAAGATGCTACCTCGGGAGCACAACTACTCCGTGGTCGAAACTGAGTGTTTGGTCATTAAATGGGCTACTCACTCACGATACTACCTGTTGGGACATTCATTTGATCTCGTCACTGACCACACCCCACTCAAGTGGTTATGCACAATGAAGGACAGCAATGCCCGGATAACTTGTGGTATCTGGCATTGCAGTCCTTCATGTACCACATGGTACACTGTGCGTGGAAAGACCACCAAAATGCGAATTATTTTTCCTGGGAGGGGGGAATAATGGGAAAAGTAGATTTAACCGAGTGTTCCTTCTGCTCCACTCTGAGCGGTTGGATATGTGACAGAGATCGAATGATTCTTGGTGTTAGATCTCTCTCCCGACCTGCGAGGGCGCTGTGAAAAGGGAACAGAGTACCCTGGACTGGATGGCCTGACAGTTCATTCCCAGGGTTGGGTGGAAGTAGGCCATCTAGAAAGGGGCAAAGCTACGGTACACTAAATCATCGACCCGGAAGGGAAATGATGTGGCATCCACAAAAACTTGATTCTAATACAGTCAGTCTCACTCTAGCTTTCACACTGGAGCTTGCTCTCATCATGTCTCAAAAATTAAATAAGGTTGGGCTTTGTTAGAATTTGTATGGGTGATCACCATACAAAATTAGGTCAAAAAGTTGTCCAATGGTGAGGCAATTTACCCTTTATAATGCAAAAGGTGCCATCCCTGCTTCTTTAACCACAGTCGGAACAGTCTAATGAATATCAAACATTATTTAAGCTTCAAGAATATGACTGGTTATTTATTGTGCATCCACTTTCTTCTTAGACTGGCAGCAAAATATTTTAAAAAGGTGCAGTTTTTTTTTTAGGCAGGAGCACCCATGCCAGCTAATATGTAGGACCCCTACTAAACATGGTTATGTAGGGTGCTAGCCATTTGGACAACTAATTTATGATTTAGGTGCATGGGGATAGGAACTACATGACTTCTATTTTGATTTTAAAAAATACTAATTAGCAGTATTAGGTATCTGAGCTCCTCAATGGCTTATTGACATTCAAACCCTGAGTTTAAGGGTCATCTTTAGTCTTGTACAGTATCTAGTTTCTCCTTATCAAGTTCAGCCAGTCAAAACAGTTGTTCCTTGAATAGAAGTAAAGGTGGTCAGGGGTTGAGAACCAGTTTCCAGGAGCAAGATGTCATCAAACATTACCAGGAGTAGGTGTCTTTAAATGTTACTTCATTAAATCTATTGTAATACACAGATTATTTTAAACCTCCATCATTCTGTACCAATACCACTGCTGCTGCCAATGGTCTATTTCCTACTGAAAGATTAGATGTATGTGCCATTCAGACTAGATTGGCTAGACCTATTTCAGCTTGATGTTAAATTAGTTGTCCATTCCAATTTACACAACAACTGTTACTGTATATTTTCAGGTGATAGTAAGAACCCTGTTACTGATCCCAGTTCAACCCTGTCTAAATACATACATTAAATCAGTGACCTTCCACAGTCTGTCTTTTAAAGTATTTCTGAAATATTATCCACAGCAGTTCCTACTTTACAATATTGAAGTTCAGTACCTATGTAAGGTATTGTGGTTTGCAGCTTAATCTGATGAGTTGTGTCTTGTTATTGATTAAATATTGTTGTGCGTGTTCTTTCATGCAGTGTGGGTTAAATGGAGTACACGACAAGAGTTCACAGCAATTCCAACACATTTATTGTCTATCAATGCAGGGTACACAATGTCAGCACTCACTGAAAGGCAGGCGAAGGCAGTTTTTATTATTAACAGAATATTTCCTCAGTTGCAGAACTCACAGCGTGGTGCTTTAGCTCCAGCACAGAACATCAGCTGGACGTTCGTACCATGAGCAAGCAACCAACTAATACAACAATCATTTGTTCTAACTTGTTCGTCACGTTCGGCAGAGCAGAGTTTTTATTGGCTAGCCAGCAGATGGATTATAACACTGAAACTGCAACAAACATTCATTACACTATCCTCCTCCCAGTCCCTTCAGCACTGCTGCCAACAGAACACTCACACGGAATCCTCTAACCTAAGGCCAGATTGGATTACAGAAACAGAACATGACCTTTTAACATTTTTTTTTACTAAAGCAAAAGAGTCTTTCTGAACCAGTTAGTCCAGGGAGTGGGCTGGAATGCTTATGGCTCGTCCACTGTAGGTACATTGAACTCCAGCATCATCATTTTCATGCTCAGAGTTGCTGATGGAGTCAGGCTTAGTGATAGCCCTCCTATTCACTGGCCGGTGTCTGTGGGCAGCTATTTGACATGTTTTAAGTCTTCTGATGTGTCTCGGATCTTTCCTAGATACATCAGAGTCGCGTTGTTGGTTATCACAGCTGGGTGCTCCTGTAAGGTTGTCCTGGATATCTGTAGCTGGGGCTCTGGCTCGTCCCTTGGAGGGTGAATTAATCTCAGACTCCTTCAAGGAGATGGAATGCCTTAATCTCCTCATCCATCCAGAAACTGGTATAAGGAAGCAAGCGGTCATGATGTAATACTTTGTCACCCCGACGATCCTGAACTCGATACAATACAGGTCCTAGGCACGCACTAATGACGAATGGCCCCTTCCACGGTACTTGAAGCTTTCGGCTATGGCCCTTCTTTTTCATGCTGTCCCGAACGTAGACTAGATCGCCCAGAAAAATAATCTGCATTTTGATGGTCTTTCTCTGCACGGTGTACCATGTGGTACATGAAGGGTTGCAACGGCAGATACCACCGAGTTATCCGGGCATTGCTGCCCTTCATTGTGCTTAACCACTTGAGTGGGGCGTGGTCTGTGACAAGATCAAATGAGTGTCCCAGCAGGTAGTATCGTAAAGAGTGAGTAGCCCATTTAATTGACAAACACTCCTTTTCGACTATTGGTTACTCTCCCGAGGTAGCATCTTTTTACTGAGATACAGTATCGGGTGTTCTACTCCATCTACCTTTTGAGACAAGACAGCACCCAAACCCACATCTGATGCATCGGTGTGGAGGATGAATCTCTTGGTGAAATCTGGCGTGATAAGAGTGGGGGCCTGGCAAAGTCTACACTTAATAGTATCAAACGCCCCCTGACACTCAGCTGACCACTTAATTAAATTTGGAGCACTCTTTTTGGTGAGGTCAACTAAAGGGTTAACCAATGTGGCATACTTGGGGATAAAACTGCAGTAATAACCGCCTGATCCCAGTAGTGACCTCACCTGAGTCTTGGATTTGGGGATCGCAGCGTTGACCAAAGCCTGGATTTTGGTGACCACGGGTCTCACCCTTCCATTCCCCATTAAAAATCCCAAATATTGAGTCCCTGTCTTGTCAAACGCACATTTTCTCAAGATAGCTGTCAGCCAGGCTACCCTTAGAGACTAAAGGACGGCTGCAATCCTAGCCAAATGCTCTCGCCAGGTGGAGCTGTAAATAACCACGTCATCAATATAGACTGCTGCATATTCATGATGTGGGTGTAAAACCTGGTCCATCAGTCTCTGAAAGGCAGCGGGCGCACCATGTAGCCCCAATGGCATGGTTTTAAAGTGAAACAGCCCTTCTGGTGTTGAAAATGCAGTTTTCTCTCTAGAACTGCGGGTTAAGGGGATCTGCCAGTATCCCTTTGTCAGGTCCAGAGTGGAGATAAACCTCGTCTTTCCCAGTCTATCAAAAGTTCGTCGACCCGAGGCATAGGGTACGCATCGAACTTGGCAATAGCGTTTACCTTCCGGAAATCTACACAGAAGCGGTTGGTGCCGTCTTTCTTGGTCACTATGACAATAGGACCACTCGCTCCTGGAAGGTTCAATCACCCCAAGCACAAGCATGTCCCATACCTCTTTGCGAACGCCTCTTCGTCAACTTTCTGGGATCCGGTAAGGTCTCTCTTGCACGGTGACACCTGGTGGAGAGATAATGTCATATTCAACCAAGTTAGTTCTGCCAGGCAAGTCAGAAAAAAAACATTGCTGAACTCCTCAATAAGCTTACGCAGCTCCCGTTGCTGATCTGGAACCAACTGTTCCCCCATCAAAATGATTTTTGTGCTAGGAGTCTCTGGACAGGGGCCTAAACCATCCTCTATGTTGCCTGGGGCTATAAACACGACCTTCCTTGCCTGCCAGGGCTTTAATAAATTTCACATTCGTTATGGCGATCAGGCTGTCTAATTTCATAATTCACCTTCTCTATAGACCAAATCACTTCATATGGCCCCTGCCATTTAGCACACAATTTTGATTCTAATAAGGGAAGTAGCAGCATTACCTTGTCTCCAGGTCGAAAGGTCAGAATATGTGCATTTTTTGTTGTAATGTTGCTGTTGCCGGTGCTGAGCCGATTTTAGGTTGTCCTGGGCCAAATGACCGACCAAATCCAGGCGATCACAGAGTAGGAGCACATGCTGCACTACGTTTTTGGACGAGCCTTTGTGCTCTTCCCACCCCTCACTCAACAGATCGAGGATGCCGCGAGGCTGTCAGCCGTACAAGAGCTCGAAGTGGGAGAACCCTGTCGAACTCTGCGGTACCTCTCTCACTGCAAAAAGGAGGTAGGGAAGAAGCGTTGTCCAATGTTTCTGCTCTTGGTTCACAAATCGTCTCAGCATCTGCTTTAATGTCTGATTAAAACGTTCCACCAAACCATCCGTCTGTGGATGATAAACAGATTTGAGGATGGGACGTATTTTTTATATTTTATACACCTGTTGTAATGTTTGAGACAAGAAGTTAGTTCCATGATCAGTGAGTATCTCTTTGGGGATCCCTACTGTAGACATAATCTGCACTGGTTCTTTGGCTATTGCAGCTGCACTAGTGGACCTCAATGGAACTGCCTCCGGGTATTGTGTTGCATAATCTACTACTACTAATATATGCGTATACCTGGAATCAGAAGGTAGCAAAGGGTCCACTATGTCCGTTGCAATGCTCTCAAAAGGAGTGGAAATGATTGGCAGTGGGACCAAAGGGGCAGGGCGCACTCGACTCGGCGCTACTCGCTGGCAGTCTGGTTATGTGGCTACATATTTCGACACTTCATTATAAAACCCTACCAAATAAAATCGAGTCAATATGCGTTCCCTTGTTTTATCAGCTGCAAGGTGCCCCACAAAAGGGATATCATGCGCCAGCCTCATGACCTCGGTCCGACAAGACAGGGGAACCATTGTGTTACAGGTTGTCCTGTGCCTGTGGCAGGGTTTACTCTATACAGTAATTGCCCCTTGATAATGAAATGCAGATATACTAGCGCCCCAGCGCCTTCAACATCCTTACCTTCAATAGACCAAACCTGTCCCCAAGCGTGTACCAGTGTGGGGTCCGCGCTTTGGTCCCACATGTCTGGTATATTAAGAGTAACATCTGCCCTGGATGGCCCAGTAACCTCGCCCTCTCATCTTACAGGGGGTAAATCTCACCAATCATTTCCCCTGCTGTGTCTGACACGGTTACGTGTGTGGTCGGGACTACCTTTTTAATTAATTGTCTAAAGTTGGGCCGGTCCCAGCCCAGAATTACAGGGTGAGGCAGCCTTTCCACCACCCCCACTATGAGGTGGCGCTGTATTGGTCCTATCGATACGTATGCTTTTACAGTGGGTTATGTTGCCATGTCTTCATGGATACAGGAGATCACCACCTTGCCTTGTGGCTGCCACGACACACTGCCCAAAAGAGCTGATTGCACACCTGTCACAAGGCTGGCTGAGTGGTGACATGTCAGACCCGGAAGAAACACACAGACAGACGGTGGTGATGAGTAATGCTGAGTGCAATGGTGGTACTCAGCGTTTATTAAACGAAATAAAAGGGTTTTAAACACAAAACAGGACACGGCACTGGAGCCAAAATAAACAGGTAAACAAAACGAACTAACACACAAAACAAGCGGACGAACGTTTAAACAAGTACCGTGCTGGCACTTCCAGCACGCTGTAGCAATTGTTATTCTTTACTTTCTTTTAGTTCTCCTCCTCTCTCCCGTTCTCCACTCCGAACACCCAACCCCGAGTGAATGAAACGTGCATCTATTTATACTGTTGTGCTGGGATTCAATTACTAATTAATTATTCACTTGAATCCCAGCACGTGAATTAATTACGTGCAACCTTGGGCGGGCATAATACTTAACTTTAAATGCACGTGCAGTGATGTGCAATCCGTGCCTAAATACAATTATACATTTTTAAATACACGTGAAACACAGACCCGTTTATATCCTGTGTACCAATGACAGTATACACCAACATTAACACACGCACCATACAACACATAACACACAAATGCACACAGGGGCGGAGCACATTGCCACAACACCCTAGTCCACTAACACCTGGGTACTCACATTACCGACAACCACATCAATGATACAAGGCCCCTCCCGATCATTTCCCTGTGTCTTACCTGTTTCGGATTCCAGATAACTCGTCGCCACGTTGCACTCCATTGCCGAGGGGCACAAGCAGGCGATGTGTCCAGGCTTATGGCACCTAAAACAGACAGGAGGGGCAAAAGGCACTGAGGTTACTTGTCTGTTCCGTTCCGTACTCTTTTGGCCATAACGCCGTGGTGGCCAACCTCTCGAAGGCAACCAAGTACACCTTTGGGTCATCCTCCGTCATCATCTTCTGTGCCCTTCCTTTAAGGGGCGCCATCAAAGGTCTTGCTGGTATTAGGGGTGCATTTCCGAGCCTGACCCTCTCTATCAGCGCTGTGTATCTCTCCTCCCTGTGTCTCTCTTCTATCTCCCATCTCTGCTCCATTGTTTGCAACAGCACGGTCAGCATTGTGATGTCCATCTCTCTGTTCTGACACCACGTGTGGCAAAGTGGTTAGTACAGCGCAGGTGTGTAGGTGATGCAGTGCTCCAAACAACGACAGACAACAAAGTCCATGGTTGTTGAGATAAGAAATAAAAGAAGAAAGGAAGTCCAGATAAGTCCAGATAAGTATAGTTTATTGAAGATAAAGGTTCTGAGTTGCAAAGTTACAACCAGACATCTTAAAGGTTACATGGTGACTGCAGTTTGCAGGTATCCTCTTTCCAAGCACGGATCAGAGCAATACCAAGAACATTTCAGTATTCTCAGTTTGAATGCAGTCTCTCAATGACATCATGATTTTTCCTTAAACCAATCAGACAAAGACACAAATCTCTTATTACTTGGTTAATTGTCCATTTATCCTAACCCTAGCTTCAAAGCTTATTTTTCAATTCAGTTTCTCTTTGAAGTACCTAGTTTTTATAACCCTGATAAAATCAACTGTAATTTTCTAAGAAAACCTGTTTTATATCTAGTATGTAAAGATGTTTAACAATATGTTGGTACCTCTAACACAAAAACAATGATCCACCCTAAATGGCAAATGCCTTATATGTTAGAACTACACAACAAAGGAGAGGCCAAAACCTAATTCAAAATGTCTTGGAGGTCAGCCTTGTCCTAGCAAGGACAAAGTGACCAGAAAGATCTTAATTAACTTACTGTCTAACTAGGAATTTAACCAGAATCTGACTTAATGTTTAACCCATTCCAGTGTTTGCTCCAGGACTTACAGACTGAGGGTCAATGTGGCCCCCTCTCAATTTTAGGGGGGCATTTTCTTCAGTGAGGGGGTCAATATGTTTGATTCAGAACCAACCACCATATCTTATTTTTTTTTGTTTTAAATATGCCAACAAAGTTGACTGACCTTTTGTTTCTGAAGAACAAAAAATAACTGTAAAGTTGTAGATACAACCAAGGTGTCTACAATACTCACTGTCACTTTTGGGGAAAATATTGGGAAATGTGTCACAGTGATGCTGGTGTATCACTGAGTAGAGGATATTCATTGTACCAAATCACATTAGAACAGGGGTTTTCAATCTTTTTAAGCTGCATACCCCTTTCCAAAATATGTAGTTGACTGCGTATCCCCATTTGAGATAGTCATAATAAAAACAGAAAAAAAGGTCTACAATAACATCACCATACAACAAAACGCACAAGCCTTGGAATGTGTGATGGATACAGTTATAAAAGTTACAGTATTATAACAGAAAAATATACATTATTTACATCTGGATAAAAAAATAGTCCCTCAAACAGGTTTCTAGTTGTTGGAAACATCAACATCATGTTATTGTAATTACTAATTAATTAATGTCAACGATGCCTCCGTGCTAGACTCAATCACTCAGAAATGACATAGGACTGTTCTGTGATAAAATGGCAATCGTGTATTTTTATGGATAATAAAATTACATCTCTACCGCTGACCTCATTACGAAAACATGTTATTGGCATTTTTTAATTCTTGGTGACTAAAACGTACAGTACTGATGCAAATTAAAAAAAAAATCATAATAAAACGCTTACCTAGTAATAGTATCAGTGTGATGGATGTCCCTTTTTGTTACTACACAGATTACTGATGATGGCAGGGAAATTGGAGAGAGCTTCAGTCACAAGACGTTTTTGGCGTTTTTAATCTCTGACGGTATTTTGTCTTGATCGCCCTTTGCTAGTAATGTTCTAGTATAGAGCCAACAATCCATATTTTTTCACTGGATTGAAAGCTAAAAACTCTCACACCAGATGTAACCACTTGTAAAATTAGTCCACATGGTAATCGGTTTCGGATTGGCCATTCTGTATTTTGAAATACATTTTGAAATTAACCAATAGTACTTAAGTTACAATAAACTTTAATCGGGTCATTGAAAAAAATAAATATCGATTTGCCGACACGAACGCACACAGGAAATACAATTAAAGTTAAAGACTAGGCTTTTAGCTTTTTAAATAAGTATTTTTTTATCCCAAAGACAGACTGCAGTAACTGCCCAACTGTTTATAAGACATTTAAACAGGGCTTATTTCAAACGTACATATTTAATATGTAAATTAGCCATGTGTGCACTGAATGCTCTGTCACAGCACATCAGTCTGGTGTTAGCGATTAAACAAAAGTTGGTAAGTGGTACTAAATAAAATGCGTTGTCCGCCATTTCGGAATTTTTCCCAGTTTGAAAACCGCTGCATTAGAAGAAACCACATTACCAACAGATACAGTTTCATAGTCGTATTTAAATGCCATTGTCCTGACTGGTAAATTCTTACCTTCCAGCTGCCCCTTTATTTTGACAATTTCCATATCAAAAATGGCATTTTTTGTTCTTTGACATTTTTCTTTCTTAGCCCCCAAGTGAATATTTCGGGCAGTTTTCAAAACAATTTTTGCTTTATTTTTAGACCGCATTTTGATGTTGTTGATATGATAAATGCGTATATCAGCTTCAGGTACTATATTTGATTTTTTTTCACGGTTAAACGATGGCCCGTGTTACACAGAACACTAAAAATAAAATGTATTTCGTTGGTTTTGTGGATTTGCTATATTTTTTAACATATTTTAATATTCCACATAATTATATGGTTTAGAAAATGCTACTTACCAAAACCGTGACTGCACGTGAACTGTGTTACATAATAACTTCCTTTATTTTGATTCCGGTGATGTTAAATCACATACATTGTGTGTACGTACATATATATATATATTGTAAATGAACTGCTGTCACTCGGGTTCGTTGCCCCTTTAAAACACGACCCAACACACAGGAATGGATTTTTTTTATGACACCGGCCATTCAACGCCCACCTCCCTCCACCCTTAAAAGACCACCCACACTCAAGTCCAGCAATGTCCATTGCCACCCTCTTCCACGGGCGGGCTTGAGGGTGGGTCGGTCCCTCCAGCGCTGCCAGGAAGGGACCACGACCCGGCGACACGGGACCCCACCGGGATGACAGGGCCGACTGCAGCGACGACCGGAACACCGGAGACTGCAGCAGCAGGCAGAGGTCTTCACCTGGGGACCGGCGTAGTGATGTCCGATCACCCAGGGGGAGCGAAGCAGCGAACAAGGGAAGCTTCAGCGACGTCTGGCAGCAGCCCAGCGATGTCTGGGTAATCGGGGAGAGCGGAGTGTGGAACTGTGGCTGATGGTGTAGGCTCCTGGGTTCCAGGTCTAGCGCCGGGAGGTCTAGGCAGACCGGCAGGGTGTCCAGGAGCAAGGGGTAAGGGACCGTACCCGGCAGCACCGGACTGGTTTCCAGGGGTCGTGGTCTAGGGTGTGGTGGAGGTAACTCCCTCACCTCCTCTGGCTCTCGGGCCGGCAGCTCTACCCCCTTTGGCTCCCGAGACGGCAGCTCCACCCCCTCTGGCTCTCGGGTCGGCAGCTCCACCCCCTCTGGCTCTCGGGTCAGCAGCTCCACCCCCTCTGGCTCTCGGGACGGAAGCTCCACCCCATCTGGCTCTCGGGACGGCAGCTCCACCCCCTCTGGCTCTCGGGACGGCAGCTCCACCCCCTCTGGCTCTCGGGACGGCAGCTCCACCCCCTCTGGCTCTCGGGACGGCAGCTCCACCCCCTCTGGCTCTCGGGACGGCAACTTTAAAACACGACCCAACACACAGGAATGGATTTTTTTTTTAGTGTGGTTGTGCTATTTTTTAATAAACACAAAATAAACAAAACAAACACCTAGCTCCTTTTAGAGCACTGACTAAACACACGGGAACCTACCTAACCTGCAGGACGGCTAAGCCGTTTACCTGCTACAAACACCAAAACACTCTCTTGAACTTACTTCTCAACGACTGCTTGGAAGCAGAGCACCTCTTCTGCCTCCTTCTCCTCAGCAGCCCCGAGCAAACTAACTTCTCCCCTTTTATACCCTGCACCTGGCTCTAATTTAATAATAAGCACCAGGTGCAGGTGATAATTAATAATAAAACAAGTAATGTAAACCAGCGGTAGTGTGGTGCTGCTGGACACCGGTATTTTCTCTTCACAGACTGGAGTGAAAACGTCACTGATTCAGGTGAATACTTTTATTTACAATATTTACAACAAAACACACTTTTCAATTGCGTTTATTCGCCCTGTACGGGCCACTAACTACCTCACTTCTTCTCCCCTCTCTATGCTACTGCGAGGCGACCAAGTGGTAACAGGCTTCGCCTGTAAGATGTCCCAAGTCCACAAGACAGGTAAGCTGGGTTTGGGCTCCCTCTGGAGGAGCACACCAGGAACACAGGTAAGTAAAAGCTGGGGCTCCTTCTGGTGGAGTGAGCCAGAACACAGGTGGGTGGTGGTTGGGCTCCCTCTGGTGGAGTGAGCTAGGAACACGGGTGAGTAGAGGTTGGGCTCCCTCTGGTGGAGTGAGCCAGGAACACAGTTAAGTGCAGGTTGGGCTCCCTCTGGTGGAGTGAGCCAGGAACACAGGTGAGTAGAGGTTGGACTCCTGGAGGGTGCCTGGAAGACAGCAAGGGAAAATCCAAGATATGCAACAGTGTTCCAACTACGGCCAGGTTTCAGAACACCTGCGAATGAAGCTGAATCTCTACTTAACAGCAACAACGTGTCACTTTGTCTTCCTGCCGTGACTGTATGAAAAGCCAGGTAGAAACAGTAATAAAAATTATTCCAGTACCACGGTCTTGTGTTTGGTAGCTTCCTTGAAATATACACCCTTCCTGTTTATAAGTGAATCGCTGCTCCAGCAGCCTGTAATCCAACCGGGTTAAGCCAGTCCTGGTCCTGTAAATCACCCTTGATGTGTAATCGCTTCTCCTGCAGCTGGAAACCACACAGTGTTTTAACCAGTCCCGCTCATATAAACAACACACTTGGTCAAAATATCACTGCTACTGCAGCTGGCAAACAAACAGTGTTAATACCGTGACTGCGCCATACAAGTACCTCGGCTAACCCCCCAGGTCTCCTAGTAGACGTGGCGTAGACAACGGAACACAGTATTACAGTTCAATCCACACTGCAAAACAAAACCAAACAATTCAAAACAAAAGTCTGCCTCACCAAGAGGTAAAAACACTCTATGCTAGACTTTCACAAAATAGCTACGATTGAAACGAAACGCACTTACTATCTCTTTCCCAAGACACAGGAATATTTCTCCAAGGCTTGCACAGGCAGGACAACTGGGCGGAGTTCCCCACAATCACTCAAGCCCCGATTGTTCTGCCTAACCTTTTAAACTGCCTAACCCCACCTTTCCAATCAGTATTGAGGTTTCTGGGTTGTGTAGTTTTTCCCCAGTGACGCCATTTCTTAAAGGCGCCACTGCTCCTTCTTCACATTAACAAATCAAAATTAAACAATAAAGCAAAACAATCAAACAATAAAAGAAACTAACAAAAATGTGCCTGCGCACATGTCCTATGCAGGGAGGATTTTAACCCCCCTCCCTGCTATCTTACAATATATATATATACTGTATATATATATATATATATATATATATATATATATATATATATATATACTGTATATACAGTATATATATAATTTATCATGCAGTTATAGGCTGGCGAAATGGCCAAGCGACAGTTGGTGCTTAACACATACCGAGTTATTTTGCCCCTGAATTTTAGCATTTTATGTCATAGAAAAGACACGTTTCACATACTTTATAACGTTACCGTAGCCGATGCGGTTTTCGTTTCACAAATCTACTGCACTTTGTCTATAAACTGTACTGCAGTACACAGAAGTACACATTTCTCCCATTCAATTGCTAGGTCGCTCCATATCTCCAAACATCAGACAGATATTTTGTCTAGCAAGTAGATCAGCCTGTCGTCAGACATGTCATGTTAATATAAAATGCATTAATTTACTGCGTATTGGTATTGCGTGTGTTCTGGGAAGGGGGACACACGGGCGCATTAAGAGAAATTCAGCGGGACATTTTCTATTTCAGCGGGGCATTGGCGCAATGGCGCGGCATTGGCGCAATGGAGCGGCCTAGCGCGAACACTGCCATTCTGTGAGTTGTATTCTAAGACCTAAAATGAATTTATAGCTAAATAAAATGTTCCAACAACAGTCCAAACAGTTCTTTAATTTTCCTTAACACGGTTTGGCACCATTAAATAATAATACTGGCTTTACACAGCAATGTGTATCACCAGTAATAAACCACGGGGTTCAGTCCCGAAATAATAATACAGTAATAATAACACTCAACACAGACACGGCCACTTCTCCAGACAGTGCATGCTCTCGTGCAGGTTTTACTTCCGTTTCCTTACCATAACCAAGGAACAGATTGCATCATCACATCCCCTGAAATACCCTTATAGTCATGCCCCCTGTGATAGCTAGTTCAATCATTTATCCTCCAATCCATGACTGACAGATCACATACTGCATTAGGGCGATCATTTCTGACATTGTGACTCCGCCCTCTTCCTAGTTGGCTGGCGTCCGACTGACCCTGTAATGAACTGCCAAACCATCCAGTATGGGGCACACTGTTCCTGTTATACAAAGCCCTCAGAAGTTGGGAGGGAGATTGTTGGCTAGGATTCATTCACTCTCTGTCAAACTGCCGTTTGCATTCAGGTATACGGTATGGCCTCTGGTGAACAAGCGCTCCCGGCTCAATGCGATGGTGGGCTACTCGAGTCTGCCCAGGGACTGGAGAGAACACATCAGGAAATTTGTCACCAGTGCCCACTCCTGACATTTCTGTTTTGGTGTCAGATTGTCTGCAATCTGTACCGACGCAGTTTTCACCAAAACAGAAAGATCAGGTCCCAGGGCTGTGATGTCTTCTGCCTGTGTCACTAACAATGCCATATGTTGCAACCATGGCTTCAAGAGGTTTACATGATAAACGTGCTTTTCTCTCTGCCGCTCCATCTCATAGTCCACCGTCCCAACCCAGTGTGTAATCTTAAAAGGTCCTTGCCACTTCGCCAGAAGTTTAGACTCAGAGCTGGGCAACAATAGAAGCACTTTATCCCCCGGCTGAAACGTGTGTAACCAGGCTCCCCTGTTATATTGGGTCTCCTGTCTGCATTGAGCCTGCTGCAAATTGTCATGCGCCCACTTTCCCCCAGACTCAAGACGTTGGCGCAGGTCCAACACATACCAGACAGTATTGGTCAAATTGTCCTGCTGCTCCTCCCACACCTCTCTGACTAGATTGAGCACACCCCAGGGTCTCCACCCATACAACAGCTAGAATGGAGAAAACCCTATAGAAGCCTGAGGCACCTCTCTGATAGCAAAGAGAAGGGGAGGAATCAGTGTCACTTGCAATAAATCGATGCAACATATTTTTCAGGGTGTTATTAAAATGCTCCACAAGACCATGAGTCTGATTATTATTATTATTATTATTATTATTATTATTATTATTTATATTTGTTCGGATTATGATTTATTTATTGTAGTTATGACGGCAAAGCACCATGTTATTGTTTTGTTTTATTTAAACGTGCTCTGGCAGAGGCGAGGTTGGTCACCTGGGGTCGCTGCCGGCTCTGCTTCCCCTTTGGTCGCTGCCGGCTCTGCTTCGCCTGAGGTCGCTGTCGGATCTGCTTCGCCTGAGGTCACTGCCGGCTCTGCTTCGCCTGGGATCGCTGCCGCTCCCCGCAAAGGGGAGCTGCCTGTCATGAAGAAGGGGGAGGTCAGGAGACTAGCTCCCCCAGCCACACTTTCATGGCAGGAAACACTGTGGCTGGAGCCCAACGGAGGGGAGCTGCCGGCCACGAAGAAGGGGGGGAGGTCAGGAGACCAGCTCCCCCAGCCGCACTTTCGCGGCAGGAGAAACGGTGGCCGGAGACCCAGAAGAGGGAGCTGCTGGCCACAGAGAATGGGGGGGGGGGAGGTCCGGAGACCACCCCCATGAGCAGCCGGGTGGCTGCTGAAATTTCCTTGGCCAGAGGAGCTGGCCTGTGCGTGGCCCACCGGGACACTAGTGCTGTTTGGGTGGGAGGAGGACCTCCCGCCATGGCCGCCACCATGGACACCTTGCTTCCCCTCTTCCGGGACTTTGGGACTGAGAGGGGAGGTGGCAGTTGGGGCCATGTGTGCTTTGCACAAGGCGGGGAGGGGGGATATGTAAGAGGGCGAGGAGCCCTGTACATTTATATTGTTTATTTATTTTTAGAACAGGGACTACCCCTCCGCCCCTGTGCAATTTATTGTTTTGCATTTGTTTTAGTTATTATTATTATGATTATCATTGTATTATTATTATTATTATTATTATTATTATTATTATTATTATTATTATTGTTGTATTTGTTCATGTTATGATTTATTTATTGTAGTTATGACGGCGAAGCGCCATGTTATTGTTTTGTTTTATTTAAACTTGTTCTGGCAGAGGCGAGGTTGGTCACTCGTCCTCTGCCAGGAGTAATTAAAAACTTGTGCAGAAGGCGGCCATCTCCCGAATTAATTAAGTAATTTGTTGATAAATCGGGAGATGGTCACCTGCATATAAACCTGCAGGGCTCTCGGTTCCGGGGGTGGGTGTTCAGAGGAGGAACGAGAGTGAGCGAGGCGATTAGAAACGAAAAAAAAAAAAAAAAAAAACAGTATAGGATCAGTGAAGGCGATTGCCCAGCCTGACCTGGGTTTTGTTGTATTGTTTGTGTTCGAGGTTTTGTTGTTGTTTAAATATTTATTTTCGCTCTGTGAGCAAGTGTTTTTTTTGTTAAACCTTTTATTTTATTTTTGTATTATTGTTTTTGAATAAACGGCGCACCACGCGTCTTTTTGCCCTGCAGTACCTTGTCTGTTTTGCTTCCTGCATTCTGGCCTGACGTCACCATACACGCTGTCCTGTCACATACCCCAATACCCTCAAATGGAGCTTCCACCAGTGGCAATGGCACCAGTGGGGCTCGTGGAACGGCTCTAGGGCTGGCCTTCTGGCGTTTTGGCTGCCTGCCAGGTCTTACTTGATACAATAGTAGGCTTGTGCTGTGTGAGTATTTGACTGCGTTCCAACTCTCCAGTGATACATCGGCATAGCTACTGGGTGATTGTTTGTCAGTGGCTACAGCGGCAGCCTTGCCTTACAGCAAAGTTTTCACGGTTATGTACAGTACATTAATGAGGCTAGCGCACCACTCAATCGCAAAAAGTCACAGTTTTTACAATTTGTGCTTTTTAAAAAATGTCTCTTAGTTCACAAAGTTTAAATCAGCAAACGTCCTGTTTCAGACACCATTTGTTGTGTGTGTGCTTTCATGCAGTATGGGTTCAATCGAGTACATGACAAGAGTTCACAGCAATTCCAACACATTAATTGCCTATCAATGCAGGGTACACAATGTCAGCACTCACTGAAAGGCAGACAAAGGCAGTTTTTATTATTAACAGAATGTTTCTTCACTTGCAGAACTCACAGCATGGTGCTTTAGCTCCAGCACAGAACATCAGCTGGACGTTCGTACCATGAGCATGCAAGAAACCAACAACCTAACACAACAATCATTAATACAACCAACTACCTAACACAACAATCATTTGTTGTAACTTGTTCATCATGTCCGGCAGAGCAGCCTTTTTATTTGCTAGCCAGCAGACGGAATATAACACTGAAACTACAACAAGCATTCATTACAATATTTACAAATTGTTTTTTTGAAAGATATTTTTATTTTGTTATAACAAAAACACAGTTACAATGTAAGAGCTGCTTTACGAAACATTGATTATATTATAAAACTAAAGTCAGCATTTACATTTGTGCTGATTTACTGTTGCACTGAAATTATTGTTTTACCTCATGATAACCAAGGATAAAAAAGCCTTTTGTTGGAATGTTTTTGCACACAGTAGTATGCCTCATAAACTTGCTGTGGTAGACAGTGGCATCGGCAATATATTTCAAAGAAATGTTGTGCTGTAAAAAAAAAAAAAAAAAACACACCTAATGTCAGATTGTACCACCGATAGCTATTTAGGTAGCTTCCCTTATCATACATCATGGGTCAGACCAGGTCGGGAATGTAAATGCCTCTAATCTGGGACCTGACTTTGTTTTTGAAGTGGCAAAAGATTATATAGGAAAAACATCTGTTAGATGATAGATAAGTTTACAATAGTACTGACATCACCCTCTTAATATTTTGGCCATATTTTTTTCAGGTTAAAAGCCAAAGAATTCCTTATTATTAACGGAATTTCTAAATACTGGTTTTACAGCTGTTTCTTATTCAATTCAAAGGGAATGTGATCATAGCTAAAGAGCACAGTCTTCTTTAACCAGCTACTTAAGCAATACTTTTTTCATTCTACAGTGCCATAGTCGCAAAATATTTTGTAATACCCATCTGAATAGATGGTAGATAAAAGTGCAAGCTAAATGATTTTTACCAGTGCATTCTAAACAGTGGTGTATCTAAATACAGTGACATTAACTGCAACAATTCAGTCACATGAACTGTTAGCGATGTTGATTTATAACCTTTGTACAAAAAGGGACAGACAGTATTCTGAAGCAAAGTCCCCTGTGCAGACAGCATTCTACTTCTTCACCAACAACATTTTTATTATTATTATTATTTGTCTCTGGACTTCAAAATTGAATGTAGTTACTCTAACACATTATTTGGTCTTGAAGTATTTTTGAAATGTCTATACTGTGATGCTTCCATGGACAATACAAACAAAGAAAACCTTTTTCTCTGCTTCCATCATCTTGCCTTGGCTCCCTGAAGTTCATATATCAAATTTCAATATATGAATTACACAAACATTTGTTACACTGAAATGATCAATATCAGATCGCAAACCCAAGCTCCATTTCAATCATAGCTTTGAGCTTTGAACGAACAGTGGGTTTGAATACCAGAGCAACTGCTTTTAATGTAACTTTAGAACTTTAAATATAACTATAGCAGAACACAACAAAGAAAAGTACTCCATTTATCAGTTAGTTCTGTATCTTGTTTCATTTCATGTTATGTAGATTTTTTTCTTTGTAGATTTGTATTATTTTTATTGTATTTTTCCTTAGTATTCAGTGGTCAGAATAACAGTATCACTTTTGTAATAACAATTCAGTTACTCAGTTAGGAACTTTTCCCTACTTTTAGTTGCCAGATTGCGTCAATGCCTGTTTGGAAGTGGAAATAGACTCATTTCCCCAGACACAGATTATTCCTTTGGCAATTGTGCGAAATCAATGACTTTCTACCGACCCTTGTGCTGTTAAACACAATCTAATGTGACCCTTTCCTCACAATTTCAACTTTATCCCCCCAAAAATGGTAATGATTGTTTTAAAATAAATATACATAAGAACATAAGAAAGTTTACAAACGAGAGGAGGCCATTCGGCCCATCTTGCTCGTCTGGTTGTTAGTAGCTTATTGACGCTAGAATGTCATCAAGCAGCTTCTTGAAGGATCCCAGGGTGTCAGCTTCAACAACATTACTGGGGAGATGGTTCCAGACCCTCACAATTCTCTGTGTAAAAAAGTGCCTCCTATTTTCTGTTCTGAATGCCCCTTTATCTAATCTTCATTTGTGACCCCTGGCCCTTGTTTCTTTTTTCAGGTCGAAAAAGTCCCTTGGGTCGACATTGTCTATACCTTTCAGAATTTTGAATGCTTGACTCAGACGCAGCGTAGTCTTCTTTGTTCATGACTGAATAGATTCAATTCTTTAAGCCTGTCTGCATACGACATGCCTTTTAAACCCAGAATAATTCTGGTCGCTCTTCTTTGCACTCTTTCTAGAGCAGCAATATCCTATTTTGTAGCAAGGTGACCAGAACTGAACACAATATTCTAGATGAGGTCTTACTAATGCATTGTAAAGTTTTAACATTACTTCCCTTGATTTAAATTCAACACTTCTCACAATATATCCGAGCATCTTGTTGGCCTTTTTTATAGCTTCCCCACATTGCCTAGATGAAGACATTTCTGAGTCATAAACTCCTAGGTCTTTTTCATAGATTCCTTCTTCAATTTCAGTATCTCCCATATGATAGTTATAATGCATATTTGTAATGCCTGCGTGCAGTACCTTACACTTTTCTCTATTAACCCTTAGCGGTCCATTTATTCAGCGCGTGTCAGGCGCGTCGGGCACAATTTATTTTCACACACGCAGTTTATTTTAGACGCGTTGTTTAAAAGTATTTTTTTTCACAGTAAAACAGGTTTAAAAGGCACTGCATATCAACAGGACAGTCAGTACTGCATCTCCAGCCCCGCCCCACCCCTTGTTCACCATATTTTTCAAATGCCTCTCAATAATACTACATACCGATAAATCATCTCTTGATCACTCATTTTATGAATGGTTTTCTCGACTTTTTCCGGAGAAAAAACGACTGGAGACCTGTTTTTTGCGTCTTTTTGATGATGTCGGACAGGGTCCGACATTGGAACGGAAAGGGAAAATTGCGATGTCGGACCAGTTAAATGTCATTTGCCATGTGTCTGCCCAGTTCTGAATGTTGTCTAGATAATTTTGAATGGCCTTTGCTGCTGCAACAGTGTCACTCCTCCTATTTTTGTGTCATCTGCAAATTTAACAAGTTTGCTTACTATACCAGAATCTAAATCATTAATGTAGATTAGGAATAGCAGAGGACTTAATACTGATCCCTGTGGTACACCACTCGTTACCTCGCTCCATGTCGAGGTTTCTCCTCTAATCAGTACTTTCTGTTTTCTACATGTTAACCACTCCCTAATCCATGTGCATGCATTTCCTTGAATTCTTACTGCGTTCAGTTTGAGAATTAATCTTTTATGTTGGACTTTGTCAAAAGCTTTCTGGAAATCAAAATAAACCTGTTTAAAAGTATTTTTTTTCCACAGTCAAACGGGTTTAAAAGGCCCTGCATATCAACAAAGCAATCACTAGGCATCTCCAGCCCCGCCCCACCCTTTCGTTCGCTATAGCTTTCACATATGCTAAGAAATAAATAATAATAATAATAATAGTCGTACATGCCGATCAATCATCTCCTGATCACTCGTTTTATCACCAAACGCCTCAATAATGCGATCCAAGTCATTATTTTATTACTATAACATCTGAAAAAAGCTCTGCAAATGTCTGTGATATTCTCTGAGCGCTGATGCAGTCACAGCCAGCTTGTTTCTTATGGCCACTGTTATTTGATGCCAGGGGCAAGTATGACTAATCATGAGATACGCCCCATTTTTTTAAATTTTTTTTTAGGCTTGTCTCGGCTCCTGTCACTCCCACTCGGCCATTGAATGGTTTTCTCAGTTTTTTCCGGAGAAAAAACGACTAGAAACCCGTTTTTTGAGTCTTTTTGATGATGTCGGACAGGGTCCGACATTGGACCGGATAGGAATAATTGCAATATCAGACCAGGTCCGACATAGGACCGCAAAGGGTTAAACACTCTGTAACGTGCCTTTTTTCGCTGAATTTTTTTATTTTTATTTGAGCTATTAACATTTTGACAATTTTGTTTTAGATTTAGATTTGTCTACTTTTGGGATGTAATTGTTTTGTGCCTCTAGTACTACATTTTTTAAAAAAACAGCCATTTTCTGTGGATGTTTTCTCTGTTTTACTCCAATCTACTTCTGTTAGTCTCTGTTTCATTCCTTCATAGTTTGCCTTCCTAGAATTGTAAACCTTAGCTTTAGTCATTACTTTGGGGTTTTAAAAATCACTTCAAATACGACCATGTTGTGGTCTGAGTTTGCCAATGGTTCTCTGATATCTTTTTTAGTTATTCTGTCTTTGTTATTTGAAAAGACTAAATCAAGGCATGCCTCCCCTCTAGTCGGTACCTTGACAAATTGCGTTAGGAAGCAGTCATTTGTCATTTTCACCATTTCAATTTCGTCTATCGTGCTCCCCACCAGGTTTTCCCATTTTATATGGGGGAAGTTGAAATCCTCCATTAATATGGCTTCTCCTTTGCTGCATGCATTTTTAATGTCATTGTATAACAGATTATTTTGCTCAGTGCCTGAATTTGGTGGTCTATAGCATGCCCCTGACCCATATTGATTCTGCGTTGTTTTTTTCCTCCAGATTTAACACCTGGGCTTCAAGACTTTTTCTTATGTATAGCACTACCCCTCCACCTCTTTTGTCCTTCCTGTCTTTCCTATACAGTGTGTACCCACTAATATTATATCCGTCTCCATCACTCTCGGATAACCAAGTTTCTGTAACACCTATCACATCGTAGTTACCTGTTAGTGCAGTAGTTTCAAGTTCTAACATTTTGTTTCTGAGACTTCTAGCATTTAGATAAATACATTTAATGGATGTCTGTGGCAAAGTGCCCCCCCTGTGTATGTTACACCCGGGATATCACATCTGTGTTTCACGTGTTAAATTGTATATTTGTATTTAGGCACGGGGTAGTTTCAAGTTCTATGTGAACATTGCACTTTTTGTTTCTGCAGTTGACGATTCAATTGAATGATTGACTAGCATTTAGATAAATGCATAAAATGGATTTTCACTCACTAGGGGTTGGTGTTGGGTGAGTTGACGGAGGGTATTTGTTTGATGTCTCCCGGTTTGTCTGTGTGTTTTTTTGTTTGTCTGTTTATTTTGGCTCAAGTGCCGTGTCCCTTCTTTATTTTCTGTCTGTTTTTAAATGAGCTTGTCCACCAAACTCCACCTCCTCTGTCGCTTGTGTTCCTGTTTTTTGACTCCCAGTAGATTGGCCCAGGGCTCCCGTAGTTTTTTTTTTTAAGAGGCTGCCAGGGCTGTGGTGCGTCTGTGGCCAAACTAGCCACACCACCATATCGTCCACAGGAGAGGCAATGGGCCCCTTGGGGGTTGTAGAATGTGGTCCAATGTTCAATGAAGGTGACAGCCCTTCCTGTTGAGCCTGAGCGTCCCAGCCCGTTTTCAGCTGGGAGGGAGCCTATGCATTTAGATAAATTATTTCCAGCTGTCCATATGCTCGTTTTGCAAGGTGCTGTCCAGTATCCCAGCCCAAAAATACCACAGTTTTGGTCTTGTCTTTTAATTCAAGAGAGGGAAGTCCTTCCACAGCTCTAGGACCCTCTCAGCAGAGGGAGAATTTGTTTTGCAGGGATCTTGAAAAGGGGAGATCTGTCTCTTCCAATGTTGTCCCACCTTCACCAGCGATGTGGACGACTACAGGAACAGCCAGGGTCTGCCTCTCCCTGTTCATTGCCTAGAACCTGTCCACGTTCTCAGTGAGCTGTGTGTGACAAAGGCTCCTGGAAGGGCAGCACACTGTTGTGGTAAAGGGTCCAGACTGAGCACTGAACTTCCACCAGCAGAGGGTGAATGCCTGCTGGGTTTATCAATCTGGTATTAGTCCCCCACCAGAGAGGATGAATGCCTGCTGGTATCACTCCCCCACCAGCAGAGGATGAATGCCTCTTTTCACTTCCCCACCAGCAGAGGATGAATGTCTGGCCACCACATCACACGAGGAGAGGAGCAGGACACCTCTCCCTTTAGGATAGGGCCCTGATGTTCTTCCAGTTTGTGACTTCGCCTCGCTTGATGTTGGTTTTGATCATCTAAATTTTGAAGTGGGCTCAAATTTGTTGGATGTTTTGATTTCTGGGGTGGTTATGTTTTGACGAAGTTTATTTATTTTCCTGCTTCTGCCTACCTGAACCCTGCTGTTTTACTCCCTCTTCTATCTCTCTGGTGGCTTTAAGTCTGTTAGGGGTGCAGACTTCCATGACTGCTGCTGTCCCGGGTGTGCCAGCTCCTCAAGCTGCTGCTGTTGCTGTCTCATTTCTTGCCAGTCCTCCATTTCTAGCATGCATTGGCCGAGCTCCCATGAAGGGAGCAAGTCCTAAAGAAAGAGGGGAGGTCAGGAGACCAGCTTCCCCAGCACTTTAGGGGAACACGGTTGGTTTGGCGGCCAAAGAAGGGGGGAAGCCAGACACTCCGCAGCAGTTTGGCGCTGCTTTGGGTGGCCGGAGGTAATGGAGGGGGAACTGACGCCTATGAAGAAGGGGGGAGGGGGAGGAGACCACCAGCTCCCCAGCTGCTCTCTTTCAGGGCAGGAGATAGTGGCTGAAGCCCGGAAGAGGAGCTGCCAGCTACTTAAGAATTGGGGTGCCAGACATTCCACCATGGCTACCCCAGAAACAACTCTGCTTCCCCTCTTCCGGGACTTTTGGGACTGAGGGGGAGGTAATATTGAGGCCATGTGTGCGTTGCACAAGGGGGGGTATATGTGGCAAAGTGCCCCTGTGTATGTTATATATGTTACGGTTGTGTGTAAATGTTGGTGTTTAGCATTGGTACACGGGATATAAGCGTCTGTGTTTTCACGTGGTGTGTAAATTGTATATTTGTATTTAGGCACGGGATGGCACATCACATCACGTGCAAGTAAAAAGTAATATGTGAGCACGGGGAATTGCACTTTAATTGATTTGACGTGCAGTTGTACCGAGATTCCAATTGAATGATTGACTATGTCGAATCTCGCAATAACTGCATAAAAGCTGCATGTTTTCACTCACTAGGGGTTGGTGTTCGTGAGTGGAGAACGGGTTAGGAGACGGAGGGTATTGTAAAAGTAAAGTAAAAAAGTAGTAAAAGAAGCTCACCGTGTTTGTCTGTGTAGTTCGTTTTTGTTTGTCTGTTTATTTTGGCTCAAGTGCCGTGTCCTGTTTTTTGTGTTTGTATTCCAACCTTTTATTTTCTGTCTGTTTATTCATTAAATGCTGAGTAGCATTATTCAGCTCCACCAAACTCCACCTCTCTCTGTCGTTTGTGTTCCTGTTTTTGCCCTGACGTCAGACCACTCGTCATCGCTGTCACAATGTCTTACCTGAGTTGTTGCCCTTGTTTTGATGTCTCCCTTCTGTTTTTTTGTTGATTTCTCCCCCCTTCCTTTCTAGTTTAAATGCTTGTGAACCTCCTCGAGGATCCTTTCTCCGAGTAGATTGGTTCCCTTTTTATTTAAGTGCCGTCCGTCCCGCCTATATAGATATTCCTTGTTGTAGAATGTGGTCCAATGTTCAATGAAGGTGAAGCCTTCCTGTTGCACCACGTTTTCAGCTATGCATTTAGATAAATTATTTCCAGCTGTCCATATGCTCTTTTGCAAGGTGCTGGCAGTATCCCAGAAAATACCACAGTTTTGGTCTTGTCTTTTAATTTCCTTCCTAGCTCTCTGAATTTGTTTTGCAGGGATCTTGATCTGTCTCTTCCAATGTTGTTTGTGCCGATGTGGACGACTACTACCGGGTCGTCTCCTGTTCATTCTAGGAACCTGTCCACGTTCTCAGTGATGTGTGTGACAAAGGCTCCTGGAAGGCAGCACACTGTTGTGGTAAAGGGGTCCAGACTGCGCACTGAACTTGCTGTGTTTATCAATATTAGTCCCCAACAATCGTGACCTCTTTTTGCTGTCTGGCCACCACTATTAATAGGGCCCTGGATGTTCTTCCTTTTGTTCTCTTGATGTTGGTTTTGATCATCTAAATTTTGAAGTGGCTCAAATTTGTTGGATGTTTTGATTTCTGGTGGTTATGTTTGACGAAGTTTATTTATTTTCCTGCTTCTGCCTACCTGAACCCAGCTGTTTTTACCCTCTTCTATCTCTCTGGTGGCTTTAAGTCTGTTAGGGGTGCAGACTTCCATGAATTGTGGGTGTGCCAGCTCCTCAAGCTCCTGTTGCTGTCTCATTTCTTGCAGCTCCATTTCTAGCATGCGTACTAGTTTAAGCAAGTCCTGGATCGTGCAGCACTTTACACACACTTGGTTTAGCTCTGCTGGGTTTTCTCGGATTTCCCTCATCATGCAGGTGTCACAGACTACTGGCTTAAAGGCCATGTTATTATTATTATTATTATTATTATTATTATTATTATTATTATTATTATTATTATTATTATTATTTTAGTTTCTGCAGCTGTCAATGTGCTTTCAAACTGCTTCTAACTACTCTGCACTTTTAAAACGATGCACTTCTTGCTGTACTATATTGTGACAATCTCAAAGTCAAGTCTGTCAGTGTACCCCAGTACTCTTCCTTTAAATGTCTGGCTGTTAAACTCCCTGGCTCTCAACCACTGATCATTCTAACTATTTACAGACCACCTAAGCCATCTGATCTGTTTTTAAGTGAAATGTCCTCATTAATGACTTCTGTCTGTGCCATGTCTCCCAATGTACTGCTTGTAGGTGATTTTAATATCCACATTGATGCCACTGCAAGTTGTACTTTTGCTGCTGACTTTATGTCCTTACTCTATGGTTTTGATGCAACTCAGAATGTTACTTTCCCCACTCACAACAAAGGTCACATTTCAGATTTAGTCTGCTCCACTGGTATTCTTCCTTGCAATATAACTGATGGTGACCTCCCCATCTCTGATCACAAAGCTGTCATGTTTGAAGTCTCCGCCCCCCTTTCCACGCAAAATGTCAAACGCACTATTTCCTTTAGGAATGTAAAAAACATAAACCCTACTGATCTCATGAGTCTGATTAACACATACCCCAGTCCTGACTCCCAGTCCCCCCCTGACCTCATCACTCACTACAATGACTGTCTTTCCTCCTCCCTGGATACCCTCGCTCCCCTCATAACCCGCTCAGTCTCCTTCACCCACACTGCTCCCTGGTACACCCCCGAGCTACGCCAGTTAAAAGCCAGTGGGCCGCCTGTGCAAAAGGACTGGTCTAGGCGTCTGAAGACTGGTCTAGTAGTTCATTCTCAAGCATATACAGATCACCTGTTGATATACAAGGACACCCTCTCAGCTGCAAGAACATCCTACTACTCCGACATCATCAACTCTGGTTAAAACAACTCAAAAGTCCTCTTCTCCACAGTGAACCGCTTACTTCAGCCTCCTGACAACTTCCCTGCAGACCCCTCCCCCGAACAGTGCAACAAGTTTCTGAACTTCTTCCATGCCAAAATCCACGACATCCACCAACAGCTACTTATAATGCCCAGTATTTCTGCCGACAATTTGTCCTGGATGAACACCTCAGAAGGCCCAGTCTACACCACCTGCCTCTCTGACTTCACCCTGGCTACTGAGAATTCCATCACTGAGCTTATCTGCAAATCCAAATTATCCACCTACCAACTTGACCCCCTGCCTACCAGCCTTGTCAAAGCCTGCCTGCCTTCCATCTCTCCCCTGCTCACTGGCATAATTAACTCCTCCCTCACCACTGGCATCGTACCCTCCACTCTTAAGATTGCTGCCGTTACTCCCATCCTCAAAAAGCCGAATGCTGACCCCGATGATCTGAACTACTTCCGTCCCATTTCAAACCTGCCCTTCCTCTCCAAAATACTGGAGCGGGTTGTAGCCACTCAACTGCAACACCATCTCAAGTTGGCAGGTGGGTACACACTGTATAGGAAAGACAGGCAGGACAGAAGAGGCAGAGGGGTAGCGCTATACATAAGAAATAGTCTTCAAGCCCAGGTGTTAAATCAGGACAAAGAAAACAATGCATAATCAACATGGGTCAGAATAATGGACACAAATTCAAAGGGCATAATAATAGGAGCATGCTATAGACTGCCAAATTCAGACGCTGAGCAAAATAATCTGTTGTACAATGATATTCGAAATGCGTGTAGAAAAGGAGAAGCCATACTAATGGGGGATTTCAACTTCCCCATATAAATGGGAAACCCGATGGGGGGTAATGACGGACTAAATTGAAATGGTGGAAATGACAAATGACTGCTTCCTAACGCAAATTTTCAAGGCACCGACTAGAGGGGAGGCATGCCTTGATTTAGTCTTTTCAAATAATGAAGACAGAATAACTAAAACAGAGGTCAGAGAGCCATTGGCAAACTCAGACCACAACATGGTCGCATTTGAAATATTTTTTAAAACCCCAAAAGTAATGACTAAAGCTAAGGTTTACAATTTTAGAAAAGCTATTAAAAAATATGAAGGTATGAAACGGAGACTAACAGAAGTAGATTGGAGTAAAATAGAGAAAACCTCCACAGAAAAAGGATGGCTGTTTTTTAAAAATGTAGTACTAGAGGCACAAAACAATTACATCCCAAAAGTAGACAAATCTAAATCTAAAACAAAATGGCCAAAATGGTTTAATAGATCAATTAAAAAAAATATTCAGCGAAAAAAGGCACTTTACAGAGCATTTAAAAGGGACCAAAAACAAAGTACACAGAAAGAGTACTTGGAACTGCAAACACAAGTCAAAATGGCAAAATCATAGATGAAGAAAAAGAAATAGCAAATATATTAAATGATTACTTTTCACAGGTTTTTACAAAGGAGGATACGGACAACATGCCCCACATGTCGACCTGTTCCTATCCAATTTTAAATAACTTTAGCATAACAGAGGCAGAAGTGTTAAAGGGACTAGGAGCTCTTAAAATAAACAAATCCCCTGGGCCAGATGAGATCCTCCCAATAGTACTCAAAGAAATGAAAGAAGTTATTTACAAACCGCTAATGCAACAGTCTCTTGACACAGGGGTTGTACCGACAGACTGGAAAATAGCAAACGTAATACCGATCCACAAAAAGCGAGACAAAACCGAACCAGGTAACTACAGACCAATAAGCCTGACTTCTATTATATGTAAACTTATGGAAACTATAATAAGATCCAAAATGGAAAATTACCTATATGGTAACAATATCCTGGGAGACAGTCAGCATGGTTTTAGGAAAGGGAGATCGTGTCTAACTAACCTGCTTGACTTTTTTGAGGATGCAACATTGAAAATGGATAACTGCAAAGCATACGACATGGTTTATTTAGATTTCCAGAAAGATTTTGACAAAGTCCCTCACAAAAGATTAATTCTCAAACTGAACACAGTAGGGATTCAAGGAAATGCATGCACATGGATTAGGGAGTGGTTAACAGGTAGAAAACAGAAAGTACTGATTAGAGGAGAAACCTCAAAATGGAGTGAGGTAACCAGTGGTGTACCACAGAGATCAGTATTAGGTCCTCTGCTATTCCTAATCTACATTAATGATTTAGATTCTGGTATAGTAAGCAAACTCGTTAAATTTGCAGACGACACAAAAATAGGAGGAGTGGCAAACACTGCTGAAGCAGCAAAGGTCATTCAAAATAATCTAGACAGCATTCAGAATTGGGCAGACACATGGCAAATGAAATTTAATAGAGAAAAGTGTAAAGTATTGCATGCGGGCAATAAAAATGTGCATTATAAATATCATATGGGAGATAGTGAAATTGAAGAAGGGAACTATGAAAAAGACCTAGGAGTTTATGTTGACTCAGAAATGTCTTCATCTAGACAATGTGGGGAAGCTATAAAAAAGGCTAACGAGATGCTCGGGTATATTGTGAGAAGTGTTGAATTTAAATCAAGGGAAGTAATGTTAAAACTCTACAATGCAGGGGCTCCCGAGTGGCGCATCCAGTAAAAGCACTCGCTAGAGTGCCGGATGCGCTCTATAGCCTGATCGTCGCGAGTTCGAGTCCAGGCTATTCCACAGCCGACCGTGGACGGGAGCTTCCAGGGGCGGCTCAATTGGCCGGCGTCGCCGGGGTAGGGAGGGTTAGGTCGGCCAGGGTGTCCTCGGCTCACCGCGCACCAGCGACCCCTGTAGTCTGGCCGGGCGCCTGCGGGCTTGCCTGCAAGCTGCCCAGAGCTGCGTTGTCCTCCGACGCTGTAGCTCTGAGGCGGTTGCACGGTGAGTTCGCAGTGTGTAAAGAAGCGGGCGGCTGATGGCACACGCCTGGAGGACAGCGTGTGTTCATCTTCGCCCCCCGAGTCAGCGCAGGGGTGGTAGCGGTGAGCTGAGCCTAAAAAATAATTGGGCATTTCAAATTGGGGAGAAAATAATAAAAAAAACTAATTGGCAATGACTAAATTTAAAAAAAAAAAAAAAAAAAAAAAAAAAAAACTCTACAATGCATTAGTAAGACCTCACCTAGAATATTGTGTTCAGTTCTGGTCACCTCGTTACAAAAAGGATATTGCTGCTCTAGAAAGAGTGCAAAGAAGAGCAACCAGAATTATCCCGGGTTTAAAAGGCATGTCGTATGCAGACAGGCTAAAAGAATTCAATCTATTCAGTCTTGAACAAAGAAGACTACGCGACGATCTGATTCAAGCATTCAAAATCCTAAAAGGTATAGACAATGTCAACCCAGGGGACTTCTTTGACCTGAAAAAAGAAACAAGAACCAGGGGTCACAAATGGAGATTAGATAAAGGGGCATTCAGAACAGAAAATAGGAGGCACTTTTTTACACAGAGAATTGTGAGGGTCTGGAACCAACTCCCCAGTAATGTTGTTGAAGCTGACACCCTGGGATCCTTCAAGAAGCTGCTTGATGAGATTCTGGGATCAATAAGCTACTAACAACCAAACGAGCAAGATGGGCTGAATGGCCTCCTCTCGTTTGTAAACTTTCTTATGTTCTTATGTTCTAATTACAATAACTTTCACGAACCATTCCAGCCCGGTTTCCACTCCAAACACAGGACCGAAACAGCCCTGGTCAAAATCACCAATGACCTCCTCCGTGCAGCTGACTCAGGCCTGCTATCCATCCTCATCCACCTTGACCTGAGTGCAGCCTTTGATACCATCTCCCATCCACTTCTTATGGAGGTGTTGGTGTCACGGGTGTTGCACTCTCCTGGTTTCCTCCTACCTCACTGATCGCCAGCAGTTTGTGCAACTGAAAAATCACAGATCAGGGTGTGCGGCTGTCTCACGGGGTGTCCCCCAGGGGTCAGTGTTGGGTTCTCTCCTCTTCATCATATACCTCCTACCCCTGGGTAAGATCATGCGACATCACAAAGTTCACTTCCACTGCTATGCTGACGACACCCAGCTCTATCTCTCCACCAAATCCACCACTCCCCTCCCTCCCACCTCCCTCATTAACTGCCTTTAAGACATTCGGAGCTGGATGAGCATGAACCTCCAACTCAACAGCAACAAGACGGAGGTCATGCTCATCGGCTCCAAATCCACTCTCTCCAAACAGCACAACCTCAACATCACCATAGATGGTTTCCTGGTCCCTTGTCAACACAAGTCAAAAGCCTTGGTGTCACCCTGGACAGTTTCCTCTCATTCAAATTCCACATAAAAACCATCACCCGGACAGCATTCTTCCACCTCCGCAATATCTCTAGGCTCCGATCCTCACTTTCACACTCCAGCACTGAAACCCTCATCCATGCCTTCGTCACTTCCTGACTTGACTACTGCAACACTCTCCTCACTGGTATACCCACCAAACTCACCAACAGACTCCAACTGGTCCAGAACTCTGCTGCCAGAATCTTCACCCGCACTAGATCAACTGAACACATTACACCAATCCTCATCAATCTACACTGGCTCCCTGTGCAATATCGTATTGACTTTAAGACACTCCTCACCTATAAAGCCCTCCATAACCTGGCACCCACCTACCTTTAAGACCTTCTCCCAGTCTATGCCCCCCGCTCCCTCCGTTCCTCCTCTGCTGGTCTCCTTGTTATCCCTCCATTCCGCCTCTCCACCATGGGTGCCCGGGCCTTTAGCTGCTCGGCACCCAGGCTCTGGAATGCACTCCCCCCACACATACGACATGCAGACACAGTCATCTCGTTCAGAAACCTCCTGAAAACACAGCTCTTCCAGGAAGCCTATGACCTTTAGTCTATGGTCTATATTTGACTCTGTCCTACCCCCCCTTCTGTGCCTTCCCAGTATCCCTATGTATCCCTATGTGCCCCACCAAACTAAATCCTTACCCTAAACTGGGTCCGTATCCTATTCCCAACCCTACCCCCCTAAACCTAAACCCTTACCCTAAACCGGGTTCGTATCCTCTACCCAACCCCTCCCTCCTCTTTTTATCTGTCCTGTTTTGTCTGGTCTTTTGATTTTAGATTTTTAGATTTTAAATTGCACTGTTGATTGATGCACTTGATTTTATGACTTTATGGATTGCACTTGATTTTATGTAAGATGTCCTTGAGTGTCCTGAAAGGCGTCCGCCAAATAAAATGTATTATTATTATTATTCTCACACAATGTCGCTCCCACACTGTCGCTGGAAGAACTGCCTCGCTTTGTTGTGTTCTGTTGTGCTGGTAGCTCCGACCCTTCCCCTTGTCTCAGAACGGCGGTGAATTTGAATCAGCTGCTCTGAGTTTCAGTTTGTGATCAGAAAAAGACACGCAGCTGTTAGAATTTAAGCTGCATTAATTTCCCAATCAATGTATTTTCTGATGAAAGCAATTACAGGTTTAATTTCTCCTTACTGCTTCTAACTGCTCTGCACTTTTAAAATGATGCACTTCTCACATGATGTCACTCCCACGCTGTCGCTGGAAGAACTGCCTCGCTTTGTTGTGTTCTGTTGTGCTGGTAGCTCTGCCCTTTCCCCTTGTCTCAGAACGGCACTAAATTTGAATCAGCTGCCCTGAGTTTCAGTTTGTGATCAGAAAAAGACACGCAGCTGTTAGAATTTAAGCTAGCTGTTAGATGCTGCAATGATGCCACCCAGGGGCCCAGCTTCCCTGCCTCTGTTCCCTGTTCACTCTCCGCCCCAAGCCACGGCGGGAGCGCAGCCACCCGTTCACGGATCCCTCATGCTCCCCTCGGAGCTGCCTCCACACCGGCTTCTAGATCCCCTTCTCAGCAAATCGCTCCCAAGCCTCATCCCACACTACTTCATCAGGCCGCAGCTCCCCCTCCCCCTGCGAGTGTCCTATCCGTGGGCATTCAACAAGCCCCCACTTCACATTTCCCTCAATTCATGTCCTCTGTGGGTGTTCAATAAGCCCCCACTTTGCATTTCCCTTACTTTATGTCCTCTGTGGGTGTTCAATAAGCCCCCACTTCGCATTTCCCTTACATTATGTCCTCTGTGGTTGTTCAATAAGCCCCCACTTCACATTTCCCTCCTTCACTTCCCCCTGTGGGTGTTCAATTAGCCCCCACAGTCCCTCTTCCCAACTCTACTTCCTCCATGGGTGTTCATCTAGCCCCCTCAGCCCCTTTCCCTAATCTCATGTTCTCCATGGGCTTCCAATTAGCCCCCTTCTCTTTTACGCTTAGCTTCCTCTGGATTTTCTCTCAGCAGTGCAGTCCCCCTGCCTTCCCCAGATAATGCTCTATTCTTAAACCCAAAACCTGTCTCTCTCCCTCTGCGTCAACAAATTATTTCAGGTGCCGATATTAATCTTGTTTCTTTGCTTGCAAACACTCTAGATTCCGTTGGCAGCAGGATCGTCGATTGTGGATATCTTTCTTTTTAAAATCTTCCGAACCCCATCTTTTCAAAACTCTAACCCTTTCAGGGCAACACTTTATAATACAGGTACATTAACTACAGTGTAACTATACTGTAATTACACTGTAACAAGAGTGTATTTAGTAAGTCAATTATGTGTAGTTACAGATAAAATACTATTCTCGAAGATGTAATTACACCACAAGCTTACTTACAGTTAACTACATGTAGTTTGGCTTAGTTACATGTAGTGAGGCTTAGTTACATTACACCTTCAAGGAAAATGTTTCAACATTTTGTGACCTTAATGATTACATGTTTTTTATTGTAATTAACAAGGTTTATAATAAACTAAACTGTTCTTGTTATAACATGGTATTAGTGAGTCACTCCACAATACTGTACACTTCCAAAGGAGTAACAATCATTAGATTATTCTTTACATAAGAGGAGAAACCAATATTTCTGGAACAAAACATTGTCCATATAATGTCAATATAGAATCAGGCGCTCACATCACAAACCAAAAGGGGTAATGTATGCAGTGTATAAAGCTGAGATTCAGAATGTTACACAGAGAAGACGACAAATCTAAACAAACAGAAGAAGTCCCAGAGTTACTTCACTAGTGCAACGTACAACTGGTTTCTAATTTTGTGAGGTAAGAATGATTAAAATCCAATTCAGTACACTTCTTCAGGATATACAATTATCATTATGCTTGTTTTTTTTATATATATAGAAAGATGTCTAATTCGTAATGTTGGTTAGATGTATACACACAAGCAGCAGTTTGTACAACAGTGCTTTTGGCAAAGCCACAGAACAAGGTATTTCAGAACATATAGCAAAAGGTTTTTCTAGCACAGTGCTGTATTTTGCACGTGGGAAACATCATTTTTTGGTCTCTTTCTAATATTCCTCACGTTACTCCGAATGTGTTGTATTCCAAGCACAGAAACATCCGATTGTTGTGTATTTATGCTAATTGGTGTGCTTACACCATGTTAATACATGTATTGGGCTGGTAATAAATGTAATATAATTAAATGTAAAAAGAAACTTGTGATAATCATATGTTGCTACACTGTAACAAAGGATCACTAAGCCTCACTACATGTAACTAAGCCAAACTACATGTAGTTAACTGTAAGTAAGCTTGTGGTGTAATTACATCTTCGATAATAGTATTTTATCTGTAACTACACATAATTGACTTACTAAATACACTCTTGTTACAGTGTAGTTACACTGTAGTTAATGTACCTGTATTATAAAGTGTTGCCAATTTTGGAGTTCATGCTAGCTTTCAGTCAGTATAGAGATATCATTTGCGAGATGTATCCTGATCGCCATCTTGAACTAGACGACTTTATTCCTGTCATTCTCAATCTTTCTGTCCGTTTCAGAGGCTCTACTTTCTATCTACCTGTAACAGGGCGAGGAGCCCTGTACAGGTATTTGTTTATTTATTTTTAGAACGAGGTCTCCCCCCTCCGCCCCTGTGTCTCATTTATGTTATTTTGTATTTGTTTTATGATTTATGTATTTATTATATAGGACGAGCGAGGTGCCGTCCTTCAGGGTTTTGTATTTGTTTTGTGGTATTTATTATTGTTGTATTTGTTCGTGTTATGATTTTGTAGATATGAGGGCAAAGCGCCATTTGTTATTGTTTTGTTTTTATTAAAAATGTGTTCTGGCAGAGGTGAGGTTGGGTACTCGTCCTCTGCCAGGAATAATTAAAAACCTTGTGCAGATTGTGGCCAAGGGGTAATGAGATAATTGATAGTTAACCCCTCAGCCACAGTAAATAAAAGCCTGCAGCTCTCTGCATTGGTTGTGGGGTGTTCAGAGGAGGAACGAGAGTGAGAGCGAGAGAAGAGAGCGAGCAAATTTAAAAACAAAACTGAAACTGAAACTTAAAGGAACCGTGAAGGCTACTGCCCAGCCAGACCTTTAAGATAATTTTGTGTTCGTGATTTTGTTTTGTTTAAATATTTATTTTGCTCTGTGAGCACAGTGTTTTCTGTTTAAACATTTATTTTATTTTTGTTATTTAAAAATAAAATGTCACGCAGCATCTTTTTTGCCCTGCAGTACTTACCTGGTGTCAGTGTTGTCTTCCTGCTTTTGGCCTGACGTCACCACACATGCCATCCTGCCACACTACCACAAAGCTTTTTCAGCAAAAGCCACAACGCCTCCAGCAGTGGAATCAGTGCATCTACTGGGGAGCTGTAGATCAAGATTTATTTTCTCACTTCTTTCTACTATCTCCTGCTCTCTAACCATTCCAGCTGCTGCCCGTCTCCCTGCTAGAACTACCTCTAATACTCATGTCTTCTTTGCTCCCTCTAGCTCAATGGACATCCGCGGCCGTCCCATTATTTAACCAGTGTGTATGCTCTTTCTCCTCCTACAATTTCCTACACATTTGCAGTACCTGCGGTGAAGCACATGCAAAACCATCTGCCCCTGAGGACCCAAGCCGCTCATTCCCAATCTAAAACCAATAGAATGTGCCAAAATGACAATTAAAGTATCTATCCACTCCTGTCAACATCCAAGCGCTCGCTTCAGAACTCACTAATCACCTTGGCCGCCAGTTCGTCTCCTACCTCTTGCATGGTCTATCTAATGAATTTTCAACTGGCCTCGTAGTCCTCCTTTTATGTAGCACTTTTTGCAAAATCCTCCAACCTCCTGTCTGCCATTTCTGATCCTCTGTCCATCGAATCCCTTCTGCAAGAGGAAACTGATAACAAATTCATGATCGGTCCCTTCGATCCCCCTCCTTTTCTTCTTACCTCATTAATCCTATAGGGGTCGCCACTAGAAAGTATTCCAAAAAGAAGCGTCTCATTATAGATCTATCTGCACCCCATAACTCTTCCATCCCCAGCATTAACAGTCTAATCCTCCATGCAGACTTTTCTATTCAGTACACAACAATAGATCACACCATTTTTCTAATCAAAATAGCAGGTTGAAATGCGTGGCTTGCAAAAGCAGACATCTCAAATGCTTTCAAAATCATGCCTATAGACCCTTCATTATGGCACCTTTTCGGCGTTCAGTGGTGTGATAAATTTTATTTCTGTTCGCCTTATCTTCGGTTGCAAAGTAGTCAAAAAATCTTCAACACCATCTCAGAAACGCTCTCTGCTGTATTCTCCTTAATAACTACCACATCCCATTTCTGCTCCACCTTCCTGACGATTTTCTTTTAACTGACTTCCCGCACACCCCACCCGCACAAAACCTATCCATTAGGAATTCCCTTAGCTTCAGAAACAGCCTCCGGCCCCTCCACTTGAATTTCTGGAAATTAATCTCCACTCCAACTCTTTCAAAGTCTCACTTCCCAAGGAAAAAATAGATCATATGTGTCATTTCATCATTTTTATCAGAAGCCCCAGGCTCAAAACATGAGCTCTTGTCTCTTCTCGGGCATATAAACTACGCAATGAGAATCATTCTGCAGTCGTTCTTTCATTTCCTATCTGCTGCAGCTCGCTGCTTCTGTATACTCACTTTCGGATTCCATTATCCTAGATTATTTCTGCTCCGAAGAATTACGCCTCTGGAAACTCCTCCGAATCGAGTGGAACGGCATTACTTTTCTTGCTTCCTTTACCCCGAAGATTTTCAGCTTTTCACAGATGCCTCCCTGTCTTACGGTTTTTCAAGTTATTTCAGAGGAAGATTGTTTGCAGCTCCTTGGCCCCAGGAGTTTAATTCTATGTCCCCTTTTGATCAGTCAATTGCTTTTTTTTAAATGCATCCGATTGCCATAGCTGTTTTTCTGTGGGGCGCCGAATGGTCAAAAAAGTCCATATTAATTCATTCAGCTAACTCCGCCACAGTCCACATTATTAATCTTCTCCATCAATCGTTCATCTTCTCCACAAATTATGAAAATTCTCAGGAGAATTACCTGGTTCTCAGTCTGTAACCAATTTTTATTAACAGCAAAACATGTTCCAGGTAATTTAAATAATATTGCTGACTCGCTCGTTTTGATTTTTAGAGATTCAGACTCTTAGCTCCAGAAGCCGATCCTCTCCCCACTCCGACCCCTCCCTATTCACAACTAATTTTTCTGTAAATCACCCAATATATCCCCTCATCCTTCAAGCCCAGAAAACGTTGCTTCACGGTATCTCGCCACGCACCCTTGAAACCTACTGGTCTATCTGGACCTGTTTTAAAAATTTCCACGCTACCTTCAATGTTCTGTTTCCCTCTTACTCCACCTGTTATAGCCTCATTTTTCGTGTTCCTTCAAAACAGTCACAAAAAAGTGTCTTCCATCAAAGTAGGTGCTTCAGCCATTCAATTTTTTCATAAACTCGTATTCGGTGCTCCAAGTCCTATCTCACTAACTGTCAAGTCTCCTTACTCCTCAAAGGACTCCAGCGCTCCGAAGCTCCTTCCTCCCTCTTTCATTTGCCTATCACATCAGATATTCTTTCTTGGTGTATCTTCATTCTCAGAGCTGGGTACCTCTCTGCTTCACTCAATAAAACTCTTGAAGCTGTTTTTCTACTGGCTTTTTCAGGGTTTTAAGGTGCTCTGAGTTTATAGCCTCTTCTCATTCCTTCATTCCCTCTCTTCACCCTTGCATTAACGACCTGTCCGTTCTCTCTTCAGACACAGTTTATTTTAACATAAAAATAAGTAAAACTGACCAAGAAGGCAAAGGCACTCTCATCTTTTACTTCAAATTAAATTCTCACTTAAGTCCTTATGAATCACTCCTCTCCTTCCTCCATCTCCGAACTCTTTAGGGAGCCTCAAGTACAGACTCCCTTTTTGAACGAAAAGAAAACTATCGTCACTCGCCACTGGTTCGTTTACCATCTTATTCATCTGATGTCCAGGTGTGGATTCCCAGCAGACAAACATTCAGGCCATTCATTCAGAATCAGAGCAGCCTCTTCAGCTTCCCGCCAAGGAGTCCCCAACCACCTAAACAGCTAGGGCGGTGGTCGTCTGAGGCATATCAGCTATACATCAGGACTAACACTTCCAATCCAAGAAAAGCTCTTAATTCACTCTGTCTCTAGTTTCAGAGCGCCTGCCTGGAGGAAAGGCATTTCTTTAGCCATGGATTCCCAGAGGTTTATTTCCCTTGTCAGTTAAGGGTTTTGCTTTCCTCTCCTGCATGCAAATAATTTTTCGCTGTCTCGAGTTGGCAAACTATATCAATATTGAGTCACTCGTCGGATCCCTTTGGGGGGGGGGGAGCTGCCTCGTTCAACAGCCAGGTAGCCGATCAGACCTGCAGCTGGTATCAATCAGTAATCCATCTCACTCTACTTCTTATCTGCGGCATTGAGACTTATCTGGATATTATTTTGGGGGGTCTACAGCCTCATCTGATGGCCAGACAAGAGATATTCAAATTTGTTTAGTTTCCTTCCTCACATACTGCATCAATAAAATACTTTGTTTTTAACTAATCAATAGTATCGTGGGGTTCATCCTAAACTACTGAAATTAAGTTTAAAACTTAGGTTCGTGGGGGTGGACAAGCCCTCATTCGCCATGTCATTCAATTATCACCTATTCATTCCCTACTGATTACGCACCCCGCACTTTGCTTTTGCTTCATTTTCGCAAACTCACCTCCTGCCCCCTGTCACCCTCTTCCATTACTCTTATTTTCAAAGCTATGGGGGGTCTCCTGCCTCGTCCAACAGCCAGGCACAAGATCTTCAATCCAGATAGGTGAAATGCCAAATTCGTTTAATTTCATTCCTTGCATACTGCATCAATAAAATACTTTGTTTTTACCTAATTAATAGCGTTGTGGGGTTTGTCCAGAATTACTGAACCCTCATTCCAGTGTCATTAATAGTGCCACAGGCTGGCCTGGTTTGAACACAGAGTAATAACACACTCATCAAATATATAAATATAAAATTGGAAAAATCAGTCACAAAACAAAAAGAAAAGGCTAGTTTATAGTCACAAAAACAAAAGGCTAGTTTGCCATACGGAAATGTATAACTAAATGCAACATCCCTTATTTTAAACTTGGAACTATTATAATTATCATTTGGTTGTATAAGTTATGTTATTGTGCACATCTAAGACTTTACAGAACAAACATCTTCTGACATTTGCAGCTGCAAATACAGGGCGATTTTCAAAGCTTTTTGCTATAGTGCAAAATTTGATCCAGATTTTCTGAAAGTAATGAAAGAGAAACCGTGGGTATTGAAAAGACAATAAAAATTGACATTATTGTCACTAAAATATAGTTTTGGAATTTTTGCTAGATTTTCTTTTTTCTTTTTTTTTTTTGGAGATCAAGTAAGTCGAGCAAATGTTTCAATTTTTCACTGATGAAGAGACTTCTGGTAACGCTGAATAACTCCACTGATGCTTTTCACTGCAGAAAGAACGCAGTAAAGTGCTGTATTACTGTACATGATTAATACATTTACAAATAAAAAGATCAGTTCTGTGTGCTTCATTTAAATATAAAGATGGCACTATCATGGCAAAACAAATCTACTCAAAACAATAAATCATATGCTGACTGCATGGATTTTCCTATATTTAATTGTACAAAGTGGTTACAATTTTATTTTAACTATTTTTAATACTACTTTCCAGCATTATCACTGCTTCTTCAAACAACCCTTTTTGTGTCGGATCCATTCACTCATCAGGAGGTCGTTTCTATATGTACTTACGATAGCGTATCGGGCAAGTATAATGTCAGGAGCAGAATATATATGATAGAAGCAGCATTTCTATGTAACGTCGCACACACTAGCTGGTCGTATTACTTGTCATATTCTATCGACAGCAGCTTAGGTGGTGTATAAATACAACAGGTAGATCTCACCGTAATTTCCTGTTTCGAGATTTCAGAAACATGGCTGCTCTAATGCATGCAGTGTATTTAAGGCATAGACAGCAATATTAACAAGAAAGAGCGCTTCGGCTCACAGGAATTTTAATAGAAGATGTGTGCGCTCCATTTTTGACACAGTATTGGATGAAGAAATTATTGCCAAGTACTGTTTGAAGAGGGAGGATATCGAAGATCTATTTACATTTCTTGATCTGTTTGTACACCGACAAACAAAGAGACATTGCGCTCCAACTACAGAAGTGCAAGTGTTAGTCACATTGAAATTTCTGGCCAGCAGATCCTTTCACAATGTATTGGGTGACACACTGGCGATTAGCAAGGCATCACAGAATGTATTGGGTGACACACTGGCGATTAGCAAGGCATCACAGAATGTATTGGGTGACACACTGGAGATTAGCAAGGCATCACAGAATGTATTGGGTGACACACTGGCGATTAGCAAGGCATCACAGAATGTATTGGGTGACACACTGGAGATTAGCAAGGCATCGCAGAATGTATTGGGTGACACACTGGAGATTAGCAAGGCATCGCAGAATGTATTGGGTGACTGTGGCCGAGCTGTTGTTGAGTGGCGTGTGAGGTGACGTCACAGACCAGGAAGTAACAGAAACCAAACAATGAATGGCGGATGAAACTGCAGCACTACGGCGCTCAGTGTTTTTATTAAGTAATAACAAAACAAAAGACTTAAACAAAACACCAAACAAAAAGGCACAAGGGCCAAACAAATAAGTGTCATGCTGGTGAAAACCAGCATGCTTAGCAGTTGTTGTTGTTGCTTTTAAATAACTCTTTCGTTGCTCACTCTCCCGTACTCTCCTCTGTACACTCTCCCCGAGGGTAGAGAGCTGCAGGTTTATATACAGTGACCATCTCCTGATAAGCAACAATTAATCAATGAATTAACTCGGGAGATGGTCACCGTCTGCATGAGTTTAATAAGGATGAGTGACTATCAGCTAGCTAAATAAATCACTAGCTGATCAGTCACGCATCCTCACAAGGTTTTCAAAAACACAGAAACAATAACAAATACGCGGCACTTTTATCCGTGTTGCAAACAATAATACAAATAATAAGACAGTGCACAAATATATATATAGGGGCAGGACACTCCGCCACAGTGACACACTGGAGATTAGCAAGGCATCGCAGAATGTATTGGGTGACACACTGGAGATTAGCAAGGCATCGCAGAATGTATTGGGTGACACACTGGAGATTAGCAAGGCATCGGTGTGCTGACGACTGCACTTAAAGACCACGCTGCACACTACATTAAGTGGCCAACTGTGCAAGGGCTGCACACAATCAAAGAAGGTTTCCGTTCAATCTGCAATTTTCCAAATGTTGTTGGGATAGTAATGATGAGTTCCACTATGTTGTAGGGGTAGTAGAGTAATGATGAGTTCCACTATGTTGTAGGGGTAGTGATGATGAGTTCCACTATGTGGAGGCTGTGTGGTCCAGTGGTTAAAGAAAAGGGCTTGTAACCAGGAGGTCCCCGGTTCAAATCCCGGCTCAGCCACTGACTCATTGTGTGACCCTGAGCAAGTCACTTAACCTTCTTGTGCTCCGTCTTTCGGTGAGACGTAATTGTAAGTGACTCTGCAGCTGATGCATAGTTCACACACCCTAGTCTCTGTAAGTCGCCTTGGATAAAGGCGTCTGCTAAAAAAAAAAAAAGTAAAAGTATGTTGTAGGGGTAGCATGTTCAAATACGGGTACTGATGAGTAATGATGAGTTCCACTATGTGTGTCGAAAAGGCTACCATTCATTGAACGTCCAGTTCATATGCGTCTACAAACTCATTATTAGAAATGTGGTGGCGAAGTGGCCAGGCACCACACATGATTCATTTATCTGGGTAAATTGTGGTGCTAAAGCCATTGGAAAGGCTTCCAAGGTGGCTGGTTGTTGGGAGACAGTGGATATCCCCTTCTTCCTTATCTTCTAATGCCGGTAACCACACCTACTTCAAGAGCAGAAGAGAAATACAACACTGACCACTGCAAAACTAGGCAGGTCATTGAAAGGTGCAGAGGTTGTCTCAAAATGCGCTTTAGGGCACTACACAAATCTGGCCGTGCTCTACAATACTCCCCAGAAAAGTGTGTGAAGATAGTAATAGCTGCATGTGTTCTTCATAATATTGCCCAGCAGAATACTTCACCATTTGAAGTGGCATAGGATCATCCTGAAGATGATGACCAGCCTGCAGCGACAGAATAAGAGCCACAAAATACTGCAGGGTGCCGAGTTTGTAATAGATTAATTGAGGAACACTACTCTTTTTAAACTGCCTCAAAATATTTTACATTTGTAAGTGGACACCCCCCCTCCCTCCCACAAAAAGAAAAAAACTTTTTTTTTCATATAATCCTGCTTCCAAATCAACTTTTTTTTTTTATTAACATATATGTATTTTTTTTCAAATTTGGAAAAACTTTAATTAAACCAAAAAATGAGGAAAGAAAAAGTAGTCTGCAGTTATTAGTTGTCTTCATCTTGAGAGAATACATCTGAAAAACAATTCCATAGATATGCACATATTAGAAAAGCGAAACACTGCATTATGTAAAAAATAATTTAAACAAATATATTTATAAACTCACTTTCACCAGCTAGTTCAGGGGGCAGGGGTCTGTGTAGATAACACTTGTTTCTAGGCAGTGTTAGCGATTTCCTTTAAAACCTGCAATGACTCCTTTTGAATTTGTAGCTCCTCTTTTTGTAATGCCAGCCTCTGTTCTATGATTTCTATTTTTTTCTTTTCTAATTCAAGGCGTGCTTTGTCTGTATTAATTATTTATTTCAGCACTGCAGCTGCATGCATTTAATGCAAATTGATGTCTAGGGGGGTAGGGGGGTAGGGGGGCTAGAGAGGCTAGAGGGGAAGAGGGGGGTGCAGAATTAACAAACTGAGAGGTACAGGGTTGTTGGGAATCCTCTTCTTCATACCAATGAATACAATTATTTTGTGCTGCAATACATATTTCTTTATATACTGACACACACACTATACAGGAAAACAAAATCATCTCGTCCATCACAAGATTTGAAACAGAAACACCAAATACACTCATTGCATACTTTAACAAGTACAGTACAAAAATGGTCTTATAAACGTTTTTTATTATTATTATTATTATTATTATTATTATTATTATTATTATTATTATTATTATTAGTGGTAGTATTAATAATAATAATAATAATAATAATAATAATAATCACCACCAGGTACATTTGTGTACATTGAAAGAAACAAATGTTTTCAAACTTTATTGCTGCCTGCATGTTCAAAAAAAGTTTACATTAACACATACATCTCCATTAAAGCATCAATACTAAATAACATCCCTTTTGTTAGACGCTGGAAAGAAACTGGTAGGAGTGGTGTCATGAGTAAATCTGATTCACACCCAGTATTTTTTTTTAATAGTTACCATTTTATTTATTTAATGGGAAGCAAGAGGAAGTGGGGTGGGGACACACTAGTAAAAAAAAAAAAGTGTATTTTATTTTCTTGTAAGTAAAGTACAAAAAGTTTTTACTAGTGTCCCCACCCCACTTCTCCCTCCTTCCCCTTCCTCTTCCTCCACCCTCCCATTTTCCTTCCCCTCCCTCCATACTAATTACTTCAGTGGACATGCAGTAACCTTCATGCGCCTTTTCTGTGCAATTTTTCTAACTCAATTATTCTTAGATGGAGACGTAAAGATTCTTCAGTTCTGTTTCCCCATAGACACCATACATCTGTTTTGTAAGCCTGCCAAGCCCTTTCAGCGTGTTGTGTGTGCGCACCTGTAATGGGGTTTACACAATTGTGACTGATTAACATTGTAATGACTATAGCCATAATTATGTAATGTCTTAACATAGGCATGCCACTCATCACTAATTATGGCACTTCCTCTATGAACAAGTGTGTGACAATTATCGGGAGCAACCTTTGCCATGATCTTGTTTTCACAAGACTTAAAACTGGACGATGCTGTTGCCCTTTTACTTCTAATAGACCAAGTTCATGTTCTTCCAAAGTGACCTTTTCCGTACCAAAAATAAACAATGTAATGATTATCAAATATTATAAAATGTCAAAAATAATTATGTGCTCTTATTGGTCAGTCTTCTACTAGACCCATGGTGTTATCCATGCAAGACAAACACTAACATGGATTAGTCCTTGTGGCAGAGTGATTGCAGTGACGTCACGGACCAGGAAGGAGCAACACAAAAACAAAGAAGGGCTGGCAACACTGAAGCGTTTATTAAATAAAACAAAAGATTTAAACAAAAGACAGAAACAAAAGGGCACGTTGGCCAAACAAACAAACCTTAACAAGTATCTCGCTGGTTAACAAACCAGCACATCTAGCAATTATTTCGGATTTCTAAGTTTAAAGCCTCACGTCTCGTCTCGACTCTCTCCCCTGAGCACAGAAAGCTGCTGGTTTTTATACAGGTGACCATCTCCCAATTAGCAACAATTAATCAGTGAATTAACTTGGGAGATGGTCACCGTCTGCACAAGGTTTTTTAAATAAATAAACAAAACAACACAGCTTTTCACCGTCATCTCAAATAATAAATAAGACGGACGGCTTTGTCCGCCTGCATAAAAATACAATAATAATAATAATAATAATAATAATAATAATAATAATAATGAAAACATACATAAATAAATACAAAGGGGTGGGCACTTTGCCACAGTCCTTTATTAATGCACACAGTAGTAACCAAAAAAGAATAATTGCCACTGTATTACTCTCACTTGTGCATGCTTGGGGCACAAGTGAATGAATCAGAGCGGGTAGTTTTTACACCTTAATTGCTTCATGGGTGTTTTTTTTGGACATATAAGTTTTGGAATTTACAAACATTCCATTATAATAAATATTTATCATTCAAATGCATATTGTTCTCTTAAATTCAAAACATCAAACTTTATCGTAAAAGTAGTTTTTATTTTTCTGGAAAGTTCGGCTTAGTTTTAAAGATGTTTTATTTCTCAAACGGCCTACCTTTGTCTTGTGAGCAAATTTGCTTTCATCAATGACAACATATGAAGCTCGACCTCCCACACGCATTCCATGCTGCTTCTGGTACCTTTCTAAGCCTTTTGCACACACATTTCACAAAGTATGTCCCATATGTGAAAGTGTGGCACTGCTACCAGCAATTCCATCTTCAACCATTTCTACTTGGTGCAATTGCAATCCCTGAGAGAACCTGAAAATTAAAAAGGAATACCATTCCTCCATTAGACAAGGAAACAATATTTCTTTCATTTTCACTGTACATTTTTACTTAATCTGACATTTTTTTTAAAGTCATGTTTAGTTAAGAATATAGAGATGCAATATAAAAAAAAGCCAAGTTTGAAGCATGTTAGCTCCTGCCCAATTTAGTGTGACCCAACCATTACTGAAATTCTACCAATGCAGACCAACTGTGTTTAACACTTGCTCTTTATCTAATACGGGCAGCAGTGTGGAGTAGTGGTTAGGGCTCTGGATTCTTGACCGGAGGGTTGTGGGTTCAATCCCAGGTGGGGGACACTGCTGCTGTACCCTTGAGCAAGGCACTTTACCTAGATTGCGCCAGTAAAAATCCAATTGTATAAATGGGTAATTGTATGTAAAATGAATGGGATATCTTGTAACAATTGTAAGTCGTCCTGGATAAGGGCGTCTGCTAAGAAATAAATAATAATAATATCTGACATTTTTTTTCTGTAATAGTGACTGCCAAAACAAGAACTGTACTGTCATGCCCGTCTTAACTGGCACTTCACAGAGACTTTTCTTTTTTGTGTAAAGTAAATAAATAAATACATAAATGTCAAATTCATCAGTTTTGGGGGATCACTTAATTGCATCTGTAGGACAGATTGCTTATTAAAATCCTTTGCAGGTTATTGAAGATGGGAACATTTTCTATTCAGTAATATCAATTTATTTAGTAAGTGAGAGGTTGGAGTGAGGTAAAAGGAGCAAGAAATGCCCTTCCCTAGGTGTTAAGTATTTTTTCATTGATCCAGATATCATAGTCAGGAGAGTGTTTAATGACAATGAAAATATTCCAACTAATAACACTGGCAGCATGTCCATGTGCTTATTTACCTGTACATACATTTTAACCACTTGAATATACTTAATTTTGATATTTCAAAAATGCAGCCATTCCTTACAGAACAGGTAATCTTCTGCTTATGGTTTCATCTTCTGCAGGTCCTTAAGAGAAATCATGTAATAGCAATGTATTTTTTTAAATTTACTATGTCATTAAAACATCTTTGCATTACAGTTGACTTTTCTAGACTATACTATAAAATCTTGATTGTCTATTTAAACAACATAGGCTTAACTAAGTAAATTACATATTTAACCAAAGTATGTATTAGTTTAATATTGACTGAAATGAAATACTACAAGACTGGTCAAGGTTTCTTCATCACCAATTTTTTTTTTTAATTATTATTTTTCTTTTTACACATTTAATTAAGATAATCCATTATTCATTTTTGCAAAACATAAGACCAATTAGGATCAATGAATTAAAACATAAATTAACTGTAATACCAGGCATATCCATCAGAGCAGTGATGTTTCCTCAAAAACAGTGGGTCTTCTTCCTGAGGAGCTTTATTTTTTGCAGACAACACATTTTTATTTTCTTTGTGGGGCGATGCTCGAGGTTGATTATCGCTTGAAATTTTGTCTTAAACGATGGTATGGCCACATTCTGCAGTAGCAAAAAGAATAATTAACAATATTAGGTCAATTTTCCTATTCCTAGGTCACACAATTAGTGTTTAGCAAACCCATTAGCATTACTGAAAACCAAATACTTTTTTTTGATTTAATCCCATGGAACTGACATATAAATTGAAGCATTTTTATTTATAATTCACGGGCGGGAGCTGGGCTGCATGAAGAATATAGGTTAGTATTCAGAGGCTTAGCCTTGAGGGAATGATGATGGCCTGCAGGCCAGGAGTGCTTGTTTTGAACTGTTAGTGGCCTGTTGGCCAGGGAAGGTTTGAGCTGTAGTGGCCTGCGGGCCAGGGCACACTGCAGTGGTCGGCCCCATAGGCCCCTGGGACCCCCTGAAAAAACAGAAAACAGTGGACCAGGCCATGCCCCCAGAGGATGGAAAGGTTCATAACCTGGAAAGAAGGATGGAAAGAGAATCCCGGTCTCCAGAAGCCACCCTCAAAGAGGTGAGGTGAGTCCTCCAAGCCAGGCAATGGAGTGTGCTTGTAGGGGTATCTGAGTTTGTTAGTATTTAAGGATTGTAGATGATTACAGCTCTTACTGGTACAATGAGAAAAAAAACAATAGTCTCTGGGTGAGACAAGGAAATAGTGCATGAGCTGCGAAAGGACAGCGTGGCCGGCGGCCCCCTCTGACTCGCTGCGGCAATGACCCCCCTTTTTGAACAAAGGCATGAGTAGCTGCGGCTGACTCGAGGCCGGGGAAGTGAGATTTACTAACCCCCCACCCCCCCCTCCCCCCGCATAGAGGAGACTGGCGCAGAGATAATGCAGCAATTGAAATATAGAGGAGGAGGAGGGAGGAGGAGGAAAAAAGCAAACGCAAGAGAAAGAACATAGATTGTGACGTGGCTTAAATAGGCAGACAGCTTTGATAGGCAGGATAAAATAGGAGGAGAGGCGCTCTAGCTCCAGCCCCTGATCCCCACTTTAAAGTTAACATTTTACAGGCGGAACTAGGGCTGCGTGAAGAATATAGGTTAGTATTTAGAGGTTTAGCCTCGAAGGAGTGATGATGTCTCTAGCGACCGACCTGCTTGGATTGTGTTTAGCTGTTTGCAGTAGACAGGAATAAAATTTTGGTAAGTACAATTGAATCCTTGTTGCTGATGTAACTACATTAGCTGTTTGAAGGAATTAATTTTCTAAAGTATTCAGAGCTGTGGTTGATTAAAATGAATTTAGATAGCGTGGAAACTGGACCAGCTCTAGACCTGTAGGACAGCATAACAGTATCTTAGAACACCAGCAGTTAAAAGCGCCAGCCGTCTAAGGGCCACACGACCAAGGGCAGTCTGAGCTGTGGCAGTCTAAGGGCAACACAACCAAGGGCAGTCTGAGCTGTGGCAGTCTAAGGGCAACACAACCAAGGGCAGTCTGAGCTGTGGCAGTCAGAGAGAGGACAGGTAGAGCGAGGACCTTTTCCTTTTCCAGATTTCTCCCATTGAATACTAGAAGCCTCATTCCAACTCTTAACATTAGATATATTTAAGTAACATTATTAAGGTGGTGGTTTAATTACGTGCTCTACTGTTGTAAGTGTGGTTAAATTGAATAGAGGTTGATTTGGAATTTGATTGGTTTCAACACAGCTTTTTGTAGTTGTGTGATCCCATTGAAGTGCATGGAAGCTATTGTATTAAGAACATAAGAACATAAAATGTTTACAAACGAGAGGAGGCCATTCAGCCCATCTTGCTCGTTTGCTTGTTAGTAGCTTATTGATCCCAGAATCTCATCAAGCAGCTTCTTGAAGGATCCCAGGGTGTCAGCTTCAACAACATTACTGGGGAGTTGGTTCCAGACCCTCACAATTCCCTGTGTAAAAAAGTGCCTCCTATTTTCTGTTCTGAATGCCCCTTTATCTAATCTCCATTTGTGACCCCTGGTCCTTGTTTCTTTTTTCAGGTCAAAAAAGTCCCCTGGGTCGACATTGTCTATACCTTTTAGGATTTTGAATGCTTGAATCAAATCCCAGCGTAGTCGTCTTTGTTCAAGACTGAATAGATTCAATTCTTTTAGCCTGTCTTCATACGACATGACTTTTAAACCCGGGATAATTCTGGTTGCTCTTCTTTGCACTCTTTCTAGAGCAGCAATATCCTTTTTGTAAAGAGGTGACCAGAACTGAACACAATATTCTAGGTGAGGTCTTACTAATGCATTGTAGAGTTTTAACATTACTTCCCTTGATTTAAATTCAACACTTCTCACAATATATCCGAGCATCTTGTTGGCGTTTTTTATAGCTTCCCCATATTGTCTAGATGAAGACATTTCTGAGTCAACATAAACTCCTCGGTCTTTTTCATAGTTTCCTTCTTCAATTTCAGTATCTCGCATATGATATTTATAATGCACATTTTTATTGCCTGCATGCAATACTTTACACTTTTCTCTATTAAATGTCATTTGCCATGTGTCTGCCCAGTTCTGAATGCTGTCTAGATCATTTTGAATGACCTTTGCTGCTGCAACAGTGTTTGCCACTCCTCCTATTTTTGTGTCGTCTGCAAAGTTTGCTTACTATACCAGAATCTAAATCATTAATGTAGATTAGGAATAGCAGAGGTCCTAATACTGATCCCTGTGGTACACCACTGGTTACCTCGCTCCATTTTGAGGTTTCTCCTCTAATCAGTACTTTCTGTTTTCTACATGTTAACCACTCCCTAATCCATGTGCATGCATTTCCTTGAATCCCTATTGCGTTCAGTTTGAGAATTAATCTTTTATGCGGGACTTTGTCAAAATCTTTCTGGAAATCTAAATAAACCATGTCGTATGCTTTGCATTTATCCATTGTCAATGTTGCATCCTCAAAAAAGTCAAGCAGGTTAGTTAGACACAATCTCCCTTTCCTAAAACCATGCTGACTGTCTCCCAGGATATTCATACATCATGAATACATGTCTAAACCAATGTAATGTATGTTCTAAAGTTAACATTTCCTTATATAAAATGAAAACTATATTCTAGACACCCGTATTTTAGGCATCGTTTTGCTCACTTTTTTTTCTGCTCTTGGGCTGGTCACGTTTTTTTTAATTGTGCAGAGGCATAGGAAAAAAATGGCAGAAAGTGGAAGAGGAAAAGCGAAATCTCTTTGGAAATATTTTGTATCCGAGGGCGAGGAAAGGAAAAAGGTGAAATGCCAAATGTGCAAGAAAATTCTTGGATATAATCAAACGAGATCTCTGATGGTGAAACATCTGAAAATTTACCACAAGGAAAACAATGGGCAGGATCCACAGGTACCGGTATGTTTATTTTTGTTTACATTTAAATGTGTAACATTGCTTCCCTTATTACTGCTACTACATAGTATTAATAATGATACCTTTATATTTGCAAATTCTCTCTCTCTCTATATATATATATATATAAAAAAATGAAGTGTCACAATTATTGGCACCCTTGTTTTCAGTACTTTGTGCACCCTCCCCTTACAAGGATAACGGCACTGAGTCTTTTTCTATAATGTTTAATGAGATTGGAGAACACATTGGGAGGGATCTTAGACCATTCCTCCATACAGAATCTTTCCAGATCCTTGATATCCTTTGGCCTGCGCTTATGGACTGCCCTCTTCAATTGAAACCACAGGTTTTCAATGGGGTTCAAGTCCGGAGACTGAGATGGCCATTGCAAAATGTTGATTTTGTGGTCAATTAACCATTTCTTTCTGGATTTTGATGTGTGTTTGGGGTCATTGTCTTGCTGGAAGATCCACTTGCGGCCAAGTTTCAGCCTCCTGGCAGAGGCAACCAGGTTTTTGGCTAATATGTCCTGGTACTGGGTAGAGTTCAGTGGAAGCAAAACAGCCCCATAACATCAAAGATCCACCATCATATTTTACAGTAGGTATGAGGTTCTTTTCTGCACACACATCCTTCTTTCGACACCAAACCCACCGCTTGTGTGTGTAGCCAAAGAGCTCTATTTTCGTCTCATCTGACCATAGCACCCGGTTCCAATCGAAGTGCCAATGCCGTTTAGCAAACTCCAGGCGCTTACGTTTATTGGTTGCTCTCAATAAAGGCTTTTTTCTGGCAACCCTTCCAAATAGCCTATTGACATGGAGGTGGCGTCTAATTGTAGATTTGGAGACTTGGTGATGCCAAGATGCAACCACGTTCTGTAATTCTCTGTGGCCCTTAGATTTCCTTTTGCCTCCCGAACCATCTGCCTCACTGTGCGTGGGGGCAAGATACACTTGCATCCTCTACCAGGCAAGTTTACCACTGTTCCAGTGGTTTTGAACTTCTTAATTATTGCCCTAATAGTGGGAAGTGGTATATTTAGTTTTTTACCTATTGTTTTGTACCCATTGCCTGATTTATGAAGGTCAACAACTATTTGTCTCTTTTCATTTGTGAGTTCTTTGCCTTTCCCCATGGTGATGGATGACAAATGGATTTCATATGCGTGTTACCTCATTTTTATACCCCAGTGAAACAGGAAGCCATGGAAGGCCACAATACAGTTCCTTAAGACTGAATTGAACTTGAAGTAGAATGTTAATGCAGATTTAATTTTGTTTGATTTTATTTATAAGAATCTTTAGGGGTGCCAATAATTCTGACACCTATCTTTTTGAGAAAAAATTGTATTACTTGTTAATAAAAAACTTTTTTCTCTGAGCAATTGTATTAGAATAAAAGAATAGGGTTTTCCCATATATTTGAGCATAAACTATAGCTCATTACCTGTGTTTTTCATTTTATACAGCCTTTTCTGTTCATCTTTATCAAGGGTGTCAATAATTTTGGAGGTGACTGTGTATATATTGTAAATTAACCTCACCCACTCGGGTTCGTTGCCCCTTTAAAAATAGACCCAGGACACAGATTTGGAGGTTTCAAAGCGCTCTTGTGCTATTTTTTTAATAAACAAACACAAAACAAAATAAACAAAACAAACACCTAGCTCTTTTCTTGAGCACTAAACTAAAACACAAAACAGGAACCTAAACTATATAACAGGACAGCTAAGCTGTTTACCTGTTCAAACAAAAAACCAAACAAAACACACTGTTTAAGCAAATCACACTAAACAGGCTTTACACTACCTTTTCTTTATAATTACGGCTGTACAAACACACCAGCACAGTCGGGCTTCTACACACATCAGCAGCCCTGAACAAACTGGCTGCTTTCTTTAAATACCCTGCACCTGGCTCTAATTTACAATGATAGTCAGGTGCAGGGGATAACACAATTAACAAATAATTAAACAATTAATTGAAATGTGCATAGGCACATGTTTTCTGCAGTGGAAACAGCTTGGTTACAATACATATATATATATATATATATATATATATAATTTGTGTGTAAGTTATTTATCTAATATATCCACACTGTAACTAATATAAATTACATCCTGACATTGATGTGATACAGCCATCTCTCGTGAGGTGGCTATCAAGTTATATTTTACGGAACCCTGTACTATATTCTGTATAGAATTTGATTTATGTTCCAAAAACACAAAGAAAAACTAAGTACAGTATCATGTATCAATTAAGCATACTTTTTGTATCTCCGGTTTTTATCTGATATTTAAGATACTGGCATGTTGAATTTCTTTTTTAATTTAAAATAGATCTAACAATTAAGACAATTTAATGTTGCTTATAATACCTATGACAATATTACATTCTTAGATTTTCAAAAACAAGTGTTTACGTTAGTTGATATGCTTGAGCTGAATATAGCTAATGAAACCATTCATAGCAGAGAGCCAAACTCAAGAAAACTTTGAGAACGAGAAAAGGCCATTCAGCCCATCAAGGCACTTGTTACCATATTCCATGCATTTATACCTCTGTGTAAAAAAGTGCTTCCTGCATTCTGTTCTAAACTTACTTTTACTCAGCTTCCACTTTTGCCCTCTTGTTCTTCTCTCTGTGCTAAATTTGAATTCTTGGGTTACCTTTATCTATACCTTTTAAGATTTTAAAGACTTTAATCAAGTTCCCTCTTTACCTACTATTTTCTAGGCTGCAGATTAAATTATTGTAACCTATCCTCATAGCTCATGTCTTTGTCCTGGGATCAGCTTTGTTGCCCTTCTCTGTACCTTCTTGAGTGCAGTGATGTCTTTTGTGACCAAAACTGCACACAGTATTCTAGAAATCTTTATATCACTAGGAATACCCTGCATTCTAAACATATCTTAAAATACATAATGTATTTTTTAAATGTTTTTTTAGCCAACATTATCTGGGGGAAATGAGATAGATGCATTGAGGACAGTACAGTGCTAACAGATGGATTTCCTTGTACGATGAATGTTATCTTCACCTTTATCCCACATTCAGGCTTGTGCCAGACTCCCTTCTCTCATGATTTCAACACTCTTGAGAAACATTCTTTGCCCAAAAAAATATAAAGAGGTCATTAGAGAACTGGCCACGAACAAAAGTTACAGAACAGGAAAAGTGCAATTCTGTGATAATGCATAATAACAAAAACAGCTGAAGCAGGTTGGGACGCATTAGTAATGTTGGACCTCAGATCATTATTATTATTTTTAAATGAATCAGTGGTTTGTTCATTATTCTATTGATTGTATATACACCACAATGGCTTGAAGACCACCCATTTACATACTCTACAGTGGGGACTGTCAGCCATCATCGACTTTTCAATTTGCAATAAAAAAAATACATTTTTAAAAATGTGGATTTTTCTGTTTAATTTTAAAGAATTAAACCCTTTAGCATCCAAGCTATTTTCGCCTGTTTTTTACTGTTCTTAGATTTGTGGCTATATCTCTTTAACTATAAAGGTTACAGAAATGAATGTACACACACTGGACTAACCTAATATTACCTTAGGTAAGGTAGTTGAAGACTACTGACACCCTGGGATCTTTCAAGAAGCTGCTTGATGAGATTCTAGGATCAATAAGCTACTAACAACCAAACAACCAAGATGGGCTGAATGGCCTCCTCTCGTTTGTAAACTTTCTTATGTTCTTACTGTTAATTGAGGTCTGCGAAACTAGCCATTTATGAAGTTTGTTTATCAAAAGTGTATATTATCATTTTAATGCAAGACTCTTCTTCCAGTTAAAAAAACAAAACATGTCCTTGACCAGTTTTGTAATGGTGCTTTTGTTTCTGTTTCCATTTTGGTAACTTATTTCCTTTCCTTGAATGCTTTTGGGACAATGTCCCTGTTGACAACACAAAGCTTGGGTGATAATACGAACTCCACCCTCACTATGACACTATCCAACAAAGCATATGGTTGACCTCAAGGTGAATGATTCCAATCTAACTAATTAAGTTGGGAGCCTGTTTATAACTTTGTGTAACAGATTTGTGGTTTAAAAATGCAATTAAATGAAAGCATTTTCAAGTTGTTATCAGTCAATGTTGGAAACTTTTTATTTACTTAGTATTATGATTAAAATTTGTTATAAAAAACAAATTCCGGGAATTTTTCAGAGTTTACTTTACATATATTAAAATAGGGATAAAAATCAGTATAAAATAGTTTTTAATTGAAACATTGGTAAAAATCGGGGGGAAAAAAATCTCAGAAAATAAATTTACATGTGGAATATAGAGTAGCAGTTCTAGTTTCTGATTAATAATGTATGATGAAGCAGACTCTGTGCACGTCGAAGCCACATTTTCCCAAGTTAGCTGGTACTTTGTGAACGTTTGGACAATCACTGTGCTGACGGAAATAGTATCTACAGAAGGTATGAACATGACATCAGCACAAAATAAGCCAGGTTTATTTGCCTTGAAACCATAAAAATTGACAACTAAAGCATCACCATTTTCTGTCAAATATTTACGATTAAGATTGTCGGCGTTAGGCAGTGTTTCTGTACTGTCGCACGAAGTCACCAATACATACCTCTCTGCAATAAACAGTGGCTGTCCAGCAAAGCACAACGCTCTGACAAACTCATTAACACAGTGTGACAGGATGCGAGTGGTGCGGTGCAACAAACACAATGTCCAAACAATAGTCTCCCAAAAATATCTGTGTTTATTTTAAAACGGTCCCAAACAATAAAAATAATGATAATAATCCACCCCTCTACCAACTATGGTATCGGGGAGAAACACGGCAGGTTACAGTCCTTTAAAAAATAAACAAAAGAAATGCACTCCTTCAACCACAATCCTCTGTGCATGAAAATGTGCTCTTTCCTTCCAGGGATCGTGGCGAGTGCTTGGTGCTGTGCTGTGAGGGATGTGATCCGGGGTTTGTGCTGGCTCCGTGGCTGCAGCCCCTCGCTCCTACTCCTCTATGAAACACAGAAAACAAACAGCACATAATACAAAATGAAAACAACAAGAACAGCTCCGGCTGGTCTCTCAGCACAAGGGGCAGTACTGACATAGCTGCTTCTCCTTTGTACCCACAAAACTCCTCCCTGCAATCAACCCATCGCCATGGTTTCTCCAATAGAGGGCCATCCCGCAGCTGATTCCAATGGAGTTGTCCTGAGTACTTGCAACTACGCGCTCCCCCTAATATGGTCACCTTCCGGTTTCCACATACCATCAAGGCGGTCCATCTAGGAGTCAGCATACCACCACCCTTACACAGCGCCCTTTCTGGTTGGGACGGAGATTTGCAACATTGATTCTTTCTCTCTCTATCACATCTCACCCCTCAGAGTGATGCTGAAGGAACACTCGGCCAACTCTACATTCCCCAATGGTCCCCCCTCCCTTGAAAAAAAATCTGCATTTTGATGCTCCTTACCCGCATGATGTTTCACAGTATAGTGGAAGGGTTGCAGACCCAGATACCACCGAGTTATCCTAGCGTTATTGTCTTTCATCGTGTGTAACCACCTTAAAGGAGCATGATCAGTGATAAGAGAGAAAGAACATCCTAACAAGTAATAGCAAAGAGTGTGAGTAGCCCATTTGATGGCTAAACACTCCTTCTCAATGACGGAGTAGTTAATCTCCCTAGGAGCCATTCTTTTGCTCAAATAAATGATAGGGTGTTCTACCCCATCAACTTGTTGGGACAGGAACGCCCCCAGACCAATGTGGGAGGCATCGGTCTGCAGGATGAACTCTTTGCTGAAATCTGGTGAAATCAGAGCGGGAGCTTGACAGAGTCGCTTCTTAATCATATCAAATGCCTCCTGACACTGCCCTGTCCATTTAACTATATTTGGAACATCCTTTCGGGTGAGATCTACCAGGGGGTTGACTATGGTGGCATACACGGGGATAAAACGGCGATAATAGCCGGCTAACCCTAGTAGTGATCTCACCTGTGACTTCGGGATCGCCGTCTCCACCAGCGCCTGGACTTTAGAGGCGATCGGCCTCACCCGGCCATTACCCATAATGTAGCCAAGACATTGGGTCTCTTGTTTACCAAATGCGCACTTGCCCAGCTTGGCTGTTCGACCCGCCTCCCTCAGAGACTGGAGGACAGCTGAAAGTCTAACAATATGCTCCTTCCAGGTGGAGCTAAAAATCACCACATCATCAGTGTATGCCACGGCATACTGATGATGGGGAGCTAAGACCTGGTCCATCAGTCTCTGAAAGGTGGCAGGAGCTCCATGCAACTCGAAGGGCATGGTCCGGAAATGGAACAAGCCATCTGGGGTAGAGAAAGCAGTTCTCTCTCGAGCTCTGAGTCAGTGGAATCTGCCAGTATCCCTTAGTCAGATCCAAGGTCGAGATTAACTGCACCTTACCCAGTCGCACCTTAACCGAGTGGAGCCATCCTTCTTGCCCACCATTACAGCACCACTCGCTCCGGGAAGGTTCAAAGACTCCAAGCTCGAGCATATCCTCCACCTCCTTGCGAATGGGACCCCTTTGACTCTCTGGGATCCGGTAGGTCTCTCCCGGACCCTGACACCTGGTGGAGTAATAATAGCATGTGAAATAACATTAGTTCTGCCAGGCAAGTCAGAAAAAACATCACTAAACCTCTCCACTAACTGGTAGAGCTTGCGTTTATGATCCGGAAGTAACTGTTCCCCCATCGGAATATGAGTTGTAGCTGGTGGATTGACAGTGGGACCAAAATCCTCTTGAAAACTGTCACCAGCTAAAAATAGGGCCTCCCTTTCATTCCAAGGTTTTAGCAAATTAATATGATAAATTTCGGTCTTATTCTGGCAATCGGATTGTCTAATTTCATAATTTACATTACCAATCCCCTGTGTCACCTCATATGGCCCCTGCCACTTAGCATACAACTTAGATTCCGATGTCGCGCCACTTCACTAAAAACTCCCATCCAATAAAATCGAGCCAATATTCGTCCCCGAGTCTTATCGCTACCTAAATGGCCTGAACAGGGGACATCGTGAGCCAACTGCATGATCTCACGTCGAAAAGACTGGGGAACGAGTAATTGTGTTTCAATCTGACTCGTGGCTTGGGATACTCTATATAGTAAGTGCCCGACAATAATGTGGTGGGGATATGTAAGCGGCTGGTTATCCTCTACATCCTTCCCCTCGATAGACCGAACCTGCCCCCAGATGTGTGCCAGCAAAGGATCGTTCTTTTGTTCCAATGCTAGGTCCACATCTCGGTCCTAGAATTTCGGGATATCGAGCGGCGCTAAAGTAGCTTCAGAACTCGGGACCTCAGTAACCTGCCCCCGCAGGTCACACTGAGTCCCAATCCCCTTTCCCTTACATTTCACAGATTCTGAGGTTTCCCCCACCAAACCCCAGCCTTGTTTCATTAATGTTCCTTCACATTTTTCAACCCTTCGCTCTCTTTTTGTGTTTTTCTGGCGAAATTGGGAATGGAACAAATCAGTATGCAGCGGAAAAATATTCCCAATAACTTCCCCCACTGCTCCCGTGGTCTTACCGGAGACTGGCTTTACCATTTTATTAATCATGCTGTCAAAATGCGGCCAGTCTCGACCTAAAATAACTGGATATGGCAACTTTTCCGCCACAGCCACGATTACGTGGCGGGTATGACATCCAACTGTCAAGTCTAATTTAGTGAGGGGGTAGTCCTTGTTATCCCCATGGATACAGGAAATGACCACAAGCCCCCATGACCACCAAGGTACTCCCTTCAATAGAGCTTTTATAATCAAAGTTTGCCCACATCCTGAGTCCACTAATGCGGGGGTGCTCACATCACCAACCCGTACATTAACAAGGCCCCTCCCAATCATTACCCCTGGACTTACCTGGTGTTGTCAGGACATAATGGGAGGTCACCCCACACTCTATTGCCGCTGGACAATTCCTAGCAAGGTGGCCGACCTCCTGACACTGGTAACAAGTGGGGCGAAAGGGTGCCCACGGAGCTTGCATGTCCCGCTGCCGGTTTGACAGCGAGGAGGGGTGCTCTGCTCTTACTCCACTGGGGGTCACCCTCGATCTCCATTGTGTTGGAGGGAGGCCACCCATGGGGTGACGTTGCAGTGCTGGTCTGTGGGAAGTGGGGGTGAAACGCGTTGGTGGTGGTCCCACTGCTTGTGGCTTGTTGGAGACAGGAGCAGGTATTGCAACCACTGGAGGGGTAGGCAGGGCATCCTCGAACCCTTCAGCCAATCTGACTTCTGCATCCAGCGTGGTGGGACGGTGGCGACTGACCCAGTTCTGTGTGTCTGGCCCCAGCACCTTTATGAATTGCTTGACTGCAATGAGCTCAGTCACTTTTTCTGCATCATTGGTGCCGGGGCAGAGCCAGTTGTTGAGCCACCACGCAAGGTCGCAGTCCTGGGGGTCGCTGGTATTCCCGGAACCGGCGACGGTGTGTTTCCTCCGTGATGTCAAGCCGCTGGAGAATGGCCTGTCTCACTCGATCGTAATTGAGGGCGTCTTCGTTGGTCAAGGTTTGGTAGGCTACCTGGGCCTCCCCAATCAAATTGGGGCCCAACTGGGTAGCCCACCAATCCCGAGGCCACTGTGCTGCCATTGCCTGCCTCTCAAAGGCTACCAAATAGGCCTCAGAATCATCCTCCAGCGACATTTTTACCACCCTTATTTTTGGTAAGGACACCGTTGGTTCAGTCGCCGGTTCCCTCCCCCGATTGGCTTCCAGGAACATGGCGTGCATCCGCTCCATCGTAGTTGCCATTCCATCCTGATGTCTTCGTTCCTGTGCCTCCAACATCGCTCCCAACGCGGCAACGTCCATCCTGGATCCCACTCTGACACCAACTGTGACAGGATGCGAGTGGTGCAGTGCAACAAACACAATGTCCAAACAATAGTCTCCCAAAAATATCTGTGTTTATTTTAAAATGGTCCCAAACAACAAAAATAATGATAATAATCCACCCCTCTACCAACTACGGTATCGGGGAGAAACACGGCAGGTTACAGTCCTTTAAAAAATAAACAAAAGCACTCCTTCAACCACAATCCTCCGTGCACAAAACTGTGCTCTTTCCTTCCAGGGATCGTGGCGAGTGCTTGGTGCTGTGCTGTGAGGGATGTGCTCCGGGGTTTGTGCTGGCTCCGTGGCTGCAGCCCCTCGCTCCTACTCCTCTATGAAACACAGAAAACAAACAGCACGTAATACAAAATGAAAACAACAAGAAGAGCTCCGGCTGGTCTCTCAGCGCAAGGGGTGGTACTGACGTAGCTGCTTCCCCTTTGTACCCACAAAACTCCTCCCTGCAATCAACCCGTCGCCATGGCTTCTCCAATAGAGGGCCGTCCCACAGCCGATTGCAATGGAGTCGTCCTTCCGGTTTCCACCTACCATCAAGACGGTCCATCTAGGAGGCAGCATAGCACCACCCTTACACAGCGCCCTTTCTGGTTGGGAGGGAGATTTGCAACACTGATTCTTTCTCCCTCTATCACACACAGTCATTCTGCACTTTTTCAGCCTCTGGCTAGTGGTTGAAAAGATTATAAAACCTTCTGATCCCCCTCAAATGAATGAAGGAAACAGAGACAGTAGTGCAGTTAAAAACAGAGTTTTTATTATCGAGTGAAATAAGAATTGAATGAGGTATCAGACAAAATCTTCTTTACTAGCTAACAAACGTATGTTTATACTCATCACATGTGCCGGGAATGTGAAAACTGTAGCTCTATTAGAAACTCCCTCTGACCATACTCCGATCAGGTAAACTTCAAAATAGAGAAAATAAATTAATACACACACACACACACACACACACACACACAACAGAAACAAAGTGAACATGTAAAGAAACACAGCAAAACTCCAAAACAACCAAAACCAAAGCAAACCACAATACAATTCTTTAAACCATGCACACAAACTCCGTTTAAAGTGACAATTTATCCCGATTGATAGCAGTCGGAGGAGCAGAGTTCCAACAACCAGAGTAAAGCAATCTTCGGTAGCTTTGGATATATTGTGAGAAGTGCTGAATTTAAATCAAGGGAAGTAATGTTAAAACTCTACAATGCATTAGTAAGACCTCACCTAGAATATTGTGTTCAGTTCTGGTCACCTCGTTACAAAAAGGATATTGCTGCTCTAGAAAGAGTGCAAAGAAGAGCGACCAGAATTATCCCGGGTTTAAAAGGCATGTCGTATGCAGACAGGCTAAAAGTATTGAATCTATTCAGCCTTGAACAAAGAAGACTACGCGGCGATCTGATTCAAACATTCAAAATCCTAAAAGGTATAGACAATGTCAACCCGGGGGACTTCTTTGACTTGAAAAAAAGAAACAAGGACCAGGGGTCACAAATGGAGATTAGATAAAGGGGCATTCAGAACAGAAAATAGGAGGCACTTTTACACAGAGAATTGTGAGGGTCTGGAACCAACTCCCAGTAATGTTGTTGAAGCTGACACCCTGGGATCCTTCAAGAAGCTGCTTGATGAGATTCTGGGATCAATAAGCTACTAACAACCAAACGAGCAAGATGGGCTGAATGGCCTCCTCTCGTTTGTAAACTTTCTTATGTTCTTTCTTATGTTCTTACAGAGCCAGCATTAACCCCAGAGCACGCCCCTCATCGCACAGCACAACACAGCACAGTGCATGCACCACAGTCCCCTTTGGAAAGAGCACAGTTTCGTGCACAGAGGATTGTGGTTAAGGAGTGTCTTTTTGTTTGTTATTTTTGGAACGTGGACCTTGTTTTGTTTTGCCCCGATTACCATCGCTGGTATCGGGGTGTATTATTTTTCTGTTTGGATTATTTTTGTGAATATTTCTGTTCTTGTTGGATTATTAAATTATTTGTTTTGGGAGAATACGTTTGGACATTTGCAGTCTTTTGCACCACATCATTCATCCTGTCACAGTTGGTGTTCAGAAGAGGGATTCAGGATGGACGCCGCCGCGTTGGGAGCGATATTGGAGGCACAGGAGTGAAGACACCAGGAGGGAATGGCGACCATGATGGAGCGGATGCATGCCATGTTCCTGGAAGCCAATGGGGGGGGACCGGCGACATAACCAACGCCACCCTTACCAAAGATAAGGGTGGTAAAAATGTCGCTGGAGGATGATCCCGAGGCCTATTTAGTTGCCTTTGAGAGGCAGGCAACGGCAGCGCAGTAGTCTCGGGGTTGGTGGGCTACCCAGTTGGGGCCCAATTTGATTGGGGAGGCCCAGACAGCCTACCAAGCCTTATCCAATGAAGATGCCCTCGACTATGATCGAGTGAGGCAGGCCATTCTCCAGCGACTCGACATCACGGAGGAAACCCACCGTCGCCGGATCAGGGAATACCAGCGACCCCCAGGACTGTGACCCCGCGTGGTGGCGCAACAGCTGGTGGACCACGTGACCCAGTGGCTCTGCCCCAGCACCAATAGCGCAGAGCAGGTCACCGAGCTAATTGCCATCGAGCAATTCGTGAAGGTGCTGGGGCCAGACACAAGAAACTGGGTCAGTCACCACCGTCTCACCACGCTGGATGCAGCGGTCAGGTTGGCTGAAGGTTTCGAGGACGCTCTACCTGCCGCTCCAGTGGTTGCCCTACCTGCTCCTGCCTCCAATAAACCGCAAGCGGCGGCACCACCACCACCACCACGCTTCACCCCCACTACCCACGGACCAGCACTGCAGCATCACCCCATGGGCTGCCTCCCTCCAACACAATGGAGAGCGAGGGCGACCCCCAGCGTGGTAAGAGCAGAGTACCCCTCCCCGCTGCCCAACCGGCAACGGGACACGCAGGCTCCATTGGCACCCTTTCGCCCCACTTGTTACCGGTGCCAGGAGGTCGGCCATCTGGCATGGAATTGTCCAGCAGCCATGGAGTGTGGGGTGACCTCCCATTTGGTTCTGACAGCACCAGGTAAGACCAGGGGTAATGATTGGGAGGGGCCTTGTATTGTTAATGTACAGGTTGGTGAGTTGAGCACCCACGCATTAGTGGACTCAGGATGTGGCCAGACTTTGATTAGGCGAGCTCTATTGAAGGGTGTACCTTGGTGGTCACGAGGGGTCGTGGTCATTTCCTGTATTCATGGGGATAACAAGGACTACCCCCTCACTAAATTAGATTTGACAGTTGGATGTCATACCCGCCACGTAATCATGGCTGTGGCGGAGAAGCTGCCATATCCAGTTATTTTAGGTCGAGACTGGCCGCATTTTGACAGCATGATTAATAAAACGGTAAAGCCAGTCTCCGGTAAGACCATGGGAGCAGCGGGGAAAACTATTGGGAATATCTTTCCGCTGCACACTGATTTGTTCCACTCGTGATTTCGCCCCAAAAAAACAAAGAAAGAACAAATATTGGTTCGATTTTATTCGATGGGAGTTTTTGGTGAGGTGGTGCGATATGTGGCGGAATGCCCGGAATTCCGTAGCGCCGGGGCGGGTTTGTCCGGCCCTGCTGGTCCCACTGCCCCTAATCTCAGTTCCCTTTGAGCACATTGCTGTGGACATAGTGGGTCCATTGAGCCAGTCTGACTCTGGATATACGCACATTTTGGAAGTGGTGGACTACACGACCAGATATCCAGAGGCAGTACCATTGAGATCCACTAGTGCCGCAGCCATTGCTAAAGAGTTAGTGAATATTATATCGAGAGTAGGGATTCCAAAAAAAATCCTCACTGATCACGGAACGAACTTCATGTCACAATGTTTGAAAGAATTATACAAATTGATGCAAATTAAGTCGATCCGAACCTCCGTTTATCACCCGCAGACGGACGGTTTGGTGGAACGTTTTAATCAGACCTTGAAACAGATGCTGAAGCGGTTTGTCAACCAAGAGCAAAAACATTGGGCTAAACTCCTCCCTTACCTAATGTTTGCAGTGAGAGAGGTGCCTCAGAGTTCAACCGGGTTCTCTCCCTTTGAGCTGCTGTATGGGAGGCAACCATGAGGTATCCTTGATCTTGTGAAAGAAGGGTGGGAGGAGCAAACAAAAACCTCTAAAAACATAGTCAAATATGTAATTATGTTAAGAGACCGCCTAGCATTGGTTGGTCGTTTGGCGCAGGAGAACCTAAAACTAGCTCAGCATCGCCAGGAGCAACAGTACAATAAACAAGCATGTATTCGGACTTTTCGGCCAGGTGATAAAGTACTGTTGCTACTTCCCACATCGGAATCTAAGTTGTATGCTAAGTGGCAGGGGCCATATGAGGTGGTTCGGGAGATTGGTAAAGTAAATTATGAAATTAGACAACCCGATCGCCAAAATAAAACCGAAATTTATCATATCAATTTGCTAAAACCCTGGAATGAAAGGGAGGCCCTATTTGTAGCTGGTAACAGTTTGGAAGAGGATTTTGGTCCCACTGTCAATCCACCAGCTACAACTCATATTCCGATGGGGGAACAGTTACTTCCGGATCAGAAACGAGAGCTCTACCAGTTAGTGGAAATGTTTAATGATGTTTTCTCTGACTTGCCCGGCAGGACTAATGTTATTTCACATGCTATTATTACTCCATGAGCTCCTCGACCGACTGGTTAAGGCACGGTTGATTTCGACCTTGGACCTGACAAAGGGACACTGGCAGATTCCACTGACTCAGAGCTCGAAAGAGAAAACTGCTTTCTCTACCCCAGATGGCTTGTTCCATTTCCGGACCATGCCCTTCGGGTTGCATGGAGCTCCCGCCACCTTTCAGAGACTGATGGACCAGGTCTTAGCTCCCCATCATCAGTATGCCGCTGCGTACATTGATGATGTGGTGATTTCTAGCTCCACCTGGAAGGAGCATATTGTTAGAGTTTCAGCCGTCCTCCAGTCTCTGAGGGAGGCAGGGCTAACAGCCAAGCTGGGCAAGTGTGCATTTGGCAAACAGGAGACCCAATATCTTGACTACATTATGGGTAATGGCCGGGTGAGGCCGATCGCCTCCAAAGTCCAGGCGCTGGTGGAGACGGCGATCCCGAGAACCAAGTCACAGGTGAGATCGCTACTGGGGTTAGCCGGCTATTACCGCCGATTTATCCCCGAGTATGCCACCATAGTTAACCCCCGGTAGATCTCACCCGAAAGGCTGCTCCAAAAATAGTTAAATGGACAGGGCACTGTCAGGAGGCATTTGATTTGATCAAGAAGCGACTCTGTCAAGCTCCCGCTCTGATTTCACCAGATTTCAGCAAAGAGTTCATCCTGCAGACCGATGCCTCCCACATTGGTCTGGGGGCGGTCCTGTCCCAACAAGTTGACGGGGTAGAACACCCTGTTATTTATTTGAGCAAAAAAATGGTTCCTAGGTAGATTAACTACTCTGTCATTGAGAAGGAGTGTTTAGCCATCAAATGGGCTACTCACGCTCTTCACTATTACCTGTTGGGGTGTTCTTTCGCTCTCATCACTGATTATGCTCCTTTAAGGTGGTTACATACGATGAAGGACAATAACGCTCAGATAACTCGGTGGTATCTGGCGCTGCAACCCTTCCACTATACAGTGAAACATCGTGCGGATAAGGAGCATCAAAATGCAAATTTTTTTTCAAGGGAGGGGGGACCATTGGGGAATGTAGAGTTGGCCGAGTGTTCCTTCGGCATCATTCTGAGGGGTGAGGTATGTGATAGAGAGAGAAAGGATTGATGCTGTAAATCTCCCTCCTGATTAGAAAGGGCGCTGTGTAAGGGGGAAGGTAAGCTGCCTCCTAGATCTGCCACCTCGGTGGTAGGTGGAAACCGGAAGGTAACCATATTAGGAGGGGCGCGTAGCTGCAAGTACTCAGGACGATTCCATTGCAGTCAGCAGCGGGGCAGCCCTCTATTGGAGAAACCAGGCGACGCGTTGATTGCAGGGAGGAGTTTTCTGGGTACAAAGGGGAAGCCGCTACGTCAGTACCTCCCCTTGCGCTGAGACAATAATTGACCGGCCGGAGCTGGTGTATGTTTGTCTTTGTTACGTGTTGTTTTTGTGTTTTCGTAGAGGAGCAGGAGGACGGGAGGCTGTCGCTACAGAGCCAGCATTAACCCCAGAGCACGCCCCTCATCACACAGCACAACACAGCACAGCGCATGCACCACAGTCCCCTTTGGAAAGAGCACAGTTTCGTGCACAGAGGAGTGTCTTTTTGTTTGTTATTTTTGGAACGTGGACCTTGTTTTGTTTTGCCCCGATACCATCGCTGATATTTCTGTTCTTGTTGGATTATTAAATCATTTGTTTTGGGAGAATATGTTTGGACATTTGTAGTCTTTTGCACCACATCATTCATCCTGTCACAAACTTCCATCGGAAAACCAGGAGGAGAGGATTAAAGAAACTAAGAAGCCTTTCCTGAATACAGCCAGATCTGGCGTTTTATAGATAAAAGCAATCAGGTGATAAGTTGTTCTTTGTGTTCTTTTATTGTCAGCGCAAACATGTACCTCAATGCAGCAGTATTTGTAGCACTATGCATCCTCTGCCTCATCTGACCCACATCTGCTATTTTTGCTTTTCGTATACTTCAATACACTTGTTTTCTTTTGAATATTCATAAACTGATTTACGTTTTCTCCCCATTCCTCATCCAGTAAAAATATTATATTTTCGTGTAAGTATTTCAATTTAGTTTTTGATCAAGCTAGTAGTTACTACGCCCAGCAATTGCCACAATAATCAGACTTTGATTGGCCAACATAATCAGGTGATAATGTGTTTGTGAAGTGATGGAGAACCACGTTTGAATGTTATTTGATCATCTGACGTCTAAACGTCTGCTGTACCCTAGGGCATACAGTGTAGATCTGCTTATTACAATGTCAGAGTCAAAATAAAACAGCATTTTAATCAAAATATTGTGTATTGCCTAGAAAATAGTACCAGGAAAATATTGAATAATAGACACAAATCGGGTTAAATTGACGTCCAGTTAAAAAAAAAAATCCTGTAAAATTCGGAATGAACCGGAAACGTGGAACACTAGAATTAATATACATAATCATAATCATAATAATAATAATAATAATAATAATAATAATAATAATAATAATAATAATAATAATACTGTGCTCCCTCTTTATTTTGCTATTTGACTTACACGTAAAAAATGGAATATACTGAAAAAAGTGAAGTAGTGAACGGCCCTTATACAGCAACGTAGAGTATATGAAAATGTAAAATTTATGCCCAAACATAAATTAACCGAATTTGTGAATTAACAAATCATGAAATAACAACAGAGAACTGTGATAACACATCTAGTTAAACAACATATATTTCACTGTTTCCTGTTTCCTTTCTCTTATGTTTAACAAAACACACAAACATAAACATACTGTCACTTAGACTGTCTATTGTCTAGTCTATGCTTTAATAAATAATCTATCAGTTGAGTTTCCTGACTGAACTACCATTCATCTCTGGATTGGTTTAAATCCTATCTCTGTAACTGTTGCCAGTTTGATGAACTCAGGAGACCAACATGGCTCAATTCTATGTCTCTTTTTATGTACATTTGATATGTTACCCTTAGGCAAGCTTATCTGTGCCAGCACTCCATTTGATGACATTCAGTTGTAGTTGTTGGCAGCGCTTCAACCGCAAACTATTTAGCTGCCACATTGCATAACAACTAAATATGGCAGAAGTCATATTATTCAGCACATGCTGATTGCTACAAACCATGGACTTTTGATCTCAGAATTTTCTTCTGTCTAATTATTTAAAACCTGTTACATCGAGTTGACTCTTCCTTTGCAGGTTTGTCATTTGTTATCATTTGTTTTGACTTAAGTTGATAAAATAATTGATATATATATATATATATATATATATATATATATATATATATATATATATATATATATATATATATAAATATATACAGACGTGCTCAAATTTGTTGGTACCCTCCACAAAAAAACGAAGAATGCACAATTTTCTCTGAAATAACTTGAAACTGACAAAAGTAATTGGCATCCACCATTGTTTATTCCATATTTAATAGAAATCAGACTTTGCTTTTGATTTTTATTCAACATAATATTGTAAATAATAAAACAAATGAAAATGGCATGGACAAAAATGATGGGACCGCTAACCTAATATTTTGTTGCACAACCTTTAGAGGCAATCACTGCAATCAAACGTTTTCTGTAGCTCTCAATGAGACTTCTGCACCTGTTAACAGGTAGTTTGCCCCTCTTCCTGAGCAAACTGCTCCAGCTGTCTCAGGTTTGATGGGTGCCTTCTCCAGACTGCATGTTTCAGCTCTTTCCATAGATGTTCGATAGGATTCAGATCAGGACTCATAGAAGGCCACTTCAGAATAGTCCAATGTTTTGTTCTTATCCATTCTTGGGTGCTTTTAGCTGTGTGTTTTGGGTCATTATCCTGTTGGAGGACACATGACCTGCGACTGAGACGGAGCTTTCTGACACTGGGCAGTACGTTTTGTTCCAGAATGCCTTGATAGTCTTGAGATTTCATTGTGCCCTGCACAGATTCAAGGCACCCTGTGCCAGGCGCAGCAAAGCAGCCCCAAAACATAACCGAGCCTCCTCCATGTTTCACTGTAGGTATGGTGTTCTTTTCTTTGAAAGCTTCATTTTTTCGTCTGTGAACAAAGAGCTGATGTGACTTGCCAAAAAGCTCCAGTTTTGACTCATTTGTCCAAAGGACATTCTCCCAGAAGGATTGTGGCTTGTCAATATGCATTTTAGCAAATTCCAGTCTGGCTTTTTTATGTTTTTTCTTTCAAAAGTGGAGTCCTCCTGGGTCTTCTTCCATGGAGCCCACTTTCGCTCAAAAAGCGACGGATGGTGCGATCAGAAACTGACGTACCTTCACCTTGGAGTTCAGCTTGTATCTCTTTGGCAGTTATCCTTGGTTCTTTTTCTACCATTCGCACTATCCTTCTGTTCACTCTGGGGTCGATTTTCCTCTTGCGGCCGCCTAAGGAGGTTGGCTACAGTTCCATGGACCTTAAACTTCTTAATAATATTTGCAACTGTTGTCACAGGAACATCAAGCTGCTTGGAGATGGTCTTGTAGCCTTTACCTTTACCATGCTTGTCTATTATTTTCTTTCTGATCTTCTCAGACAACTCTCTCCTTTGCTTTCTCTGGTCCACGTTCAGTGTGGTGCACACAATGATACCAAACAGCACAGTGACTACTTTTCTCCATTTAAATAGGCTGAATGACTGATTACAAGATTGGAGACATGTGTGATACTAATTAAATAAACTAATTAGTTTGAAATATCACTATAAGCCAATTATTTATTATGTTTTCTAAGGGGTACCAACAAATGTGTCCAGGCCATTTTAGAATATCTTTGTAGAATAAGCAATAATTCATCTCTTTTCACAGCTTCTTTGCTTTATTCTATGACATACCAAAGGCATGCAAGTATACATGATAAAATAGCTTTTAATTTCATCACTTTTCAGGAGGAATGAAGCATTATTTCAATGAGCTGTAAGGGTATATATATAGTGCTGTGAAAAAGTATTTGCCCCTGTCTGATTTTCTGCATTTTTCACATTGTATTTGGTCAGATTTTTTTGTGGGTTGTAGTAGTATATAGAGGGAGTCTGAGAGAAAAAATGACACCAAAGTTTGGTGCTTCTTTCATTTGTTTGGTGTGCAAGGTAATCAAACATGCAACCTTCAGGTCTGAAAAAGTTATTGCCCTCCCCCTAGTTAACTCAACCCAATTAAAGGGATAATTAGGGTCAGCTGTTTGAGTACTTTGGTTAACAACCAGGCTTGATTTGGGCCAGCCCTGCCCAATATAAATCTGACTAACTTTGGCCCTTACCATCAGAGTGAAGTTGTCAGCACACAGTTTCTAGAGGCACATCATGCCACGAACAAAAGAAATTCCTGAAGACCTCCGGAAAAAAGTTGTTGATGCCTATCAGTCTGGAAAGGGTTACAAAGCCATTTCTAAGGTTCTGGGGCTCCACCGAACCACAGTCAGAGCCATATTGTCCAAATGGAGAAAGTTTGGGACAGTAGTGAATCTTCCCAGGAGTGGCCATCCTGCCAAAATCTCTCCAAGAGCAAGGCGTAAAATCGTCCAGGAAGTCACAAAGCACCCTAGAACAACATTCAGGGATCTGCAGGCCTCTCTTGTCTCTCTAAGGTCAGTGTTCATGACTCCACCATCAGAAAGACACTGGGCAAACATGGGACTCATGGCAGAGTAGCAAGGCGTAAACCATTGCTCACTAAGAAGAACATGAATGCTCGTCTCAAGTTTGCCAAAAAGCACTTGGATGATCCTCAAGAGTTCTGGAACAATGTTCTATGGACAGATGAGTCAAAAGTGGAACTTTTTGACCGACATGGGCCCCGTTATGTCTGGCGAAAACCAAACACTGCATTCCACAGTAAGAACCTCATACCAACGGTCAAACATGGTGGTAGTGTCATGGTTTGGGGATGATTTGCTGCATCAGGACCTGGACGCCTTGCCATCATTGAAGGAACCATGAATTCTGCTCTGTATCAGAGAATTCTTCAGGAGAATGTCAGGCCATCCGTCCGTGAGCTGAAGCTGAAGCGCAGCTGGGTCATGCAGCAAGACAATGATCCAAAACACACAAGCAAGTCTACATCAGAATGGTTGAAGAACAAGAAATTTAAAGTTTTGGAATGGCCTAGTCAAAGTCCAGACCTAAACCCCATTGAGATGTTGTGGCAGGACCTGAAACGAGCAGTATTTACTCTCAAACCCACAAATGTCACTTGTTGAAGCAGTTCTGCATGGAGGAGTGGACCAAAACTCCTCCACGGTGCTGTGAGAGACTAATCAGTAACTACAGGAAGCGTTTGGTTGCATTTATTGCTGCTAAAGGTGGCGTAACCAGTTATTGAGTCTAAGGGGGCGATTACTTTTTCACACTGGGGCATTGGGTGTTGCATAACTTTCTTTAATAAATAAATGAAATATGTATCATTTTTTTGTGTTATTTGTTCACTCGGGGTCCCTTTTATCTAATCTTAGGTTTAGGTTGAAGATCTGATAAAGTTGTGTCAAAAATATGCATAAATGCAGAAAATCATACAGGGGGCAAATACTTTTTTCAATCCACTGCTGGATGAAGGCCTCCCCAAGATTCTTCTACAAAAGCCTGTCTGCTGGGACGCTCGTCCACGTTGCTGTGGCGCGTTTCCTAATTTCATCTTGCCATCATCCTGGAGGTCTTCTTCGTAGTTGCTTTATATCTCTTGGGATCCATACTCTGTTGAGTCATTTGTAATTTTTGAGTCATTTTTGCATTGAGGGTCCAGGTTTTGCATCCGTAAGATAGCACTGGCAGCATGCATTGGTCGAAGACTTTCCTCTTAAGGCATAAGGGTAGTTTCCCTTTCAGAACCATGCTTAATCTTCCAAGGCACTCCAGCCCATTTTTGCTCCTCTGCTGATTTCGCAAATTTGGTTCTCCGTTGCTGAAACTAAAGCCCTGTTAATATTGGACAGAAATGCAGGAACGACACGGCTATCGTGCCAACATTTATGCCAGTATGAATGACCAATGCCGGCATTATTTCCGGATAACAAATGCCGGTATTGATACCTGCAATTGAGCCGGCATTTCCCGAAGCGAATGCTTATAAAAAATGTACCTAAAAATTAACAAAAAATGTTTACCTGTCAACAAAACCTTAACAAACAGTTTACCTTAACTTTCAAACAGCCCAAACTCCTCTTAAACCAGCTCCCTGGTGATCTCTCCCTAATGGAACTGGAAGCTCTCTTTTATAGTTTGTGGCTGCTCCCAATCAACACCAATTACCTCGTTTGGGAACAGCCACACTCTCACATGTTTTTGGCAGGGAGAGGAATTAACCCCGTCCCTGCCAACCACCACCAAAAAACACCCAGACTTTATTTACGTGCAGAGCCCTTGCTCTGTTACAATATATATATATATATATATATATATATATATATATATATATATATATATATATATATATATTGCAGTAGGTTTTGAATTTGACTCAATGACTAAAATCAGTTGAGTCAAATTCAAAACCTACTGCAATAATTTTATTTTGTATACTACATGGAACAAGCAGTGTGTAGTAGAAATAATAATAAATCCAGCCATGTACCCACAGTCCGTTGCGCCCATATGGTTGCGCCACTCAACGACTCTGCACAACACCTCCCCCTGGTACATGTCACACTGCTCCTCTCTACTTCCTGTTGTGTACAAAGGGGGAAGAGAAAAGTTGCTTGCTAAACTAGCGTGAACATGCACAGGCACACACAGTACTCTCGTACAGTATCTTATATTTTTGACTTAAGTATTATTTTAATTATTGTATAATTATAAAGCGTTTAAAAAATATTCCTGTATGTTTCACACATCATTTTAGCTATGTAGACCTACTGTGTATGTATAAAGAAAACAGAACAAAGGCCCAGCACTATTTTTATTTTATTTTATTTTATTTAGTGTGGTCATACACTCGCCAGACCGATCGCTCACTTGAACATCCGCAAAAGACTGCAAAATTGAATGACGTGGAGGCGCGGTTAATATATATATATATATATATATATATATATATATATATATATATATATATACACAGTCACCTCCAAAATGATTGGCACCCTTGATAAAGATGAGCAAAAAAGGCTGTATAAAATAAACACCACAGGTAATGAGCTATATTTTATGTTCAAATATATGGGAAAACCATATTCTTTTATTGTAATACAATTGTTCAGAGAAAAAGTTTTTTATTAACAAGTAATATAATGTGTTCTCAAAAAGATAGGTGTCAGAATTATTGGCATCCCTAAAGATTCTTATAAATAAAATCAAACAAATTTAAATCTGCATTAACATTCTACTTCTTTAAGTTCAACTCAGTCTTAAGAAACTGTATTGTGGCCTTCCATGGGTTCCTGTTTCACTGGGGTATAAAAATGAGGTAACACGCATATGAAATCCATTTGTCATCCAACACCATGGGGAAAGGCAAAGAACTCACAAATGAAAAGAGACAAATGGTTGTTGACCTTCATAAATCAGGCAATGGGTACAAAACAATAGGTAAAAAACTAAATATACCACTTCCCACTATTAGGGCAATAATTAAGAAGTTCAAAACCACTGGAACAGTGGTAAACTTGCCTGGTAGAGGACGTAAGTGTATCTTGCCCCCACGCACAGTGAGGCAGATGGTTCGGGAGGCAAAGGGAAATCCAAGGGCCACAGTTGGAGAATTACAGAACTTGGTTGCATCTTGGGGTCACCAAGTCTCCAAATCTACAATTAGACATCACCTCCATGTCAATAGGCTATTTGGAAGGGTTGCCAGAAAAAAGCCTTTATTGAGAGCAACAAACAAATGTAAGCGCCTGGAGTTTGCTAAACGGCATTGGCACTTCGATTGGAACCAGGTGCTATGGTCAGATGAGACGAAAATAGAGCTCTTTGGCCACAATGACACAATGACCCTTGCAATGCTCTCCACAGAGAAGAAACTCACTGAGGACATCCCAGAGTTCAATAAAAAGGCAATTGAGAGGTTTGCCTCCCAGAAAGAGACGGGCAAAGTTTCTTTATAGGTAAATGCCTGACTGTTTCTGATCCTCACCTGTGTTATTCTGTGTCAGCTGAGTAAAATAATTAATTTACACACACCATCACTCTCACACACTCACTCTCAATCACCCACTCACACATACAGAACACATACTGAACTATACAGTAAAAATGTTGGTGATGTTTAAAAGTTTGAGTTGTTTGAGTTATTTATGCACATGTTTGAGTTATTTATTTTGGATTTATTTATTTGAGTTCATGTAAATGTTATTTATTTGAGTTTATGTAATTGTTTTGAGTTATTTATTTCAGTTTTTTATAGTGTCAAGTAGAAATTTTGATAATGTTGATATATCCTATGTTTAATGTAATGTGAATGTTGATAAGTTAAATGGAAACGATGTAAATAGTTTTAATGTAATATTTTTTTTTTTTTGACCCCTGGTGTGTGTATCCTATTGTGTGTATGTGTGTGGCCACTGATGTTGACGTTGTTACATTGCAATGTTTTGTTATGGTAGATCTACACTTTAAATTAAAGCAATAGATACACTTTGTAAGGCGTCTGCTAAATGTCTGCAATAATAATATTATTTTGCTGATTAATGAGACAAAAACAAAAAATGCGGTGAACGCAATGCTGAACTATTTTGAAATACAAGGTGATACGCTGATTTATGAGACACAAACCTTGATAGCGATTACTGTTAGCTAGCTACCAGTAAGACTAATAAAACATAACTGTACTCTCTAACACACACAGAGTAAGTCTGTACTATCTGGAACAATTAAATGAGGAAATGTGATTAAAAAAAAAATCTTTATTTTTGTTTCGCTTTTATCATGCCCATCTTTTCCAGTACATTTATTACATCGACACACTCATTTAATCTGAAATAGCTTTGGCCTTGAATTGAAGTTTGAATTTCCATCGACTGGGATATTTAAACGTTTGTTTCTACATCTCTGTACTCAGTGCTTAATTTGTGCCGGGGCCCAGCCCCGGAACCTCTGGGCATGCAGTCATATTCCCAGTACCTCTATTTAAAAAGCTCATAAAATGCTTTCTTTTTAAATTCTCAACACAGTTGTATCAAGTCTACAAGTTCTTGTGTGCGTGCTAAAGAGACAGTCCGCTGCCACGTTTGCAGCCTATTTTAAATTACTTTACGATTTCAGCTTGAGTGCCTTTAAGTAAGATGAAACTGGCTGCAACTTTATTGTCGTTTTTTATACACAAATAAGCTTACTTACACTTCTTACACTACTTGGTTTGATTACATGAGAAGTACACAACAAAATATGAAAGCTGAACATTAATTTCAACAAATAACAACGACAACTTTTTAATGAAAAACATACATTGTAGCCTACTTCAATAGGAACATTAGCCTGCTATATAATATTAAACCAAAACAATAAAAAAAATAATAATGATCTGGTTCTCTCTTGGCTTTTTCAATGAATGAATGAATATAATTTAATTAATAGAGAATAAAAACATACTAAGTTAACAACTACCTAGCCTAAGTTTAATTAATCGTTTTTGTAATCTACCAACGGCTTTTGCATACACATCGCTGATAATAGTGCAGACCCTGGGTTAAACCAATGTTCGTGTTGGGGTGCATTTTTTTTTTTTTTTTTTAATTTATTTATTTATTTTTTAAATCAATGTCGTCCTTCTGGAGTCCTCTGAATGCCTTTTTTTTTTTTTAAACCATTGCAAAACCATAACAAAACGTATATACAGGCTTTTTTGTATTTATTATTTGTTCTGCGGTTGACTTAACTTAATTTGTCTGCACCACTACTACTTTGTATATGATGTAGAATACGTGAATGTAAACATCTAACACTAGTACGTACAATACTCTTTCCATAAGAACATAAGAAAGTTTACAAACGAGAGGAGGCCATTCAGCCCATCTTGCTCGTTTGGTTGTTAGTAGCTTATTGATCCCAGAATTTCATCAAGCAGCTTCTTGAAGGATCCCAGGGTGTCGGCTTCAACAACATTACTGGGGAGTTGGTTCCAGACCCTCACAATTCTCTGTGTAAAAAAGTGCCTCCTATTTTCTGTTCTGAATGCCCCTTTATCTAATCTCCATTTGTGACTCCTGGTGCTTGTTTCTTTTTTCAGGTCAAAAAAGTCCCTTGGGTCGACATTGTCAATACCTTTTAGGATTTTGAATGTTTGAATCAGATCGCCGCGTAGTCTTCTTTGTTCAAGACTGAATAGATTCAATTCTTTTAGCCTGTCTGCATACGACATGCCTTTTAAACCCGGGATAATTCTGGTTGCTCTTCTTTGCACTCTTTCTAGAGCAGCAATATCCTTTTTGTAACGAGGTGACCAGAACTGAACACAATATTCTAGGTGAGGTCTTACTAATGCATTGTAGAGTTTTAACATTACTTCCCTTGATTTAAATTCAACACTTCTCACAATATATCCGAGCATCTTGTTAGCCTTTTTTATAGCTTCCCCATATTGTCTAGATGAAGACATTTCTGAGTCAACATAAACTCCTAGGTCTTTTTCATAGTTCCCTTCTTCAATTTCACTATCTCCCATATGATATTTATAATGCACATTTTTATTGCCCGCATGCAATACACTTTTCTCTATTAAATTTCATTTGCCATGTGTCTGCCCAATTCTGAATGCTGTCTAGATCATTTTGAATGACCTTTGCTGCTGCAACAGTCTTTGCCACTCCTCCTATTTTTGTGTCGTCTGCAAATTTAACGAGTTTGCTTACTATACCAGAATCTAAATCACTAATGTAGATTAGTAAAATCTGTTTAGATCTCGCAGTTTTAGTTAGATAACCTTTACTTTAGTTAATATTGATGTTGATATTAAGCCTATGTATTGTTTCACGTTTATTGGTTTGGTATAAGCATGTGTTAATTGATTTCTAAATACAGTTAAGAGGCAGGAGAACTTACAAGTGTAAGTTCTACGATGTGATAGGTGTTACAGAAACTTGGTTGTCTGAGAGTGATGGAGACAAATATAATATTAGTGGGTACACACTATATAGGAAAGACAGGCAGGACAGAAGAGGCAGAGGGGTAGCACTATACATAAGAAATAGTCTTGAAGCCCAGGTGTTAAATCAGGACAAAGAAAACAATGCAGAATCAATATGGGTCAGAATAATGGACACAAATTCAAAGGGCATAATAATAGGAGCATGCTATAGACCGCCAAATTCAGACGCTGAACAAAATAATCTGTTGTACAATGACATTCGAAATGCCTGTAGAAAAGGAAAAGCCATACTAATGGGGGATTTCAACTTCCCCTGTATAAAATGGGAAAACCCGATGGGGGGCACGACGGACGAAATTGAAATGGTGGAAATGACAAATGACTGCTTCCTAACGCAATTTGTCAAGGCACCGACTAGAGGGGAGGCATGCCTTGACTTAGTCTTTTCAAATAATGAAGACAGAATAACTAAAACAGAGGTCAGAGAGCCATTGGCAAACTCAGACCACAACATGGTCTCATTTGAAATATTTTTTAAAACCCCAAAAGTAATGACTAAAGCTAAGGTTTACAATTTTAGAAAAGCAAACTACGAAGGTATGAAACAGAGACTAACAGAAGTAGATTGAGTAAAAAGAGAAAACATCCACAGAAAAGGATGGCTGTTTTTTTAAAAATGTAGTACTAGAGGCACAAAACAATTACATCCCAAAAGTAGACAAATCTAAATCTAAAACAAAATGGCCAAAATGGTTTAATAGATCAATTAAAAAAAAAAATATTCGAAAAAAGACACTTTACAGAGCGTTTAAAAGGGATCAAAAACAAAGCACACAGAAAGAGTACTTGGAACTGCAAACACAAGTCAAAAAGGAAGTTAGAAAGGCCAAGAGAGAGATAGAAATCAATATTGCTAAGGGGCTAAAACCAATTCCAAAATGTTTTTCCAATATTATAACAGCAAGAGAACATTCAAAGAGGAGGTTAAATGTCTAAGAGACACAAATGGCAAAAATCATAGATGAAGAAAAAAATAGCAAATATATTAAATGATTACTTTTCACAGGTTTTTACAAAGGAGGACACGGACAACATGCCCCACATGTCGACCTGTTCCTATCAATTTTAAATAACTTTAGCATAACAGAGGCAGAAGTGTTAAAGGGACTAGGAGCTCTTAAAATAAACAAATCCCTGGGCCAGATGAGATCCTCCCAATAGTACTCAAAGAAATGAAAGAAGTTATTTACAAACCACTAACCAAGATCATGCAACAGTCTCTTGACACAGGGGTTGTACCGACAGACTGGAAAATAGCAAACGTAATACCGATCCACAAAAGGGAGACAAAACCGAACCAGGTAACTACAGACCAGTAAGCCTGACTTCTATTATATGTAAACTTATGGAAACTATAATAAGATCCAAAATGGAAAATTACCTATATGGTAACAATATCCTGGGAGACAGTCAGCATGGTTTTAGGAAAGGGAGATCATGTCTAACTAACCTACTTGACTTTTTTTGAGGATGCAACATTGAAAATGGATAACTGCAAAGCATACGACATGGTCTATTTAGATTTCCAGAAAGCTTTTGACAAAGTCCCGCATAAAAGATTAATTCTCAAACTGAACGCAGTAGGGATTCAAGGAAATGCATGCACATGGATTAGGGAGTGGTTAACAGGTAGAAAACAGAAAGTACTGATTAGAGGAGAAACCTCAAAATGGAGTGAGGTAACCAGTGGTGTACCACAGGGATCAGTATTAGGTCCTCTGCTATTCCTAATCTAGTATAGGCTAGTAGCTTATTCACTTTCCGATCACAAATACGCTTCCTAATTTACCCTCTACTTCATGAATATAACCCTCGATCCAATTGCTGTACCCTTTCTGCTGTATGTTTTTTGGAATCCTCGCCTTATTATCTGCCCAACTATCAATTTTTTATTTGAGGAACACATATTAAAGATTTCGTCCACATAGTGATATTATCAGTAGCTGCAGCGGCCATGACAGTTGCTCGCACACCAAGCCTCGTTTTCAACCAAACATGGCCGCTGCGTGAATAAGGCGTATTACTTTTTAAAATACATGGATACCCTTGATGCTAATACTAAAGAAGACGAGGTCCAGCAGTACATTTTTTTTAAAAAAAATGTAGTGCTTCAGTGCTGTACAGATGTTCTATGTCGTTATCCATTAGTGCTTCAGCTTTTTGGATGATTGCCTTTAACTTGTTTTAATTTCCCGTTCCTCTCGTTTCTCTGAGATACGAATGTACCAGCTTTACATATTTTTTTAACGTATTCTCATTTTGTTGATCAAAAAACGAGACATGTTGTGTTTGAATTGAAAGTGATGGTCTCGAGGAGTCGAATGCGTCAAAATTCAAGTAGGCCTATATTTTCCTCTAGAGGAATTATCACCTTTTGTTGTCACTACTGTAGTATTATGCCTTTTTTTAGAATGGCTCAGGATGGAAATATAGCCTTCATCCATATATATATATATATATATATATATATATATATATATATATATATATATATATACTGTACCTGTATGTATTCATATGGCAATTTAATTTCATGGAAAATTACATTGCTGTGGTGTTTTCAAAGTAATAATGGAACTCCTATGTCAATAAATTACAGCAATGCCATTATCCCTATTATAATACAACTTAAAATGATTTGGGTTTTTTTACCTTCATTTGAAATAATTATTGTAGTCTAGTGAGAAAGTTACTTTTTGAGAGAAGGGATCAAGGGTCCATATGAAGTACTGTTTCATCAGTACGCAGTGGATTTAGAACAAGTATCATTAATTAATTTAATCTCTCAGACGTGCTTTATTGCTGTTCCATTATTGTTTAATAACAAAACAGCTGACCTCAAGAATAAATAAAGTGCAGCTATAATTTTATTGGTAACATTTATGTCTTTCAAAACATTCCAACACCTAGGTTTAATTACACAGTTAAATACCTAGATGGAACAAGGCTCTGGACTGCACACTTCAATAAGGCATGCTTAGAACAAGAGTCGAAACTGCAAGGAATGTGTGAGTGTTATAGCACTTGACATTATATTGTCTAAATCCTAAACAATCACAAAATTGCCTTCCACACACACATTTTGTGTTGTGGTGATGAGATCTCTTGCATAGTATAACAATTTACAGATTTTAATTTGTAGATTAAATTACTTAATTGCAAATATTAGTATCTAGTGGGAAAAGAAAAAAAGGGATAAACAATAGTGACAATTATAAAACAAACAAAAACTTAAGACTATAAAACCCCTTCAATGAAAGCGGTTTATTTATTTATTTTTTTATTTTTTTTAATTTCTGTACAAATTGTGCTATGACGATTTTGGTGTAAAGAGCTTTAAGAATCTAGCCCCTTGTTTTCAAATGAACTTGTTAAATAATTTGACACTAGTTACAAATGTGTAAATTCACAAACCTCAAATAAAAATATTTCATAGTTTGGAAGTTTATTTCTTCAGATCTAACAAAATTAAGATTCTTTTGTAGTCTTCTGTTATGTTCCATGTCAATATTTCTAAGGTAATGCTATGTCCACCAAGGTTGTCAGGAGATGTCAGAATTATGTGATCTTTTGCAAACAAGTAATTTTAAACATACCATTTTGTTTGTAAACATACATATATGTGACAGCTGATCTTCAACCCTTTAAAGTGTGTGTACTAATACTACACAACCTGCAGTAAAGTGTTAACATTTACTAACATGTGCATGCAGTGTTAGAGAACTAGTTACAGTAACTTATTACTTTTAAAAAATGTAAAAATAGTTACTTTGCAGGCACAGTTTACATTTTACAGAGATCTTTTTTTTTTCGGTTTGGTCCAGCTATCGAACCCACTCGTTCCCTCCTCTGACATTTAGCAAGGTGATAGGAAACATGCATTCAATGTGTTCATTTTGACTTATTATACTACGGAATGTTGCTAACCAATCAATTGCCCGTATTTCTCAAGGTGCATTACATATTGTATGCTGCCATGGAAATGGAAGTGAAAACTGTATTTCCCAGTATTAGAGGATTCCCTACATTATTCTACTACTGCTCTTAATTATAGCTATTTCCTGTATCTTGTATTTGATTTTACTCTTATAGGTATCCGTATTCACGTTTTTTGTAATTGCTCTTATTTAAAATCATTCTTATCCATTTATTGTACTTACTACATGCTCTTAATGAAATATACTCTTATAAGCACATATTTTTACTATAAGTTTAACTGCTCTTAGTCGAATTCGCTCTTGAATGTAATTATTTACTGTATTCTTTATTTCACTCATTTGAATTTGATCTTATTTTCTACTTGTACTGTACTTTATAACTGCTTGTATCTGTAATATCATATTCTGTAATGTGATATTTTGTAATGTGATACTTTGTAACAACTGTAAATCACCCTGGATGATAATAATGACCCTAGCACCAGTTTCAGCTGTAATCACAATACCATAGTTTGTATCTCAATCAACAAGTACATCACAGAAATACATACAACATAAAGACAAAGTTTAAAGTAAAAAGAAAGTGTTTTAAATAAATGTTTTTAAAAGAGCAAGTAAAATCAAAACATAAGTAATAAATGCACTGTCAGACTGACCAGCTCAGGAACAGGCTGCTGACATTATGGACCCCATGTGAATTTTGTTCATCCTGTTATCACAGATTAATATGATTTAGATGGCGGGAATTGCAGAGGTTCCACTTGTCAGGTAAAAAGAGTTGTAAATCACTTTTTGGGATTTTCAATACTTAGTTGACACACTCTAAATATCCCTAATTTCATTTTAGTGCTTCTCCTCTCTAAAACTGTACACAAATTAAGTTGCACATAAAACATTTAAACTATACATAGACTTTAGGGCAACAAAATAAAACACCCCACATTCAAGAGTATAAATGCAGTCAACTGTTTTTTTAGAGTTTTATTTAAGCACAGCAGGCAATACTGAATTAATAATTTCTCAAAAAAACAAACAAACAAACAAAAAAACAGTATGCTGTCAATTTGATTTGTTTTGGTGTTACAAAAACAAGGAGGAAACAAGCAGTATTTTGGCCTTTTGCTCGTTCAACTGAGCCTGGTGTCTTCAAAATCCAGCCCTCTCAGAAGACTAAATCATTATGCTTCTTTCTCATAGGTCCTTGTGGCAACAACATTGCCCATGATGCATCTCTAAATAAAAAATATATACATATAATACATTATTATATATAATATCAATTTTTAAACATATTTCATATATTAGATATAGAAGTGTGACAAAGACATATTTAAGTTGTATGAAATATATATTGAAATGAAATATATATAAATGTTTAGTTACAAAAAACTAAAGTGCCAAGACGATTAAAAAGGCAAAATGACAGTACTGTAGGTAAATGTTTAAGCCAGAAGACATTTGTAGCGCTAATTGTTTAGCCTTTCATACTGTACACAAGTCTACCTCCCTACCGACTGAACTGCAACTTCACACTACCAACTGTTTGATTTACAGAAAGGTTACAAAGCTTTAAAACGCACCCTTCAAAATGCCAATATTAGTATGTTCTATGAGCCCTAAAGAGTAAAGCAATGACACAGTAGCCATACAGTAATAATAAAGTAAACCTAATAAAGGAAAGAAACACACTTGATATACAGTATTATGTGACAATACTTCAAGTGTCATCGAATAATTGCGTAGTAATTGTGGACTATACTAAAAGCCTTTATTGTTGTTTTAGATATAGATCTAAAATATATATTGTGTGTGTGCTTCTCTATCTTTATAATTACATTTTTACTCCACTCTAACACACACCCATATGTAAAAGTCCTGTGTCCTGGATAAAATTATATTACATGTCAATACAACTCTGGTGTTAAATTCCCCAAAAACGTGTAAACGGGAGCAGGACAAATCTATCCCGATAAAATATCTTATTCTCATAAGATACATACCGCTACTAATTTTCCATCTTTCAGTTCCCTTTCTAATGTTGTCTGTTTGCCATCCCACGATTGATTCTGCATCAGTTTGCCATTTTCCAAGGTGATTTTAGTCTGGAAGAATAAGAAAAAATAAATCGGTCTTGGTTTGTAGTTTCATCAGATGAAGTTCATACATCGTAACCACGGACTCTGCCTCAACTGGCTCAAATTCAAAATTGGAATTTACATTACACCGACCTTTGTTTTTCTGTCGTCGGCTGTAGTTTCTTCAAACTCCTCACCCAATTTGAATTTGACCTCAGAGGTCTTAAAAGTGCTTTGTGATTTCATACAAACAGTGTCGCCTTCTACACTGAAGATCAGATAGGGTTTTGCCAGGTTACCCGCCTGCCTGTTAACAAAACTGACACCTTAAAAAAAAAAAAACACAACAAAAATAATGATATATATATATATATATATATATATATATATATATATATATATATATATATATATATATATAGACACACACACGAATGCACATATAACACACAAATTTATCCATACTCTCTCTCTCTCTCTCTCTCTCTCTCTCTCTCTCTCTCTCTCTCTCTCTCTATATATATATATATATATATAATAACCAGAACGTTGTTCTAGAAACTAGCCAGACACCTAAAACTACATCATTGTACGTAATGTTGATCCGCGACCGTGCCTCTCAGTCTCAGTGTCATAGTCCATGCGCAGTGAAAAAAAAGCATCCTTACCCAAAGCTTTCATATAATTATCGAAATTTTCACTAGCAACCATTTTCCACGTTCCTATAAACTGATCGACCATTTCGGCTGTGTTGCAAGTTTTCTGTATCACAATATCAATCCCCCTATGAAGACAACGAAGTAGCCTGTGGTATTTAACGGTAATCCAAAAGCACGTGCCGATTTCAGCAAACCAATGGAGAAATAAAACGTCAGGGACTACAGTCAAAGGTTGGTGTAACAAAAAAAAAAAAGACTATACATTTAAAACATTTGTTTCCATGAATGACATTTCTCCCATGTATTTATTTATTTATTTTGCCTCCAGGCTGTCTCCAAGTACACTAGATACCTATATAGAATAATAATAGTTTCCATTGTACTTTTGTTGTAGCTGCTATTTTAAAACGACGTGCAACAAAATATCTAGTAATACTGATATAGAAACAGTATTAAGGTAAGCATTCTATGATAGAAACTTTAATTTTGCCCAAATTGCTTGTAATATAGTAGGCTAGTATAACATTTTATTGTAGCAGTGTTTTTGCATGCTATGTTTACATAAACGCTACAAAATATGATTACTGGGGAAGTAATTATTATGAATATACTTGTTTAATACTTAGTATTTATATTTAGTAAGATATCAAATTATTATGTAGAATTATATATAATTTATTCACATCAGCAAGTCAAAGGGGAATAATTATTTATTGACACGTTTGTCAATATGGAACATTATATTTGCAATGAAGTCAGAGCTGCAGCATCCCACAGTCATGCTATATTAAATAACGTTAATATTTAATTAACGTTATTTAATATAACATTTTTGGCAGCAGTGTGGAGTAGTGGTTAGGGCTCTGGACTCTTGACCGGAGGGTCGTGGGTTCAGTCCCGAGTGGGGGACACTGCTGCTGTACCCTTGAGCAAGGTACTTTACCTAGATTGCTCCAGTAAAAACCCAACTGTATGAATGGGTAATTGTATGTAAAAAATAATGTGATGTCTTGTAACAATTGTAAGTCGCCCTGGATAAGGGCGTCTGCTAAGAAATAAATAATAATAATAATAATAATAATAATAATAATAATAATAATAATAATAATAATAATAAATAGGAATGTGTTCTATTCTATTGGTTACCTTGCACTCCATTAATCAACGTGTGGCTTCCCAGTTTGTTTCTCTTCCCTAGATGTTTCTGCTTGAAGCACAAAAGCTCTGTGTCACCCGGCAAACTTAAAATACGTATTTCTACATGCAGGACCAGGAGAGTTTAACTGTAACACAGGGAAGCATATGAGAAATGTTGACAAATGGGATCTCCCTTTTTATACCCATAACATTTAAGGAAACACATTTCAAACTGTTATTTCTTAACATCGTTTAAAACTCAAATTGATTTTTTTTTAAATATACTGTTTAATATGTTTTTATCGTCTAATTCAATGTATGTGTTCCCTCACCCCCACCCTTACTTATGTACTAATAATTACAAAAACATTATGATATTACTCTGTAGCTGGTGGGACTAGAATTCTATGCACCTGTAGGTAATTGAGTGATAATTACGGCTAGTCAGCGAACAATCTTGGACTAAATAAAAGCCACTCACTGCAGCTGTGTGGACAAGTTTTTCTTTTGCGTCCGTGTGTTGTTTGTTTGGATTCAGCCGTGACTCCGACTAGTTCCCTTCCCGGTGGGAGTTTAGCTTTGTGAACATTATTATTATTTTTTTTTAAAAAATAGTGTTTGTTTTTTTTGTTTGTTTGTTTTGTTTTTAACATAGTTACAGGACGGGCGTGGGATGTTGTGCCTTATAGCCGCGTCTGCCTGGAGGTAATGTGTTGTTTTAAATTGATGATTTGTTTGATTGTAATGGTTGATACTAATTTTCTTTTGCACTTGCTTTTTGTAGGTTTTTAGTGTTAACCACCGTTTCTTTTATTGTAATTGTTTTTTTTGTGTGTGTGTGTGTGTGTGTGCATTGTTTATATTTAAGGCCACTGTTTCCCTGTGTTAGCTCGCCCGGTTGTTTTGGGCATTTACTAGGTTACTGGTAGTCTTATTAGAACTTGTTCTGAAGGATTTGAGTTCGTATTAATAACTGTAGACGTCGGTCACTATAGTTGGGTGGCTTAGGGAAAGTGTTGGTGTTTTTTTTTTTTTGTTTGTTTGTTTTTTTGTGTGTTGAGCAGGTAGTGCCTTTTCTCGGCAGTAACGTTATTAATTAACTGCTACCTAACGTCTACGCAAATCAATATTTTTGCTATTCCCATTTGGCTCCATAGTGTGTGGTTGTGATTTTGTTATTTACTTTACGATTAGAGTACGATAGTAGTGAGTATTTGTTTTATGTTGCTGCACTGAGATTTTGATTGGTTTATTGTTTTAAACTGATTTTGTGTTGTGGTTTTGTTTAATGTGTTTCTTTTTTTTTTTTTTTAAGAATTCCAGGGCGCTTCTGCCGATTTGTAGTATTCTTTTCGGTGTGTGTTTTCTTGCTAGTATTTACTACCTCTTTTTCTAGTGGACGTAAGCGGTACTACCAGTGTCTGGCTACAACAATCATTGTATTTCGTCAATTCTTTAATATTTAATAAAATCAATTTTTGTACTTAATACCTGCCTCCTTGGTGTTAATTTAATTGAAGGGATTTGAGTGGGGAACTTAACCTTCTGGGAGTTAACTTTTGCTATTAAACTGATTGATTTAATTAATATTTTGATATTGGTATATCGGGGCTCCTGTTAAATTAAGATGCGGCGTAGTCAAACCTTACTGTTGCAATAGTAAGTTGCCCCGTGCCACAACTAGGTACTGTAATGTGCCGATTTATAAAACATTCAACTGTAAAATGTATAGAATACTGAAACTAGTACAACCATTTGCCTGAAGTTCATGGTAACACTATTCTCGGATTATTTTATCTAAAGTAATATTTTTAGACTTCTAGATAAATAAAAGCTATTGGACACAAAGTAAAGTGTATGATGCATACAATGAAGCTGAATTTTGTGGCAATGCAGCATTTTTTTTTTTTCTACTAAACTGTTGAATACACTTCCAAAAGGAGTACACCTAGTCCTTGAGTGATTAAACCTAATAGTTTAATCTAATGGTTAAACAGTATTTTGGGCTCAGTTTTTAATTGTGGCCAATTCCCTTCCATTATTTAAGATTAAAATAACTTCCTATAGAGAAGTATGTTGGTGACACTGCCACATGAGAAATAAATGACATTTTGCTGGGGAATTATTTTAGAACATTTACAAACGAGAGGAGGCCATTCGGCCCATCTTGCTAGTTTGGTTGTTTAGTAGCTTATTGATCCCAGAATCTCATCTATCAGCTTCTTGAAGGATCCCAGGGTGTCGGCTTCAACAACATTACTGGGGAGTTGGTTCTAGACCCTCACAATTCTTGGTGTGTAAAAAAAAAAAAAAAAAAAAAAAAAAAAAAAAAAAAAAAAAAAAGTGCCTCCCATTTCTGTTCTGAATGCCCCTTTTAATCTCCATTTGTGACCCCTGGTCCTTGTTTCTTTCAGGTCGAAAAAGTCCCCTGGGTTGACATTGTCTATACCTTTTAGGATTTTGAATGCTTGAATCAGATCACAGCGTAGTCTTTGTTCAAGACTGAACAGATTCAATTATTTGAGCCTGTCTGCATACGACATGCCTTTTAAACCCGGGATAATTCTGGTTGCTCTTCTTTGCACTCTTTTTCTAGAGCTTCCCCATGTTGTCTAGATGAAGATATTTCCGAATCAACAAACGCCTAGGTCTTTTTCATAGATTCCTTCAATTTCAGTATCTCCCATATGATATTTATAATGTACATTTGTCTGCCCAGTTCAGAATACTGTTTAAATCATTTTGAATGACCTTTGCTGCTGCAACAGTGTTTTCCACTCCTCCTATTTGTCGTCTGCAAATTAAACAAGTTTGCTTACTAAACCAGAATCTAAATCATTAATGTAGATTAGGAATAGCAGAGGACCTAATACTGATCACTGTGGTACACCACTGGTTACCTTGCTCCATTTTGAGGTTTCTCCTCTAATCTAATACTTTGTTTTCTACATGTTAACCACTCCCTAATCCATGTGCATACATTTCCTTGAATCTCTACTGTGTTCAGTTCGAGAATTGATCTTTTAATTCTCAAACTGAATTCTCAAACTTGATTTTAATCATAATTTCCCATGTACTGGTCCAAGAATTTGTTTGTCTATTTTGTTTATTTAAAGATTGGATAGAGATTATATATATAATATATATATATATATATATATATATATATATATATATATATATATTAGTGCCGCATACATAAAACATATTGGATATATTATCAGTATAATTTGTCTCTTGAGACATGCTTGTTCTGCTTATTTCCCTTTTCTTCAAAAGCCAAAAGTATAATTGTGGCCAAGTGGTTAATAGTGTGCAGGTGATCAAAGAACAGGCCATTGTAATCCAGGTGCAAAGGTTTGTTTTTATTTATTTTATGTCTAGTGCCTAATGGCAAAACAAACAGTAAATAATAATGCTAGTAAGTAATACGGTGCAGTGTATATTACTTGTGTTATAATCCCCTCGTTTGTCCCAAAATATTGTTATTGTATCCCCACATTAAACACAAAACATACACAAGTCAGTTTAGTGTGTTAATTAGGGATTGTGGTACAAATAGTTTATTGTGATAAGAGTGCTATTCCAGGTTTGTGCTGGCCTCTGATGACAGCTCCAGAACATGTTGGCTGTCTAGTGATTTACAAGCAACAAATAAACAGAACAAAACAAACACTCACGATACTGATTCATAAAAACAGGTCCTTCCGCGTCACTTTTCATTAACCAAAACGAAGGAACAGATTACGCCGCTGTGACCCCTATTTATACCGTCATTCATGACCCCTTGGTAAATGATTGCAGCCGCTCCTCCAATCTGCGGCTGCCGCATCATTTCCCTTCCGGGTCGATGAGTTAGTGTACCAAAGCTCCGCCCCTTTTCTAAATGACAGTCTTCCTTTTAACCCTCAGAACGAAGTGTCAGGCCAAGTAGTCCAGGGTACTCTGTTCCCGTTACTTGGCGCCCTCACAGGTCGGGGGATTTACCACCAAAATCATTGTCTTTCTGTCACAATAATGTATACCTTTTTATTCAAGAAAGTGGAAAATTGCAGTAACACTTTGTATTGGGTACATTGAAGAACAATTACCTCCCAGCCAATTGAATAATATTATGGGCAATGTATGCATTGTGGGATATAATTTTCATTTAAACATTTGCAATAATCTATAGTGAGGGTCTGACTGGGGAGAAATTGACAATATATTCTATATTAAGTCTTTCTAGGAAATATATGACTACATTATTCCTACTTTCTGACATTATCACAAATAAATAGACTATTGTAATGTATATTGAATGCATGTATTAAAATACTTAATACTTGCAAATCATGAAGTGCAGTATTTGGTTAGTTTTTATTTTTTTTTTTTTTTTTAAATTAAATTTTAAACTATTAGATATTAGATATTTTTTCTGTTTAGTGTATGAAACTGTATTCACACATGTCGGAAGGAACAGTTGCTTTCCTAATTGATGTCTTCCTGAACTCAAACTTCCCCCTTAAGTGAGGGAAGTACATGGCTTTGTCAGTGTCCACCCTGCTGTAGTGGGTTGTCACAGCAGTTACCCTTTCAAAGGATGGTTTATTCCTTCTGCCATGAGAGGCCATATCAAAAAAGCATTATCCAGTGACCATGCTTGATACTTTTGAATACCATAAAAGGTAATTCTGGATACACAATTGCTTTGGGCTAATTATTTAACATTTACCCTGTTTTCTTAACTAACATGATAAAATATTTCAATATGGACCTGATTTACTCCAGTGCAACATTTGTTCCATTTTTGACTTCTGTACATTTATTCACAATTCCAAGGTAAAACTGTAGTCAAATGGACAAACATTTTGGCTTGCTACTGCGCACATAGGAAAAAAGCATAGTAAATCCAACCCATTATTCAAGTATCCTGTTGCAAAAAGCTTATTTAGAGGGATGTAGGCAGACCTCTTGTGGTCAAATGAACAAATTACACATTAAGATGGATGCAGTATCCTGCAACACATAATGGGACAGATTCATAACTGGAAGGGTGACTCAACCAGGGGTTTTAGGATTTAGGGGCCCCCTCTCCAAAAATAAAAAAAAAAACTCTAGCATTGCATGAATAAACCTAGTGAAGCAGTGGATATCATCTAGGCTTAATTTTTGCAAAGATATCAACCAGGACATCAAAATATATAAAATATATTTTTTAACCAATGATTTTTTCAGTTGCCATTACAAGCAGATCACTCAGATGAGGATTGGTCATAGAAATTCATAAATGGGTTTTAACCAAACTTAAAACAGGAAATAGACCCTCATTGCTTGCAGTGATTACTGGAAGAGTGATGACTACCATGATGATTTTTAGTAATGTGTAAGTAATAGCAAGTAAACTTTTAGAGTTGTACCAACCCAAAAAGAGAATACAAACTACTGGTGGTGTGAGTTTAGCTTTTCGTTCCCCTATTCGACTCAGTAACTTTAATTAGTTAAAATGGCACTGGCTATTATCATTGCCGGCGCCAGGTTTTTGTGGGCCCCGGGCAATAGACCTTCACCCCCATATCAAAAATATTTTTCTATCAAAAAGATTTTCATAATCAGTAGTCCCTCGCTAAACCGGACGTCTGGAGACATGAGTTGTCTGATTTTATAAAAAAAAAATAATTGTAATAAATTCTGTACAGTACATGTCGAGATAAACCAATAGTTCTCGGCTTTACTAAGCCCTGGCGAGGACGGAAGCCAATAGGGAGTGAGAAGAGGCGGGACTAAGGGAACAGGAGGCAAGCAGGAAGAGGAAAAAAGGGTGAAGATCTGAAAAGTTTCACAGCACTGCACGCAGTTTAGTTGAGTGAAAATGAAATGTTTCTAGTCCTAAAGGCTGCTTGAGTAAATAGTACATTTACTAATATTTCCAATTTTATTTCTGTATGTATGGGGGCCCCCGTCTGGGCCCTGGTGCTGACGCCAACCCTCAGCCATTACAAAGTTGGCCTCTGCTCAAGAGCTGGCATTGCGACGTGTTTGGTCTGTTCGTTTTTTCTCTGAACATTATGCAGAGGCACATTGTGATCAATGTCCCCAGTGTCACTCAGACTTTTCCTTGGGAACAGGAGCTACACTGACCCCCTTAGTCTTTTCTACAGCATAGTGAATTAATAATGTAGCAATCCTGCAGTGCAATGCAATGTGTTCTGCTTAATGTTTATTTGATAATTGGATTTGGTTTTTGCTGCTTTGTATGGTTTAGTTCACACAGCTAAAATGTTTGTTTCTCACATTGCGGGAATGTTGTTAGTTCCTCAAAGTTTGAGTTTGAAATCCCACTTACACACAGACAAAAAGCGTTTAAGTGAAGATAGTGTGTTTTACATGTAGTACGAAAGTGGCATTAGAAATATAAAAATGCAAAAAACAAAGGAATGTGAACCGGGAAAGGAGAGTAAAGTTATTGACAGTTTTTTGCTAAACTTAAAACAGATGCAGACCTAAATATCGTTGCCTGTGATCGGTTTTCGAGAAGTACAAGTGGGCTGTAAAAGCTTGTTAAAGCCAGGAACGAAATGCAAAAGCTAAGTTTAAATCTAATTTCCACGTAATTGATGGAGGCTTACAGTGATGATGAAATTGCTTTTGTGCCTGAAAAAATAAATGGAGTTCTTGCTGTTTTTAACCCTTTGCGGACCTGGTCCGACATTGCAATTATTCCTATCCGGTCCAATGTCGGACCCTGTCCGACATCATCAAAAAGATGCAAAAAACGGGTTTCTAGTCGTTTCTCTAGAAAATGCCGAGAAAACCATTCAATGGCCGAGTGGGAGCGTCAGGAGCCGAGACAAGCCGAAAAAAAAGGGTATATCTCATGAGTAGTCATACTTGCCCCTGGCATCAGATAACGGCGGCCATAAGGAAACAAGCTGGCTGCTATTGCATCAACGCTCAGAGAATATCATGGACATTTGCAGAGCTTTTTTGAGATGTTATAGTAATAAAATAATGACTTGGATCGCATTATTGAGGCGTTTGGTGATCAGCAAAACGAGTGATCAGGAGATGATTGATCGGTATGTACAACTATTACACTATGTAACACAATTTTTGTTCCTGGGTAGTAAGTGTTATTTCCTAATTGCTTATGCCTCAAAAGTATAGAAAATGGCTATTATTCCCCACAAACTTTGCTTTTGTGACCAGGACAGTGATATTTTGAAATTTACCTATTTCCAATGAGAAAACGGGCGAATTTGTGTCTTTTCGTTCACATAGTCAGAAAAAAACAACATATGAATCCAAATTAACATGTATTTATACTAAAGTAATACAAAAATGACAACAAAAAATTTAGAAGTGAAATTTTTTGAGATTTACGATTATACTGTAAATCACTTTCACGAATCAGCCCCCAAATGTAGTCTCCCATCATGTTCTAGTTATACTGTCCTTGGTAGCGGCGTTCAAAGTCCAGTATATCCTGGTGGAAGCGCTCGCCTTGCTCCTACGAGTACGATCCCATGTTCTCCTTGAATTTATTAAGATGAGCATCAAGGATATGGACTTTGAGGGACATCCTACAGCCCATTGTGCTGTAATTCTTCACCAGAGTCTCAACCAGCTCCACATAGTTTTCGGCCTTGTGATTGCCCAGGAAGCCCCGAACCACTGCGACAAAGCTGTTCCAAGCCGCTTTCTCCTTACTAGTGAGCTTCTTGGGGAATTCATTGCACTCCAGGATCTTCTTTATCTGTGGTCCGACGAAGACACCGGCTTTGACCTTTGCCTCAGACAGCTTAGGGAAGAAGTCTTGAAGGTACTTGAAGGCTGCCGACTCCTTATCTAGAGCTCTGACAAATTGTTTCATAAGGCCCAATTTGATGTGCAGTGGTGGCATCAGCACTTCCGGGGTCCATCAGTGGCTCCCACTTGACGTTGTTCCTCCCACAGAGAACTCGGTCCGCTGTGGCCAGTCCCGCCTGTGGTAGTGCGCCTTGGTGTCCCTGCTGTCCCAAAGGCAAAGATAGCAGGGAAACTGGTAAAACCGCCTTGAGACCCAACAGGAATGCCACCATTTTGAAGTCCCCTATGACCTCCCAGCCGTACTCATCATACTTCAAGGTGTCCAGCAAGGTCTTGATGCTGTAGTAATCCTCTTTGAGGTGCACCGAGTGAGCCAGGGGAAGAGACGGGTACTTGTTACCATTATGGAGCAGCACGGCTTTGAGGCTCCTGGATGAGCTGTCAATGAAGAGGCGCCACTCATTCTGGTTACAGGCAATTCAGATTGCCTCGAACAGACTGGTCACATTGTGGCAGAAGCAGAACCCATCTTGACGGGTGAAGAAGCTGGAAAAAGGTTGGTGACGCTTCCTCTGATCTGCGACTTGCACACTTTCATCCAACAAGTTCCACTGCTTGAGCCTAGACGTCAAAAGCTCGGCATTGGACTTGGTGAGACCAAGATCTCTAATCAAGTCGTTGAGGTCTTTTTGGTTGGGGTAGTATGGGTTTCTCTCCTCAGCTCCACCTCTGAAATTGTCATCTGGATCTACAACGTCTTCCTCGCTCTCTGACTTGCTGCTCTCTTCTAAAGACGGCTGCTCTCTCTCCGGAGGAGGGGTACAGGGAGCTCATGGCAGTGTGGCACCGGGCGATGGATGAAGGAAGGTCCGGATACGTGATAGCAGGTGCATTCTTGCCAGTCCGACATTTGGAAGGGTCCACCATGCAGAAGTAGCAGTTGCTTGAGTGGTCAGTGGGTTCCCGCCAAATTCTTGGGATAGCGAACTTCATGGATCTCTTTTCCTCTCTGTACCATCCCACAAAAATACATTTATTTCACCCAGCACTGAATCTATCTGGAATGTTCTGGAAAATAGGTAAATTTCAAAATATCACTGTCCTGGTCACAAAAGCAAAGTTTGTGGGGAATAATAGCCATTTTCTATACTTTTGAGGCATAAGCAATTAGGAAATAACACTTACTACCCAAGAACCAAAAAAAAAAAAAATTTGTTACACGGTGTTATTATTGCTATTTATTTCTTAGCATATGTAAAAGCTATAGCGAACGAAAGAGTGGGGCGGGGCTGGAGATGCCTAGTGAGTGCTTTGTTGATATGCAGGGCCTTTTAAACCCGTTTGACTGGGGAAAAAAAAATACTTTTAAACAGCGCGTCTAAAATTAACTGCGCGTGTGAAAATAAATTGGACCTGACGTGTCTGACACGCACTTAATAAATGGACTGCAAAGGGTTAAAGGAGGAATGAAAAACGAAATCTCCCAGAGGATGCTATCCACTGGCAATGAGTTCAACTAATATACCTGTTTGTAATTTAACACGCCAGACAGGTATAAAAGGAGATGTTTAAAAAACAATAGCTGTATGTGGGAAGCAGTGCTAGCAACTAGCCAGTTTTTCTGCTCATTTGGGCGACGATTCATTCAGTTTTGCGGGAGAGAATGATAATAGACAGGCTGTCTATTTTTGGGCGATTTTAGCAAAACACTGCAGGGTTTTTTTTCATAAAGAAACTGTTTTGTCAAATAGAGGAATCGCACATCGAATCAGAGTAAGACCACACATAGACACAGCCCCCTCCCCCTGTCCTGTAAAGTATCCACCAATAGGATTGTTGTGTTTTCACGTGAAAATAGACTGAAGTAGGGATTATAAGTTTAACAAATTAATGACTAATTTAAATGTACATATGACTAACCAGGGTGTGCATATAGACATTACGCCAGCTGCAACCACCAGATAACATGTGATGTGAAGCAAAAACAGGGACTGAAATCAACCGTGGGCTGTGTATGTGATAAGCTGCATGCAAGGACAGAGGGAGGACAACCCCAGAGCCAAGTACAGAAACTTCCAGAAAGTTAGTCTTAGACAGCCCCTGCGGCAGAAGCAGCACCAATCACTAAGTGACAAATGGACTCGCTCACCTATACAGCAAATTCTATCCAATAAGCGGGGAAAGGGGAACTAATTGTGCGATCATAATGAGGTATAAGTAACATTGTAAACTGCTGTTCAGGGAGCTTGTGTTGTACCACTTGTGTAACCTCCCGGGCTGATTTAAAGCTTTTCCCTACTACAAAGACAACGGAGTGGTGTGAATTTATTTCCCCTACATCATAGACCAAAAAAAGTAGATATTTCAAATGCTTAAAAGATACACCTCAGATCTGCCAAGAGAAAGATGCCGAAATCATGGGTGAAATATATTTAATATATGTTTCCGTGAAAAAGTATTTGCCCCCTGTCTGATTTTTTGCATTTTTGACATTGAATGTTATCAGATCTTCAACCAAAACCCAATATTAGATAAAAGGGACCCTGAGTGAACAAATAACACAAATTTGATACATATTTCATTTATTTATTAAAGTTATGCAAAACCCAATGCCCCTGTGTGAAAAAGTAAATGCCCCCTTAGACTCAATAACTGGTTACGCCACCTTTAGCAGCAATAACTGCAACCAAACGCTTCCTGTAGTTATTGATTAGTCTCTCACCGCGCCGTGGAGGAATTTTGGCCCACTCCTCCATGCAGAACTTCTTCAACTCAGTGACATTTGTGGGTTTTCGAGCATGAACTGCTCGTTTCAGGTTCTGCCACAACATCTCAATGGGGTTTAGGTCTGGACTTTGACTAGGCCATTACAAAACTTTAAATTTCTTGTTCTTCAATCATTCTGATGTAGAATGATTGCTTGTGCGTTTCGGATCATTGTCAGCTCACGGACAGATGGCCTGACATTCTCCTGTAGAATTCTCTGATACAGAGCAGAATTCATGGTTCCTTCAATGATGGCAAGGCGTCCCCAAACCATGACGCTACCACCACCATGCTTGACCGTTGGTATGAGGTTCTTACTGTGGAATGCAGTGTTTGGTTTTCGCCAGACGTAACGGGGCCCATGTCGGTCAAAAAGTTCCACTTTTGACTCATCTGTCCATATAACATTGTTCCAGAACTCTTGAGGATCATCCAGGTGCTTTTTGGCAAACTTGAGACGAGCATTCATGTTCTTAGTGAGCAATGGTTTCCGCCTTGCTACTCTGCCATGAATCCCATGTTTGCCCAGTGTCTTTCTGATGGTGGAGTCATGAACACTGACCTTAGCCGAGGCGAGAGAGGCCTGCAGATCCCTGGATGTTGTTCTAGGGTTCTTTGTGACTTCCTGGGCGATTTTACGCCTTGCTCTTGGAGAGATTTTGGCAGGTCGGCCACTCTTGGGAAGATTCACTACTGTCCCAAACTTTCTCCATTTGGACAATATGGCTCTGACTGGTTCGGTGGAGCCCCAGAGCCTTAGAAATGGCTTTGTAACCCTTTCCAGACTGATACGCATCAACAACTTTTTTCCGGAGGTCTTCAGGAATTTCTTTTGTTCATGGCATGATGTGCCTCTAGAACCTGTGTGCTGACAACTTCACTCTGATGGTAAGGGCCAAAGTTAGTCAGATTTATATTGGGCAGGACTGGCCCAAATCAAGCCTGGTTGTTAACCAAAGTACTCAAACAGCTGACCCTAATTATCCCTATAATTGGGTTGAGTTAACTAGGGGAGGCAATAACTTTTTCACACCTGAAGATTGCATGTTTGATTTACCTTTCGCACCAAACAAATGAATGAAGCACCAAACTTTTGTGTCTTTTTTTTCTCTCAGACTCCCTCTATATACTACTACAACCCACAAAAAAATCTGACCAAATACAATGTGAAAAATGCAGAAAATCAGACAGGGGACGTACTTTTTCACAGCACTGTAGCTCATTTACAAAATTGCCATTGGCATCTTGGTAGACTCTAATCAGTCTCCTTCTTGCTCGGTCATCTAGTTTGGAGGGACGGCCTGATCTAGGCAGGGTCTTGGTGGTGCCATACAACTTCCACTTCTTAAGTCGTCCTGACCATGCTCCAAGTGATATTCAAGGCCTTTGATATGTTTTTATACCCATCCCCTGATCTGTGCCTTTCAACAACTTTGTCCCAGACTTCTTTTGAAAGCTCCTTGGTGCTCATGGTTGAGTCTTTGCTTTGAAATGCACTACCCAGCAGAGGAAACCTACAGGAACTACTGAATTTATTCTGAAATCATGTGAATCGCTACAATTTAACACCGGTGGAGGCCACTTAACTTGGTGTGTGATTTTGAAGGCGATTGGTTACACCTGAGCTAATTTAGGATTGCTATTACAAGGGGGGTGGACACGTATCCAATCAAGCTATTTCAGTTTTTATTTAACTAGATGGTAACTTTACAAGTAAAGTTGTGGGGCTTGCTTTACTGGGAAAGTGGTCAAAGTAGCTGATTTGTGTCAAGTCACATTGTTTACTAATTGTGTCATGCTTAGAATGTGCTATAATTTGAAATTTCTCAAAGTTCTATGACAGTTGATTCAACAGTGGGAAGTAGCCTACTGAAAGAAGTTGATGCGGTTACTAAAACAGCTGTACCTTTTGATTGGTAGACGCCATTCCTGTTTTGATTTCATATTTGAATAGCTGAGAAGTAAAGGAAGATATCATTTGCTCTAAGTATTTGTCTAACTTGTTGGGAAAGTGGTCAAAATGGCAGTTATTTCTAAAAGTTCACAGAAAACGTAGTTGGTGCGGTTACTAAAACAGGTGTACCTCTTGATTTGGTAAAAGTTATTTCTGTTTTGATTTCATATTTGAATAGCAGAGAAGTAAATGAAGATGTCTTACCCTCTAACTTTTTGTCTAACTTGTTGGGAAAGTGGTCAATTTCAGTTGTTTATAAAAAGTTAGCAAATTTAGTTGATGTGGTTACTAAAACAGCTGTACCTCTTGATTTCTAAAAGTTATTTCTGTTTTGATTTCAGATTTGAATAACAGAGAAGCAGAGGAAGATTCCATATGCTCCATTCCATATATAACTTTTTGTCTTACTTGTTGGGAAAGTGGTCAAAGTAGCTGATTTGTGTCAAAAGTTACATCGTTTACAGTAAATAGAATGTTGGAAGTCTGGGAGTTTTTAAACAATACGAAGCTTTTAGAATGTTGAAAAAAGTCCCATTAAAGTGAATGAAGATGGACAAAAAAGGACAAAAAGCTTAATAGTGTAAAAGTATAAAATATATCAAAGTTGTATACAAGCACACTATTCTAGACCGGTCTACACGTTTTAAAGTTTGAATGGGTTTCTAGCTTAAAAGGTGTAAGAGGAGTAGCGTGCCAAAGAATAAGAAGAAGTAGTACTATTAATTTTAATTCATTTTCTAGAAATTTCTAGAATATTTTTTTCACTTGGAAGTTGTGGGGTAGGATGTGTATATCAATGAAATAAAACTATTTTAATTCCAGGCTATAAGGCAACAAAAGGTGAACATTTTGAAAGGGGGTGTAGACTTTCTATAGGCACTGTGTGTGTGTGTGTGTGTGTGTGTGTGTGTATGTGTGTGTGTATATATATATATATATATATATATATATATATATATATATATATATCAAATTTCAAATTTGTTGGTATCCACAAAAAAAAACGAAGAATGCACAATTTTCTCTGAAATAACTTGAAACTGACAAAAGTAATTGGCATCCACCATTGTTTATTCCATATTTAATAGAAATCAGACTTTGCTTTTGATTTTTATTCAACATAATATTGTAAATAAGAAAACAAATGAAAATGGCATGGACAAAAATGATGGGACCGCTAGCCTAATATTTTGTTTCAACCTTTAATCACTGCAATCAAACGTTTTCTGTAGCTCTCAATGAGACTTCTGCACCTGTTAACAGGTAGTTTGGCCCACTCTTCCTGGGCAAATCCAGCTGTCTCAGGTTTGATGGGTGCCTTTCCAGGCTAAAAGTTTCAGCTCTTTCCATAGATGTTCTTTAGGATCAGATCAGGATAGAAGGTTCAGAGTAGTCCAATGTTTTGTTCTTATCCATTCTTTGGGTGCTTTTAGCTGTGTGTTTTGGCTCATTATCCTGTTGGAGGACCCATGACCTGCGACTGAGACAGAGCTTTCTGACACTGGGCAGCACGTTTCGCCCAGAATGCCTTGATAGTCTTGAGATTTCATTGTGCCCTGCACAGATTCAAGGCACCCTGTGCCAGGCGCAGCAAAAGCAGCCCCAAAACATAACAGCCTCCTCCATGTTTCACTGTAGGTATGGTGTTCTTTTCTTTGAAAGCTTCATTTTTTCGTCTGTGAACATAGAGTTGATGACTTGCCACAAAACTCAGTTTTGACTCATCTGTCCAAAGGACATTCTCCCAGAAGGATTGTGGCTTGTCAATATGCATTTTAGCAAATTCCAGTCTGTTTTTTTATGTTTTTCTTTCAAAAGTGGAGTCCTCCTGGGTCTTCTTCCATGGAATCGCTCAAAATTAACGGATGGTGCGATCAGAAACTGACGACCTTCACCTTGGAGTTCAGCTTGTATCTCTTTGGCAGTTATCCTTGGACCATTCGCACTATCCTTCTGTTCACTCTGGGGTCGATTTTCCTTCGGCATGTGCCTAGGAGATTGGCTACAGTTCCATGGACCTTAAACTTTTAATAATATTTGCAACTGTTGTCACAGGAACATCAAGCTGCTTGGAGATGGTCTTGTGGCCTTTACCTTTACCATGCTTGTCTATTATTTTCTTTCTGATCTCCTCAGACAACTCTCTCCTTTGCTTTCTCTGATCCATGTTCAGTGTGGTGCACACAATGATACCAAACAGCACAGTGACTACTTTTCTCCATTTAAATAGGCTGAATGACTGATTACAAGGTTGGAGACATAATTAAAGAAACTAATTAGTTTAAATATCATATAATCCAATTATTTATTATCTTTTCTAAGGGGTACCAACAAATGTGTTATTTTAGAATATCTTTGTAGAATAAGCAATAATTCATCTCTTTTCACAGCTTCTTTGTTTTATTCTATGACATACCAAAGGCATGCAAGTATACATGATAAAATAGCTTTTAATTTCATCACTTTTGAGGAGGAATGAAGCATTATTTCAATGAGCTGTAAGGGTACCAACAAATTTGAGCACGTCTGTATATATATATATATATATATATATATAATATATAAATATATCTTTTGTATAGTAGCCTCCAGAATTATTCAACCCTTAATACACTGTAACTGGTTTTTAGCAAATTATTGCCTGTTCTAAAAACCCGATGTTCAAATGTATTCACACCCTGTAGATTAAGTTATTTTGGACAGATACTGATACTCTTACAATTTTCATGTTTTCATTTATTTATGCAACAAATAATTAATGTACACTTGCATTTATTTATTTTGAATAATTCTGGAGGCCACTGTATGTATGTGTGTATAATAAAATGGTGAAAGCATATTTCATTAGCTTGTCTACACTTAAGCCCTGATATTATTATTATTATTATTATTATTATTATTACTAGTAGTAATAAATTGAGCTGCAACAGAGGATATTTCAATTGTTGAACTACAGTGTGTTACGTGTAGTTACAACATTCATGTACAACATTACAGAAAGAAATTTCCAGTGATGGATTTAATTGTCAACCAATAGAACATCAATCTTATCTCATTTTATTTAAAACTGTTTATGTATTTATTTTCAGGATGGAAATCGTGGAAGACACAGACAACATTTGCTCTCATTAAAAACAACATTATCTGATGTTGCATCCATACTTGGGATTTCAAGACCAACTCTGAACAGACACTTTAAGTGATGAGCAACTTGATGCTGCTGTATGTGAGATAAAAGTCCACCACCCACATGTAGGAGAGGTAATGCTAAATGGCCACCTGCGGTCTAGAGGCATTGTTATGCAGAGAAACCATCTCAGACAGTCTCTAAAGAGAGTGGAGTCGCATGGCATTGAGGCTTGCAGGAGCAGAATACAGTGACGTCTGTACTCTGTGACATACCCAAATTACTTATGGCATATAGATGGTAATCACAAATTGATTTGTTGGAAATTAGTGGTTCATGGTGCCATGGACGGATTTAGCAGGATGGTAGTGTTTCTGCTGTGATCAAATAATAATAACAGGAGGCTGTGTGGTCCAGTGGTTAAAGAAAAGGGCTTGTAACCAGAAGGTCCCCGGTTCAAATCCTGGCTCAGCCACTGACTCATTGTGTGACCCTGAGCAAGTCACTTAACCTCCTTGTGCTCCGTCTTTCGGGTGAGACGTAATTGTAAGTGACTCTGCAGCTGATGCATAGTTCACACACCCGAGTCTCTGTAAGTCGCCTTGGATAAAGGCGTCTGCTAAATAAACAAATAATAATAATAATAATAATAACCGAGCAGATACTGTAAAGCACATTTTCAGACAGGCAGTGTCTGAGTTTGGCAGACCACTTCATGTGAGAACAGATCATGGAGGAGAGAATGTCCAGGTTTGGGAAGACATGTGCCAAAACAGAGGAGAAGGTTCTGTCTTCACAGGAAGTTCAGTACACAATCAGCGCATTGAACACTTCAACAGGGACTTAAACAGAAATTGCAGCCAAGTCTATGCCCCTGTGTTCTATGATTTATCAGTGCACCTGTTGGACCTAGACAATAAAACTGACCTCTTTAGCCTTCACTATGTTTATCTTCCAAGGGTCAATCGTACACTGAATGAATTCAGAGCTGCGTACAACTACTCTGTGTCTTCAAAGGGAAACAGAACACCACTCTGGCTGTTCATGGGAGAGAAGCGTCTGTTCTACATTCACAATCCACATGCTGAAGCTAAGGAAAGAGCAGTTCCCTCGCAACCAACCAGTGCTCCTCCTACCAATGAAACATTTTGTCCACTGAAGGAGATTTACAAGAACTCTCAGAAACAATTGACCCCCTTGCAAATGACCACAATCACAGTAAGACTCTTTCAGAGTCTAGGAATTTATTTACAACAAATTATCAAATTCCGATTAAATAAATTAATAGTGGTATGACCTGGTTTCTTCCTTGGCTAACTTATGCCCATATTGTCAAAATTTGGTCCCACCCGCTAATCGCAAATTACAATATGTACTTATCGGTGTTTATTTTTATTTTAAGAAGCTTTTTCTACTCATAAAAACACCAGCCATCAAATACTGGGTTATAATTTGCAATAAGTGGTTGGGTCAAAGTTTTGATTTAATCTATGCCTTTTGTTTCCCTGTGAAAACGACTAATTATATATATCAGTGGTTCTCAACCCTGGTCCTCGCGTACCGGTGTCTGCTGGTTTTCGTTCCAACTGAGTTGTCAGTTACTTAATTGAACACTTACCTGAACTATCTCTACCTGTTTCAGAGCTGAAAACTGAACCGGTAAAAATAAGCCAATTATTAGTTAAATTAATGATTCCATTAGGTATTTAAGAGCTTAGTTTGAACAAAAACCAGCAGAGTTACACGAGGACCAGGGTTGAGAACCACTGAATTACATGACTTGTTTCATATGTGTTTAGCTGCATTCTTCAACACCAAAACTCAAACCCTTCTGAACTGCTTTCATTTCTGTAAATGAGGGAAAATGTATGTCTGCTTACTCCGTGCAGTTCAGTGGTGTTCAATCCTGGTCCCGGCGACTCACTGTGTCTACTGGTTTTTGTTCCAGTTGTTCTATTCATTAATAAACTAATGAGCTTAAGTTACTTTAATCAAGCCCTAATGTGAAATATCTTCATTTGTTTAAGAGCTCAAAACAATGGAAAAGGTCTTAAGCTCATTATTTGTTCAATAAAGTAATTAAGGGATCAGCTGAAAGGAAAACCAGCAGACACAGGGGTATGCAAGGGCCAGGATTGAAAACCACTGGAGTAGTGTATATAAAGCTGTTTTAGATTTATTTTTGTTATTTCTTTGTGTCTTTTGGATTTGTTTGTAAATCCCTGGTCTTATATCACTATGTAACACAATTTTTGTTCCTGGGTAGTAAGTGTTATTTCCTAATTGCTAATGCCTCAAAAGTATAGAAAATGGCTATTATTCCCCACAAACTTTGCTTTTGTGACCAGGACAGTGATATTTTGAAATTTACCTATTTCCAATGAGAAAACGGGCAAATTTGTGTCTTTTCGTTCACATAGTCAGAAAAAAAAACAACATATGAATCCAAATTAACATGTATTTATACTAAAGTAATACAAAAATGACTACAAAAGATTTAGAAGTGAGTAGTTTTTGAGATTTACGATTATACTGTAAATCACTTTCACGAATCAGCCCCAAATGTAGTCTCCCATCATGTTCTCGTTATACTGTCCTTGGTAGCGGCGTTCAAAGTCCAGTATATCCTGGTAGAAGCATTTCGCCTTGCTCCTCCGAGCACGCTCCCATGTTCTCCTTGAATTTATCAAGATGAGCATCGAGGATATGGACTTTGAGGGACATCCTACAGCCCATTGTGCCGTAGTTCTTCACCAGAGTCTCAACCAGCTCCACATAGTTTTCGGCCTTGTGATTGCCCAGGAAGCCCCGAACCACTGCGACAAAGCTGTTCCAAGCCGCTTTCTCCTTACTAGTGAGCTTCTTGGGGAATTCATTGCACTCAGGATCTTCTTTATCTGTGGTCTGACGAAGACACCCGGCTTTGACCTTTGCCTCAGACAGCTTAGGGAAGAAGTCTTGAAGGTACTTGAAGGCTGCCGACTTTTTATCTAGAGCCCTGACAAATTGTTTCATAAGGCCCAATTTGATGTGCAGTGGTGGCATCAGCACCTTCCGGGGTCCCAGCCGTACTCATCATACTTCAAGGCGCCCAGCAAGGTCTTGATGCTGTTGTAATCCTCTTTGAGGTGCACCGAGTGAGCCAGGGGAAGAGACGGTACTTGTTACCATTATGGAGCAGCACGGCTTTGAGGCTCCTGGATGAGCTGTCAGTGAAGGACAGTATAACGAGAACATGATGGGAGACTACATTTGGGGGCTGATTCGTGAAAGTGATTTACAGTATAATCGTAAATCTAAAAAAAACTACTCACTTCTAAATCTTTTGTAGTCATTTTTGTATTACTTTAGTATAAATACATGTTAATTTGGATTCATATGTTGTTTTTTTCTGACTTTATGTGAACTTAAAAGACACAAATTCGCCTGCTTTCTCAGTGGAAATAGGTAAATTTCAAAATATCACTGTCCTGGTCACAAAAGCAAAGTTTGTGGGGAATAATAGCCATGTTCTATACTTTTGAGGCATAAGCAATTAGGAAACAACACTTACTACCCAGGAAAAAAAAATAAAATAAATAATTGTTACACGGTGTATTCAATACCCTTACCCACTGCTGTCTTTTTCAATGTACTCCATCCTACCTTCAATCTCCGATCTCTCCCTCTGTTACCTAAGTGGGTTTAACACTAGGAACAGATGTGAGCAGGAGGATGATGGGAAATATAGTTCTGAAGGGGTCAAAATAACTGCGTTGGCGTTTCTAGTAAAAGGTACATGTTGTAAATTGTATTTTCAAACTGAAATGTTAAAGTAGTCTGTACACAATAAATGGGAGATGAATAATTCTTAAACTTTATTACTTGCACAAAAGAGCTTTATATTTAAAGCTGAAAAACTGATTTGGTGGGCTTAAAGTTTACAATAGCCCTATTTTCATGAGTTTTATACTGCTTTTATAATGTCTCATCTTATATGACAAGATTTTTTTTTTTTATTATTCATGTTTCTGTATGTAACAAAAATGGACTTGAACCTGAATGTTTTCTTTATTTTTAACAATAAAGCAGGACAACATTTCTGTCTGTGACAATCTTAAGTTTATTTCCACAATCTGTTTAATTGTTCTTACATAAAAAATAAATAACCAGATTGTCATGAGGGAAAAACATTAAAACATTGTAGTTTTGAACATATTTGCGCAACATATGTATTCCAGGAGATGTCCTAGTTGAATTTTAAGTAATAAAAATATATAAAAACAATGTAGTGACAATACAGAACATTATGAACTGGTGAATTAACAGCATTTGTATGTACTTGCTATTATGAATATGAAATACTTAAATCACAAGCTACTTCATTGTCATTTCAAGTACCAATGTAAAGTCGCAAGCTACTTCATTGTCATTTCAAGTACCAATGTAAAGTCGCAAGCTACTTCATTGTCATGACAAGTACCAATGTAAATCACAAGCTACCTTCCTATCCGGTTTTCATTTTCTACTACATTTATGAAATCAGATTGGACTGTGTGCTTTGTTATGTTCTGCCACTCAAACTTACTCACCACTCTGGGACAATTCTAGTATTTAGTTTGGCATTAAAGCATTTGCATTTTACTTTTATTTAAATGCACTTCACCCATGTCCTATTATTATTGGTCAAATTACATACATTTAAATATATTAATATTGAAATTGGCCTATAATAAAATTCAATAGGTGCGTTTACACTGCCATTTCTGATCGCAAAGTGAAAGTTATTTAAGAAAGACTATTTCAAGTGAAAGCAGCTTGACGATGTGGGGGGAAATAATGGATAGTATAACCCTTAAAGTGTAAGGAGTTTTAATAACATCACAGGCTAAGGTAGGGTTATTGTTTATTATTTTTAAATATTTCTGCTAGTTCTGCAGTTGCGCTTCTAGAAATAATTACCTTATTCGCAGTGTTGGTGGCCATCTTGTTTTATGGATGAACACCGATTTGCCATATTGTAATTCTATTGTCCCTAAAATCCGAACAAGAACAATAGGTTTCCAGCCATTCTGCCTTGAAAGCCTAATAAAATAAAATAAAATAAAGAACTCTAGTGTCTTTACTGTAGGGGGTAGATTATTGCTTAATTTGTAATGAAATACATATTTACCAACTAGTTTATTTGTAATTAATAGCTTGGGAAGAAAGTTAGCTTCGGTATGTTTAATTTACCTACAAGATGTTGTCCTGTACATGTTACACTGTGCTGAACACAGCCCCATTTATTAGGGCAGCTAAAATAATATACTCAAACTCATTGGCACACGTGAGAGCTATGGGGGTGCACTTTTGCCTCATCATGACTGAAACTTAGTTTGGGATTTGGTTTGAATCCCATAGCTGGAATGGTGCTACTTCCTGTCGCAAATGCCAAGATGTGACCCGGTCATAAAACATTCACAACGTCCTTTTCTGCTTCTGTCAATTCCATCCTTCAGCCTGTCACCGAGCTCTTTACCTGAAAAAAATTACGTGGAGACTATAATCAAGCTAAGAGCATAAGGATTACAAATGCATTCCATATTACATTTCATTTAAGAAAGGCTGTTAGAACCACGTGCTGTAAATGAGAAGTTGAAATGTATCTTTTTTGTTCCCATATTAATTCTGAACCTTTGAAGGTCTGAACGTATCCCTCATTACAAGCGTATATTTAAGTGGATATTGGTAACACAGTCCTTATAATGAATCTTGACAGAAATGCACTTGAGTTTGTCTGGGAGAGACATACAATTTCAGTTCTATTAATACAATGTTTAATAAATAATCATGTTGCTCACGTCCAGAACTATTTAAGAAAGAAAATGTATGAAATACAAAAACCCATACCAAATTAAAGAAGACCTAATCTTGTAACTTTGTATCAGTGTTTTTCAACAAGCTTATCAGTATATGGGTTGTACATAATTTTAAAGAATTCTAGTTAGGTATCGTGTGATGAAGATATCAATCAATCAATCTTTATTTTATATAGCACCTTTCATGGTGGACCACCATCACAAAGCGCTTTATAAGATGCAGTAACAACAAGAAAATACATGCTATAGTCCTTGGATAAAGGCGAAAACGAAATAATTTATAACAACAATAATGACTAAAGTTAAAGATGGGTGTAGGGGGGCTCCCAAGTGGCGCATCCCGTAAAAAGCACTCATGTAGAGTGCAGGATGCGCCCTATAGTCTGGACGTTGCCAGTTTGAGTCCAGGCTATTCATTTGCCGACTGAGGATGGGAGCTCCCAGGGGGGAGCGCACAATTGGCTGAGCGCGGCCCGGGGGGAGGGAGGGTTAGGTCGGCCAGGGTGTCCTCGGTTCACCACGCACCAGTGACCCATGTGGCCTGGCTGGGCATCTGCGGGCTTGCCTGTAAGCTGCCCAGGGCTGCGTTGTCCTCCCACGCTGTAGCTCGGGTGGCTGCATGGTGAGTCTGCAGTGTGAAAAAAAGCGGTCGGCTGATGGCACACGCTTCGGAGGACAGCATGTGTTCATCTTCACCCCTCCCTAGTCAGCGCAGGGGTGGTAGAGGTGAGCTGAGCTAAACAAAATAATTGGACACTACTAAATTGGGGAGAAAATAACAACACGCTAATTGGCGTCTACTAAATTAAAAAAAAAAAAAAAAAAAAAAAAAAAAAATTGGTGGAAAAACTTACACAACACCTTTTTCAATGATTCCCTGAGGAGTGTATCAGGAATATCATCAGTGTTGATACAAAGTTTCATCACATCACCAGTTAGGATGTAGTCAACAATGCATCTAGCCAGAAATGCAGGTGGTTCACCACCTTGCACAAGGATTGTGGACATCATCTGGCCAATGGTGTGAAACCCATGATACATACATCCGAGGCACAAATCCATTGGGTGACTATGAGAGGAAAAAACAAAACAACGTAGTACTCCAAAGTTGATAGAGATATAGAGATGTGTTTTCTTCAATATACAGTACTTTAAAAAAAATACAACCCCTTAAGTAACCACTTCATTGAATCTGAGATGTAAATGTTTTTAAAGATACATTCACTAAAATTTGATTTAAGATACACTTTTCTGATGAAAAAATGTTTTTAATTGTGCTGATGTTTAGCCATACTCAATTTTCTCAGTATTTGATAGTTTTGAAAATTTGAATTACAGGGGTAAAAGAGTAAAGTTAAAGAAATGTCAATCAAACAGTGTAATTGTATAATCAATTACTAATACAATATTAAACACCATATGTAACTCAAGCTGATGCCGAGATGTCAGTGAATCAGCTTGTTTAAAGTAGTCCTAGTTGTCCTGTGTCACATAAAAATAATAAAAAAAACTGTTACATAAACATATTTTGAAATGCTCTGCTATCTTGGAATATAGCTTTAACAAGGAGTCTAAAAACTTTGGTTTATGTAAACTTCCATACATCATCATGTAAAACTTGGATGAAGTGTAAAAATAAAACAAATAAAAATATCAAACCTGAGAATCTTCCTATAGCTTCTTCAACTGCTTGCTCTTCCAGGTCCACAGGACTGAATTATGTTAAACAAACAAAACAAAATCAGTAAACAGAGATCACACATTCCACTATGTCAATGCACTATGCTTTCTATTAATTGCAATGTAGTATGATTGTACTGTTCAAGCTGTTAAGAGAATGGTGAAGACAATGCTGCTGTTGTGCTACAAGCTTTTATGCAATCACCAAGAAAGTCTGTAAGGCAGTGTGCTTGTGAGACTCATACCAGCAGTATATTAAGTATATTGATAAATAACGTCTGTATACATTTTTTTGAGACACTGTATATCCCTGGAACAGCCCGGTCTGTCAGGGTTTTTTTTATATACTGTATATATATACATTTCAGATGGACCGTTTAAGACTATTAGGAAGTTGAATGAGTTTACCTGAGCAGGTCTCTGTATTCCAGCCAAAATATACAGACAAGAGTTAGAGCAAAGGGTTGCAACCTCTTCGCCTCCCCAGAGGAAATGCTGTGATACATTTGGTTTAGTCCATTTTTTTTACCCTCTTACTGTACTTAAATATTCGAATGAGAATGTTTCGTGTTCTGCTACATTACATTTGGTTTTAAAAAGGGTGCCGATCTCCTCTCTCATTTGCCCTTCTGACCATTCATTACTAAAGGAAATCTTGCCAATAAGGCCACATTCAGCTAGTCGAGCTCTATTTTCCCCTCTGGGTATTGTGAAGGAAGACCCTGAATTGGTGTACAATTTGTGTCTTCTGCAAAAATTCCCACGATGAAAGTTGGCTTCCCAAGGGTGGAAAAGCAGGCAGTGGAATCTGCAATGTAGGAAAAAATATCTAATATCACAAGTAATATTTAGCTACCCTACACAACCTTTTTCTATCATATTTCTGTACTGTACTATTTCATCTGATGGAATATTTCTTTATGCATTACTCTATTTTTTATGTAACGTTACAGTGTTTGTGGCTGATTTTTTAAATGATAATGTTAAGAACATAAGAACATAAGAAAGTTTACAAACGAGAGGAGGCCATTCAGCCCATCTTGCTCGTTTGGTTGTTAGTAGCTTATTGATCCCAGAATCTCATCAAGCAGCTTCTTGAAGGATCCCAGGGTGTCAGCTTCAACAACATTACTGGGGAGTTGGTTCCAGACCCTCACAATTCTCTGTGTAAAAAAGTGCCTCCTATTTTCTGTTCTGAATGCCCCTTTATCTAATCTCCATTTATGACCCCTGGTCCTTTTTTTTTTTCTTTTTTCAAGTCAAAGAAGTCCCCGGGTTGACATTGTCTATACCTTTTAGGATTTTGAATGTTTGAATCAGATCGCCGCGTAGTCTTCTTTGTTCAAGACTGAATAGATTCAATTCTTTTAGCCTGTCTGCATACGACATGCCTTTTAAACCGGGATAATTCTGGTTGCTCTTCTTTGCACTCTTTCTAGAGCAGCAATATCCTTTTTGTAACGAGGTGACCAGAACTGAACACAATATTCTAGGTGAGGTCTTACTAATGCATTGTAGAGTTTTTAACATTACTTCCCTTGATTTAAATTCAACACTTCTCACAATATATCCAAGCATCTTGTTAGCCTTTTTATAGCTTCCCACATTGTCTAGATGAAGACATTTCTGAGTCAACATAAACTCCTAGGTCTTTTTTTCATAGTTCCTTCTTCAATTTCACTATCTCCCATATGATATTTATAATGAACATTTTTATTGCCCGCATGCAATACTTTACACTTTTCTCTATTAAATTTCATTTGCCATGTGTCTGCCCAATTTTGAATGCGGTCTAGATCATTCTGAATGACCTTTGCTGCTTCAACAGTGTCTGCCACTCCTCCTATTTTTGTGTCGTCTGCAAATTTAACGAGTTTGCTTACTATATCAGAGTCTAAATCATTAATGTAGATTAGGAACAGCAGAGGACCTAATACTGATCCCTGTGGTACACCACTGGTTACCTCACTCCATTTCGAGGTTTCTCCTCTAATCAGTACTTTCTGTTTTCTACCTGTTAACCACTCCCTAATCCATGTGCATGCATTTCCTTGAATCCCTACTGCGTTCAGTTTGAGAATTAATCTTTTATGCGGGACTTTGTCAAAAGCTTTCTGGAAATCTAAATAGACCATGTCGTATGCTTTGCAGTTGTCCATTTTCAATGTTGCATCCTCAAAAAAAGTCAAGTAGGTTAGTTAGACATGATCTCCCTTTCCTAAAACCATGCTGGCTGTCACCCAGGATATTGTTACCATATAGGTAATTTTCCATTTTGGATCTTATTATAGTTTCCATAAGTTTACATATAATAGAAGTCAGGCTTATTGGTCTGTAGTTACCTGGTTCAGTTTTGTCTCCTTTTTGTGGATCGGTATTACATTTGCTATTTTCCAGTCTGTCGGTACAACCCCTGTGTCAAGAGACTGTTGCATGATCTTGGTTAGCGGCTTGTAAATAACTTCTTTCATTTCTTTGAGTACTATTGGGAGGATCTCATCTGGCCCAGGGATTTGTTTATTTTAAGAGCTCCTAGTCCCTTTAACACTTCTGCCTCTGTTATGCTAAAGTTATTTAAAACTGGATAGGAACAGGTCGACATGTGGGGCATGTTGTCCGTGTCCTCCTTTGTAAAAACCTGTGAAAAGTAATCATTTAATATATTTGCTATTTTTTTTTCTTCATCTATGATTTTGCCATTTGTGTCTCTTAGACATTTAACCTCCTCTTTGAATGTTCTCTTGCTGTTATAATATTGGAAAAACATTTTGGAATTGGTTTTAGCCCCTTAGCAATATTGATTTCTATCTCTCTCTTGGCCTTTCTAACTTCCTTTTTGACTTGTGTTTGCAGTTCCAAGTACTCTTTCCGTGTGCTTTGTTTTTGGTCCCTTTTAAACGCTCTGTAAAGTGCCTTTTTTCGCTGAATATTTTTTTTAATTGATCTATTAAACCATTTTGGCCATTTTGTTTTAGATTTAGATTTGTCTACTTTTGGGATGTAATTGTTTTGTGCCTCTAGTACTACATTTTTTAAAAGACAGCCACCCTTTTTCTGTGGATGTTTTTCTATTTTACTCCAATCTACTTCTGTTAGTCTCCGTTTCATACCTTCATAGTTTGCTTTTCTAAAATTGTAAACCTTAGCTGTAGTCATTACTTTTGGGGTTTTAAAAATATTTCAAATGAGACCATGTTGTGGTCTGAGTTTGCCAATGGCTCTCTGACCTCTGTTTTAGTTATTCTGTCTTCATTATTTGAAAAGACTAAATCAAGGCATGCCTCCCCTCTAGTCGGTGCCTTGACAAATTGCGTTAGGAAGCAGTCATTTGTCATTTCCACCATTTCAATTTCGTCCGTCATTGCCCCATTGGGTTTTCCCATTTTATATGGGGGAAGTTGAAATCCCCATTAGTATGGCTTCTCCTTTTACACGCATTTCTAATGTCATTGTACAACAGATTATTTTGCTCAGCGTCTGAATTTGGCGGTCTATAGCATGCTCCTATTATTATGCCCTTTGAATTTGTGTCCATTATTCTGACCCATATTTTACATTGCATTGTTACATTGCAATGTTTTGTTATGGTAGATTTACATTTTAAATTAAAGCAACAGATACACTTTGTAAGGCGTCTGCTAAATGTCTGCAATAATAATATTTTGCTGATTAATGAGACAAACAAAAAATGCGGTGAACGCAATGCTGAACTTTTCTGAAATACAAGGTGATGCGCTGCTTTACGAGACACAAACCTTGATAGCGGTTACTGTTAGCTAGCTACCAGTAAGACGAATAAAACATAACTGTACTCTCTAGCACACACAGAGTAAGTCTGTACTATCTGGAACAATGAAATGAGGAAATGTGATTAAAAAAAATATCTTTTTTTTTTGCTTTTATCGTGCCCGTCTTTTCCAGTACATTTATTACATCGACACACTCATTTAATCTGAAATAGCTTTGGCTTTGAATTGAAGTTTGAATTTCCCATCGACTGGGATATTTAAACGTTTGTTTCTACATCTCTGTACTCAGTACTTAATTTGTGCCGGGGCCCAGCCCCGGAATCTCTGGGCATGCAGTCATATTCCCAGTACCTCTAGTTAAAAATCTCATAAAATGCTTTATTTTTAAATTCTCAACACAGTTGTATCAAGTCTGCACGCTAAAGAGACACAATCCGCTGCCACATTTGTAGCCTACTTTAGGGCCTGTTCACACTAAATCTAAAAATAATGGCCAAAATGGTTTAATAGATCAATTAAAAAAATATTCAGCGAAAAAGGGCACTTTTCAGAGCGTTTAAAAGGGACCAAAAACAAAGTACACAGAAAGAGTACTTGGAACTGCAAACACAAGTCAAAAAGGAAGTTAGAAAGGCCAGGAGAGAGATAGAAATCAATATTGCTAAGGGGGCTAAAACCAATTCCAAAATGTTTTTCCAATATTATAACAGCAAGAGAACATTCAAAGAGGAGGTTAAATGTCTAAGAGACACAAATGGCAAAATCATAGATGAAGAAAAAAAAAAGCAAATATATTAAATGATTACTTTTCACAGGTTTTTACAAAGGAGGACACAGACAAAATGCCCCACATGTCGATCTGTTCCTATCCAATTTTAAATAACTTTAGCATAACAGAGGCAGAAGTGTTAAAGGGACTAGGAGCTCTTAAAATAAACAAATCCCCTGGGCCGGATGAGATCCTCCCAATAGTACTCAAAGAAATTAAATAAGTTATTTACAAACCGCTAACCAAGATCATGCAACAGTCTCTTGACACACGGGTTGTACCGACAGACTAGAAAATTGCAAACGTAATTCCGATCCACAAAAAAGGAGACAAAACCGAACCAAGTAACTACAGACCAATAAGCCTGACTTCTATTATATGTAAACTTCAAAGCATACGACATGGTTTATTTAGATTTCCAGAAAGCTTTTGACAAAGTCCCACATAAAAGATTAATTCTCAAACTGAAAGCAGTAGGGATTCAAGGAAATGCATGCACATGGATTAGGGAGTGGCTAACATGTACAAAACAGAAAGTACTGATTAGAGGAGAAACCTCAAAATAGAGCGAGGAAACCAGTGGTGTACCACAGGGATCAGTATTAGGTCCTCTGCTATTCCTAATCTACATTAATGATTTAGATTCTGGTATAGTAAGCAAACTTGTTAAATTTGCAGACGACACAAAAATAGGAGGAGTGGCAAACACTGTTGCAGCAGCAAAGGTCATTCAAAATGATCTAGACAGCATTCAGAACGGGGCAAACACATGGCAAATGACATTTAATAGAGAAAAGTGTAAAGTACTGCACACAGACAATAAAAATGTGCATTATAAATATCATATGGGAGATACTGAAATTGAAGAAGGGATCTATGAAAAAGACCTAGGAGTTTATGTTGACTCAGAAATGTCTTCATCAAGACAATGTGGGGAAGCCATAAAAAAGGCCAACAAGATGCTCGGATATATTGTGAGAAGTGTTGAATTTAAATCAAGGGAAGTAATGTTAAAACTTTACAATACATTAGTAAGACCTCACCTAGAATATTGTGTTCAGTTCTGGTCACCTCGTTACAAAAAGGATATTGCTGCTCTAGAAAGAGTGCAAAGAAGAGCAACCAGAATTATCCCGGGTTTAAAAGGCATGTCGTATGCAGACAGGCTAAAAGAATTGAATCTATTCAGTCTTGAACAAAGACAACTCCGCTGGGATTTGATTCAAGCATTCAAAATCCTAAAAGGCATAGACAATGTCGACCCAGGGGACTTTTTTGACCTGAAAAAAGAAACAAGGACCAGGGGTCACAAATGGAGATTAGATAAAGGGGCATTCAGAACAGAAAATAGGAGGCATTTTTTTACACAGAGAATTGTGAGGGTCTGGAACCAACTCCACAGTAATGTTGTTGAAGCTGACACCCTGGGATCCTTCAAGAAGCTGCTTGATGAGATTCTGGGATCAATAAGCTACTAACAACCAAACGAGCAAGATGGGCTGAATGGCCTCCTCACGCTTGTAAACTTTCTTATGTTCTAAACATGAATACCGTATTTGTTTACAAGGGTTGCCATGGAAACTGTGGAGCCAGAATTCTCCTGGTACAGATGGCGGATAGACCTGAATTAAGGCAAATTCGAGTTTTTTTTTTTCATATTCATTTGTTATTGTGCAAAAATTAATACTCGCTCACATGTGCTCATAACATAGACAATGCATGATACAATTTAGCTATAGATAACCATCTTTTAATGATTTGAGAGAGTATAGCGACCACATTTGTAACTGTTTTTTTGTTTTTGTTTTCTAGCACAAAGTGTATGTAACTTTATATAAAACTGTGGAGGGTGGGTATTGGTAGCTGTATTTAATAGTAAATATTGGAAAATCGTGAGGTATAGTATTCTGGTTGAATTAGGATAGGGTAGAATATTGGTACCTGCACTTATAAAATTGGTTTAATAGTTTTGTATGCACATTTTATAAACATATTTCTTATCCTAATTAGTAACTTTTTATACATTCTACAGATCTGCAATGAATGCTAGTGTCCCCCAAGAAGTATTGGACCATATAGCAGACATATTACACGGTTTAGCCCAGAAACTTTGTCTTGGAAACCTGGAGGAAAATGATATCGATTTTATTCACTGCAGAATTGAACATCTGTCAGGTATTCTTTTGAGATGCTTTGACATTGGCCTCGTGGGATACAGTGCTAGAAAACCTTGGAAGAGCACTGCAGCTGTTGGAATTACATTCCGATGCAGCTGTCAATGGGTTTAAGCCTGTGACAGTGAGGAGTGGTGACAAAGGTCAGCCAGCATTCAATATATCCAAGGAACAACTTGAATATCTCCTAGAATGTGACTTCACCATTCCTGAAATATCACATTTGTTGTCTGTAAGTGTGAGAACCATCAGGAGGAGAATGATACACTATGGACTATCTGTTAAGGAAACATACAGTGACATATCTGATGAAGAACTTCAAAGTCTGGTCACTGACTTCATTACAGAATATCCTGATTCAGGTTACAAGAAGGTAAATGGCTTTCTAAAGAGTGTGGGAGTCAGGTAGGATATTTATTTTAATTATTTGCTTATAAAAACCTAATTTATCCATGATGCAACACTGACATTTAAATCTTCTTTACAATGGACACCTGACAACCAATACTCGTCACATTGTAACCTACTGTAAGTAGAGCGTACGTAGTACATAATTTTTTCTAAACACATTTTTACAACAATTAGCACACATTATTCAGGCCCTAAAGGACATATTTTTTTTACTAATCAAATCAGGTATGTGCACATAGACATAAAGGTTTTTTCCCCCACATACACACCTCTGTAATCTGCTTTCATATTTTTTCATGCTTTATTTTATGTATGTATATACTCTCTACTTTTTAATGTTCACTGTTGTCTGTGGCTAATTTATTACAGTGAAGTTGTTACATTGTAATGTTTTATAGTAGATTGTATTTTGCTGCGTGATAAACCTTGGAAAAAGACATCTGCTAAATGTCTGCAATAACAATAATAATAATAATCCTAAATTACACTTAAAATGTGTTCAATGGAACATTGGGCCTGTACTGTCAAAAACACACTTTCCAAGTGTGGAAATATTTAACAGAAGTAAAATAGCATGGTTTGACCCACTGCGGGATGAGGCCTCCACCAACATTATACTGCTTATTTATTGATGTATTTTCTAATAGGGTACAACAATGCAGAATGAGAGAAACTATGAGGACTGTTGATCCAATTGGGACACCTTTGCGAGGACATGGCATGAACTTTGTCCAACGAAGAACCTACAGTGTTGCTTCTCCTGTGTCACTCTGGCATATAGATGGGAATCATAAGTTAATTCACTAAGTACACAAATACAAAACATAATTTAAATTTGAACACAAAGTATCAATACATTAAAAACGTATTTACAAGTGTAAGGCAATGTATATCACTAATAGTGTGTAGTAAATCACTGCATCACCTTGTATTTCAATGAAGTTCAACATTGCATTCACTGCAGAACAAGATACTGTATTACTATTAGTAAAACGTATTCTGATATTTTGTGTTAAATGATAATGCTAATATCTTCCAATCAGTTTTTTGGATGAGGCTTTAAACCGAGGCCCTGACTCTCTGTGGTCATTAAAGATCCCATGGCACATTTCGAAGAGTAGGGTTGTCAACCTCGGTGTCCTGGCTAAATTCCAGTTCACCACTAACTGCTTCCACTGCCCTTCATCCAATTGTACCGATTTCCTAATAATTGTAAACACTTTGGATAAAAGCGCGATAAGAAGTGTATAATAATAATAATAATAATAATAATAATAATAATAATAATAATAACACATTTTAGAAACACAGGCAAAGTAGGAACTACTGTACAAAGAAGCAAATATTTTGTTCTGGTTAACATTGTATCTTATTTTGCCTATAGATGGCGGATAGTCATTCATGGCGGCATTGATGGCTACAGTAGAAAAATAGTGTACCTGAAAGCCAGCAAGAACAACAGAGCTTCTACAGTTTTTGAAAGTTTTGTTGGAGCTGTATATCAGTTTGGCTTACCATCACGAGTCTGAAGTGACAAAGGCCTTGAAAATATTGAAGTGGCTCGATTTATGCTTTTCCCTCATAAGTTTAATTTTATTTTGTTGGGTAAATCATTACAGAACAGTAATAGAAAAATAAAGTGCATTGATTCAGTTAAATTAATTGAATTTACATACTGTTTAGTGTCTTGTATTTAATAAGTAAATAGTAAGTATTTTATAATTAAAATAAATGACAAAATAATTGTATACTCAGGCAGAATTTAGAATCCTGCATATGTAAATATTTTGTTTAAAGTAAGTTGGTTTTGCCCACGTTAAAACACTCACATTTTAAACTGTTTATTTCTAATTTTTCATAGACAGAGGAAGCCATATCACAGGTCGAAGTGTGCACAACCAGAGCATTAAGAGGCTGTGGCATGATGTGTGGTACACAGTTACTAGCAATTGTTATGCTGCCTTGCAGTATTTGCAGGCAATACAGGCACTTGACCCAGATGATGAACTTCACATGTTTTGTCTTCACTACATGATGATTCCAAGACTGAACATGCACCTTGATATGTTTTGCCGGGAGTGAGACAAACATCCTCTATCACATGAAATCCCCACAACAGCTATGGATTCAAGGGCTACTGTAAAACTTCTTTCTCATCCTAAGTCCTTTTCTTTAGCTAGTCTTACCTTCCCTCCGTAGCGTTCTGCTCCGTAAGCGTCCGCCGTTCTCTTCCGGGCGGAAGCTGATCCCAGTTCAGCCTCATTTAGCTTTTCCAGCCAATCACAATGCAGCGCTCGCCACGTCGATTATTAGGGCATGGCCAGCGCTGCTCCACGTATGTTATTGGCTGCCCCTCCTGTCTATCTCTCTCTCATTCTATTTTAACCCAGCACTATTTTCACTCCCTTGTCTGTGTTTGTTTTTTGTAGACTCTCAGACTGCGCGCTTACCTGGTAACCCACTTACCGTTCAAAGCAAAAAAAAAAAAAAAAAAAAAGGGGAATCTTTATTTTCTTTTCTTTTTTTCGTTATATATATATATATATATATATATATATATATATATATATATATATATATATATATATATATATATAAAGGGGGATCTTTTATTTTTCTCCTCGTTTATCGTTATAGTTTGTACATTAAAAAAAAAAAAATCTTTTGTTGTTTGTTTTGAGCTTATTAACTGGCACACTCCCAGAACGATCCAGCAAGATGGAAACTGCTTTTGGCATCTTTTCGGACGACAGCGATGAGCTTTCACCAGGTCAACCCCAACACTCGGCTCGCTCTTCTCAGCGCAGGCACCAACCCCCACCGTCACCAGAACCAAACTTTGCATGAGCAAGACCGAAGCGTTCAACTTCTCAACCCCCTAAGACGCTGTCCTACAGCAGCTGGACACAGCCAAAGCTTCTTAAAACGCTTTTCGAAAATGGGATTCCAATACCCACCGGGGCAGATAGAGAAGAATTATTTAAAATATATTGCAACTCAATCTCCGCAACTCCTGTCTTTCCTGCTTCAAAAAGGAAACGTGTCAACCTCCCTTGGAAACATACAGCTACTGAGTTGCCTATCCCTCCTCAGCTGCTCGCCATGGATCTACCTGTCAATCAGGCTACAAGCCCACTCCTCTCAACCAGGCAGTCCCTCCCGACCAGGCAGTCCCACGTATCAGCATCCGATTCACCTGCTTCCTGTCATCACTACACCAGTAGGCATTCCCACCAGGACATCGGCTCCAGGTCTTCCTCTGCTAAACGCCGCACCGATCCCAGCATCTCACCTGGATCTCTTGCCTCCTCCCTCGGCCCTCCTCGTCGGCCAAGGCAGGCTCATACTGTCTCTCCAGGCAACGCTCCGTGCTCTCAACCTATACAGTCTCAGCCATCAACTTTAGCCGACCTCGATGCTTTCAAAACCTCCCTTCTTCAAGATATGAAAGCCCTATTACAGCCTGTCTCGGATTCAATCGAATCTCTCAATTCACGCCTCACTGCTCTTGAAACCCGTCCTGACAAGACTCTTCCTCTTATTACAACGGCTTCCACATCTTCTGTCATTGAAGTAATCAACCCAAACCCCACGTTTACTCTAACCTCAGCCACTCCAATCCAGACGCATCACCATTTCTCTAGCTCTACGCAAACAGATAATTGAAGGTAAAGACGTTAATCTCGTTCTTGTTCTTATCGCTACTTCCGAACTTATTGACCATAGAACGGTTAGCTGTGGAGACGTGTCTGTAACTCTTAAGTCTTCCGATCCACGTCTCCTCAAGAATCTTACTATGGGGGAGTTTGCACTCGCCTTCTCTGCTTACCGGGATGTTTTATGCAGCGTTTTTCCCCATAGAAGAGAAGAATGAGACCACTACGTGGCCTATATCATTGAACTGTCTGTCCGCTATGGGGGTACCATGTTCTACGATTACCAAAAAAGCTTTTCCGCAAAAGCAGCAGCAATACTGGGAACCGCCAACAAAGTCGTTAACTGGGCAAAACCGGACATCGACCTGTTCCACAGTATATTTGGGGGCCTCAGAGCATATGCTTGCGGTGTATGCGCTTCCACAAGCCACTCCACCCATCTCTGCCCAAAAGCGGCTGCAGTTAGCTCCTCCAACACTGCACGCTTTTCTCGGCCGTTTCCTTCAGCTAACCGCGCTCCTTCCTCCTCTCTCCGACCTATTCATGCTTCAGCCCCTCCTGATCCATCCACCTCTACAGACAAGCTCGGACGGCCCACTAAATTTTCTGGTAACCGTCAAATATGCAATAACTTCAACGAATCCTTTTGTAATAACGTTAATTGTCGTTTTCTGCATACCTGCTCCTTCTGTGGAGACGCTCACGCCAAGTCTATCTGCCCTCTCAACCAAAAAAAATGACATTTAACCCTATCCATGTCATCTCCCGTCAACATTCCAGCACTCGCAGACGCCCTCAGTCTTCATCCCGACCGTCTATTTGTCAACTATCTCCTCAACGGTCTTGAACACGGTTTTTCTACTGGATTATCATGTCTCCCTACTTCTTTCATCTGCAATCTTCGTTCTGCTACTTCAGACCCTCAAGCCGTTTCATCTCTAATTAAGGCCAAGCTGGAGAAAGGTTTCATGTCCGGTCCCTTTGCAGCTCCTCCTTTTCCAGTCTTCAGGATTAACCCGATTGGCATCGCTACTCGGAAAATTTCGGGGAAAAAACGGCTTATAATTGATCTTTCAGCTCCTCGAGGCGTCCCTACTAGCAGCATCAACAAATTCATCCCAGCGGACCAATTCTCACTTCATTATATTACTCTCTGCGATGCCATTAAATTTATCAAATTGGCAGGCCAAGGAGCTTGGCTCTCAAAAGCAGATATTACTGACGCATTCAAAGTCATGCTAATCCACCCATCACTCTGTCACCTGTTCGGCATTTTCTGGCAAGGTTCCTATTTTTTCGCAACCCAGTTAACTTTCGGCTGTCGTAGCAGTCCAAAAATATTTGATTCTCTATCTGAGGCCCTCTGCTGGATATTGCTAAACTCATATCAAGTTCCATTTCTTCTCCATCTCCTCGATGACTTCCTGCTCGTATCTCCTCCGTTTCATCCACCTGCTCAGAGCATCAACTGCCTCAGATCTCTCTTCACCACCCTTGGGGTCCCTCTCTCATCAGAAAAGACCATTGGCCCCACCACCAGCCTTGAATTCTTAGGCATAACTCTCGATACTATCAAGTTCGAAGCACGCCTTCCTACCTCAAAGCTTGTTCGCATCCGCCAACTGATCTCCTCATTCCAAGTCTCAAAATCCATATCAAAACGCAACCTTCTTTCACTCCTCGACCACTTCAATTTTGCCATTCGCATCATCCCTCAAGGGCGCACCTTCATCTCTCGTCTTCTTGCCTTGTCTACTACCTCTAACTCCCTGGACACCTCAATCATCATCCCGGATGAAGCTAAAAAGGATATCGAGATGTGGACTTTACTCAAACAACTGGAATGGCCTTTCCCTCTTCTATGATGACCTCATCTCTGCCCCCGATTTACACCTATTCACCGATGCATCCCATCTAGGTTTCGGCGGTATATTTGGGTCCCAATGGTTCTATAGTAATTGGCCAAATGAAATTGGTTCCCTTCCTCCTCAACTAAAATCCTCCTCTTTGCTCGACTGTACCCCATCGTGATAGCCACCCTGCTTTGGAGCCACGACTGGTCAAGGAAGTCCATTCTTTTCCTCAGCGACAATTCTACTACTGTTCACATTATCAACAAAGGCCGTTCATCTTCTCCTATCATCATGCAGCTCCTCCGTTGTCTAGTTTGGACATCAGTATCCAATAATGTCATCATTCAAGCGCGCCATTTCCCAGGGTCTCTTAATAACGCTGCCGATGCTCTCTCTCGCCTGCAGATCCAGAAGTTCCGCAACCTGGTCCCAGGAGCAGACCCCAACCCTCGACTCGTACCACACTTCAGCAAGACAATATTCATCTGAATAACTCTATCTCTGGCCTCCTTCAATCAGCACGTGGATTCATGGAGAACGCTCTCGCCCCATCTACCCGTTGCTCCTACTCGACTGCCTGGTCTTCATTTACTCATTTTTGCGAGCAAAATCAAATCTCTTATACCTCCTACAACCTACAGCACCTTCTCGCCTTCATCGCTCACCTCAGGCTGTCTCTATGTCTAGCTCCCTCCTCCTAACGGGCATTCAGTATCAATTTCACCTTCAATCTATCCCCTCTCCTCCTCTCTCGTCTGTTCCAGAGATCCGCCTAACGCTCAGAGGTATGGAGAAAAGCCTGCCCCCTTCCTCTCCATCAAGACAACCAATCTCTACAGACCTTCTCCTTCGTCTCATCACCGCTCTCCGGCAAGGATGCTTCAACCCATTCGACGACATCATCATGGAAACCCTGTGCCTGATCGCCTTCTTTGGATTTCTCCGCTGTTCAGAATTCTCAACTCCATCTACTTCCAGCTTCCCAGCTCTAGGCCTCAAGCGCTCCGATCTCTCTCAAATCCCCGGAAACCATTTTATCCTCCACATCAGATCTTCAAAAACAGACCAATTAAGCTAAGGTCAGTTCGTTCAATTTCCTAAAATTAACTCTCCTCTGTGTCCCAGCTCTGCTCTGTCCAGATACCTTGCCTGCAGGATTCCGTGTCTTCCGTCGGATCTCCTCTTCATCGACAGCTCCAGATCTATAGTTGAGAAACTGGTTCTCATCCCGTTTATCCACCCTCTTGTCACGGATTGGGCTTACTTCGAATTATTTCTGCCCCCATTCATTCCAGATCGGAGCAGCTACCTCCGCGGCCAGGGCAGGAATCAATCAACATTTAATTAAGTCTATGGGGCGCTGGACCTCTTCAGCTGTTGAACTTTATATTAGATCTTCCTCTGCAGACATTGCCACAGCTCATCAAGCACTCGTTAGCTTGCCCGGAGTGGGGAGCGCACTCTCCACCAGACCCACCAGAGGTTTCCTCCCAGCAGGGGGGGGGGTTTCCTCTCCACAGTGCGGATGGCTCATAGGCATAGGTTGTCTACTAACATCTCTTGCCTTTTCTCTTTTCTTCCAGCTTTTGTCTATGTGTGCGGCTCTGCGATCTCTTTTCTATCTCACGGTGCGGTTCTTGAGGGGAACCGGGGGTTCTCTTTTGGGGGGAAGTGAGTTTCACTCCCCTGACTGTCCGGGTCGGCCTCTCGTCTCAACCACTGCTGCCCGGCTGTTCCTCGTCGGCCTGAAGGGACCCCCGGCCACATCCTATTCTGCTGCACTGCTGCTTATGCGCTAAGCCTTTCAGGCCTCAACCTTGCTGTCCCATCTCCTCTCTTCCGTTTCAGGTCCAGGACCATTTCAGCCCCCTCATGCAGTAGGCCGTGCCTCCACCTGCCGAGCGGGCCCCGACCGTGGGGGGGGGGGTTCTCTGTTTTCGTCTCTCCTAAACGGACCCAAGACACTTTTCCTAAGCTCTCCACGCCGCCCAGCTGCCAGCTTAGCTGCCTGAGGATGCTGCACTGAGTTGCGAAGGATCTGTCCTTTTGTCCTGTTCGTCCCCTTCCTGTCTCTCGCTCCACTAAACGCCCAGCAGCCAGAGGATGCTGCCTGATCCGTCGGGAGCGAGAGACAGATTTGTTGTATGTTATGTGTCTAAACTTTGCTCTTTCTCTCTCACTTTTACATCGCCCAGCAGTCAGAGGACGCTGCCTGACCCGACGAGAAGGGAAAACTCTTCGTCCACCCTATCTCATCCTGCTATCAGTATCTAACCTCAATGTTACTAAGCACCATTCCCAAACTCCATCCCTAAATCTCGCCATCCCTCTCAAACTTGTTTCACTCTTAAATTCTCAAATCCTTGTAAGCAATCAGAGAAATCCTCTCAACTTGTCTCACTCTCATTATCTCGCTCCCAGTTTCGCCTCCTCTCAAGCCCTCGTAGGCAACCAGTGAATAAGTTAAAAAAACATTAGAATGTCAAAACATATTTACCACAGATACAAGTTAACCACTATGTTGTAAAAATAAATGAGCAATCTTAAATGTATTACAAATACACCAGAAAAATTGATTACCTTCCACAGTTTTCAATGTCTTCTGAAAGGCATTGCAGAGGGATATCTTTTTCACACCTTTTGCACATCTCTATGACCACCTCTTGACACTACAACAAACAAACACAAATGTATTTAACATGCTTAATTTTGGGGTTCCTCCTTGTACTTCAGCTAGTGAGGTTTGCATGTTGTTAAACAAACCGTTGAAAAAACTGGGTGAACACGTCCCAGTACCAGTCTGTGATCCTGAGCCAGCAGTGGCTGTGCTTTTTGACTCTCTCCTCAAAATCCTTGCAGCTTCTTGAAAAAGTCGAGCAGCCTCAACATTGGCACTCTCACCACTACAAAAGGAACAGAACTGAAATCACATATCCACATAAATTAAAATAAAATTAGGTAATTTAGCAGACGCTTTTATCCAAAGCTATTTACATACGGGCCAAAGGCAGTGCCCCACCCGGGAATCGAACCCACAACCTTTTGGTTGCAAGTCCGGAATCCTAACCACTACTCTACACTGCCACCCTGATAAATGTTCATAGATCGTATATGCTGGTCTTCTAACACAAATTGGGTGCCTAAAATGAATGTGGGGAGTATTTTACACATAAAACTTTGCAGCACTTGTTTGACTTCCTCTCACAAGAACTAGAAGAACTGCCCTGCTTACACCCTTGTGCTACTCCAAGTATTGATCAGCTTTAAAATAAATAAAAACTTGACTCTAAATACCAGCTGGTTTGTTGGATCCTGTACATCTAGCAAGTAATTAATACAAATGATAGGTAGGCCTACATTAATGAAATACAAATCTTAAGTCAACCGGTACAACTGTATAATAAATACTGATGCAACATCCCATAGGTAGCTGCAGTACACGAGGGGGAATTCATTGTTACAAATACTCATTTTACCCCACTTCCCCCGCAAATAAATAAATCAATAAATAAATAACTTGCCTTGATACACGTGTCTCAATTCAACCAGAATACTGTACCTACAATAATGATAATAATAATAATAAAATAATAATAATAAAATAATAATAATAATCAAAAACCCATCACGATTTTCCAATACCCACCCTCCACCGTTTTATATAAAGTTATATACACTTTATACTAGAAAACAAAAACAAAAAAACAGTTACAAATGTGGTCGCTATACTCCCTCAAATCATTAAAAGACGGTTATCTACAGCAAAATTCTATCATGCATCGTCTATGTTATGAGCACATGTGACTTGTGAGCGAGTATTAATTTTTACACAATAACAAACGAATATAAAAAGAACACTCGAAAAAACAAAAAACTCGAACTTGCCTTAATTCACGTCTATCCGCCATCTGTAACGTGAGCGATGCACCAGGACACTTGTGGGTCCACAGTTTCCATGGCAACCCTTGTAAACGAATACGGTCTTCCTGTTAATGATCCGCAAGCAGAATACCAGTGCAGAATACCATGTGCATGATCATGATCCGCAAGCAGAATATCATGATCGTAATCATGATCATGATCCGCAAGCATTATACCATGTGCATAATCATAATCAGCAAGCAGAATACCATGATCGTAATCATGATCATGATCCGCAAGTAGAATACCATGTGCATAATCATAATCAGCAAGCAGAATACCATTGCGGAAGTGCATCTTAATTTTGGCACTGATCACCCTCCATACGTTTTAGCACATAACGAATGCCTCGTAAATTCTACATCTTTAACTGAAGGGCCCTATTATTAGATTTTTAGAACATGCTTATCTTAGTTTAAGTAAAATATTTTGGCTTACCTTAAATAGGTGGTCGCGCTATATAAATAAACACCTCACTCCCTTCTTCAATCTGCCTCTTTTCAAAAAAAAAAAAATCTGCACCAGAAGCTTAATAACGCAGGTTAAGAATTTCCCGCCAGATTAGGTAACATTTCTTTATAAACATGGCATTTATGAGGATTCTGTCTTAACTAAGAAAAGCGAGGTCAGTTAACTCATGATAGTAAGTTAACGGTCAAAGTAGGTGGTGAACACTATTTTACGTGTTCTAAACATTTTTTTCAATTTTAAGTTATATCAATTTGTAAAGATAAGCTACAAAACTCAAGACAGAAAATATTTTTTACAGCGTGTGTGAATGCTAACCTGTCTGGGGGCGGATCGTTTGTTATCACACCAGCCCAGGGCTCACGTGGCATGTATGATCATATTTATTTAAACACTTTGTAGCACTTTAATCTTCATACACTGTGAAGTTTCTGCTAGCTACGGCAATCAGATCTATTCTACTGAGTCATTTGATAATACGTTTGATGTTAATAGAGGTCCCAGTCCTTCATTTGACATGTTTTATTATTTTGAATTGTTTTTAGCATACAGATTTTAAAGCAGACCAAGCAGATTGTAAAATGCATACATTGTATGCTGTTTGTTTAATTCTGGTTTGGTACACAGTTATACACAAAGTTGCAATTTTCAACAATGGTATTTTTGCATAATTGCTACATTGTATTGCTGCGTGTTACAATTATACAAAGAAGATAAATCCTACAGACAATGTAACCAAACAAAACCGACCAATTTATTTGATAGAGAACTAGCAGAAACACTGGTTTCCTATCTATATTTGATTAAGTGTTTTAGATATGGGAGAATACATCGGAAGACCGTTTTGTTAAAGATGTGGTTGCAGGTAGTTTACAAACCTTGACATTTCACTGCTGGAAGGCAAATACATTGATTGAGCATCTTTTTACTCCTGTATTGAAAAGCTCATCGCCTTTTGAACTGTCTCTGTCATATCACTTTTACTGCCCACTTATGTCGCACATTGATTAAATGTTGAAATAAAACCTTAAACACAAATGACATAGGCATAATAAAAAAAACAAACTTCATTGTTATTCGCCATTATCTACACATACCGAAAAATACAGTACAGCATAAAAATCGATTGGGCATTCGATGTCTCCGTGTGAATGGAGGGTAAATCGCAATGCAAAACAGACAGGCTCGTTTGCCATCGTGGTTCGCTTTCAATTCTAAGACGACCACCAACAATAGCCTACTTTTGGGTAATGGCTGCCACTGGTAGGTGTTCGCTGAGCATTTTATACCAGAGCTGCCGATAGACCCCCCGAGGAGTGATGTCCTCGGTCCCACCTTCAGAGGGAACAAATAGTCATTCCGCGGTGCTCACTTCCTCTTTTGCTTCTCACTGCGGTATGGTACTAACCAAACCAGTTGCTGATTGAGTCTGCATGAAAGAGCTCTCTCTCTGGAATTCCCCTGCATTATTTTAAAAATATTGCTGGACGTCGGTTTGCCACTTCCCTGGAATCAGAAACTCAGCTTCTGAACTGAGCTATTATCGTTGCGCTCTGCGCTTCGTTAAACCTGTCCTTCTTTTCAGGTTTCAGGTTGCAGTCTGGTTTCTAACCACAGCGCCTGCTGTTCTGTGTTTTTTCTGCTGGTATTTGGAGAAAAAAAACAAAACAGGGAAACACGGGTTCCTCCCCCGGCACTCGGCGCTGTTGAGTATGTTGAGTCGACTCCACCTGATGTCTCGGCCCACACGCTCGGTGCGATTTCTGATAAGAGACACGAAAGCCGGCTGGCAAATGCCCCTCAACCTTCAGCCAGCACTGCGCCCACTGGCACACGGAATAAAATACAATGCCAGGTTGCCAAATGCAATAAAAACAGAACTTTTGATGTCTGTGCCCGTTGTGAAAATGCAAATCTGTGGCAAATGCACTGGTACAGTTGAACAGACAGACAGTGCCTTTGAACTCTGTTTCACTCAAAGCGCTTTCAAGTTGCATAAGTTATGTTATATTTTTGTTTTATGCTATTTTTATAACTATTTATTTATGCTTTATAATGTTATATGTGCATACAGCTTTCTACACCTGTTTACACAGAAGTTTATTGAATAAAGTTTATTTTATTACAGTTTTTCATGTTTATGTATATGTGCTCTTTTTGAAAAAAATTAGAAAAAAGTTTAATTTTCAAAATAAATACGGTGTTTCTGCTCTGAAAATGTTATGTGTGATGTTCATAAATAAAAATATTAAGTTGTATCCAATTGTTTCTTCATTTCCATATCAAAGCCGTTTTAAAATGGAGCCGCACATTTTGCGAGTGCGGTGGTTGTATGTAGTCCAAAATCTCGGCAGTTCTAGTGTTAACCATAAATGACGGAACAGATCACGTCGCTCCGTCCTATTTGTACCGTCACGCATGACCCCTTGGTAAACGATTGCAGCCGCTCCTCCAATCCGCGGCTGCCACATTGTTTCCCTTCCGGATCCATGAGTTAGTGTACTGGAGCGCTTGAAGCCTGTGTATCCACCTCGGCGTATTCTACACGCTACCCAGGGTTGTGTTACTGCACCCAGTTAAAGGCTAGGCGGCTTTCCCAGTACCCTCGGTGCTCTGCGTCCTCGAAGCCCTCGGTGCTTCAGCACCCAAGTACTCTAGTACTCAAAGGCGTTAGGTGCCCTCAGTGCTTCGGCATCCATGGGACCTCAAACCCTTGGTGCCCTCGTTGCCCTGGTGTTGTGCACCCTCGGTGCACACGGTGCCGTCAGTGCCTCAGCGTTCCAAAGTTTAAATGCCCTCGGTGCTCGGCGCTGCTTGGTGCTTCGACACCCTCGGCACCTCAGAGCCTCGGTACACGAGGTGCCGTCTGTGCTTCGGTGCACCAGAGTCAGACGCCCTCAGTGCTCGTCACCACACCCTCGGGGCCTCAGAGCCTCGGTGCACATGGTGCCCTCGGTGTGTCGGTACCCCATTTTCTAGATGTCCCTCAGTGCTTCGTTACCTTTGGAGCCTCGAAGCCTTGATGGATTAGGTGCCCTTACACCCCTCGGTGCTTAGGTGCCTCGGTGCCAGGGCCTTCTGCACTCAGTGACCTCGGTGCTCCTGCACCCTCAGCACTTGAGTGCTCCAGTGTTGGAAGCCCTTGGTGCTTCGGCATTTTGATGCCTCACAGCTTCGGTACCCTCGCTGCTTCGGCACTTCGACGCTCCACTGATTGATGTACTTCGTACCCCCCGGGTATTCAAGGCTTCAAGCACCTGATATTTAGCCACCCTTGGTGCTTCCCACCCTCAGGCCTCGGTGCCCATGCCTCCTCTGCATTGAGAGATGCCCCCTCCTGTGAAATCTGTGCAGCGTTCCAGCAATGGGCAAGAGACTCTCCATGTTTACCGATCCAGCTTCCGCAGCTAGCTCGATGGAACCGTCCGCAGTGCTGGGAGCCCGGTTCTCTCCCATCCTTCAATTGTCCCAGAGCCCCTCGCAGAGTATTCTCTGTGCTCAGGCCCCGCATCTTAGACTTGCAGCTGCTCTAGATTTCATGTGAGGAGCACTAAGCAGGCGAGACAATCAAAGCAGGCACAGGACATTTCCGATCTGAAGTACCAGATGGCTCAAGTCCTAGAGTTTTTGGCTAGGCAGCAGGCCCAACCCCCTGCTCCGGCCCCGGCTGTGATAGGGGAGACCTGTGCTGGCTATCAGGCGCATGCATGATCCTGCGGGGGGGGGGGGGATGGGTTGGGAGCCCCGTGGGATCCACCTGTCCACCTGTCCACCTGAGGGTGTGTCGTATCTATCTCTCTCTGAATGGTCAGGAGGCGGGTCTGTTCCTTCAATGGTAGCCCTTTCCCTCAGGATGAGGAGGAAGGAGGCACCCAAGATCTAACCTTTGAGACGGGTCCCAGCTCCGAGACAAGCTCGGACGCTGGGCTCTCCCCTCTTCCGAGCTCGAGCAAGCCTCCAAGTTCCTTCAGGTACCTTGGACGGCAGCGCCTGAACTACGCCGATCGGTCTTCAGGACGCAGGCAGCATTGTCCCACCTTCAGCCCTTCCCAGTGTTCCTTGACTTTTTAGAAGAGGTGAGGTTCTCTTGGAACCACCCAGACTCACCGCCAAGTGTGGTGAAACAAGCAGCCCCGCTGGCTTCCTTGGAAGGTTCGGGGGCACTAGGCTTGGCGGAATTCCCACCACAGGGTTCGTACGCTAGTCTGGAAGTCTGGAAAAAGTATGGAAAAATGCCAAACTGATTTCCAGGGCTTGAAAATTCTTGATAAACCATGTCTCCATTATGAAAGGCTTGAAAAAGTCTGGAATTTTACTAGTATCACGGGAGAATGAAAATAATTCCACATTTTTTTTTTTAGTTTTGTTTTTATTATTAATAATAATTGATTTCGAAAGCGGGTCAGCAGCTCTAGCGACAACTGTCTAGGCAATTTGTAGCAGCAGCAACTATATTGCTTGTGACCAAATTGCGCAAGGATTGCCCCGTGTATCACCCCTGACAACGTCCTGACAACTCAAGCAATCCTATCCAGTCAGCACACTGGTATATGTCACATGTCACTGTCTGCTCCAGTTAAACAAAGGGCAAAATCGACACTACGACAGCCAAAATATATCAATTTATATTGAAGGCTATGACTTTTAAACAAAGTTACAAACTGGAATTACAAGCTACTGTACTCTGCTCACCCAGATTCACATTTTGTTATCTTGTTGTTACCTTTATTAAATCGTTAACGTCATTTCCCACCCCTGGGGGGGAAAAAAATACGAATACAAAACAAGTTATTATCATCACTGACTCGGATTTAAAAAAAAACAAACAAACAAAAAACGCTTTCTGTAGCCCCTATGGTGTGTATAAACGTAGCACGTTAACGTCGCTTTTTTCATTTCTTTAATGTGATTAATAAAATGTACAGGTAATTGTATTTTAAATGTATGGTGCTTGCTTGTAACTTACAGTACCAAGTGCAGCAACAGTCTCGGGTCCAAACCGTCAGCCGAGTGTAGATATACTATTTACATTCTCGCTATATGGCCTTCATTATGATTAAATACTGATTTAAAAAAATAAAATAAATAAATCAAAAATAAAATAAAACTGCTGCTGATGTTGGCTCGTACAGCTCTATGCAACCGCCAAGGTGACTTCCTTAACTTACTCCAGCAGCTTCTTCGTTTTGGGTTGTCCTTTTATTATAGCGAACAAAAGGCTTTGGACCCAAACAGGGTTGTTATAGCGAGGATGTACTTTATTTAGTATTTGACTTGTATGTTTAATATACGACACTTGCACATTTTAATATATAATGCGTGCACATTTGTTATTTCATTTTTGTTATTTTTCTTCTCCCACAGTGTTCATTTAACAGAGGGTATAAAGAAGTTCGGATCAGAATCCAATATCATGCCTTACAAAAAAGTAGTATACTGCAAGTATACTTTCGCCAAAATTGTCTGGTTTTAGTATACTATTGGTACCATTATACTATCCTATTCTGGCACAAGTATACTTGCAGTATACAACTTTTTACATTCTCTTTGTAAATAAGGGGGTATTCACACTGGGTTTATTTCAAACGTCCTCAGTTCGGTTTGTTTGAACAATGTATCACCGTGCTAGCTGTTCACACTTGCCTCGTGTACAAACGTACTGAGTTCGTTTGGAAATTAACTGGGGCTCGTTTTCGTGGTTCACTTCCGTGTTTTCCCAGGACTGAGTTCACTTGTGTTCATATTGAAATAATCAAGTGAACTCATTTTTTATTAATAAAAGACCATCGGATGTTTACATTTTCTGGCATTGCTTCTTCACACTACGTAAATATTCAAATGCAACAGTAGTACAGTAGCCTACTGTATATTGTTTAATGTTTTGCTTTTTTTCATTTGTATAAAATCCTTGTATATTGAAAAAAAAGAACTACGGTATTGTAATAATTACAACATATATAAAGGAATGTGTGTAAAACATTAGCATAGAGTGTGTACAGCAATAAATAAATAAATTATGTTTTATTTCATTTATGCAAGACAACAGCGAACACGTAATTCATACCTGGGAACTATTTGGCAAACCCTGAGACTGACATCCTATTGTATAGCATTGTTTTCTTTCTTTAAGTTTACTAAACCAAAATCAGGAACATATAATTTAGAAAAAAAAAAAATCTGGTCCTTTTTTTTAATACAATATTTTGTATTTTAGTTTTTTTTTTTTTTTTTTTTTTTTTGCAGCACTGGTAAACATACTTATGTACGCACCAAGCATACTGTAGAACATGAATAACTTTGCCTAAACAGACGTTTGTTAAAAACTGGACAACGAGCCAAAAACGGAATGTTTAACTTAAATACTGCACTATATTGTATAATAAAGTTGGTACTTGCACACTCCCTCGCACAACATCGAATACAGTAATCCACATGCAGCTGTATTTTCTGCAAATGTGATTTTTTTTTCCAATGTCAGTGATGAATCATGAAAGCGATTAGAGGCAGTTCACATAATTCAACATGAACTTGAACAATTCTACAAAAATAAAGAAAACAGCTTTTTTTTCTTAAAAAAAGGTTATAGCAATCGCACCAGCAAACCAGAGCCACAGTAATTTTAATAAATTCCCAGGTATGTTGATATTAAAGCAAATACGTTGGGTTTTGTCAGTCTGATTTTTATTTAAAAAATTTTTCTGATCAAATTTCTAGCAATGCGGTTGTTTCCCCCGTTGTCCATATCACTCATCTGGACATTTTTACCACCTGTTTGTGTATGCAATAACTGTACGCTACTGTACAGCCAAATCTACCGGGTTCGTTTCCTGTTTGCAAAACAACCGAGACCGTCCAGGGTTCACATTCAAGTTTTTCAAGCGAACCAAACTCAGATCTTTGGCCAAACGGACTGAGACTACCTCTTCTAGTGGTCTCAGTTCAGTTCGGTTCGGTTCATTTGCCAATTGAACTTTGATGTTCACACTGTTCTCCAAACTAACTGAACCGTACTGAGTACGAAAAAAAGCTCCAGTGTGAACAGGCCCTAATGCAACATAGTTCTCAAATATTGGGCATTTGTTAGATTGTATCTTACTTCTCTTTTGCATACCTGCATTGTCTCTTGCTAGATATGCACCTCCAGATTCTGACAAATACTTTCAGAAAACCAGGTGCAATTTCTGCTCTGGATCAAAAAGATATAATGCTCTGCGGCTGCCCGCCTATGTGGATAACTATCAAAAAACTAGTAGAAACTAACTAAAACACAAGTCTGGGAAAAACAAATGGAAGTCTGGAAAAAGTATGGAAAAAGTATGGAATTCTGATGTTGAAAAAGTGTATGAACCCCGCCACCAGTGGACTCAACCATCGTGGCCCTGGTGCAATCCCCTCCAGTAGGAGGTTTACCCAAGGACCCTGCATGCCCTAACAGCCAATGCAGAGTAACAGAGGCCCACTTAAAAAAGGCTTTTGTGGCGGGAGTGCAAGTCACGCGCCTGGCCAACACAGCAAGCTTCCTCACGGCTTACCTAGATGGCATATATTGCAATCGGCACCCCTCCCTGAACCAGTGGCTTCGGAACTGCGCCTAGTATCTGGTACGCTGCTCCAGATTTCCGGCTGCAAGGTCAGGCCCTGGGCCGGAGCCTGGCAAGCCTATTAGTAGCACACAGGCAGCTTTGGCTGTCCCAAGCGATGGTCCCTGACGTGGACAAATTGTCTTTGCTGGACGCGCCGATATCTCCCAGCCATACCTTCGGGCTAGCAGTAGAGGAGATACTACAAAGCTCCCATCGAGAACGCTAGGCGCTTGGCAAGTAGCCTTGATGCTCCCTTCCCATGCTTCGGTGCAGGATAGAGTGAGACGCTGGCGTCCACCCGTGGCACGCACTGTGACTCGGATGGTCCCGATCCCCACTTCTCTGCTTGGCAACCTGATGCATCGCCTTCAGGCCTCCGTGGCGGCTAGCAGCCAAACCTTCCCCCAAGGACGGGGGAGCACCGGACGTGGGGCCCCAACGCAACAGCGCTCCCGGAGGCAGTTCCACCGCCGACCAAGACAGCCCCTGCAGTGGGCTCCGCCACAGCCTCAGCAGCCTAAGCAGGGCCCCTGAAGGCTTGCGGCCTCAGACCCATCCGTACACACCAGTTACGCGCTTTCGTTCCACGCAGGACCTCCCCCCTTTCGAGGGATCACGATTACATCCATGAGCGACCCTCTCCAGGTCTCGGCCCAAAAAACAAGTAGTCGCCACACTACTTCTCAAACGAGCCATCCGCCTCCCCCTCAACAATACCAAGAGCTAATTAGTACAGTGTAAAATACGGCTTACTTGGGACTCCGGCTGGACTCCCTTGCAATGCGAGCCTACCTGTCACTATACAGAACTGTCTTTCCTTGTTCCAACAAGGATCGACAGAATGTCTGGTGTTGTGCCAAAGGTTGCTGGGTCTGATGACCGCAGCCGCATCAGCCCTCCAGCTGGGGTTACTCCATATGCACCCGCTTCAAGAGTGCCTCAATACCTTCTGGCTGCACCCCAAGCGCGACAAACACCATCGGCTGACCATGTCCTGCACATGTTGGGAAGCCCTACTCCAATTATGGGTCTGGCCCCTAAACATGACCGTCTGTACGCCTTATAGCTTTCACACGGTTGTAAGTGCACTACAGAACGCTAGGGCCTCCACAAGACTACGCCTACAAGTGGAGGTATTTTCAAGATTGGTGTCTGACCCGCCTACATGGCCCTATATCTTGCCCTATAACAGTTATCCTCCAATTCCTGCAAGAACTGCTAGAAGCAGGAAAATCCCCTTCTACGCTTAAAGTGTACCTGGCAGCCATATCCCTATTGACTGTGTTCCCAGGCGCCCATTTCCTGGCGAACCATTTTTTAAAGAGCACTCAGCGGTTATGTCCACCCAGGAGGGACATCCTCCCCGAATGGAGTCTAGACCATGTACTGGAGGCTCTCACTAAGGCCCCATTTGAGCCCATTCACTCCATAGAGTTGAAAAATCTCCCTATAAAGACAGCCTTTTTATTAGCCATCACCTCCGTCAAGTGGATCAGTGAGTTACAGGCTCTGTCGGTACACAGCTCCTGTATGCGCATCTGGGACTAAGGAAACAGGGTATCGTTACTCATGAACCCCCCATTCCTCCCTAAGGTGGTTACAGCTTTCCACTTAAATCAATCACTGGAGCTAGAGGCTTTCCATCCCCCTCCATTTTCTTCGGGAGATCACAGACTAAACTGCCTCTGTCCGACTCGGGCATTGAGATGCTATGTTGACAGAATGAGAGCTCTGCATCAGTCTGACAAACTCTTCGTCTGCTATGGTACAAGGACCCTGGGCCAAGCCCCCTCAAAGCAGCAGCTGTCTCACTGGATTGTGGACACAGTTTACACTGTCCGATACAACAGAGGAAGTGAGTTCCGCTGAGTGACTATTTGTTACCTCGTAAGGTGAGACCGAGGATGTTACTCCCTGGAGGGGCATATCATCAGCTCTGATATAAAATGCTCAGCGAATACCTACCAGTGGCAGGTATTTCCCAAAAGTATTGTTGGTGGTCATCTTCTCTTTCAGGGAACCAGGGAATAGAGATTTTAACGTCATCTCACCGACACAGGGCAGGATCTGTAACGGCAGTATGTTACACAACACTGGCCATTACACTGTAATAAAATAATCAGTCACGAAGAGGACAAACAACTGTAACATTTATAGCTTATATTTAAATATTTAAGGGGTAGAAGTTGAAATAATTAGAAACTTTAAATAACATTGATTGTTAACAACTGAAAGTTAAACTTAATATAATGTTTAAAAGTAAACCAATAAGAGTTGCTAAATGTGTTTTTTAAATAGAAACTAGTCAGAACTTTTGAATGTACTGAAATGGAAACAACACAAGAGTTTGGAGCATTTCCTGGAGGCAGGGCCGGATTAATCTTTTGTGGGCCTGGCGCCTGGCCCTCATTTTTTCCACTTGTAACAGGGAAGTGCTGTAAAAGACTGGAGATCGAGACAGAAGTTGTCTTTGACACGCCACACAGGCATGCAGGTTTATTTATAATGTTTACAAGTTTGAATTGCAGATGCAGGTGGCTGCCACTAGGGTACCAGCAATGGTCAAAATAAAAGCCATGCGTTGCTCCCCCCCCATACTCATATAAAAAACATATTTTCTAATGTTCTATTAAAATTCGTAGACATTTGTAAACAGTTTGTGTGGCGTTCGGGAAGTTGTCCTGTCCAATAGATACACAAATGCCCTGTTTTCCTAAAAGTTAAATCTATGTATACAGCTGAACTTATCAGAATTGTAATTTGTTTATTATTCTAAATTGTGTTCATCAGAAAACAATTTCATATTAGTTTTCATTTCTGATACATTCGTTTTGGGGGAAACTTGATCTCATGTAAACGTACTGAATGTTTAAAAGAAAATGCATAAAAAGAGTTAGAATTAGCTTGTTCTGTCCTTATATTGTCTTGATGAGTAATTTCCATCATGATTTCTGCACAAATCGGGGCCCATATCTATCCAGTATTTTTGGATGCCAGCATCAACAGTCCAACAGGCAGCATCGCAGGAAGGTATATTATTATTATTAATTGTCAGGTTGCTGTTGTGTGACTGTGGCAAAAGGATTTCAAAAGAAGCAGCATAATAAGAGCCACCATGTTCGTCAGATCCATTGTCAGTGTAGGTCAGAGTATCAAGTAACGTTACAGCTCACTCATTACTACCATCAGGAGTCTCTACATCAATTGAAGCAGTGAGTGATGTGGCAGCACTGTTTACGAAGTAACTGCTTATTATTATTATTATTATTATTATTATTATTATTATTATTATTATTTATTTCTTAGCAGACGCCCTTATCCAGGGCGACTTATAGTTGTAAACAAAAATACATTTCAAGACTAGGCAGTTTTGCAGCAGTTGCAACAACTTCAGCTTTACGTTTGAGCTTCTGAGTGCCGCTTAAATGTTGTTTCATAATTTTGTGCAAATCGCTTGTCTGCAGCAATTCTTCTTCACTTGCTCTCACCGGGGCCTGCGTGTGTGTCAGGCACTGACAAGGTTAAGGTTGCTACCCGTTCCGTATAATACGGAATCGTCCCGTATTGGTAAATAAAATGTTGCTTTCCGTTTCAAATCTATACGGAACGCAATTTGTTCCGTATTTTGCACTACTGAGCCAAAAGTATTTTTCAAGCATGTGAAGTCAGAGATCTCCGTCTCTGGTGAAGCACCAACTTCCTACCGGAACCGGATCCATCTTAGAGTTAGCAGGTAATTATATGGGAGGTGTAGTTCATTTGATTAACAATTATTCACTTTTACAATTATACTGTGCAAAAAGGATCGACTAGCGCGAGGTATATGGCGTGAAATAGCTATCAAAAATCCGTGAGCGCAGAAACGCAGTTTGTAATTGTAAAACACAGTTTGTAACTGTAAAACTAAGTTTGTAACTGTAAAACTAAGTTTGGTAAAAAAAATACAATTACGGTTCTAATTTACACTTACGAAACTCAGTCTACGCTTACAAATCTGCTTTATGCTTGCTCGCCACTTTTGAGAGTGAAACTGCTCTCAAAAATACGAGCGCGCGAAACGCAGTTTGTAACCGTAAAATGAAAAAGAAATACAACCTCTCAATTTTTTTTTCACTTACAGTTCTATTCTGCGCGCGCTCAAGTCCCTTTTCACATTTACAGTTTTTTCTACGCACGCACGAAACTCGGTCTATGGTTACAAATCTTTTTGAGAGTGATTTCACGCTAAAAAAAACTGCAAATGTGTAGCTCAGGCAGCCTAGTTAGTTGATTGTCAGCACTGTCAATCGGTCACTGTTCATCACGCCAACATGGCGGAGGAATCAAGAGGATGGGGTAAAAGCCGGAACGGCCCGGAATGGTACTTTAATGAATTGAATTGCTTTAAAAAACAGCACAAAAGTTACAGACATATGAGGAGAATATTTTAACAATAAGAACCGATTAATAACGCGCTGTCATTAACCCGTTCCGGGCCAGAACCCTCTTTTTATCACCAAAAAGCTCCCGGAATACTGGGCTCCGAAGGTGCAAAGACGACGAAAATTATACACACAATACAACTAAGTCAGGACATCATAACACTATTGAAAAAACCCACCGAACCGACCTTTAACTGCCCATTCCGTGCAATAAACAGCTGTATAGACAAATCCGCCCGGAACACGGCGTTCCGAAGCTGCACAGAGTATGAAAATGATACACACAATACAACTAAGTGAGGACATCATAACACTATTGAAAAAAACCCACGGAACCGACCTTTCATTTCCTGTTCCGTGCCTTAAACAGCTGTATAAACAAAACCGCCCGGAACACGGGGTTCCAAAGCTGCACAGAGTATGAAAATGATACACACAATACAATTAAGTGAGGACGTCATAACACTATTGAAAAAACTCACCGAACCGACCTTTAACTGCCCATTCCATGCAATAAACAGCTGTATAGACAAAACCGCCTGGAACACGGGGTTCCGAAGCTGGACAGAGTATGAAAATAATACACATAATACAATTAAGTGGGAACAACATAACACTATTGAAAATACCCACCGAACCCATCTTTCATTTCCCATTGTGTGCAACAAACAGCTTGATTAATAAAGCTGTCCAGAAGCTGCACAGGAGATGAAAAAAAAAAGATACACATAATACAGTGAGTAACATACTTACAAAAACTGTCCTAAGTGTTAACCGACTTTTAATTGCCCATTCCCTGCATGAAATGGGTTAATATGAATTGACCTACTCTGCAAATTCAAGAATGTGTATTCAGCCGAGGAACACGAAGTTCGTTGATTTTTACTGTCTATACAAACTACACTTTTCAGCCTTGATAGAAACACTTGCAAAGAGGCACTGATCACTACTTTAATACTGTACTGGATCGGAACACTACATTTGCCTACAAATTCAGTGACGACAGAGAATATCATGTTATTGACCAGATATTGTTTTCAGTGATTAAGCACTTGAAGCAAATTTCAGCTATGTGTTATACTCTCAGGAAAACAGAATTTAGCAAAAACGGTTCTATGTCTTAGATGTGGAACCGTTTATCTGGTGCTGTTTGAAACCACGTGTAAGATTCTGTATTTGTACTTTATAATAATCAGTTTAATAGTCTATGCAGTATGCTGAGAACTCTGTACTTATTTCTCCAAAATGTCATGACTTCTGTAAACTGCTAAATGTGTTTCGCGTTGACAACCATTCGAGGTTGTGTTGGTAAGTTTGTGGTACACTGGATGTTGTTGTAGACTGAATGATGAGAATATAGGGGTTAGAGAACATCAGCTTGCTCCTAGGTTTCCATGCGGTGTTTCTTGGTCCATGCATCACTAATAGCGAGAGAATTCGTCCATATTACTAGATGTACATATTTTAAGATTCATAATATTAGAAAAATGTGTGTGTACTTTTAAGATGTTGACTGTGTAACCACATATAAATTGTTGTTTGATCACTTTAACAAGCTAGTGTTGTTGATACTGTTTTTAGAGTGAGATGCAAAAGCGGCAGTAGTAAATGTGTGATATTAAGATTGCAATGTAAAACGAGTGAGATGTAGGTCGGATTGTTAAAGTGTATCTCATTTTTAACGTGGTATCTGTTGGGCATGATGAGATTGAGGTTTCATTAGCCTTTAATGTAAGATACAACCCCTGTGGGTCCGAATGAGGCGGAGCATGTCAGATTTTGTTTTACAACACGTCTCAAGCCAGTGTTTATTAAATTAATAAGAAAAAGGGAATGGGAACTCGAAGCAAATAAAAGTTATTTGTAAATCCCGGCGGCCACTACAAAGCCCAATAATAAACCCCCCAGATAACCCCACAATCACACTCCACACCCGTGCTCACAATATCCAGCCATTCAGTAATTGCTCCCTCCCTCCCTCGCCCAAACAACCAACAATAGCCCCCAACACACCCCTGCCTAAAACGCCTCCTCCTCCTTCCTCCTGTTACATTAGTAAATGTGCTCCCTCTGTGCACAGAATATTATAGGCTACAGTGTAATTATTGGACAAATTGTCATACTGTTACTTTATCACCTCCTTCCCTGCAAAGTAGAAAGAAGGCCTCACTATATTCCACTATAAAGAAAAGAGAAAAACGATGTTAATCAATATGGTTCTGCTAAAATAATAATAGAAATATATATATATATATATATATACAGTGCCTTGCAAAAGTATTCAGACCCCTGACCAATTCTCTCATATTACTGAATTACAAATGGTACATTGAAATTTTGTTCTGTTTGATATTTTATTTTAAAACACTGAAACTCAAAATCAATTATTGTAAGGTGACATTGGTTTTATGTTGGGAAATATTTTAAGAAAAAAAAAAAAAACTGAAATATCTTGCTTGCATAAGTATTCAACCCCTGTGCTGTGGAAGCTCCCAGTTTACACCGATGAAAGAAATGGCCCTAACGAGGACACAATTACCTTACCATTGGCCTCCACCTGTGAACCATTAAAGTTGCTGTCACATTTTCTGGATAAAAACCCCACTATTGAAGGATCATTGGTCAGGCTGTGAATCTGATGGAAAATGAAGACCAAAGAGCATTCTACAGAAGTTAGAGATAAAGTAATACAAATGCATAGATTAGGGAAAGGGTACAAAAAATAATATCCAAGTGTTTGGATATCCCAGTGAGCACAGTTGGATCAATAATCAGGAAGTGGAAGCTGCATCACACCACCCAGGCACTGCCAAGAAAAAGGCCGTCCCTCAAAACTCAGCGCTCAAACAAGAAGGAGACTTGTGAGAGAAGCCACAGAGAGGCCAACAATCACTTTGAAGGAGCTACAGAGTTCAGTGGCTGGGAGTGGAGTAATGGTGCACCAGTCAACCGTATCAAGAGCTCTGCATAACACTGGCCTGTATGGGAGGGTGGCAAGAAAGAAGCCGTTACTCAAAAAGTACCATCTGAAAGCACATCTGGAGTTTGCCAGAAAGCATGAGAGTGACCCAGCTGCGATGTGGGAAAAGGTTTTGTGGTCAGATGAGACCAAGATAGAGCTTTCTGGCCAAAACTCAAAGCACTATGTGTGGCGCAAACCTAACACTGCCCATGCCTCAAGACACACCATCCCTACAGTGAAGTATGGTGGTGGCAGCATCATGCTGTGGGGATGCTTCTCATGAGCAGGGACTGGGCATCTTGTTAAAATTGAAGGAAGAATGGATGGAGCAAAAATACAGGGAAATACTGCAAGAGAACCTGCTTCAGTCCGCTAAAAAACTGAAGCTTGGGAGGAAATTCACCTTTCAGCAGGACAATGATCCCAAGCACAAGGCCAAAGCAACATTGGAGTGGCTCAAGAACAAAAAGGTGAATGTCCTACAGTGGCCCAGTCAAAGTCCTGATCTCAATCCCATTGAGAATCTGTGGCACTACTTGAAAATTGCGTCCCAAGCGTCGTCCAACCAACCTGAACAACCTGGAGCAAATCTGCCAAGAAGAATGGGCCAAAATCACTCCGACACTGTGTGCAAAGCTGGTACATACTTACCCCAAAAGACTTAAAGCTGTTATTGCAGCAAAAGGTGGTTCTACCAAATATTAATGTGTGGGGGTTGAATACTTATGCAAGCAAGATATTTCAGTTTTTTATTTTTCTTAAAAATATTTCCCAACATAAAACCAATGTCACCTTACAATAACTGATTTTGAGTTTCAGTGTTTTAAAATAAAATATCAAACAGAATGAAATTTCAATGTACCATTTGTAATTCAGTAATATGAGAGAATTGGTCAGGGGTCTGAATACTTTTGCAAGGCACTGTATATATATATATATATATATACACTACCGGTCAAAAGTTTTAGAACACCTCAATTTTTCCAGTTTTTATTGAAATTTACGCAGTTTAATGTCTCAATGTACTCTGAAATTAAAGCATAGAACAAATAAACAATTGGAGATAAAAAAGAAATCATGGAATCTTTTTGTTTAACAAAATTTAATCTAAATTTTTGACTCATCAAAGTAGCCACCTTTTGCAGATATAACAGCCGAACACACTCGTGGCATTCTTTCTACAATGGAAATCAAATATTGTTCGGAAAGTTCTTCCCTAACACTGTTGCAGAAGTTCCCACAAATGTGTTGCACTTGTAGGTTGCTTTGCTTTCACCCTTCTGTCCAGTTCATCCCAAACCAGCTCGATGGGGTTTAAGTCTGGAGACTGTGCTGGCCATTCCATGATTTGAAGCCTACCGTCTTGTTCTTTTCTTCTAAGGTAGTTCTGACATAGCCTGGAGGTATGTTTTGGGTCATTATCTTGCTGTAGGATGAACCCCTGACCAACTAGGCGTATACCAGAGGGTATTGCATGGCGCTGCAAAATGCTGTGGCAGCAGTTTTGGTTCAGGGTGCCACTCACTCTGTGCAAGTCGCCGACTCTGGATCCAGCAAAAGAGCCCCAGACCATCACGCTTCCTCCTCCATGTTTGACAGTTGGTGTCTGTGACAGGCTGACTGAGTGGTCTGACGTCAGGCAGAAGCAGGAAGGAAACTGACACCGAGGAGTACTGCAGGTAAGGTGGCGTTTGCCGTTTTTATTAAATAACAAAAATAAATAAAAGGTTTGAACAAAAAAACACACTTTGTGCTCGCAGAGCAAAATAAAAGGGTAAACACAAAATAAATCTCGAACACAAATAACGCGATCAGGCTGGGCTATAGCCTTCACTGATCACTTAGGTTTTCTTTTAGTTTCGTTTTCGTTTTTCCACTCGCCGTCTCTCTACTCGCTCTCTCCTCTCTAACACCCACCCCCGGAACATGGAGAGCTGCAGGCTTTTATAACAGGTGACCATCTCCCGATTAGCAACAAATTAAATCACCTAATTAATTCGGGAGATGGTCACCTTCTGCACGAGTTTTAAAATACCATGTGGATGGGGCTTCCCATCCACGTTACTAAACAAAACAAATACATCAAAACAACCGGCGCTTCGCCGTCATATAAATACAACTAAATCATAATACTAATACAAAATAACACAGGGGCGGAGGGGTACCCCGTTCTAAAAATAAATAAACAAATCAAATGTACAGGGCACCTCGCCCTGTTACATATCCCCCCCCCTTGTGCAACGCACACATGGCCCCAACGGCCACCTCCCCCCTCAGTCTCAGAGTCCCGGAAGAGGGGGAAGCACAGTGTCCATGGGGGTGGCCATGGTGGGATGTCCTCCACCCCCCAATTCTTCGTGGCCGGCAGCTCCCTCTTCCGGGGTTCCCGGCACACACTATCCTGCCGCGAAAGTGCGGCTGGGGGAGCTGGTCTCCTGACCTCCCCCTTCTTCATGGCCGGTATTTCCCCTCCATGGGGCTCCGACCACACGATCTCCGGCAGCGAAACTGCTGTGAGGGGAGCTGGTCTCCTGACCTCCCCCTTCTTCGTGGCCGGCAGCTCCCCTCCGTGGGGCTCTGGCCACAGTGTTTCCAGTGTTTCCTGCCACAGAAATGCGGCTGGGGAAGCTGGTCTCCTGACCTCCCCCCCTTTCTTCATGGCCGGCAGCTCCCCTCCGTGGGGCTCCGACCACACGATCTCCTGCCGCGAAAGTGCGGCTGGGGGAGCTGGTCTCCTGACCTCCCCCCTTTTCTTCATGGCCGGCAGCTCCCCTTCATGGGGCTCCGGCCACAGTATAGCGACCCCAGGTGAAGCAGGATCCCCAGCGACCCCAGGCGAAGAAGAGCGCCCGGTGACCCCAGGCGAAGCAGGACCCTCGACGACCCCAGGCGAAGCAGGATCCCTGGCGACCCCAGGTGACGGCAGCAGCAGCGGACCCTCGGGAGGCGACGGCAGCAGCAGCGGATCATCGGAGGCGACGGCAGCAGCAGCGGACCCGGGAGGCGACGGGCAGCAGCAGCGGACCCCGGGAGGCGACGGCAGCAGCAGCGACCTCGGGAGGCGAACTCGGGAGGGGAGCCCCTGGCCATGGAGGTGGCAGCGGGAACTCCACTTCTCCCTCGTACCCTGTACCCTGTGCGGAGCAGCAGGCAGCCCCAGGGGATGCGGAGCAGCAGGAAGCCCCAGGCGATGCGGAGCAACAGGCAGCCCCAGGCGATGTGGAGCAGCAGGCAGCCCCAGGCGATGCGGAGCAACAGGCAGCCCCAGGCGATGCGGAGCTGGCATCCTTGGGCGAAGCGAGGCTGGCATCCTTGGGCGGTGCGAGGTTGGCATCCTTGGGCGGTGCGAGGCTGGCATCCTTGGGCGGTGCGAGGCTGGCATCCTTGGGCGGTGCGAGGCTGGCATCCTTGGGCAGTGCGAGGCTGGCATCCCCGAGCGATGGCGAACTGGCATCCCCGAGCGATGGCGAACTGGCATCCCCGAGCGATGGCGACCTGGCATCCCAGAGTGATGGCGACCTGGCATCCCCGAGCGATGCACGACAGGGCGGCAGCGGTCCCTCAGGAGGCGACGGCGGCAGCGGACCCTTGGGAGGTGACTGCAGGAGGGGAACCAGGACCAGCGGCAGTGCTAGGGTTGGCCCTCTTCTCAGCCGCTGCGACCCGGCGGTTTTCCCCCTTGCTTGTTTTAGCAGCCTGTGCAAGGGCAGCTGCGGACCGCCAGCCTTCTGTTTCGGTCCATCCTGTCGTGAAGGTAGAGGCAGCTCCTGCTCCTCTCCCTCGGGTGGTGGTGGTGGAGAAAGAGGCAGCTCCTGCTCCTCTCCCTCGGGTGGTGGTGGTGGAGAAAGAGGCAGCTCCTGCTGCTCTCCCTCGGGTGGTGGTGGTGGAGGCAGCTCCTGCTCCTCCCCTTCTGGCTGCAAAGGAGGCAGCTCCTGCTCCTCCCCTTCTGGCTGCGAAGGAGACAGCTCCTGCTCCTCCCCTTCTGGCTGCGAAGGAGGCAGCTCCTGCTCCTCCCCTTCTGGCTGCGGCGAGGCAGCTCCTGCCTCCCCCTTCTGGCTGCGAAGGAGGCAGCTCGTGCTCCTCCCCTTCTGGCTGCAAAGGAGGCAGCGGTGAAACCAGCAGGCATGCTCCCTCTGCTGGTGGCGGTGGGAGCGACAAGTCGTCCTCCTATGGAGGTGGCACCAGCAGGAACTCACCCTCTGCTGGCGGAGGTGGGCTCGACACACAGTCCTCCCAGTGCGGTGGAGGCTGAACCAGCAGGCATGCTCCCTCTGCTGGTGGCGGCGATGGAGGCGGAACCAGCAGGCATGCTCCCTCTGCTGGTGGCGGCGATGGAGGCGGAACCAGCAGGCACTCACCCTCTGCTGGCGGAGGCGATGGAGGCGGAACCAGCAGGCACTCACCCTCTGCTGGCGGAGGTGGAAGCGACATGCAGTCCTCCCACGGAGGTGGAGGTGGAACCAGGAGGAACTCTCCCTCTGCTGGCAGGTGCCTGGGCTGTGGATGTTTGGCCTTCCCCCTCTTGGGTTGTGGACGCACCCACTCCCCCCTCTTGGGCTGTGGACGCACTGACTCCCCCCTCTTGGGTGCAGGACGTTCGGGCTCCTCCCTTTCAAGCGCAGGACGTTCAGGCTCCTCCCTTTCAGGCGCAGGACGTTCGGGCTCCTCCCTTTCAGGCGCAAGACGTTCGGGCTCCTCCCTTTCAGACGTAGGACGTTCGGGCTCCTCCCTCTTGGGTGCTGGAGATGACCGGGTCTGGTCCACTGCCCAGAACCACTCTGCAGCGTCCCCCACCAGACCCTGGTTCCGCCTCTTCAAACTGGGGGTCCCCCCGAAGGGCAGTACTCCCTGACGTGCCCAAACTCGCCACAGGCACCGCACATGGGAGCCCCCTCCTTCCTCCACTGCTCCTGTTCAGCTGCCCAGTCCGGGGGTCCAAACTTAGTTGGCACCCGGGACCACCACCTCTTGTTCAGCTGCTGTGGTTGCTGTTGTTGCCGCTGTTGTTGGGGCGGTGGGAGCAGCAGTCTACCTCCCCCTGCTGGTGGTGGAGACTGAGGCGACCCCTGCTCCTCCCTCTCCTGATGGACAGGGCAGCGGGCCACGTAGTGCTCACCTCCGTAGATGGGGCATAGTTGGGGTTGCTGTCCGAGGGGGTACCAGGGGCAGTTGGTCCTGGAATGCCCAGGCTCAGCGCAGCAGTAACACCCGGGCTGCCGTTCCTCCGGCTGGTGTTGTGACTGCTGCCTTCTCATCCTCCTCTTTCTTCCCATCCTTCTTCCTCCTCACTCCTTTTCTCCACACACAATGAAAAGAAAAACACGAAAAAACTGCAGTACCCTACTTCTGCCTGAGTCCAGGAGGCGCTGGTAATCCCACTTCTGACACCACGTGTGACAGGCTGACTGATTGGTCTGACGTCAGGCAGAAGCAGGAAGGAAACTGACACCGAGGAGTACTGCAGGTAAGGTGGCGTTTGCCGTTTTTATTAAATAACAAAAATAAATAAAAGGTTTGAACAAAAAAACACACTTTGTGCTCGCAGAGCAAAATAAAAGGGTAAACACAAAATAAATCTCGAACACAAATAACGCGATCAGGCTGGGCTATAGCCTTCACTGATCACTTAGGTTTTCTTTTAGTTTAGTTTTCGTTTTTCCACTCGCCGTCTCTCTACTCGCTCTCTCCTCTCTAACACCCACCTCCGGAACATGGAGAGCTGCAGGCTTTTATAACAGGTGACCATCTCCCGATTAGCAACAAATTAAATCACCTAATTAATTCGGGAGATGGTCACCTTCTGCACGAGTTTTAAAATACCATGTGGATGGGGCTTCCCATCCACGTTACTAAACAAAACAAATACAACAAAACAACCGGCTCTTCGCCGTCATATAAATACAACTAAATCATAATACTAATACAAAATAACACAGGGGCGGAGGGGTACCCCGTTCTAAAAATAAATAAACAAATCAAATGTACAGGGCACCTCGCCCTGTTACAGTGTCACACACCGAGGAACCATCCTTTCGCCTACTCGACGGCGTACAAAAACCCTGCGTGATGAACCGAAGATTTCAAATTTTGATTCATCGGTCCATAAGACCTTCTTCCAGTCTTCAGTAGTCCACTGGTGGTGCTTCATGGCCCAGGCAAGCCTCTTTTTCTTATTTTGCCATCTTAGCAATGGCTTTCTTACTGCCACTCGACCTGTCAAACCTGCAGCTCGAAGTCTTCTCTTCACAGTTGAAACTGAGACTTGCTTACTTCGACCAGTGTTAAGCTGTGCTTGAAGCTGTTGTCCTGTGAGCCGCCTATCACGCGAGCTGTTGACTCTCAGAAACTTGTCTTCTGATTCTGTTGTGGCTTTGGGTCTGCCAGACCTCTTCCTGTCAGAGTTTCCTCCAGTTTCCAAGTGCCTTTTGATGGTGTAGGAAACTGTACTCACTGACACCTTGGCTTTCTTTGCAATTTCTCTAAAGGAAAGACCTACACTTTTAAGGGTTATAATGGTCTGTCTGTCTTCCTTTGTTAATTGCCTTTTTCTCGCCATTATGAGAGCAATATACTACTTCCTGCAGTACAATGCTGTCCAAATAATGCTTAAGAGGGTGTAGTAACACAGTCTGTTCCAAAACTGCTTTTATACAGACAGAGGGTTTGTAAGTAATCAACAAAAGTTGGGACACCTGTAGGAATTGTTAGCATCAACTTTCAAGGCTTAATTTACTTCCATTGCTGCAGAACAGCTGTAAGTTGTTAACCCATTACTTGTTCCCTGAAAAAGGCCTTTTTGTATAACTCTGAAATTTTGTATAACTCTGTATAACTTTTGACTTTTAAAGATCCTTTATTAATAGTTTCAATTAAGACAAAAAAGGCAAAACACAATCAGATTAACATATTTTAAACAAATAAAAGGATCATAAAAAAACAATACATAATAAAAAACCATAAAACTAAACAAACAGTGTTTTCTTTCTGTAAAACCAGATTAATAACAAATGAATAAAAACACTGTAAAACAAAACTAGAAATTAAACTGGAGTTCCCCCTCCTCACTCACAGCACACAAGGCGTCTCCCACACACCACCTCTCCTGGAAGTTCTCCAGATTACTGACCAGTTTAAAATACTCAAACTCTACTCTGATCTGGCTGACCACAAGCACCCTAAACTGACCCACCACACTGGTCAATCCAGAACCAGAGAGCTGGTTTTTCCTTGTCTTTAAAATAGCCAATTTTGCCTGTCCAAATAAAAAATTAATTAGAAAAACACCTGTTTTTCATTTTAAAACTGTACATAACCCCAAAAATAAAAAGCTCCTTACTAAAAACAACCCCTAGAACGTTCAGGATTCCCTGCAGTAAATTAAAAAGTGGCCGCAGCCTCTCGCACTCACTATAAGCATGATAAATGGTTTCCTCTGCTGAGCAGAAAGCACACTGCTCACTAATACTGGGGTCCACTCTGTGGAGAAACCTGCCCGTGGACACAATGCCGTGGAGAATCCTCCACTGCAGGTCCCCAACTCTCTTAGTGAGGGGCGGCTTGTACAGCACCCTCCACACTGGCCTGCGCCCCTCCTCTACAGATAAGTGAACTCTCCACTTGGAATCTACCAGACCCCTTAGCCTATTGTACTCCATGGCTTTAACGCACAATTTATATATAATTTTACTATTCATTGCATGAAAAACAATTTTCTCTACACTGTGCAAAGTGAGTAGTGTCCCTCCATTCTCTCCACCCCCCTCTCCTCCCTCTCCTACTGCTGGTGACACAATCACCCCAGGGAATAAGGAACACTGTCTCTGCTCTGTGCCTCTGGACAGCTCCTCCCTCAGGACCTCCCTGAGCCGTGGGGAGAGGCAGCCCCTTAGCTCAACCATCAGTCTCTCTGCGAGCCTCTCGGAGTGCCAGCCCAGCTGTGCAGCTAGCTGGGAGGCAGTTAACCAGCAGGAGAGCTCAAGATTGAACAGATGGATCATCCTGGTTATACCTGCTTTTAAAAACCTGGCACAAAGCGTCATCGACTGGAGGAACTTAACTGGAAAAAGTGGATTAAAAAATAGGGGCTCCTCAAACAGGGCCTGCCCGGTCAGGGACTCTTCATCCCTTTCCACCCTCACCAGCTGCCAGGCACTTAAAATATTTTGGTAAAAACTAGGAAGTCCTGCTTTACAAAAACTGGTGTTCTCAATTAAAAACAGGTGTTTTCCTAACCCCAGCCCCCCGACTCTATTGAGGAGGAAACAAGCCAGCCTCTTCCAATGAGCCTCCTCCTCAGTGTACAGGAGTCTCTGTACCACCTGCAGCCTGAAGGCTGCCACCCTGCTGGCAATGCTGACCAGCCCCTGCCCCCCTTCATCACTGGGGAGGTACAGGACTGCCGGCCTCAAACTGTGTCTCCCGTTCCAAAAGAACTCCAGCAGCACTTTCTGGATCTCCTCCACCAGGCCTCGGGGTGGGTCCAGGCACATTAGCCTGTGCCACATGCTAGAGACAACCAGATTATTAATGACCAGCACCCGACCCTTGAAGGACAGTTGGGCCAGCAGTCCCTTCCACCTCTGCAGCCGCCCCCTCACCCTGTCCAACAGACCCTCCCAGTTCTTTCTCATATAATTCTGCGTTCCGAGGTACACCCCCAGCACTTTAATGCCTGTTCTGTTCCATTCCAGCCCTTCAGGCAGGGCAGGAGGGGTGCCCTCATCCCAGCTGCCCGACAGGAAAGTGTCGCATTTTGCCCAGTTTACTCTGGCAGACGATGCTTTCTGGAACTCATTTAAAGTTTGCTGCAGTGCTTGAACATCAGCATCCCCACTCACAAACACAGTCACATCATCTGCGTAGGCAGACACTTTCACTGTGGCAGGGGAGGGTGTGGAGGGCAAGGAGGGCACTGTCCATCCAGCCAACCTGCCCCTCAGCTGGTGCATCAGGGGCTCTATAACCAACGAATACAGCATACCAGACAGGGCACAGCCTTGTCTTATACCCCTGCACACTGGGAAAGGCTGACAGCCCATTGTTAATCTTTAAAATACTAAAAATGTTGGAATATAAAAGCTGAATATAAGAGATAGAAACAGGGCCGAATCCGAAAGCTTCCAGGGTTTTAAAGAGGTAGGTGTGGTCGACTCTATCGAAAGCCTTCTCTTGATCCAGGGAGACCATTCCTACATTAAAATCACAAATATCATTTACAGATAAAAAATCTCTAATAAAAAACAGGTTATCAAAAATGGAGCGACCCGGTATACAATATGTGCACTGTTCTTTATTGTAAAGTTCCTTATAGAAACGCACCGCCTCTGTGCTGATCACCTCCTGGGTATGCAGTTCTTCCCCACCAGGAGTCCTGACACAGCACAGCTGTCGGTTGTCTGCTCTCTTCCTTTCCAAGTTGAAGAAGAAACTGGTGGGGGCATCCATATCTCTCAGCTCCACAAATCTGGAACGCACGATCGCCCCCTTCACCCTCTCCTTCAGCAAGCTCCCCAGCACAAGTTTCTGCTCTTTTAGGTGCTCCAGGGTCTGCTCTTTAAAATCTGAGTTTAGACTTTCCTCTAGGAGGAGGATTTTTAACTCCAGCTCTCTCACAGCTGCGTTCAGTGACCTGGTTGCATTTATAGTATATTGTTGACAAAAACATTTTATTTGTATTTTGCCAATGTCCCACCACTGTCTTACATCTTTATAATGTGTTTTTTTCTTTTTTCCAAATTATCCAAAAAAAATTAAATTGTTGTCTAAATGTTATGTCTTGTAATAATTTTATATTGAAATGCCAATAAGATGTTCTGTGGGGTTCTGATTGAATTATTGCTGTAAATAATAGACAGTGGTGGTCAGAGAGACTACTGGGGATGATTCTTGCTTCAATGCATTTATTTAAATAAGTTTTAGAAATGTAAAAATGGTCTAGTCTTGCTCTATATATGCAGTTTTTATGAGATTGAGACCAGGTGTATTGTCTTGAATTAAGGTGCAAGCATCTCCAAACGTCAACCAGGTCACTGGACTCTAACACTGCAGCCAGCTCTCTGGAGGACTGAGGATGCGGTTCTTCATTATTTCTATCAATATTAAAATTAATAGTACAATTAAAATCTCCTCCCAATACCACCACATCATCACTATTCATATTAAAAGAGCTTGTTTTTAATTTCTTAAAAATTAAAATTGTTCCCCCCTTATTGGGGGCATAAACATTAATAAAAAAACATACACCGCACTGCCCAGCCTGGCTCTTACTTTTAAAATCCCCTTCTCTATTTCTTCCATATCTAGTAAAACTGCCCTTAGATTTTGTTTAGAAAGCACAGCCACCCCTGCACTAGTGCTGACATCGTGACTCATCACGCACAACCCCTTCCACTCCGCTCGCCACGCTGCCTCGTTCTCGTGATCAGAGTGCGTTTCCTGCAGAAACACCACCCCCGCCTGCTTCTGCTCTAAAAACTCTAAAAGCTGTGCCCTCTTAAAAGACTGTCTACAGCCGTTTAGATTAAAAGAAACAAAAAACACACTTTTCCATCACGGCGTAAAAAAAAAGTAAACCCAACAGACTAAAACAAGTAATAAAAGAATAAAAACACAGCCATTATTAAACATGAAATTTTGAACCATTATTCAGATCCTTCTTAATTTTCTGAACTATTTTTTTAAATCTGTACCGTTTGGGCTGATCAAATTCTTCTATTGTTGCTTTCCTTGTAATAACATGAGCGGAGTGGAGAAATAATCTTAGATCAGGGAAAAAATGCTCTATTTCTACCCCTCTTTTCCCTTTTGTTTCTATCATAAAATTATTTACTTGCTCCAGCGTATATAGTTTTTTCTTGCTGGCGGGTTGGCTATCGGGGATGTCTGAGATAAGCGAGGAGTCCGAGAGCTCCTCTCCTATCTCATCTGCGCTGTCCTCCTGTTAGCCCCCGAGTGTCAGCTCCTCCGCTGCTCCCTCCAGTTCCTTGGCACTGGCCTCTGCCGCCTCCTCCCTTTCTCCAGCCACAACTGTTACAGGCAGCTGAGATTCAGCCAGCGGAGAGTCTTGCACCGCACCCGGCCCGCCCTCCACTGTGTTCTCTTCCCCCGCGTTGTGAGGGACTGGCGCCCCAGCTGGAGCTTGCAGTCTCCCTGTCAGCGCGGGCTCGGAGCTCTGCACCTGCTGCGCTCTACCATCCGGCAGCTCTGCAGCCTTATGTTTAAATCTTTTCTTCTTAACTAACCTCCCTGAATGGTTCTTCACCATTCTCAGCAGTTGCTGTATTTTGCTCCGAACCCGTCACTGACAGGCTCTGGCTCACCCTCTCTGTACGAGGCCGTGGCGTTGGTGGATCTGCTCCGGTCTCCTTCCGCGATTGAGTCGCCTCCTCCTCGGTCTGCACGGGCTCTGGCTGCGATGCAGGAGCCGACTCTTCCTCCCGCTCACCCCCAACAGCCCCTACTTCCTCCCCGCCAGCATTGCCCTGCTCCTGTCCTGTCTCGGCTCTAGCCTCCCTTCTCGGGCAGGTTTTCCTCTGGTGTCCCTGCTCGCCGCAGAAAAAACATCTCATCGTTTCAGAACTAACAAACACCACACAATTAGTCCCTTCTACATTAAAATTCCAGGCTACATTAATAACTTGATTGGGATCATTTAATAAAACAAACGCCTGTCTTCTAAACGACATTACGTGCTTAACGCTGTTATTTTTGCAGCCTAGAGGGATATCTTTAATCGGGAACACAAGTTTACCAAACCGAGACAGATTTTTTTCTAATGACTCGTTTTTTAAAAACGGGGGCACATTAGAAATAATCACTTTAGTTACTGGAGTCACCAGGGGAGAAACCTGAACAAATTCACCTTTCACTGTGAAACCTTCCTCTACCAGCCTGTTCACCAGCATCACCTCCGCTAAAAATATTACCAGCGCTTTATTCATTCTTGACGCTGACCTAATATTTTCAAAACCCACCACCTCTCCTACTGCCAGCAGGCACTCCTCCACCGACACTCCAGGGTCAGACAGGCACCGTACCCCGTGTCGGCGGGTGAGAGCCCCCGACCCTCCAGAATGAGATCCCATAACGGGATCTCCACACACACACCACTAACCTATAAACAAACAAACTAACAAACACACACCACAAATAACAACTAAATATAAATATATATAAATCAATAAATAAGTAAATAAAAAAATAAATATTTTTAAATTTCCCGGTCCTACCGCACCGGCGTGCCTCCTCTCCGCAAGCTCCTCCCACAAACCCACAATCCTCCACGAGAGAGAGAGATCATATACAAACAAAATAAATACAGTTCCCTTTCAAGTCGAAAATAACCATCAAGGTATGGGATATTGCCATCAGGCAGTAGGGATTGGCTGAGCTTTATAGCAAAGCTGCCGATAGGCCTCCGCGCGAGCTGCCGTGTAAGCCCGTCACTTCCTCTTTTGTCTTCAGCATCAGTAGCGGTAGGTACTAGAGCTTGTAACTGTCTGTACTCATTGAGCTTAGGCTTGAGAAGCTGGTTTTTGCCCCTTCTCCGAGTTTATTTCAGTTGCATTTATTGTTGGTAAATTTGGTTATATAATTGTGTATATATATTTTATATATTACTTTATATATCCTTTCACGCTTTGCTTCGGCATCGCATTTTTGTTTAACCTCGTGGTCTTCGTCTTTTCTTTATTAGTATATTATTACTAATATTTAGTTGTGTGTTTTTTGGGTTTTGTATATATATTATATATTTGTTATATATATATATTTTATTTGGACGCGCGTCGTTGGCCTTGGCCATGCGTGTATTGCAGCTTTGGTCTTGCCTGGCTAGACCGCGTGTGTATGTGGAGTCTGCTCTGCAGCCCTCTATAAATCTTCCACTGCTGTGTGTTCCCCACCGCGTGGTAGCTGTACGGTTTGCCCTACAGTCATTCATACAGTACACTAAGCACTTGCTGCAGCATCCAAAAAAAAAAAAAAAAAAAAATCCCTTTTCACCATTAAGAAGACGACCACAAAGCACAATACTCCCTTAAGCACCAAGGTAAGTATTTCACCAAATAAGACACTGTACCAGCACTAGCGCCTCCGCTTCATGGGTCAGCTGACGCTTAGGCGCCTCGTGCTAGCGCCTCGACGCCCGGTACTCGCTTTCTGCGTGGTGTCAGCGCTCGGCGCTTTGGTGCAGCGCCTGGCGCTTATGCAGCGCTCGCCGCTTGGGACTTGGTGTTTCGACGCTTGCGCGCCGGTGTCGGCGCTTTGACGCCGACGCTGACGCCGGGCGCCGACGCCACATGCTCGACGCCGGGCGCCTGGACGCCACACGCCGACGCTGGCGTCGACGCTACACGCTTGACGCCGGCGCTTGACGCTGGCGCCTGACGCTATGACGCTTCAACGCTGCCGGGCGTTTGACGCCGACGCCAACCCTCGACGCTGACGCCGTGCTCGACGCGACCTTCGAGCACCTTCGTTTATGGCGACGCCGCCAGGGCGACTGCAGCTCTCACGAGCCCGCCTCCCAGATTACAGCTGGTCAGAGGTCCCCACCAGACGCAAAGTAGGGCTCGCAGCCCCTCCCCTTCTAGGGTATGCCCTCGCCGGAGTCTAGGTCGCCTCCAGATCGCTCGACGTGAGAGGACGCCTGCTCCCTCGTCGTGACAGGCGATGCAGAGACAGGTCGGGGTGGTAGAGCTAACCTCCAAGATGTCTCAGTTCATGGAGATGATGATGGGACAGCAGTCTCTTCTCATGTCCCTAGCTAATGCAGTGCCTCGAGCCCCAGAACAACTCACTGGGCCCGCCGCCAACCAGCCAGTGGCTCCTCTACAACCTCCATTGGCGTTTTCCTTCCACTGCAACCTCAGGACTGGGATATCGATGCCATTTCCAGGGATGCATCTGACATCCTGGAAGGGGACAGTATAGAGGCTGAGGTAGCCTCCCAGCACTTTCGGATCAGGTCGCTGAGTCCGAGGTGATGGATACTGACGACCCTGTGTGGTCTGTGGTGGACAGAGCAACCCGCCACTTGGGCATCGATTGGCCTGAGACAGAGCTTCCCCGGCGATCTCTGTTTGAGTCGCCTTCAGCCCAGTCCCATCAGTCCAGGATGCTTCCGGCATTCCCGGACTTTGTTAAAGAGGTGCAGTCTACTTGGGGGGGCTCCGCCTCTGCTCCTGTGACGCCTCGCAAGGCTTCGCCTTTACTATGCAAGGGGCTAGTGAGGCCGGTTTAGCGTCCTTTCCACCGGTGGACGCTGCGTTCGCCGCGTTAGTGAAGACGCCGACACTATCTGGGCTTACTAAAGACCCAGCTTGCCCCAATAAGCAGTGCAGGACCACAGAGATACACCTGAAAAAAGGGTACTCTGCGGCCACGGAGGCAGTTAGACTGTCTAATATAGCCAGTCTACTGACGGTTTACCAGGCGGCACTCCTTCGAGACCTACCTGAGTGCCCTTCTGCGGCCCTCAGAAGCGAGCTAGGCACACTCAGTCAGCTGCTGGTGAAGCTAGCCCAGCTCAACGCGCAGGCTCAGGGCAGGAGCATCGCGTCTATGGTGGTGGCCAGAAGACAGCTCTGGCTCTCGCGAGGGCGAGTGCAGGAGCCTGATAAGGCCCCTTGCTGGATGCTCCGATTACACCCGGACACACATTTGGTCCGGGCGGTGGAGGAGATGTTGCAACGCCCGTCAAGGCGCGGAGGCGTCGCTACAGATGGCTAAGATGTGGCCAAATAAACAGTTCCAGCCAAAGCGGCCTCAGGAACAGCCATGGCGTAGGACACCGCCACAGCAGCAGGCGCAACCACGGGTAGTAGGACCTCCCGTGGGTCCATCAGCGCGTGGGCCAGCCTGGGTTTGCAAGACCGCCGGGCGCGTAGAATGGCGCCCTAGAGGAGGTGGCAGGTCACATCCTCGTGGCTCTGGCCAGGCCCCTCGTGAGCGAGCACAGCCAAAGCAGCCCTGAGGCATCCAGGCAGCTGTTAGCCCACCCTTACACTGTTCCACAGCTCCAGTTCTGGCAACAATGCACCAACGATATCTGGGTGCGCAAAACTATATCCACTGGGTACACCCTTCAGTTCCAGTTAAAGCCTCCCCCCTTCAGGGGGGTGGTCGTAACTGCAGTGAAGGACCCGGTTCAGTCCTCAGCTCTGAATGTGGAAATACAGGCATTGCTCAGGAAGCGTGCCATTCAACAAGTAGACCCTGCTCTGATCGACCAGAGGTTCTATTCCAAATACTTCCTAGTGCCCAAAAAGGACGGCGGGTTCCGCCCTATTTTAGATCTGCGAGTACTGAACAAATACCTACGGCGGTTATCGTTCAGGATGCTTACGCACAGGCACATCATCCAGTCAGTCCGACACGGCGACTGGTTCACCACCGTGGACCTGACAGATGCGTACTTTCACGTTCCCATCTGCCCGGGTCACAGGAAGTATCTGTGTTTCGCATTCCAGAGCAGGGTGTACGAGTTTTGTGTCCTCCCATTCGGCCTGTCACTAGCTCCTCTAACCTTTTCCAAATGTATGGATGCCATTTTAGCTCAAGGCGTCCGACTGCTGAACTATCTGGACGACTGGCTCGTCTGCGCGCAGTCGAAGGAGCAGTTGGCACAGCACACAGTGATGGTTACAGACCATCTTCAGCGGCTAGGTCTGAAGGTCAATTCAGAAAAGAGCCGCCTCGTGCCGAGCCAACAGACCGAATTCTTGGGTCTGCATCTGGACTCAGTGTCCATGGGGCGACCCTGTCGACACAAAGAGTTGCCTCGCTGGGCGGTGTCTCTCCCTATTCAGGTTGAGAGAAACAGTCAGCATGGAGCTGTGTCAGCGCATGCTGGGGTTGATGGCTGCCGCCCGCAAGCCCTTCCTTTGGGCTTACTACACCAGAGACCTCTGCAGGCCTGGTTCAATGCCTTCGCGTTGCATCCGGCGGAGAGACAAACACCGCAGGTTGAGGGTATCCCGAACCTGCTGGGAAGCACTGTGCTGGTGGAAAGTTCCGTCGAACATCCGCCAGGGCGCGACGCTTGGGTCCCATCTTCCGAAGGGAGGTTATTACGACCGACGCCCAACTAGGGTTGGGGAGCAGTCTGGAACGGGTCGGGACTCATGGAGTGTGGTCAGGACCCTGGAGGTCGGCCCACATCAATGCTCTGGAACTCAGAGCGGTGGACCTCGCCCTTTGGCACTTCTTGCCAGTGCTTCAGGCAAGCACGTGCTAGTGCGGTCAGACAGCACCACGGTAGTGGCGTATATCAACCGCCAGGGCGGCTTGCGGTCCCCCGGTCTTCACCAGATGGTAACACAGCTGTTGCTTTGGGCACAACCGCGTTTAGCCTCTCTGCGTGCGGTTCACCTACCGGGCAGAGTCAATTACACAGCAGATCTCCTGTCCAGAGGAGGTCCTCTTGCAGGCGAATGGCGTCTTCACCCTCGGGTGGTAGAGCGCATTTGGGAATGGTTCGGCACAGCACAAGTCGATCTCTTCGCTTCGCGAGAGACCACGCACTGTCCCCTGTGGTTCTCGGTAAAGGACCTCGACAGCCCCCTAGGAGTCGATGCACTGGCTCACGAATGGCCGCCAGGGTTCCTGTATGCATTTCCACCGATTCCGATGCTCCCCGCCTTCTTGGAGAAGGTCAGGGTAGAGCAAGCGACAGTGATTCTGATCGCTCCTCGGTGGCCTCGGAGGATATGGTTCCCGAGTCTGGTGCAGTTGTTGCACGGTCGCCCGAGGGAGCTCCCTCTGCGAGCGGACCTGTTGTCCCAAGCCCAAGGAGGGCTATGGCACCCAAACCCCAAACTCATGCAGTTATGGGCTTGGCCCCTGAACGGGAGCGCCTGTCAGCCTTAGGGCTTTCGACGGCGGTTATATCGACCATTCAGAGTGCGAGAGCGCCCTCTACTAGGTCACAGTATGCGTATAAGTGGCAATTGTTTCAAAGTTGGTGTCTGGCTGAGGGCCATGACCCGGTTTCCTGCCCTATGGCAGTGATATTACAGTGTTTCTGCAGACGCTGCTAGATGAGGGGAAATCTCCCTCTACACTTAAAGTGTATTTAGCCGCCATTTCGGCTTGCCATGTACGCATTGACGGGTTATCACCTGGTTGCCATTTTCTGGCATCTCAGTTCCTAAAAGGCGCAAGACGCTTGCGGCCTCCAAGGACGACCAGTTTACCGTCATGGAGCCTTGATGTGGTGCTAGAAGCCCTTACCAAGGCACCGTTCGAGCCTCTCCACAGTGTGGATATGAAGTTCGTGTCTATAAAGACTGCGTTTTTGCTATCAGTGGTATCAGCAAACGCGTGGCGTTACATGCACTTTCGGTGCATTCATCATGTACTGTTTCGCAGGAGACGGTTCTAAGGTCTCCATGCGTCCAAACCGCCTTTTACCCAAGGTCATATCCCGTTTCATATGAACCAACCAGTCGAGTTGATGGCGTTCCATCCTCCTCCTTTTTCTTCCCCAGAGGAAGAGCGGTTACACATGCTCTGCCCTGTGCGGGCATTGAGGTGTTATATTGACCGCACAAGGACTGTGAGGCAAACAGAACAGCTGTTCATATGCCATGGTTCTAAGACTTTGGGTCAGCCGTTGTCTAAGCAACGCCTTTCTCGTTGGATAGTGGATGCTATTCAGTTAGCATATGATTCTATGGGCCTTCCGCCACCAGGGCAGTTGAAGGCACATTCCACTAGGGGTATGGCAACATCCTGGGCCCTCTTTAGAGGGGTGCCGATGTCTGACATTTGCGCTGCAGCCAGTTGGGTTACACCACATACTTTTACGAGGTTCTACCGGTTGAATGTACTGGAATCCTCTGCTCCGTCATTTGGAGCATCTGTGTTACACTCTATGATGCCTCAGGTTGCGGACGTGTAGAGTGGTTGACAATATGGTGTGACTATTCCACCTTAGGACAGGTGTCATTGCGAGCATAGACGCTGAGGCGCAGCTCCGCATATGCGTAGATGTACTGCTTACGCAGTTGCGTTATGGCAGCAGTGTGGAGTAGTGGTTAGGGCTCTGTACTCTTGACCGGAGGGTCGTGGGTTCAATCCCCGGTGGGGGACACTGCTGCTGTACCCTTGAGCAAGGTACTTTACCTAGATTGCTCCAGTAAAAACCCAACTGTATAAATGGGTAATTGTATGTAAAAATAATGTGATATCTTGTAACAATTGTAAGTCGCTCTGGATAAGGGCGTTTGCTAAGAAATAAATAATAATAATAATAATATGACGTAAGTCTGTCCTACTGCCGAGAATCCTCCCTCGCGACGGCTTGGGTACACTGTTCCCATACCTTGATGGTTATTTTCGACTTGAAAGGGAACGATAGGTTGAAGATGCAACCCCGGTTCCCTGAAAGAGAAAATAACCATCAAGCCGCGAGGTCGCTCCGAAAGCCTTCACGGCCTGAAGAGCAAAAGAGGAAGTGACTCTCCGCGCGTTGCGTGTAGTAAGCTCCCAGGGGGGCGGGCTTACACGGCAGCTCGCGCGGAGGCCTATCGGCAGCTTTGCTATAAAGCTCAGCCAATCCCTACTGCCTGACGGCAATATCCCATACCTTGATGGTTATTTTCTCTTTCAGGGAACTGGGGTTGCATCCGCAACCTATCGTTTTATTACCCGGAATGATCAGTTAAAGGTCGGTTTGGTGTGTTTTTTCAATAGTGTTATGATGTCCTGACTTAGTTGTATTGTGTGTATAATTTTCGTCGTCTTTGCACCTTCGGAACCCAGTGTTCCGGGAGTTTTTTGGTGATAAAAAGAGGGTTCTGGCCCGGAACAGGTTAATGACAGCGCGTTATTAATCGGTTCTGATTGTTAAAATTTTCTCCTCATATGTCTAACTTTTTATGCTGTTTTTTAAAGCAATTCAATTCATTAAAGTGCCGTTCCGTCTTGTTCCAGCTTTTACCCCATCCCCTTGATTCCTCCGCCATGTTGGCGTGATGAACAGTGACCGATTGACAGTGCTGACAATCAACTAACTAGGCTGCCTGAGCTACACATTTGCAGTTTTTTTTTAGCGTGAAATCACTCTCAAAAAGATTTGTAACCGTGGACCGAGTTTTGTGCGTGCGTAGAAAAACTGTAAATGTGAAAAGGGACTCAAGCGCGCGCAGAATATAACCGTAAGTGAAAAAAAGAGGTTGTATTTTATTTCATTTTACGGTTACAAACTGCATTTCTGCGCGCTCGTATTTTTGAGAGCAAAAGTGGCGAGTGAGCAGAAAGCAGATTTGTAAGCATAGACTGAGTTTCTTAAGTGTAAATTAGAACCGTAATTGTATTTTTTCCCATTTTACAGTTACAAACTTAGTTTTACAGTTACAAACTGCATTTTACAATTACAAACTGCGTTTCTGCGCTCACGGATTTTTGATAGCTATTTCACGCCATAGAGGCAGTTCTAAATCCTATTGGGTGGTGTGTGCCTCTGTCAGCCATGTATCTATGAAACATATAACCTAGCTGACCGATTTCGGACACAATGGCAAATTCGGTAACACCTAAAAAAAAAAAAGAACGGATGCAAAAATATAGAGACGAATGGGAGAAGGATTTTACATGGGTGAACAAAGTTCATGACAATATTTTCAAAGCCCGGTGCACTGTGTGCAGAATAGAATTTTCGATCTCTCACGGCGGGAGAAGGCCATGCTCATAACAAACAAGGAGAACCAATCAGGCTATTCAATCGTTCTTTGTTCCAGAGAGATCAACTGAAGCTGATAAGGTAGGCAGGCTACTGTACTCCTTGCATAATTTATTCCTCTAGCTAGAGCGATTACAATGATATTAGCTAACGTTAGATAGCTAATGTTACCCACCGCAATTTCTAGCCATTCACGGACCCGAGCACAAAGTTATGATTTTCTTCTGTAATGCGGTCTCCGGACTCTTTTTGCTTTCTTGTGGACTTTAAGTGTAATTATTTTAATTAATTACACATTGGACAGTGTTGTTCTTGTGTAGTTTTGACTTGATCGTTTATGAAATACATTTTCTGGGTCGCTCTCACAACTCAAAGCGCACCACCAATTAGTAGCTAACGTTACTCTTAACGTTTTAAATGGACTTTATACTTTACGTGCGTGCACTCATAATCCGTTCATCATTCTAAGTGTATTTTCTTGATGTGTGATATGTAAATAGCGTTTTAATGTATCGATCATTTTTTGGGTTCTTATAATCTCAAGATGTAGCCTATTTATATATTTGCATTTTAATAGTATGTATTGAACGTGTTGCTGTTATTTGCATTACACAATTTGTATTTAAATATTGAAATAACTAGCTAGTATTACTTAATGTAGCTAGAGTGAAGTTTTATTCCTTATTCCTTATTATATATATGTTATTTAAAATGTATTGAAATAATATTTATATACTCACATATTTTAATACTTAAGAAAAAATAATTGCCAGATACATATTTTAATACAGAATCAGTTGTTTAGTAGCCTATTTCAGAAAAAGACCTAGGAGTTTATGTTGACTCAGAAATGTCTTCATCTAGACAATGTGGGGAAGCTATAAAAAAGGCTAACAAGATGCTTGGATATATTGTGAGAAGTGTTGAATTTAAATCAAGGGAAGTAATGTTAAAACTCTACAATGCATTAGTAAGACCTCACCTAGAATATTGTGTTCAGTTCTGGTCACCTCGTTACAAAAAGGATATTGCTGCTCTAGAAAGAGTGCAAAGAAGAGCAACCAGAATTATCCCAGGTTTAAAAGGCATGTCGTATGCAGACAGGCTAAAAGAATTGAATCTATTCAGTCTTGAACAAAGAAGACTACGCGGCGATCTGATTCAAACATTCAAAATCCTAAAAGGTATAGACAATGTCAACCCGGGGACTTCTTTGACTTGAAAAAAGAAAAAAAGGACCAGGGTCATAAATGGAGATTAGATAAAGGGGCATTCAGAACAGAAAATAGGAGGCATTTTTTTACACAGAGAATTGTGAGGGTCTGGAACCAACTCCCCAGTAATGTTGTTGAAGCTGACACCCTGGGATCCTTCAAGAAGCTGCTTGATGAGATTCTGGGATCAATAAGCTACTAACAACCAAACGAGCAAGATGGGCTGAATGGCCTCCTCTCGTTTGTAAACTTTCTTATGTTCTTATGTTCTTATGTTATTTCTATTAAGTTATGTATTTAGTGCAAGAGATTTTTAATAACATAGGCTACTTTATTAATAGGTCACAGCTGCTGAGTTGGCTAATGTATACCACACAGTGAAGCACAACTTGAGCTACAACAGTACAGACTGTCCTTTGAAACTGGCACAGAAAATGTTTAGTGATTCATTCATCTGTTAAAGACTTGCCTATGGGAGAAGAAAATCAGAGTCACTTGTGAAGGATGTGCTTGCCCCAAAAGCAGTAGCTGATGTCATCCAGACCTTATCATCCACCAATGGGAACGAGAAGCCACTTTCCTTTTCCATACAAACGGACGCCTCAAACCAAGGGAACAGGAAAATGTTTCCTATTGCAGTCCAGTTCTTCACTCCTTAGGATGGTGTAGCAAATAAAATGATTGATTTTATGGAAAATCCAGATGAATCTGCAGATGGCATTGTGAAATGCATCACCAGCTCACTGGAGAGGTTTGGATTATCTCTGAACTCAGTTTCAGCTTTTAGTGGCGACAACACACGTCAACTATGGTGTCCATTGCAAAACAAATGGAGTGACAGCCGAAACAGGTGTTCAGTAGAGCTTATCAAAAGTGAGCTCCTTGTGAGCCTCAATTTTGATGTGGGGTGTGCAGACTTCCACTCCTTGATCATGGAGGACAAACCTCTCCTTGGTGCTGCAAGAAGCAACCAAAAATATGCATGGAAAAGGAAATAAAGAACTTAATGGCTGCCAATAAAGATTCAATATATGTTGGTACCATCTATGTTTGGACACAACAACATTGTTATTAGCTCATCATAAACAATTTGTAAATCAATAATCATTTCTACTTTACTAACAATTTCTAAATTCACATATCTTAGTCATTTTGACAACCAATTCTGATTCTGTAAAGACTTACAAACTCAGGCTGAGAATTTAGCAGAATTTGTATATGCAGAGAGTTTACGAAGTAACAATTGTAAGTCGCCCTGGATAAGGGCGTCTGCTAAGAAATAAATAATAATAATAATAATAATAATATATCTTTTTTTTATTATTATTTATCTTTAGCTTTATGCAGCAAATTCTGGCATGTGACTTCCTGTCAGCAGAAATTTCATCGGGAACCACAGCAGGTTGCATGTCCACTGCTTAATTTGAAATGTGCAATAGCTTTGTGGTATTTATTTTAAAGAGGACATTTATTTTAAAGGACACTTGTAATTCCACATAGTTCTAGGTTTTTCATTGTTTCATTTCATAATTATGTTTTAGGAGGGAGGGAGGGAGGGAGGGGGGGCACAGGTGTTGTGTGGCGTTGTGTTTGGGTCAGTTCCTTATTTTTGATGTCATGAGGTGGCAACCCTAGCCAAGGTTGACAGTGAGACAGTGACACCACGTGCCTGTAAATGACTAGAGTTTGCACACTGTTTCAATCTTGTTACCTCCTCACGCTTGTTACCATGGTTGTAGAAGATGGCAACGGTTGCATATGTCACACATGATTCGCACTACAGTAGGTTTTTACACAGAGAATTGTGAGGGTCTGGAACCAACTCCCCAGTAATGTTGTTGAAGCTGACACCCTGGCATCCTTCAAGAAGCTGCTTGATGAGATTCTGGGATCAATAAGCTACTAACAACCAAACGAGCAGGATGGGCTGAATGGCCTCCTCTCGTTTGTAAACTTTCTTATGTTCTTATGTTCTTATCTATGAATCAGCCTTATCTTCGAATTAGCCTACCAAGGTCTTTGTTTTCACAGAGAGAATAACACACACACTGGAGAAAGTTCAGTGTCAGTCACTACCGAAATCGTTTTATCCGGGTAGATTTTGTAAAAGTGATGATTCTAATAGGGCTCATTTCCATTGAAAAAAAAAATGGTCCTTGCTGCTTGGATCGTTAAAAAAGGGGTTTGTTATAAGAAGGGTTTGTTATAGTCTGAAGGCTGAATATAATATATATTCTCTATGGAAATGTATCACAATGTGTGTGTGTACATTTAAAAAAGATATTTAGGTCTAGACCCCTTCCAAGGGTGGGCCCGGCGCCACGGCGCCATGCTTAATCTGCTACTGCCTGGAGGAAATGTTTAGTAGCAACGCAGTTCCCCCTTCAACACGAAAGTGAGTAGCTTGTTGTCAGTGCTCACACAGCAAGCGCCGTCCTGAGTTCATGTTGAATGCCTGTACTGCATTGTTGGTCCCTGATTAAAGTCGCCTTGTTGAAGAAGATACCTGGAATGGTTTTCGACTGCTGAAACCCACATGAAGTCTCCGAAAAGTCTTCCACAACTTTAAGTCATTTCGATAATTCAGAAATTTGTGACATCCCTTTTAAATTTTTTGGTGGCCCCTGCCTATTAATATGTTTCAATATTAACTAAATCGAGTTATTAATCAAATTGATTCATCTTGTTACACAATTGGTTTATTAAAATGTTTGGATACTGGTACTTGATTGATTACTGTCCTGGTCAGTCATCTTAAAATAACAGTTTTATATTCTATAATAGAATATACAGGCTTTCTAGCTATAACTATATACTAAAAAAGAAGGAAATTCTTTGCAAAAAACTTCGTTAATGCATTAGCTAGGGTTGATATATATTTAAACGAAAAAAGTAGTGAAATGCGATTTTAAGGTTTTTAACCCTAACTCTGCATTCCCTCCCACCCCTTACAAGCAGTGGAAGGGGCAAGGCAACATATATACACACAGTTGTAGTCAAACGTTTACATACCCCAATGGAAATGTATAATTTCTAGAAATTTCTCGAAAAAAAAGAATTATAGGAAAAATCTTTTGTAGCAAAAGTTTTACTTTTGTGGATAGGAAAACAAATACATGTTTACAGTCTTTATTTCAGCAATTTGTTTTGCAAAACTTCAAAAATGCTAATTCAAAAGGATTCATACCGACAAGGAAAATGAAATAAATAGCTAGTTGAGGCACCTTTAGCAATAATAACCTCTTTTAAACGATTAGGATAATTAGCTTTTGGCATGATTGTTTTGTGAATTTTGACCATTCTTCAACACAAAATTGCATTAAGATAATAACTAATAATAATTAATAACTAATTGCTTTTGAATTAGCATTTTTTAAGTTTTGCAAAAAATAAAAAAGGTGAAATAAAGACTTGTAAACATGTATTTGTTCTCCTATCCACAACATTATTTTCTATTCACAAAAGCAAAACATTTGCTACAAAAGATTGTTTTTGAGAAATTCTGAGAAATTATAAATTTCAATTGGGGTATGGAAACTTTTGACACACACACATATATATATATATATATATATATATATATATATATATATATATATATATATATATATAGTATATACAGTGAAAGTATTCGCCCCCCTTGAACTTTATGACCTTTTGCCACATTTCAGGCTTCAAACATAAAGATATGAAACTGTAATTTTTGTGAAGAATCAACAACAAGTGGGACACAATCATGAAGTGGAACGAAATTTATTGATATTTCAAACTTTTTAACAAATAAAAACTGAAAAATTGGGCGTGCAAAATTATTCAGCCCCTTAAGTTAATACTTTGTAGCGCCACCTTTTGCTGCGATTACAGCTGTAAGTCGCTTGGGGTATGTCTCTATCAGTTTTGCACATCGAGAGACTGAAATTTTGCCCATTCCTCCTTGCAAAACAGCTCGAGCTCAGTGAGGTTGGATGGAGAGCATTTGTGAACAGCAGTTTTCAGTTCTTTCCACAGATTCTCGATTGGATTCAGGTCTGGACTTTGACTTGGCCATTCTAACACCTGGATATGTTTATTTGTGAACCATTCCATTGTAGATTTTGCTTTATGTTTTGGATCATTGTCTTGTTGGAAGACAAATCTCCGTCCCAGTCTCAGGTCTTTTGCAGACTCCATCAGGTTTTCTTCCAGAATGGTCCTGTATTTGGCTCCATCCATCTTCCCATCAATTTTAACCATCTTCCCTGTCCCTGCTGAAGAAAAGCAGGCCCAAACCATGATGCTGCCACCACCATGTTTGACAGTGGGGATGGTGTGTTCAGGGTGATGAGCTGTGTTGCTTTTACGCCAAACATAACGTTTTGCATTGTTGCCAAAAAGTTCGATTTTGGTTTCATCTGACCAGAGCACCTTCTTCCACATGTTTGGTGTGTCTCCCAGGTGGCTTGTGGCAAACTGTAAACGACACTTTTATGGATATCTTTAAGAAATGGCTTTCTTCTTGCCACTCTTCCATAAAGGCCAGATTTGTGCAGTATACGACTGATTGTTGTCCTATGGACAGAGTCTCCCACCTCAGCTGTAGATCTCTGCAGTTCATCCAGAGTGATCATGGGCCTCTTGGCTGCATCTCTGATCAGTCTTCTCCTTGTATGAGCTGAAAGTTTAGAGGGACGGCCAGGTCTTGGTAGATTTGCAGTGGTCTGATACTCCTTCCATTTCAATATTATCGCTTGCACAGTGCTCCTTGGGATGTTTAAAGCTTGGGAAATCTTTTTGTATCCAAATCCGCTTTAAACTTCTCCCAACAGTATCTCGGACCTGCCTGGTGTGTTCCTTGTTCTTCATGATGCTCTCTGCGCTTTAAACGGACCTTTGAGACTATCACAGTGCAGGTGCATTTTACGGAGACTTGATTACACACAGGTGGATTCTATTTATCATCATTAGTCATTTAGGTCAACATTGGATCATTCAGAGATCCTCACTGAACTTCTGGAGAGAGTTTGCTGCACTGAAAGTAAAGGGGCTGAATAATTTTGCACGCCCAATTTTTCAGTTTTTTATTTGTTAAAAAAGTTTGAAATATCCAATAAATTTCGTTCCACTTCATGATTGTGTCCCACTTGTTGTTGATTCTTCACAAAAAATTACAGTTTCATATCTTTATGTTTGAAGCCTGAAATGTGGCAAAAGGTCGCAAAGTTCAAGGGGGCCGAATACTTTCGCAAGGCACTGTATATATATATAGTTTTAACACTTCTCACATGCACTTTGCAAGTTATTATCACTAATTTATTCCACACATTAATATTAAAAAATAATGGTAGCTAATGGTAGCTAAATGAGGTTCTACTATATATGTGTGTGTGTATATATACACACACATACATACAGTATATCGTATGTTACAGAAATAAAAGAAGCAAAGTGCATGTAAGAAGTCTTATTTGCAAAAATTTTAATATATATATATATATATATATATATATATATATATATATATATATATATATATATATATATATATATATATATATACAGTACAAAAGTTTTAGGCAGGTGTGAAAAAATGCTGTAAAGTAAGAATGCTTTCAAAAATAGACATGTTAATAGATTATATTTATCAATTAACTAAATGCAAAGTGAGTGAACAGAAGAAAAATCTAAATCAAATCCATATTTGGTGTGACCACCCTTTGCCTTCAAAACATCATCAATTCTTCTAGGTACACTTGCACAAAGTCAGGGATTTTGTAGGCATATAGTCAGGTGTATGATTAAACAATTATACCAAACAGGTGCTAATGATCATCATCAATTCAATATGTAGGTTGAAACACAATCATTAACTGAAACAGAAACAGCTGTGTAGGAGGAATAAAACTAGGTGAGGAACAGCCAAACTCAGCTAACAAGGTGAGGTTGCTGAAGACAGTTTACTGTCAAAAGTCATACACCATGGCAAGACTGAGCACAGCAACAAGACACAAGGTAGTTATACTGCATCAGCAAGGTCTCTCCCAGGCAGAAATTTCAAGGCAGACAGGGGTTTCCAGATGTGCTGTCCAAGCTCTTTTGAAGAAGCACAAAGGAATGAGCAACGTTGAGGACCGTAGACGCAGTGGTCGGCCAAGGAAACTTACTGCAGCAGATGAAAGACACATCATGCTTACTTCCTTTCGCAATCGGAAGATGTCCAGCAGTGCCATCAGCTCAGAATTGGCAGAAAACAGAGGGACCCTGGTACACCCATCTACTGTCCGGAGAAGTATGGTCAGAAGTGGCCTTCATGGAAGACTTGCGGCCAAAAAGCCATACCTCCGACGTGGAAACAAGGCCAAGCGACTCAACTATGCACGAAAACACAGGAACTGGGGTGCAGAAAAATGGCAGCAGGTGCTCTGGACTGATGAGTCAAAATTTGAAATATTTGGCTGTAGCAGAAGGCAGTTTGTTCGCCGAAGGGCTGGAGAGCGGTACGAATGAGTGTCTGCAGGCAACAGTGAAGCATGGTGGAGGTTCCTTGCAAGTTTGGGGCTGCATTTCTGCAAATGGAGTTGGGGATTTGGTCAAAATTAATGGTCTCCTCAATGCTGAGAAGTACAGGCAGATACTTATCCATCATGCAATACCATCAGGGAGGCATCTGATTGGCCCCAAATGTATTCTGCGGCATGACAACGACCCCAAACATACAGCGAAAGTCATTAAGAACTATCTTCAGCGTAAAGAACAAGGAGTCCTGGAAGTGATGGTATGGCCCCCACAGAGCCCTGATCTCAACATCATCGAGTCTGTCTGGGATTACATGAAGAGAGAAGCAACTGAGGCTGCCTAAATCCACAGAAGAACTGTGGTTAGTTCTCCAAGATGTTTGGGCCAACCTACCTGCCGAGTTCCTTCAAAAACTGTGTGCAAGTTTACCTAGAAGAATTGATGCTGTTTTGAAGGCAAAGGGTGGTCACACCAAATATTGATTTGATGTAGATTTTTCTTCTGTTCACTCTTTGCATTTTGTTAATTGATAAATATAAACTATTAACATGTCTATTTTTGAAAGCATTCTTACTTTACAGCATTTTTTCACACCTGCCTAAAACTTTTGCACAGTACTGTATATATATATATATATATATATTATTAAGCAGTTAACCTATACAAATATGAATGTTTTCCTTGCTACCTTGTCTGTACATATTAGATGCTATAGAACTAGCAATACATGAAAATACAATACCTATTTACTTTTAAATTGGTATCCCAGTATCATACATTATTGCATTTATAGAATATCACAATTCAGCCATGTCATTAAAACCGGTTGCGGGAGAAGTGCTTAATAAGTGGTTTGTACATGTACAGTACTTTAAATTCGTAATTTAAATCAATCCATGGATTTCCCCCTGGTTATGAGTAAATAAAACATCTCTACAAACACGCATCAAACGTATATGTCTTCAATAACTGTATTTGTATTTCTACTTGTTATACAGGACTCCCATCCCTCCTTGAAAAGGCGAAGGAAATAAAAAACATATAAAAAAAAGACTACCACAAAGAAGTATGTTCAAGCTCAGTGAGTATGAATAAAACCCATTTGTGTTTTAACTGGTTGTGTATAACAGAATACCAATGTTGTACAATGCTAAAACATACTGTACATATTGGGCCTCATTTTCAAATGATATGAACCCATATAAACCCATGGAAGATCAATGGGCCTTTTTAAGTGCATCACCTCGAAAATGCGGGCCACTGTGTAAAAGTGCAATATATTTAAATAGCAAGTTTAAACATAACTTAAGTTCATATTAAATTACAGTGCCTTGCATAAGTATTCACCCCCCTTGGACTTTTCCACATTTTGTAGTGTTACAACCTGGAATTAAAATGGATTTAATTAGGATTTTTTGTCACTGATCTACACAAAATAGTCCATAATGTCGAATTGGGGAAAAAAATCTACATATTTTTCAAAATTATTTACAAATAAAAATCTAAAAAGTCTTGATTGCATAAGTATTCACCCCCTTTGCTATGACACCCCTAAAAAATCTCTGGTGCAACCAACTGCCTTCAGAAGTCACATAATTAGTTGAATGGAGTCCACCTGTGTGAAATTAGTGTCACATGATCTCAGATTAAATACACCTGTTTCTGGAAGGCCCCAGAGTTTGTTAGAGAGCATATCTAAACAAACAGCATCATGAAGACCAAGGAGCTATCAAAACAAGTCCGGGATAAAGTTCTGGAGAAGCACCAATCAGGGTTGGGTTATAAAAAAATATCCCAAACTTTGAACATCCCACGGAGCACCGTTAAATCCATTATTAAAAAATGGAAAGAATATGGCACAACCGCGACTGCCTAGAGAAGGCCGTCCACCAAAACTCAGTGACCAGGTAAGGAGGGCATTAGTCAGAGAAGCAACCAAGAGGCCAATGGTAACTCTGAAGGAGCTGGAGAGATCCACAGCTGAGATGGGAGAAACCGTCCATGGGACAACTATAACCCGGACGCTCCACAAAGCTGGGCTTTATGGAAGAGTGGCGAGAAGAAAGCCATTGCTGAAAAATCCCATATCAAATCCCGTTTGGATTTTGCCAAAAGGCATGTGGGAGACACAGCAAACATGTGAAAAAAGGTTCTGTGGTCTGATGAGACCAAAATTGAACCTTTTGACCTTAGCGCAAAACGCTATGTGTGGCGCAAAGCCAACACTGCTCATCACCCTGAGAACACCATCCCCACGGTAAAGCATGGTGGTGGCAGCATCATGTTATGGGGATGCTTTTCATCAGCAGGTACTGGGAAACTGGTCAGGATTGAGGGCAAGATGGATGGAGCCAAATACAGGGAAATTCTAGAGGAAAACCTGTTTCAGTCTGCAAGAGACCTGGGACTGGGGCAGAGGTTCACCTTCCAGCAGGACAATGACCCTAAACACACAGCCAAAGCTACACTGGAGTGGTTTAAAAACAAGAACCTGAATGTCTTAGAATGGCCCAGTCAAAGCCCAGACCTCAATCCGATTGAGAATCTGTGGCAAGAAAATTGCTGTTCACCAACGGTCCCCATCCAACTTGACAGAGCTTGAGCAATTTTGCCAAGAAGAATGGGCAAAAATTGCAGGATCCAGATGTGCAAAGCTGGTAGAGACTTACCCAAAAAGACTTACAGCTGTAATTACTGCCAAAGGTGCTTCTACCAAGTATTGACTCAGGGGGGTGAATACTTATGCAACCAACAAATGTCTTTTTTTTGTTTAATTAACTTTTGTGTCACAATAAAAAATATTTTGCACCTTCAAAGAGTTAAGTATGTTGTGTAAATCAAATGGTAAAAATCCCAATTAAATCCATTTTAATTCCAGGTTGTAACACTACAAAATGTGGAAAAGTCCAAGGGGGGTGAATACTTATGCAAGGCACTGTATATTACAGGGAAAACATTGATACTTTTTTCTCACTTTAATTTTAGTTCCACTTGATTTTGTTCATCTTTTTTGTGAAAATGTTTAGATGCCAGGTCAGAAGTAAAGGACCACTGCAAATAGAGGTCAGATCTCAACAAAGACATATCTGTTATAAATGATATTAAGAAATGGAACAATGGTGAGGTAAGTGCAACCCAAGAGCAACTACTCATTCTTACTGAATAAATGTTCAATGTTTTCAATTGTAATACTGTTGACATTCCAGTAGGTCTGTATCCAACATTTGTTTGTAGTTTAGTACATATTAGCTGCATTGAACTTTTTCATAAAGTAACTGAGTCACAGCATATCCCATCTGAGACCAGTTTATTTAATTTGCTGCATATGTTTTATGGTTTTGTAGTACCAGTATTTGGCTCCCTCTTCCCATTATTCATTTCATGTGTTAAACTTAAAGTCACTTTATTTGTTTACTAATAAAATGTGTATATAAAATGGGTAAACACTATAATTAAAAATAAATAAAAACTATTAGTGGTTTTCTATGTGTAGCATAGAAGCATGCAGGCACAAATAGAATCTTACCTGTAACCCTGCATTTTAACAAAGTAGCGTGATAAACAGGCTTCATGTGTGTCAAACTTTTGAGAATGGTATATGCCAACAAGGCAACTGGTTATTATAAAAATTTTAAAAAAATGAGGGTGGGGGGTATTTTTGGATACTATGCATATTTCATTAGCCAGTTATTCATAAGCACTTAAAGTGGGAACATTTTGTTGTTGCTCTTCTGGTAAGTGACACATACTAGTACGGACTGTTAGCTTAACACTCAATAAAAACATACATCAATATGCAAGACATTTTCACCAGCTTTATTAATCATGTGGACATTTTTAAATGGGACTTACAACTGTCAAATATATAAATTGGAGCAACCAGTGACCTGCCTAATACTTAAGAAACAAAACCCTAGAATACAATGTTTCCAGTCACATGAATGAGACAGCAACCATCACATGCATACTAGTGGTCGCATATCACACAGCTTCCTCAATCTCAAATAATGCATTGTTGTTGTTTAGGTGCATTTTGTAGATCACCTTCCTGAAGGCTTTTTAGAACACTGTTGTTTCATGCATTTTTTTCTTCTATCCAGTCTGGGCAGGATTTCAGTTTTGATTGGACACTGTTGAGGCCACAGGGGAGATTTAGAAAGTCATCAGCATGTGAGAAGTGAAACAGAAAATGATACAAAGTGAATCTAAGCAACAAGAATAATACATTAGTTAAGAAAAATATAACTGATTTTATATTCATACCAAGATGCACTCTCTAAAATACAATGTATATACAGTAAGGTTGGAGCTAGATAAAAGCACCTGTGTTAGAAGGGTAAGTTCTACTTTCAGGTTCTATAACACAATGCCAATATTGAGAAATAATTCTTCTGCCGCCTACCTTTCCATAAAAGTAACATTATAAAAGTTACTTTGGAATGTTTTGGAGAAACAAATGCCAAAGCAATAAGGTTATTTATTATTATTTTTTTTAACAATTAATTGTTTTAAATTATATGTTTTGTATGCTTCCTGAACTAGTGATTATATATCAGAGTTCAAATGTATACTTCAATACACAAGAATGGCACTTCAGAAAACTGAAAGAGCTGTTAACAATCAGCTTTCAGAGTTTAACAAGACACAGAATACCAGTGTTACCAAATTGTTTGATATGTTACTAGATATTACGCTTAAGCCAACATGTTTACATTAATAGTACTTAAATTGGTAGAAATAAACATCAAATGATTTGATTACAGGCACTTCAGAGACAGCCTTAAGTTTCTTCTACAATGTCATCATAACAGATGATACTATAAAATATATATTTAGTGGGAACCATAAAACAGCAATTTGTATGCAAACTGAGAAATATGAAAACAAAACAAACAAAAAAAAAAACAGTTCCACAAAATAATCTTCTTCAGAAAGGCAAGAAAACATTCAAATCTAAAATAGGAATAAATGGAGACATTTGTGAGTGTTCAATATGCAAGGCCTTAGAGTTGTGTTTTTAAATAGTTCTTTAAACCCATTCATTCTCAGGTTGAGTGGTATAGCGTCTGCGAGGGTGAGGAAGCTGGGAGTTGACAGAGTCAGCATCACAAGTTTGCTCTATCAGAGTGGGAGGAGGAAGAAGCTGGGCATAACTGGACCATCTCGATCCAGCCCGAGGGGGGTCCAGAGGGGGAAAGAAATACCTGAAACAGTGGAGACAGAAACAACAAAAAACACCACAAAAACAAAAAAGCAGAAGAAGAGAAAAATAGTAAATACAAGGAGAAATGAAGGGGAGAAAATGACCATGCTTTAAAAAAGTTTTAGAGTAGATCCATGCCAAAAATAAAAGAGAACAAAAACAGTAGAATTGCAGATCTTAGGTCAAAAAGAGAAGATTATTTGGGCATCCTGTTTTTTTTGTGTTTGTTTTTATGTTACACAAACAGTGTACCTGTAAATTCACACCAGATTTTTTGACTCAAGTGCAATACATCAGAACATTCAAACAATATCCTGACAAAATAAGAAGGGCTCTTTGGAAGTGCATGTCACTTTGCTAGATACATGCTTGTCCCAACATTACATAGAACATTTACATTGTTTAAATTTGTCTTTTACAAATATCTAGCAAAGCTTGACTCTTCGCATTTCTGTTGCAACTTAAAGGGTTTCTGGCGATAGCCGCAATGTAATAAAATGATACCAAATGATATAGCATCCTGTACAAAACTGTAGTCAAAAATGTGAAAAAAACATGTTGTATCGTTTCTTTGTAACTGAAATCTGTTTGCATATTTTTCTAATATTTATTTTTTCCGCAAAATATTTCAGTGTCATAAGTGTCTCGAAGTTTATATTTCCTTTATAAATTCAAAAACAATTCAGTATCACAGTTTAACAAACTGCACACACATGAATACAAATATAGCCTTGGGTTTGTGATTGGTAGTAAGCAGGCTGCTGGTGTCTTGGGAGAGGTCAGCCGGCACAGGGAAGGGGAAAAAGGAGTTCTCTTTCCATTCCTGTGTGCATGCAACAAGCAGCAAAACAGCAAAGTTACTCCAGTTAGCTTGGAATCAGCTGAGCTTTCTTTCTGTTAAAAACGACATAATACAAGTGGAAAAGGCAATTTGTATCACAGTTAATAACCACAAAGTAAAATTGTACACACACACACACACACACACATATTTTACATACATATATACATACTATATCTATATCAATATAGATATAGATAGGCTTCAGTGAGTTACAGGAAAATAATTTCATGAAGGGTTTCTGGGACGTCATAAATTACGAGACCGATGGTTGAGTATTTTATAAACTGTCACAGAAACCCAAGATATAATTGTTTTCCTATCTATTATTTTTCATAATACATGGATACCCTTGTGATGCTAATATTAAAGAAGACAAGGTTCAGCAGTAGTTTGTTTTTTTTAAGCGTAGTGTTTCATTGTACAGATGTTCTATGTCGTTCTCTGTTTCTCAGAGATATGTATGTACCAGCTTTACGTTTATTTCTTAATTTTTTTAAAATGTATTCTCATTGTGTTGATCATTAACAAACACTTCTGTACTGTGTGTTTGACTTGAAAGTGATGGTCTTGAGGAGTCCAATGGGTCAAAGTTGAAGTATATTTTCCTCTAGAGGAATTATCACTTTTGATGTCTCTGTGGTATTATGTCTTTTTTTTTTTTTAGAATGGCTCAGGATGCAAATATAGCCTTCATCCACGATATTTTTATTTATTTATTTATTTATTTATTATATATATATATATATATATATATATATATATATATATATATATATATATATATATATATATATATATATATATATAATGTATTATGTATTCAGCATCGGCACACAGACATTTAAAATGACTTGCTCTTTGTCTTCAGACATACAGTAATTATGGAAATGCATGTAGATTTCTAGAGAGCCAAGCAAGTTTCTGAATTGCAGAAGTCTAATAATTCATATATAATCTAAATATTTTGCTCTACTTAATGCCAAGATATTTAGGTCAGTAAGGTGGTTATGTAAGGTGAAATAAATAAAGACCTCAACCCCACCAAATCCAACGGGGTAGAAATGCACACAGTAAAGTGGCCGGGCGGTCCACAGCCTAATGCTTTACTGTGTTTACCCTTTCAAGAGTAAAGGCCTCTACACACCCGACACATTAGTGAAAATATTTTATTAAATTTTTCAAAGATAAACTTTGATTTTCGTATTTACCACACACTGCACCACAACAAAAAAATATTTTCCGTGCGCCAAGAGGACTTAGCTGCCCTTCCTCTGACATTTTTTTATTTGGTTTGATTTTCATGCTCCACAAATCTCACACAGCCCTACTGCTGTCTGTACTCCTGACTCACCTCACCTCTGGGCTGTAAGTGCGGCCGCTAAATACCCCGATGCACAGGCGGCTCTCACTGCGACCCTCGTTATCATGATTGCAGCTCATTATTTGTGCGTGTTGAGTAATTAGCATTGCTCTTAAGTTTATATAGGCCACTGTGCAAAATAATTGCCTGGCCGCTAGGCAATTTGGATTTTGTAGCCACAATTGTTTGCACTACGCCAGGGGTGTCAAACGCCGTTCCTGGAGGGCCGCACTGTCTTCTGGCTTTCGTTCCACCCGAGCTCTCAATTACTTAATTGGTCTAATGATTTGATTAACTGGACACTATTTAACACTTCTCTACAGGCCTCAACATGTTTCACAGGTAGTATACCTTGAATCAAGCGCATTTTTTAAAACCATTAACTGTAAAAGATCTTGAAAAATATTAAATATGTCAAATTGAACAAATAAGTAGATCAATTATGTTAACTGAGAGCCTAAGTTGAAATAAAAAAAAAAAAAACAGAAGACCCTGCGGCCCTCGAGGACTGGAGCAGCCCCAATGTGTTTTAAAGTTCTACGATTTCCAATAAAACCTATTTTGGAGTGTAATGTGTAGTGTCATTATAAATGGTTTATTTCTTTACATATTTATTTTAAATTACTGTTTAAATCTTTAAGTGTCATTACCATAACAAGCTGTCATTACCGTAACTAATGTCATTACCATAACAATAGTTATTTTAGTTAATTAAACTGCAGCAGCATTGGCAGGAGTGAAAGTTAGACTAGCAAAGGGTTAAGGGGTTCATATTTTAAAAAATAAGAGTTTGGTATACTTTTAATCATTGCGAATATATTTAATTAAAAATATCAGTACAAAACCCGATATAAAAAAGTGCCAAAATTAAGTTTAACTTTAATTTTAGTTAAAGTTTATCTTTTGAAAAATGAAATAAATATTTTCACTAATGTGTAATGTTATAATGCCTAATTGATTTTATGTATATTTCTCTTTATACAACAGCTTTCAGTTGTGTTACGGTAATGACAGATTTATGTGCTAAAACATTTTTTAACAAAATTATTAAATACATTAATTTCAGCTCGGCTAAGTAAGTTGTTCTATGCAGATGAGATTTTACTCATTTAATTTTGGTTGTTTCACTAAAAAAAAAAAAAATATCACATCAATTTCTCAATTTTTTGGAAACCCAATTTGTCCCCTTTCTGTAGAATGACCCATTTTATTTATATTGAGAGAGAGAGAGAGAGAGAGAAACACATTTACACCCCAATGGAAATTTATAATTTCTAGAATTTTCTCTAAAAATAATTCTAGGAAATCTTTTGTAGCAAACGTTTCACTTTTGTGGATGAGTATAAAAAAAAAAAAAAAAAAAAAAAACCACTTACAAGAAATACTATTATTTATTCCAGCAATTTTTTTTTTTTTTTTGGGGGGTGGGGGGCAAGGTCAGCCAGGGTGTCCTTGGCTCACCGCGCACCAGCGACCCCTGTAGTCTGGCCGGGTGCCTGCGGGCTTGCCTGTAAGCTGCCCGAGAGCTGCGTTGTCCTCCGACGCTGTAGCTCTTGGGTGGCTGCATGGTCAGTCCGCAGTGTAAAAAAAAAAAGCGGTCGGCTGACGGAACACGCTTCTGAGGACAGCGTGTGCTCGTCTTCACTGCTCCCAAGTCAGCGAAGGGGTGGTAGCGGTGAGCTGAGCATAAAAATAATTGGACATAATAAAAATTACTGGCAATGACTAAATTAATATTAAAAAATAAATAAATAAAATGAAAAAAAATAATTAAGATGTTTGTTTTTTTATAAAAAAAAAAAAAAGACGGAGTTAATTTTATAACGAAAATTAACTCTTAAAATATAATTAGCTGGACCCCCCCCCCCGACAGCTGTTGACGTGACATTTGAGACGGAAATAAAATCAACAGCAGCTTTCTACTTTTCAAATCTTGGGGGGGCAGGGGTAGGTGTATTTTTGTCAATGACCTGCTGTGCACAACTTCAATCCTCATTGGCCAGGGAGGTTGTTTTTTTTTTCCTTTCTCTTACTGTCTTCAATGAGGATTTAACATTTTAATAAGGGTTACGTACTTGTAAATCTACCTCAGCTTACGTTAATGAAAAATATGTTGGCAGAAGCAGTAGCCAATCTTTGCACTTCTTCATGTTGTATCTGTTTATAACTTGTATAAATTACTTATTGCATAAATTACTTGCTGCATACACACTTGCAAGTCGCCTTGGATAAGGCAGCGGTTAATAATAATAACAACAACTAAATGTTTGGGATGTTTCTTTGAAATTTGACATGTATAAAAAAAAAAAAAAGAAGATAGGGGCCTACTTGTTTGGGATGGTTGCGTAAAAGATATAAAACAAGACATTTACATGATAATTTCATTGTAAACTATAACTATACATATAATAGTCATAGTATTTTAAAATGTACTTTAAATTCTTGAAGCATTGCACATCTTTGTTCCACAACACAAGGAGTGAGCAAAGAGACATTGATTCCAGCCTTATTTTTCACTTGTCACGTGATAGGGATTTGATGTTTCAGTGATGACGTATTTTGAAGCTGCGCGTGCATAGGCCACCACGAGCAAGGTCTCTGAGCCTGCAATTACACACTCTTGGTTGACCTAGGCTAAGGAGTGTTTACATCCCACCCCTATCACTTCTGATTGACTAGCTGAGGATAGGGCTGATCTTCTATTAGTTTAAAGTCATTTTTTTATTTTATTTTTTTTAAATGTTCCCGCTTAAGTTTTTTTTTTTTTTTTTTTGTAAAATGCATAAATCTTGTAGTAAAAAAAAAAAAAAAAAGGGTCGCCAAGGTATTGTGGATGATTATTATTATTATTATTTAGCAGACACTTTTATCCAAAGTGATTACAGAAATTAAACAAAATGCAAAACAAACACATACATACAAAATAAATATAAACAAACAGAAATACAAAAATATATATAAATTGGAATTTACAAATAAAGGCTGAATACGTAGGTTTGAGAAGACGGCGGAAAGCATTAAAAGATTGAACAGTCCTGAGGTGAACTGGAAGCGGGTTCCACCACAACAGAATGACCGAGCACGGGAGGAAGGAGAGTGAAGAGAAGGCATAACAAGAGGATGAGCGGAGAGGGCAAGAGGGAATATAAAAAGAGACACGAGGGATTGGAGATAGGAAGAGGAAGTACGATGAATACGGCAATAGGCAAGGGTCTTAAATTGGATGCAAGCAGATAGGTAGCCAGTGGAGAGTGCCAAGCAGAGGGGAAGTGTGAGAGTAGCGGGTTTGGGGTAATACCAGATGAGCAGCAGAATTCTGAGTAAGATGAAAATGGGTGAACAGCTAAAGCAGGGAGACCAGCGAGGAGAGAGTTACAATAATCCAATCTAGAAAGAACAAGAGCTTGGATCAGGAGTTGAGTGGAATAAGTAGATAGAAAAGGGCGGATTCTATAGATGTTGCTAAGAAAGAAACAACAAGTACGTGTTAGGTGAAGTGTTGAGAATAGGAGAGGGAAGGGTCCAAAATAACACCTAGGTGTCTAGCAGAAGGAGAAGGATTAGAAAAAATCGTTTTGTGTAATTTATAAAATTATGAGTCTGCTTTGTGGTCAAGCGTGTACTAGTTGGGATATTTGATTTCAACATTACTTTGGAATATATACAAATTAAGCTTTTTAACTACATTTGTTCAGAAGCAATATTAGTTATTTACTGGACATGCACAATCAAATCGATTGTTAAACTATTAAAACAAAGATTGACATATGTTTATAATGATAAAAATAAAATGCTAATATGGGAACACCAAAAAAAACAAAAACAACAACAATGCCCTCAGGGTAAATAGCCATCATGGAGACAAGAGCACGGTTCAGGTTTGATGAGGAAAAGTAGCTGTACAAAGTTCTAAAAAATAAGTTTGTAATAGAAATAAATACAATATATATATATATATATATATATATATATATATATATATATATATATATATATATATATATATATATATATATATATATATATCTTTGAAGAATTAGATGCAGGTGCTTCTGCTGAGAACAGCCAACCTAATGACAACTACATTGTAAGAACACACACCCTTTGTCAGATGCAAAGCGCTATGTGCTTTTATGTCAATCCCCAACCTAAATCAGGCCTCCCTCACAACACAAACCTTCTCTCCTGTGTATGTGGATAAGTGTGGGGTTATGCGAGTAGTCCAGACCCAATGAGAAACTATTATAAATCTATGGTTACTAAGGATTACAAATAGCAACAACAACAATAATAATAATAATAATAATACAAAATCAAACATGTCTACTAGCGGCAGAATGTAATGTTGGTGGCGGTATACGAAGTCACCTGGCGCCAAATTTGCACCCCTGTACGTTATATTCAGCTTTAACAGAAACTCATTAACTTATGTTGCATTGGTTACACAGTTCCAACAAGGGGTCTGACTCCACTCAAATTACTATCAGGTACTGAATGTTTTTGTTAATTCCCTGCAAGATGCTTATCCATTGTGACAGGGTAGAGCAGAAGTACTAGTATGTATGTATGTATGTACGTACGTACTTATTTATGTCACTTACACATCTAGTTATTTATTACTCTCCAACAAATTGTCTAAAGTTATTCAGACAACGTCAAGTGTTAATAGCCATATACAGTTTCATTTTCTGCATTGTGTTGCCACATCTTGCTGTAATATATTATATTTGTCCACTTGCCTTATAAATTGCTTCACATTATTCAACAAACACCATTAGTTTATTCAGTGGCTAACTAACACCAGAACCACCATGCGGGTCAATTTGACACATTTTGGATTTAAAATGTTAATTACTCTTCCGTTGTAAATCGTATATGTATGTCCGTTTTTGACATTTCCAAAATATATTAATTTAATATCCTGATGGCGTTTGACAGCCAGACATACATTTTACATACATTTTTTTTTTAATATAACGTAAGATATTCTATTTTTTGTAAATGCAGCAAACAAGACACCCCTCCTCCTAGCACACGTTAAATTTACTTTTTATTTCAAGCCTTTCTTTGTTTGTAGTCTGACTACGAGACAGAGATTGCTATGATTGTGGATTTGTACAATTGCACCAAGATGCCAACTCAGTGAAAGTCTAGTTGCTTTATTTCTCAATGTACCTGGGAGACATCAATCCTTTGTTTTGTTCCAGAGATGCAACTGGGAATATATCAGATGGAAATATTTAATCTTGAAAGTATTAATTTTGATTGGAATACAGCAAGCTGCACTCAGATGCACACAGCAAACCGAAATGACAGGTAGGATAACAACTTATGTGCCCAATATGAAATGTATGTCATATATTCTTTTTATATATTACTTTTAGAAAAAAAAATCAGTTTTACAAGTTGTGAGGGTGACCCAAGCAGTTGTGGTTTGCAGAACAGAATAAAATAACTCCAGAATAAATGTAAAAAAATATATATATATATTTTAGAAAAATGACACAGCTAACAAACGTATTGCAATCTGCAAAATGCATTAAGTAACACAAGGGGTTTTCTAATAGATGTCTGCTGCTACCCCTTCCCTTGCAAAACAATGAATCCCCTCTCCCAAGATCAGGCAGTCCTATATATACCTGGGTGGACCAAGCTCCTCCTACAGCTACACCATTCACCAAGGAGAGGAATAATAAATAACAGAAATAACTTGTATAAAACCATTTACATAAGTTAAATTAAACCCACATATTAATTTACACAATGTGCATCCAATATATTACTCTGGAAATAAATGAAAAACAATACAAACCCATATTGAATTACAAAAATAGCCTTTCCCCCCCTACTAGAGAAAAGTGAGAGCGCTCCCATTCTAAATCTAATATTAGGTACACGCATACCACGCGCACCTTCCATAGAGACAGCAGCCAGACAACACCGCGCCACCCAGCACTCAAACAAGCCACAGATTACACCGTGTAACAAATTTTTTTTTTTTTTTTGGTTCCTGGGTAGTAAGTGTTATTTCCTAATTGCTTATGCCTCAAAAGTATAGAAAATGGCTATTATTCCCCACAAACTTTGCTTTTGTGACCAGGACAGTGATATTTTGAAATTTACCTATTTCCACTGAGAAAACGGGCGAATGTGTGTCTTTTCGTTCACATAAAGTCAGAAAAAAACAACATATGAATCCAAATTAACATGTATTTATACTAAAGTAATACAAAAATGACTACAAAAGATTTAGAAGTGAGTAGTTTTTTGAGATTTACGATTATACTGTAAATCACTTTCACGAATCAGCCCCCAAATGTAGTCTCCCATCATGTTCTCGTTATACTGTCCTTGGTAGCGGCGTTCAAAGTCCAGTATATCCTGGTGGAAGCGCCGCCTTGCTCCTCGAGTACACTCCCATGTTCTCCTTGAATTTATCAAGATGAGCATCAAGGATATGGACTTTGAGGGACATCCTACAGCCCATTGTGCCGTAGTTCTTCACCAGAGTCTCAACCAGCTCCACATAGTTTTTGGCCTTGTGATTGCCCAGGAAGCCCCGAACCACTGCGACAAAGCTGTTCCAAGCCGCTTTCTCCTTACTAGTGAGCTTCTTGGGGAATTCATTGCACTCCAGGATCTTCTTTATCTGTGGTCCGAGGAAGACACCGGCTTTGACCTTTGCCTCAGACAGCTTAGGGAAGAAGTCTTGAAGGTACTTGAAGGCTGCCGACTCCTTATCTAGAGCTCTGACAAATTATTTCATAAGGCCCAATTTGATGTGCAGTGGTGGCATCAGCACCTTCCGGGGGTCCACCAGTGGCTCCCACTTGACGTTGTTCCTCCCCACAGAGAACTCGGTCCGCTGTGGCCAGTCCCGCCTGTGGTAGTGCGCCTTGGTGTCCCTGCTGTCCCAAAGGCAAAGATAGCAGGGAAACTTGGTAAAACCGCCTTGGAGACCCATCAGGAATGCCACCATTTTGAAGTCTCAAAATGCGTCTGCCGGATGCTTGCAGCCTCTTGATGCCATCTCAGAAAAATGCAGATATGTATCCACTTAGGCAGCTGGAACTAAACTGAACTGGTGGGCTTAAGGCCCCTGTATTTATACTACTATTTATATTACTGGAAAGTTCTAGAAGTTACTCCAAGTTTACTCAGCACTGAATCTATCTGGAATGTTCTGGAAAATAGGTAAATTTCAAAATATCACTGTCCTGGTCACAAAAGCAAAGTTTGTGGGGAATAATAGCCATTTTCTATACTTTTGAGGCATAAGCAATTAGGAAATAACACTTACTACCCAGGAACAAAAATTGTGTTACATAGTGTTATCAAACAAACCCGGTAAGCTTTCTTTATTTTACCCGTTATACTAAACACATACAACCTTTATCTTCAATAAAAGTGTGCACCCTTCTAAAGAAAATAAAACTGTTGCATTTTGTTTTTATAACTTTTACGGTATTTACTTCTCATTGCGGTTTACCAGAAACGGTTTTATCCGTTTTTATCTGATATATTTTACATAGGCATCTGTTAGTATACCAGATTTAATATGCAATGTCCAGTTTTATTAATAACTAGTTGCTTTATACAGTCCCGCCGGCAGCACACCGTCATTTAGTATTATTTTTTAGACAGTGAGGGAGAAAGACAATGTTTCCCTCACACAGGTTTGTATGTACCAGTTTACACGTGTTTACACAATATAGTGTTCAATGGAACTGTGTCTGTGTTTATAACACAGCTCCTGGATGCAGGCAGAGAGCCAGCAGGCAGACGTGTATGCTCCATAGAGTACAATGCAGCTGTCATACTGGAAGTAGTGTTATATTTTCTTTCTGTGTAGTATTAGAAACAATGATTTCAGTTTTACAGGTTTTGGATGTACATATACCTGTTTACATATGTACACGGGTATATGTACATACCCGTTTCTTTTTAAATATTTTTTCACTGTTTGTAGTCATGCTGTATATCCGCTAATTTAGAAAATAAAGCGTGGAGTGCAGGATGTGCCCTATAGTCTGGACGTCGCAAGTTCGAGTCCAGGCTATTCCTTTGCCGACCGAGGACGGGAGCTTCCAGGGGGTGGCGCTCAATTGGCCGAGTGCTGCCCGGAGGGAGGGAGGGTTAGGTCGGCCAGGGTGTCCTCGGCTCACCGTGCACTAGCGACCCCTGTAGTATGGCCACGGTGGCTGCCGGTTCTAGTGTTAAGCTTTGCCATCTAAACTCTGTCATCTAAACAATTGTTGGTTTCTCCAAGACATGTCTACATTGCAATGAGTTGTTAAGATGTATCTACACAGGTCATTTATTTAGGAAGCAGTAAGGTAGCTTTACTGAACATCTATATTGGAGCCTCAGGGTGCCACCTAAAACACCTCACCAAGACTATTATAAAAGATGCTTTTTAGCAGAAGCAGCTGTGGATGGTACTGGACTCTTGCCTGAACCTCTTTCTCTCCTGCAGGCTGCCCATCTGTCATTGTACAGTATAGAAGGCAAAGGAACCAAATCTTATCCACTACCATGGAAGGTGTGTTCTATGAAAGTGTGTATGGAGCATGCAGTTCAACATGGGAATTATACATGTCTACCCAAGCACCTGCTTTCCTTTCACATAGAAAAACAGGAGGCCAACTGGGTTAAAGATAAAAATAAACAATATTATTCAATTAGGAATTGAATAAAAGTTGTTTTTGTGTTGTAAAATTAACAATTTCAAAATTTCCTTTGATAAAACATAGTTGAGCAAAAAGGTTTCCTGTTTTCACCCCTTTTATCACAGAAATTCTTACCAATTTGATTGTTCCTGGAAGTTACATTCTTCATCAGCTGGTGAAGGACTTAGCCAAAAAGCAAACTCTACCCATCCATTGCTCAACAATGAATTGTCATTTTAACCACCAGTTAAACCTACACTGCATGGGAAAGTTTTAAAACATACTGTATTTTGTCAGTTGTATAATGTACTGAAAGACATTCTTATAGTCTTAAAGTATGTTTTATATAGTAAATGTCTGTTAACCCATGCAATAAAGGGTTAAGAATACAACGTCAGAGGAGTTAGTCGGTCACTTATCTTTTATGGCACACAGATCAAGGTAAGAGTATTGTCAGAACCTCAGGATAAGGTGTGCACATGTACCTCGGTGGCACTGACCTACCTGCCAGCAGAGGCTCCATTCAGTGAATTCTGTATGGTCTGATTGGCAGATCCTAGGGGGGAGTTAAAGATCTGGTTTGATGTGCCATTCACAGGACTTCCATCCCCCTTCAATATGCCAGTGCACTTCCAGTTATCCATATAATTAGCTGAGAATATATTGGGGCAGGAGAGGGGGCAGGGGACAGAGACAACATTTAGGCATTTTAGGTATACATATAATGTGAGGCAACTAATATTACGGTTATTTATATATTTACAATGTTTTTGCATTTATGGAAAGGCAGAAAAATGTCTTACAAGGGATATGAACAGCAAACCAATTTTTTTTTTCTCATAAGCAACATTTGCCTTTTTTTTTTTTTTTTATTTTTTTTTTTTGTTATAAGAACGACACATAGTTTCAGAACCTACAGCAACTCGGCAACTACCCGTTTTCACCCCTCGTTAATTTTCTGAAACACTTTGCATCTTAGCAATTGGTTAAAAACTATATACTAAACCCATATGTGTAATTAACATTCAATATCCCAGATTAAACTGAGGTAGTAAGCAAATATTGTTAGGCATTGACAGATTTATGATTATTTCCAAAATCTAAGCATTGCTTTAAGACAACCCTTCCCTCACCTTTCCACAGGCGCACACAGCCATCATCCCCCGAGGAAGCCAGCAGAGTACTGGTAATGTTCCAGCTCACACGCCACACCTGGGAGTTGTGGTTTTCAAACTGAGCCACTGTCTGGATTTCAAACTTGGTTGGCCCTGATGAAGAACTCAGCTCTTTCCTATTTGAAAGAATGTTTGTTGCTCAGTAAGCAGAGTTTTACTACAGTAATAGATTTATGTCATTTTAATTGTTTTATGACTTCTTAAAATGATGTGTGTGTGTGTCAAAGTTAATTTGGTCCTAAAAGCCCAAGTATACTTTGAAAGAGAATGCCAGAACTTGTGTTTACCTTTTGCTATCTATAATCAAATAGATACATTTATTATTTACAGAATACACACATTACAACTTAACATGGATCAACTAAACTTACCAGCTAGTAACCAATAAGTTTCCTCGCTGGTAAGTTTAACAAATCTTGAACAAAGTATCTACCTGCAGTCACACTGGGTCAGTTTCAAATGGACACGGTCTGGTTCGTTTGGTTTGAAACAATGTATCAATGTGCTTGCTGTTCACACTTACCTACGAGCAAAGGGACCAAATTCGTTTGCATGCAACCTAAAGTTTTATTTATTTTTTGGTCCCTTTCCTTTTTTTTTTTTTTTTTTTTTTTTTAAGGACCGAGTTCGTTTGTGTTCACAATGCAGTTTGCAAGTTCACGCGGCTTGTTTATATGGGGTGTGTCCCGGATGTTTACAATATCCTGCAAGGCATATTGAAAGATGGCAGCTATTGATGTATTGCTACGGTTTTTAATTTAGCATGTTTTAGATTCTTACATATTGCTGTGGAAGAAAACACTGGGGGAGCACTTTGTTAATGAATACATTTCTTGAATACAGTTTACGCAATTCTGCATGGTTCTCCTAATATCGGCATTAAACAAAAGTAAAATTTATGGAATATATGTTACTATTTTTTTAGTTTTGTCCAGTTCAGCAAGATTTTGCTATCTGAACAAATTTTCTACCAGAGCTTCAGTTTCTCACACTATCCATGTAGTTTAGGATTACCAGATTTCCAGTGAAACAGGGAGCTTTTTTTTTCTTTAATTTACTAATGCCGTAGCAACTCTGAAGCCAAAAATAAAAGTATATAAAATATGTTATTATCATAACCCTGGTTCCCTGAAATAGAAATGTATCCATTACATAATGGGTTACCTTTGTTTACCTGAAAATTCCCAAAGCTGTCAGGCAGTGACTGGCAACGTCATCACGCCAGTCTCCACACCTCCTGACAGACACTAGGCTCTGTGATGATGGTTGAATAGTGGCAGTCAACTTTTTTCTTCTACAGCCTGCTGCGTGTAATGTACGCAGCAACCAAAGATTGTAATGGATAACATTTCTATTTCAGGGAACCAGGGTTATGATAATAACGTTCCCTTTCAAGTATGAAATGTATCCATTACATAATGGGTAATTATACCCAAGCCGTCGCAAAGTGCATTACTTGCAGAACGACCTAAATCTGAGAGGGTTAGACGGTAAGGCTGCCACAATACAGATTATTTATTTATTATTATTAGTACATAGCAGGAGTCAATTCTCTGCAGGTGCTTCCGGTTTCGACATAGAAGCCGGCATTAGCACTCTGGTCCCAAAGCCAGGGTTTTGAGAATCTAGCACATTTAGTCTGTAAAAAAAACCTTGAAGTATGGGGCGTAGATCATACTGCAGCATTGCAAATGTCAATGAAGGATGCACCCTGGAACAACGTCCAAGAGGTAAACATACTTCTTGTGGAGTGACCAGTGACCTTCACAGGAGGGGGCAAGTTGGCTTGTTTATAAGCAATCTTGACTGTCTCTGCAATCCAACCGGACAGCCTCTGCTTAGACAGGGCTTTACCGTGAGCCTTGGCGCCATAGCAGACGAACAGCTGTTCAGATTGCCTCCAACTTTTTGTTCTGTCAACATAATACGCTAATGCCTTTTCTTTTTTAAGCTTGGCTCACCGCTAACCACCCCTGCGCTGACTCGGGAGTGGCGAAGACGAACACACGCTGTCCTCCAAAGCGCATGCCGTCAGCCGTCTCCTTTTCACACTGCAGACTGACCCTGCAGCCACCTCGGCCAGATTACAGGGGTCGCTGGTGCGCGGTTAGCCAAGGACACCCTGGCCGACCCAAACCCTCCCAACCCAGGGTGGCACTTTGTCAATTGTGTGCGGCCCCCTGGAAACTCCCGTCCACGGTCGGCAATGGAATAGCCTGGACTCGAACCGGCGACATCCAGGCTATAAGGCGCATCCTATAGCGTGGAGTGCCTTTACCGGATGCCCCACTCGGGAGCCTCGGTCGAAATACATTTGGGCAAGAAAGCCGGGTTCGTGCGGAGTGTGACCGTGGGTTAGACTCTGCGAAAAACAGACAAGCTTTCACCACAGAAAAGGCTTGCATCTGCTCACGTGCTTGGTGAGGTGATGGCAAGCAAAAATGCCACCATTGAGGAATATTGTCCTTAAGGGGAGGGTGTAGCCTCCGTGCCCCTTTCAAAAATTGCCCCGCCAGGAAGTGAGCAAGTCAATTTTAAACATGGCAAGCTGAAATAGGGACAGATCGTGGGGTCAAGCCCTTAGGCAAGCACCACGTCTGAAAAATGTCCCACTTGTACCCATACTGTTAACACATGGACGCTGCTCTGGTATTCTGCAGGGTGTCAATAACCCTGTTGGAAAACCCCAGACGGCATAATGTTGCCGTTCAGGGGCCAGACGCAGAGCTGCAGGCTTGATGGGTTGGGATGCCTGTCCAGACACAGCAGGAGCATTGCGAGCAGTGGAAAGACATACAAGAGCTGCCTCAGCCACAGGTGTGCCAAGGCATGTATTGCTAGTGGGTCCCCAGCTGCTGTTATGAAGAATTAGTGGGGACAATGTCAAATGAGGCTCACCACCTCCTGGTGAATCCTCCATTCTGAGGCACTGGGAACTCCCCATGAGAGGAAGTCCGCTGCTAAGTTTATCACCCCGGGCAGGTGTACTGCTCGCAGGGAGTGGAGGTGATCGTGCACCCCGAGCAACAGCTTACGGGCTACTTGATGGAGACTGAGGCTGCCCTGGTGGCTTATATAAGCCACCTCGACAAGCACGTGCCTCCATTGAACCTCCTGTAAAAACAGGCCATTTAAAAACTGCCTGCCGTTCCAAATCATTATGTAGAATAAAATTCTACACAGCGCCCTAGCCTAGGCTGGATGCGTTCATGGTGATGGCCTCCCCTTTGGTGACACTGCCCAACGCTACACCAAGGCGCAGATGGGCAGGATGTTTGCACCCAAGAGAGTGCCTTTAGACAGTGAGGAACACTGTGAATGGGCAGTCACAGTTCAATGCGGGCTGAAAAAGCCCTGCTAATGAACCAGACTTGCACAGGGAGGGTTCATGCACAGGAGACCCAAAGGTAGGGTCTGAAAAGCTGCTGCCCTGAGCCCAGAAATCCTGGAACATCATACCATGAGCACTCTGTAGAGCTGAATAACACTAAACGGGTGGCTATTCTCTGCACTCTGCCGTCCGACAGAGTGGACAGCATGGACCCGGAGTCCAAGCACACTCCTAGATAGGAGGCTGAGAAAGTGTGAGCTGGCTCTTGCACTGTAAGCCCCAATCGTAAAGGTCAATGAACAGTTACGTGTGAGCGTCTGCCTGAGCTGAAGACTGGGCAAAATGAAACAGTCATCCAAATAAAGAATACTCTGATACCATTGAGTTTCAATGGGCCAGAATAGCTTCCCTGCGCTTCAAAAAGGCATGGGGTGCTAGAGAGAGGCCAAACCCTGAACTCATACGCCATTTCCTGAAAGGCAAACCGCAAGTACTTAAAGTGTATCTTGCAGGTCAAAACACACCAATACATTTCTGTATAGATTTCATCAATAGAAATCAAATTGTTTTTATGTGGTTAAAATTTTTTAAATGAGCAAACAAACATATGATGGATTTTGTGTGGTGTATGGCCACACTCACTCAAAATTCGTGCTGGCCGGAATAAAACCGTAAGTTACGTACGAAAAGGTAAAACACACATGGCTGAAAACATTGAAGATGAAGTCGAAGACCCAATTAATTTTAGGGAACAGATGCCACAACCTTACATTTTTGAACTGGCGGCAAGGCAGTGGGATCCCACTGATAAAACAGCGGCAGCGACTAAATGGGGATTGACAAGAAAGTTGTGGACCCTCCAAAATCTGTGGCGGTTCGGCAACACTGCATGGTGAGTGTAATTTCCAAAATTGTAATGTGTTTGATTACCAATAATATACGCTTCAGTATCTATACTCTGTAATTAGTTTATATTAGAACATAAGAAAGTTTACAAAACAAGAGGAGGCCATTCGGCCCATCTTGCTCGTTTGGTTGTTAGTAGCTTATTGATCCCAGAATTTTATCAAGCAGCTTCTTGAAGGATCCCAGGGTGTCAGCTTCAACAACATTATCGTGGAGTTAGTTCCAGACTCACAATTCTCTGTGTAAAAAAGTGGCTCCTATTTTCTGTTCTGAATGCCCCTTTATCTAATCTCCATTTGCGACCTCTGGTCCTTGTTTCTTTTTTCAGGTCGAAAAAGTCCCTTGGGTCAACATTGTTAGAAGTTATTTACAAACCGCTATCCAAGATCATGTAACACAGTCTCTTGACACAGGGGTTGTACCGACAGACTGGAAAATTGCAAACGTAATACCGATCCACAAAAAGAGAGACAAAACCTAACCAGGTAACTACAGACCAATAAGCCTGACTTCTATTAAACTTATGGAAACTATAATAAGATCCAAAATGGAAAATTACCTATATGGTAACAATATCCTGGGAGACAGTCAGCATGGTTTTAGGAAAGGGAGATCGTGTCTAACTAACCTGCTTGATTTTTTTGAGGATGCAACATCGACATTGGATAATTGCAAAGCATACGATATGGTTTATTTAGATTTCCAGAAAACCTTTGACAAAGTCCTGTATAAAAGATTAATTCTCAAACTGAATGCAGTAGGGATTCAAGGAAATGCATGCACATGGATTAGGGAGTGGTTAACATGTAGAAAATAGAAAGTACTGATTAGAGGAGAAACTTCAAAATGGAGCGAGGAAACCAGTGGTGTACCACAGGGATCAGTATTAGGTCCTCTGCTATTCCTAATCTACATTAATGATTTAGATTCTGGTATAGTAAGCAAACTTGTTAAATTTGTAGACGACTCAAAAATAGATGGAGTGACAAACACCGTTGCAGCAGCAAAGGTCGTCCAAAACATGGCAAATGACATTTAATAGAGAAAAAAGTGTAAGGTACTGCACGCAGGCAATAAAAACGTGCATTATAAATACCATATGGGAGATACTGAAATTGAAGAAGGGAACTATGAAAACGACCTAGGAGTTCATGTTGACTCAGAAATGTCTTCATCTAGACAATGTGGGGAAGCTATAAAAAAGGCAAACAAGATGCTTGGATATATTGTGAGAAGCGTTGAATTTAAATCAAGGGAAGTAATGTTAAAACTTTACAATGCATTAGTAAGACCTCACCTAGAATATTGTGTTCAGTTCTGGTCACCTTGTTACAAAAAGGATATTGCTGCTCTAGAAAGAGTGCAAAGAAGAGCAACCAGAATTATCCCAGGTTTAAAAGGCATGTCGTATGCAGACAGGCTACAAGAATTGAATCTGTTCAGTCTTGAACAAAAGAAGACTACGCGGGGATCTGATTCAAGCATTCAAAATCCTAAAAGGTATAGACAATGTCAACCCAGGGGACTTTTTTGACCTGAAAAAAGAAACAAGGACCAGGGGTCACAAATGGAGATTAGATAAAGGGGCATTCAGAACAGAAAATAGGAGGCACTTTTTTACACAGAGAAAAGTGAGGGTCTGGAACCAACTCCCCAGTAATGTTATTGACGCTGACACCCTGGGATCCTTCAAGAAGCTGCTTGATGTGATTCTGGGATCAATAAGCTACTAACAACCAAAGCAAGATGGGCTGAATGGCCTCCTCTCATTTGTAAACTTTCTTATATTCTTATGCAGCACCACACTCTTAATTTTAATTTTGTTACACAAATTCCAGTTTTTATTTCTGTACTTCTAAATCGCACGTTTCCTATAGGAGAAGTTACTCTTTTTCCCTCGAAAGGCATGCACCCGATGCCCTGACAGGTTGGAGTTCGTGCAAACCCCACACACGCACGTATTCACCATATTAACAGGTTGACCTGCCTGAGGTCGAGGACTGGTCTGAGGTCACCATCCTGCTTGAGCATGGAGTAGAACCAGTCCTCCAACTGGAGGGAGTGTACCATATGAATTTCCCGTTCTTGCAGCAGAGCTGCTACCTCCTGAGACACCACAGTGGCGTCCTGTGGGTCCACAACTGATGCAGTCACGCCCCAAAAGGGAAGGGGACTGTGCTTGAACTGCAGTGAGTAGGCAGCCAGTCTGAAGCGTAGTAAGCACCCGGATGTCTGTGGTGCACTGACACCAATGCTCCAGATGGCTCCCTGGACCTGTGGCAGCAAACCCCTAGGGCCATTGCTCACCTTGTGGCTTGGCCTGAGAATCTTGCCTCTGCGCCGGCCGGCGGTCTGGCCGCAGGCGCAGCTGGCTGTGCTGGTCCCTAAGGCTGCTGGCACAGGGATAAAAACCCAGGCCTTATGCAATAGCAAGCAATGTACCGTAAGAATGTACAGTTGCTGCCTCATCTGCTAAAGACAGCAACAGGACTGTCAAAAAGGCCTGCCTGATACCAGACTGGGATGTAAACACCAGTCAGTAGTGGGCTGGATCCAGACAGAACGCAGCAAACTTTGTCCCCATCAGGCACGTGTCAGCGTTTCTCTATTCCCGGGTGCGTGGCTCTCCCTTGGCACAGAGCCATGGGGTGAGGATGCAGCCACCTCTTCTAAGAGAGGGTGATGGGGAAGAGCACTATACAGGTGAGGGACGCAGAGTGCTCTGTAGAGCTGCAGGAGAAAAGTTCTTCCAATGTACACTTTGAGAATGCACACAAAACCTTGCAGAAATGCAGCTTACCAGTGTTTCCTCTGCGTGCTGCTGCCTCAGGCAGGAAAAGCATATGCTTGTCCACAGGCAGGCTGGCCTTGCATGTCACAGGGATAAACCCAGTTATTATGCAAATAGCAAGCAATGTACCGTAAGAATGTAGTTGCTGCCTCAGCTTGCTAAAAACAGCAACTGGACTGTCAACAAGGCCTGCTTAGTACCAGATTGGGGATTGTAAAACCCTGGTCGGTAGCAGGTAGGAACCAAGACTGTACCGGAACAGTTCGGTGCCTATAGCACCGGGCTGGTACAGTAGTGCACAGTACTGTTGCTGCCCTCAAGGGGACGTCTGCTCAAGCAACAACGCTGCTGTGCAGTAATGCAACAGGGCGGATCTGTAGATCAGGGCACCTGCAAGACCGCAGTGGCCTCTTGATCAATGGCATAAGCTCTGCCGTTACAGTAACTCCATGTCCTCAGACAGGAACGCCAGCTCCTAGAGACGCAGAGCGCTTTGGATGAATGCACCCAAAACTCGCAGAAAGCAGTTTGATTAAGAAAGCAACTGGGCTGTCAACAAGGCCTGCTTGGTACCAGACAGTCACAGGGATGTCACAGGGATGACCCCAGGCATAATGCAAATAGGAGAGCAGTGTACAGTAAGAAAGCAATGTTGTTTGGTACCGGTTCGGTGCCTGCAGAACCGTAGCTACATTAATGTGCAATGGCGGTTACACCTCCACCTACGCCTCCCTGCCACTCTAGACCATGCCCCAGCCGAGGCTGGACGCATCTACTCAAGGAGCAATGCCGCTGTGTAACAGGGCGGGAGCTGCAGCTCCTGTATACAGTACCTACTGTAACAGGGCTGACGCGGTAGACAGTACTTGTAACAAAAAATCTTGTTGTCTCAACCATATAAACAGCAACGCCGCGGTACAGTGTTACAGGTCTAAAGAAAAAAATAATAGAAACAGCGCGAGTCAAGACAACCCGGGTCTGCTGGAACGTTGGTGACTTTTTTTTTTTAAATAGGGTACCTACAGCTATCAGTGCAGGCTGATGGTACAGCTGCAATGACAGGCAGACCAACAGGGTACTGTCACAGGACACTGTGCAATGCACTAGACCTAGATCTACCTCTACTAAGTGCTGTCTCTGTACCAGTGTAATGTACGGGCGTTACCGGTGAACAAATGCATGGGCCGGTGTGGTAATGGTTGGTGCTGGTGTGGCCGCGGCTCGATTCCGATCGTAAGGCTTCTGCCAATGGATTGGTCAGTGTAGCTGGCCAGCTGAGCCCAGAGTGTTTGTACAGGAGCGTGAATCAGCAAACATAATCTGGTTCCAGAAAATGCTGCTAGCTGAAAAATCAGCAACTCACGTAGTGCACCTGTAAAAGAAACAGCGGAGAAAGTGACACAGGCAGTTTCTACCACTATACAAATAATGCAGTAACAACAGACACTGTACAAAATAATATATACTATACACAATACACAGTACACAAGTGCACACACTAGCTTGGCCTGGACTATGTAGCACCAATACAAGACTATCTGAGCCCAGATAGCTTGAAAAATCTCCTCAGGAGATATAACTCCAGCCGGCGTGAACCGTGACACAGAGAGGAGAGTGAAATGAGAGTGATCCACGGGGGGAGGTGCAGGCAAGCCACAGGCTTCCGGCGTGCCACAAGGCTGCGTACAGACTCAAAATACACTCAACCTCTGGAAAAATTATAAAAATTCAGCAATTAACCTTTTGCGGTCCTATGTCAGACCAGGTCCGACATTACAATTTTCCGATTTCCGGTCCGATGCCCGGACGATTACAATTTTACTGTTTCCAACCAGGACAAAAAACTAAGGCTGAAAACTGACAATCTCAATTTTCCCAGGATGTCAGGTAACCCTAATGCAGTTCCCCAAGACGTTGTTTACTTCCGAGTCAGGTTACCTTGTATAGTTAGTTTCCCATGTGCAGAAGGACCGAGTCCAGTAGCTGTTCACATTGAGGTTTAGCAAGCGAACCAGACTTAGTGCGTTTGCCAAAACGGACCAAGACCACCTCTTTAGATGGACTCGGTACGGTTAGTTTTCCAAGCAGACTTTGTTGTTCAGACTTCGCACCAAACGTACTAAACCGTATCGAGTGCAGACCAGACCCTCTAAATTGACCCAGTGTGAACACAGCCTAAGAAGCATACAAAGGATGTAAACAAAACACTGCAGTTGTCAGTACCATACTGGGGATAATCAGCCACAATCCAGTCCCTTTGGTGACTGGTTGCAAACATATCTGAACAGTATCATTGTCTAGAAGACTACTCACCGAAGAGGTAGCAATTTGAAAATACGAACGTCTTTTGTTGCTACAGCTAGTACATGGAAGGACCTCCCCAGGTTTGGTGCAAATGCGATGTCATGAACTGGATCTGTGACTGTAGCAAGAGTCTCAGCCTTTCCATACTTCCTAAAAACAGAATAGGAGACCAAACATTAATTATGCATCCTAATTAGACATTGGCGTCTTTTATGAACACAATAAAGCATCCTTGGCACTTCAATAAAAGAGGAATGGCACTCCTATAAAAAATAATAAAAATAAAATAAAATTTACATTTAGAAGACCTTTGACCATTTTTGCCATGTGGGAGAGTTACCCAGATAACATTATCATAATATTAAAGCATGTTTCTATGGTTTTCCTTGGTCAACATGAGCTGAATGATCCTATATTAACACATACTGTGGCATATCTTGAGTACTGATTTTCTGCACAGAAAATGCCATACCGCAATTAAAGAAAACAACAAAAAAAAAGTTGAAGCCCTTATGTGCATATTATACAGTAAGGAAGCATTAACACTAGAACCACCGTGGTTATACTCATACCTATTATGGACGATTACATTTTAAACAACATCAATGTTAAAATGAAAGACACACTATCGGATAAAACTCAAAAGTTTTATTCAAGCACATCATATCAAACATCTGCACAGCCGAAATGCCATATTTAAATGAACAATTAAACATAAAAGGGTTTATTTTCTAACTTACCACATATAAAGCACTACTTCAAAAAATGAAAAACTATAATAAAATAAAGGTTTCAAAAGAAAACTAGTGTGTAAACAGGTATATACAAAACTAAAAAAGAAAGTATTTTTTATTTAAAATGAAAGTAGCATTAGCAGTAGTAGTTTTCTCGAGTGTGTCACTCTAGCACAGAATCCAGGTTGAGCTGCAGCAGCCTATTGCTTTGCAGTTTTCTGATCGAAATGTTTCTGCTGAAGCGCTGTGGCTAGCTTCAAGATGAAATCTCTCCTACTGACATTTTCCCTGGTGCATTCCTTATACAAAATGAAGGAATTGATGGCTGCCAGGTTCAGTAGAGATAACAACAGGCTTGTATATATAAAACAAAAATATATATTGTAGGTTATATTAAAATAAAAACATGTATTGTAAAAGGCAGTCATTAATGACTGCTTTGGTGGTTCTAGGTGGACGGGATTATAACTTCCTTATGTTCGCGATCCTGCCTTTCAAACGTCGTCAGGGTATTTAATACATTTATTTAGGAAAAGTCATAAATGGACAACTGCATAACTTTAACACGCAGAGTAATTTAAATTTGAAAACCTCAAAAATGAAAACCGTCAAAATGACTGCCGTGGTCGTTCTAGTGTTAAGGCACAATAGGGGATGGGTGAGTTGACATGATATGACTGCACACTTAAGGTGTTATAAGGCACAACGCAAAGCTGTAATGCTATTCTAAAATGATAATAAAATAATAGAACTTTAGTTATAGATCATTGATTTTTGGAATAAATGTTAACTTGAACATTGTCAGATAATGTGTAGTTTGAAAAAACATGCTCTGAATAACTGTATTGACTGCTAAAGGCAGCGGTGTTATTGGGGGGATGGTGTGTTTCGTCTTTTCTACTTCGTCTTAGTTTTAAAAATTACTGCTATGCATACATTGTTAGCATTGTTAAGTGCTGCATCTTGTCGCTAAATTCAGTTTTCTGCTGTACGGTAGGTCATTTAAAAAGCAATTGATCCCAGCTCGCAGACTTATAAAGCTTGATATGCTGTACTGCTCTTTATCTTATTCCTGACCAGCATACAATTCCCAGAGGAGACTCGTTAACTCATCCTTAGAAAGTAAATAAAATGTAAATTTTACAATTTTCTTGAAGCCAGTTTTGTAGGATATTCACAGCCCATTCAGAATCTGTTGTGTTTTTTTTTTTTTTTTTTTTTTCGTTTCATTCAAGTTTGAGTTGATTCAGTTCTGGTTCCACTATTTCACTGTGCCATTTTTCTTTTAAAGAAATTTGAATTACTGGTCCTTTGTCTGGTTCAGGAAATTCATCTTCACACTATTCTTCAACAGTTTTTCCATTAAAACATAAAAAAGTTAAATGCTCATAGAATTAGGCCAGGTAAGTGGCGGATAAATTTGAATCAAAGGTGATGTGTCTGTTGAAAGGTTGTATGAAATTAAAATATGGCTGACAGAACGCAGCTAACGAAAATCAGAACAGGAATTTTCCAAGCAGTTTTATAATAAAAACGAAGAGCAAGACAATATTATCACTATAAGAAAATGTGTGTCAATTACTGCTTTAAAATCTCCAGTTCACAAACTATAGTGTGAATTGATGAACATGTCGTAAACTCTATTAACGTTGCCTTTTCTGCAAGTTAATACAAAACGTTCAGACCACCTCTTCCCGCAAAGGTAATAACGATTACATTTTCTAACGGACAAGATACTTTCGTGATGCTTCAAAAAGAATACAAATCAGTGGTTCATTTTTGGATTAGTAAACACTAGAATTCACAGTGAAAAAGAAAATCTAATAACTATAAAGTTACAGAACTAATTGGAGCTCAGAGAAAATCAACAATTTTGCACCACCAATGGTTACATACCTTGTGTTTTCATTGTATTCGTAGATCTGCACCTTGCCACCAACATTAACATTGTCATCGCTGCCAACAGCGATCATTGGAGAATGAGTACGGGAGCTGGTAATAAAAAAAAAAAAAAAACTCAGAAATGTGGATTTATAATTTAAACATCAAGAAAGTCCAAGCTAGCTTCTTACCACAAAGCAACTAGCCTATGAAGCAATAAAATTCACACTAGAACTTCAGCCCTCCTTTATCTAACTAATGTCTACTTGCTGAATCTGTAATTTAAGCACAGTGTAGTTTCTAAAGCTGGGGCGATGGTGTGTATTTTTTTTAGTTTTTTTTTTTTTTTACCATTGATATGGTTTCAAAAAAGAGAATCTATGACTTTCTAAATAAATGCATCGTCCCAGTATTCGTAATTTCTTTGAACTGTTTTATTAAAAGGTACCTCGTTTTTAACCTGTTAGGACAATCTCACCTGGAGGGGTTCCAGGAAATACAACTGCAGCTCAGCTTACAAGAAATTTCATGCTGCAGTGACCACTGACTAAGGTTCATTACATCTGGTGCCTCATATATTCTTACAACACCATCAGCTGAGCACGTTGTTAACATCAGCCCCATGTGTTTAGGAGCAAACTTCACATCCGTTACAGACGTCCTACTGTCAACAAGAGTGGTCCTTTTTATCTAGCAAGCAAACAAAAAGGTAATGTTAACAAACCATTTGGAGAATTTCCCAGAGTTGTAATGACTCGAGTCAATGACTTGACTTGGAATTAAAGTCTGAAATTTTTCGTGACTCGAATCATTGACATCAAATGACTCTACTTGACTCGAGTCCCTGCAAGCAAAGACTCAACTACTCAACTCATGCAAAAAAGTCTCCATCTGACTCGAGTCATTAGTCTTATGATAAAATCAATAACAAACATACCATTTTCAATACAGCCCCTCTAACACACGCAGTCATCGTGTCATTTTGCTAAGGAAATAGAAAACACCTTTCTAGCCTATAGCACCGTTCTGTGATCATAATGTCACAAGCAGCAGGGAGCCCTGGAATCAAAATGTGTAGGCGGGAACCAAAGACAGATTTCTGATCACTGATCACAAAAAATCCTGAGAAAAATAGTGATTTATGAGTTTTGACACAACAACATGGAGAGTACACTACAAGTACCTGCGGTGGTGGAGTTCGCTTTTAATAACTATACAGTCGACCGGGAGAGAAACAAGCAGGCTGCATCCTGCCAGCACTGTAAAGCAACAGTATGAATAAACTGCATTCAAAACATAGCTCTGGAAACTGCTACTAATTTATACCGGTAGGTTTTTACAGTTTTTCAACGGCTAAAATGAGAATCTGAATTAAACGGTGGTATTTTTCCAAAATGAGTAGGTTGTCGATATCGATATTTTAAAAAGTAAATAAATAAATAAATAAATAAATAATGCCAAGGCAAATTAAACAGCACGGCAGAAAAGCACTGATTAGGAGTTATTTTTCAGGTTTTGTTATTACACAAATAAAGGTAATGAATGCATCTACAACGTTTCTAATCTAAAAAGTAACATTTTGCCTAGGGAAAGCTTGAAAAGTTGATAATTTGGGAAGTATTTGGTGCTCACTATTCTCTTTATTTAATGTATGTACATATGGTTGTATGCATTTTATCTATTTATTTATGGACACCATATCTCAGTAATATCTCAACATGAAAATGCCACCAAATTTCCTTTCATTTGGTTAATGTATCTGAAACAAAACTATAAGGGGAAGTGTAAGTGTTGAAGTGAGAAAATATTAGATATGTTCTTTGTTTTGTGGCATCATTCATTACTAAACACCCAACCCAATTGAGCACAGAGAAAGGAGTCTTATACAGTGGCAAAACGTGCTTATAAATAGATCAAGAAATACCAATTCACTAAATAAAGACGAAAACAAAGCAGAAACTGGACTTTTAATGGTGAACATAAGTGGGGCAAGTATGACCACATTATTGCGCATCCTAATTTTGTATAACAGTTTTTTGTTTTTTTATGTATAGATTGCTAATCTCCTGTAAAACTAATCGGATTAAAATCAAGTTATCTTGGACTGTCAGAACTAATGACTCGAGCCAGATTGGTGACTTGACCAGTTTAGCACTCGGCTCGAGCTTGGCATGTCAAAGACTCGACTCGAGTCTTTACTCCCCAATGACTCGAGTCCCAATTTTGGTGACTTGTCACAACTCTGGATTTTCCTTTAACCCTTTGCGGTCCTATGTTGGACCTGGTCCGACATTGCAATTATTCCTATCAGGTCCAATGTCGAACCCTGTCCGACATCATCAAAAAGACTCAAACTGGTTTTTAGTCGTTTTTTCTCCGGAAAAAGCCGATAAAACCATTCAATGGCCGAGTGGGACTGACAGGGGTCGAGACAAGCCGAAAAAAAAAAAAAAAAAAAAAAAAAAAAAAAAAGGGCGTCTCTCATGAAGAGTCATACTTGCCCCTGGCATCAGATAGGGGCGGTCATAAGGAAACAAGCTGGCTGGTACTGCATCAGCGCTTGGAGAATATCACGGACATTTGCAGAGCTTTTTTTGAGATGTTACAGTAATAAAATAATGACTTGGATTGCATTATTGAGGCGTTTGGTGATAAAACGAGTGATCAGGAGATGATTGATCAGTATGTACGACTTATTATTATTATTTATTTCTTAGCATATGTGAAAGCTATAGCAATCGAAAGGGTGGGGCGGGGCTGGAGATACCTAGTGAGTGCTTTGTTGATATGTAGGGCCTTTTAAACCCGTTTGACTGTGGGAAAAAAAATACTTTTAAACAGCGCGTCTAAAATTAACTGCGCGTGTGAAAATAAATTGGACCTGACGCGCACTTAATAAATTGACTGCAAAGGGTTAAAACATTATTGTTAGATAAGAAGATGCGTGTTATCTTCCCTGTTTATTTAGTATATATATATATATATATATATATATATATATATATATATATATATATATATATATATATATAATTAGACAAACAGGCCAAATATTCAGTAGCAATTTACGGGAAACCAAAAGGATCTCGGTGACTTCATAAGGGGCATGATAAGAGCTTAATTAACTGGTTCATCCCTCAATGCAGAAGCTAATCTGACAGTGTCCTGGGTGTCCTGGAATGGGACAGTTGGGAGAAAGCCACCACTGTAAAGCACAAATATATCTAGACCATGACAGAGGTCACATTTTCTGTTCATGTGTTCCTGAAACGCATATGCCCAAAATTTTGCATCCCAGCCATCAAATACTAAACTATTGTTAACACAAAGGCTAATAAACTCCAGGGATGTGCATTTTGGTACATTTTTATGAACGTTTAAACTCTATGCCATTTATTAAACAATCTCTGTCTGTGTACAGATATACACATGAACACCGACACACTTTTTTCCTTGTTATATACCAACAGCAGACTGTTCGCATGACAACGAGACGGTATTCTAAGCACTGTTTGTTGCCTTCATCTATGTGTGTTTTCATATTTTTCTGCATTCCAATAACAGCATCGCCGTGTCTGTGTCTTAAGACTAGAACCATCACGGCAGTCATTTTGACGGTTTTTACTTTTAAAATTTAAAATTAGTCTTGAGTGTGTGAAAGACACGCTGTTGTCCGTTCTTGACTTTTCCTAAATACATGTATTAAATACGCTGATGGCGTTTGAAAGGCAGGATCTCAAATAAAAAAAAGTTATACCACGCACCAGCGACCCCTGTAGTCTGGCCAGGCACCCGAGGACTTGCCTGTAAGCTGCCCGACAGCTGCGCTGTCCTCCGACGCTGTAGCTCTTGGGTGGCTGCATGGTGAGTCCGCAGTGTGAAAAAAAGCGGTTGGCTGATGGCACACGCTTTGGAGGACAGCGTGTGTTCGTCTTCGCCCTCCCGAGTCAGCGCAGGGGTGGTAGCGGTGAGCTGAGCCTAAAAAATAATTGGCCATTCCAAATTGGGAGAAAATAATAAAAATTGGCAATGGCTAAATTTAAAAAAAAAAAATAAAGAAAGAAAAAGGGACCTGGCAATTTTCGTTTTGTACAAGAAATGCAACGGGAAAATATCAGGAGAGATTTCATTTTGAAGCAGAAACATTTCGATCAGAAAACTGCAAAGCAGCAGGCTGCAGCAAGCTCAACCTGGATTCCGTGGTGCACTGAGTGACACACACGCAAGAGAAAACATGTTACTTTCGTTTTAAATTAAAAACTACTTTAGTTTTTACAGTTCCCTTTCAATTCAAAAACAACCACCACCAACAATACTTTTTGGAAATACCTGCCACTGGTAGGTATTCTCTGAGCATTTTATATCAGAGCTGCCGATAAGCCACTCCAGGGAGTGATGTCCTCGGTCCCGCCTTCCGAGGGAAGGAACAGTCACTCCGCGGCGCTCACTTCTTTTCTTCTCACTGCAGTAAGGTACGGTACTAACCAAACCAGTTGCTGATTGAGTCTGTATGAAAGAGCTCTCTCTGTCTTTATTTCTGGAATTCCCCTGCATTATTTTGAAAATACACACAACACCACACACACCAACAACAACCAGAGAGACGCGGGTTTCTCCACCAGGACTTGCTGTTGAGTCGACTCCGCCATTTCTCAGGCCGCAAACTCTGTGCGCTGGCTTAAAAAAAAACAAAAAAAACAAAAAACACACACAACAACAACAACAACAACAACAACAACAACAACATGCAATAAAATTCTTCAGTCTACTCGCCTGGCATGGTGACTGACCCTTTTTCCACAGCTAGGCTGTTGTGTGAGTGTGTCTTTTCTTACTGCGCAGCAAAACAACAAACATGTGCCTCCTCCACCGGGGCCTGGTTCTACCTTGCCCTCGGTGCTTCGACACCCTCGGGACCTCAGAGCGTCGGTGCACGCGGTGCCCTTGGTACCCCATTTTTTAGACGTTCCTCGGTGCTTCGTCACCTTCAGAGCTTTGACGCACTGATGCCCTTACACCCCTCAGTGTAGGCGCCTCGGTGCCACAGAGCTTTTTGCACCCTCTGCACTTGAGCGCTCCAGTGTTGGAAGCCCTCTGTGCTTCAGCATTTTGGTGCCTCGAAGCGTCGGTACTGTCGCTGCTTCGGCGCTCCACTGATTGACACCCCTCAGTGTTTTGAAATGTCATGTGGCAGGAAGCTTCCTCCAGAGGACGGGCACCAATGTGTAAGGTGCCTGGGCATGCAGCATGCCTCCTCTTCATTGAGAGATGCCCCCTCCTGCGAAATCTGTGCAGCGTTCCAGCAACGGGTGCTGCGCAAGAGACTCGCCATGTTTATCAATCCGGCTTCCCCAGTAGGAGGTTTACAGCCAATGCAGAGTAACAGAGGCTCACTTTAAAAATGCTTATGCGGCGGAAGCGCAGGCCACGTGCCTGGCCAAGAAGGAAAGCCTCCTCCCGGGTTACCTAGATGGCATACTGCAATCGGCGCCCCTCCCTGAACCGGTGGCTTCAGAACTGCGCCTAGTATCTGGTACGCTGCTCCAGATTTCTGGCTGCCAAGGTCAGGCCCTGGGCCGGAGCCTGGCAAGCCTGGTAGTAGCTCGCTGTCAACTTTGGCTGTCCCAAGCAAGGGTCCCTGACGCGGACAAATCGGCTTTGTTGGACACGCCGACATCTTCCGGCAATACCTTCGGGCCAGCGGTGGAGGAGACACTAAAACGCTCCCATCGAGAACGCGAGGCGTCTCGGCAAGTAGCCTCGATGCTCCCTGTTGGAACATTTTATTTAGATATAAATGAATTTTTGGTCTTAGAATACAACTCACAGAATGGGCTAAAGATTAAGTCAGATTCTGGTTAAATTCCTAGTTAGACAGTAAGTTGATAAAGATCTTTCTTGGTCACTTTTGTCTTTGCTAGGACAAGGCTCCAAGACAATCTGAAATAGGTGTTGGCCTCTCCTTTGATGTCCAGTTCCAACAAGAAAGGCATTTGCCATTTAGGGTGGATACAGACTGGAGGGTTATAAAAACTAGCTACTTCAAAGAGAAACTGGATTGAAACAGATGCTTGGAAGCTAGGGTTAGGACAATAGACAATTAACAAAGTGATAAGAGATTTGTGTCTTTGTCTGATTGGTTTAAAGAAAAATCATGATGTCACTGAAAGACTGCATTTAAACTGAGAATACTGAAATGTGATTTGTATTGCTTTGATCCGTGCTTGGAGAGAGGATACCTGCAAACTGTTGTCACCATGTAACCTTTAAGATGTCTGGTTGCAACTTTTATCTTCAATAAACTATACTTATCTAGACTTGAAAGCAAGAAGCCAGCAACTTCTCTTTCGCTGCTTCTTTTATTGCTTATCACAACATTGAAATCTGTCTGTTCTATACTTGGGACATGATTCCCTGCATGTATTATAATAAACCTATTATTAATTGAAGAAAAGAACTTTGTACATTTTCTTAAGAAAAATCGGAACTCACTTTCTAAATCAACATCACTCCCTTCCCACGCTTGCAGGATAGAGCGAGACGCTGGCACCCACCCGTGGCACGCACGGTGACTAGGACAGTCCCGATCCCCACCGCTCGGCGACCTGAGGCATTGCCTTCAGGCCTCCGCGGCGACTAGCAGCCGAACCTACCTGCAAGGACGGGGGAGCGGCGGACGTTGGGTCCCAATGCAACAGCGCTCCCAGAGGCAGTTCCACCGCCACCCCAGACTGCCCCTGCAGCGGGCTACGCCACAGCCTCAGCAGCCTAAGCTGAGGCTTGCAGCCTCAGACCTATCCCTTTTCACACCAGCTGCAATATTGGCGCAACTGCACCTCGGACACCTGGGTGCTTGCCACCGTACACACCAGTTACGCACTTCAGTTCCCCGCAGGACTTCCTCCTTTTCGAGGGTTCACGATTACATCCGTGAGCGACCCTCTCCAGGTCTTGGCACTCAAACAAGAACTAGCCGCACTACTTCTCAAAACGAGCCATCCACCTTGTAGAACCCACCTCCCAAAAGGAAGGGTTCTACTTGAGGTATTTTCTGGTGCCAAAGGACGGTGGCCTTCACCCCATCCTAGACCTGAGACATCTCAACGGGTACTTGAAGGAGAGGAGGTTCCAAATGGTCACACACCGTCACATTCTACAGTCTGTCCGGCTGGGTGACTAGTTTACAACCATGGACTTAAAGCATATTTTCACGTTCCTATTTGTCCCGCGCACAGGAAGTATCTCTGCTTCACTTTTCAGGGATGCACCTTCGAGTTTTCCTTGCTGCCATTTGGCCTCTCCTTAGCCCTCCTACATGTTCTCAAAGTGCGTGGATGCCTGGACGACTGGTTGATTTATTCCCAGTCTCAGGAAGGAGCAGAGTGGCTCACACAGCGATCGAGACAGAGCATCTGTGGAGGTTGGGTCTCACCTTCAATGATGCCAAGAGCCAATTAGTACTGGTGCAAAACACGGTTTACTTGGGACTCCGGCTGGACTCCCTTGCAACGCGAGCCTACCTGTCAGACGACAGAGTAGCTGCTATACAGAACTATCTTTCCCTGTTCCAACAAAGCTCGACAGTGTCTGGCGTTGTGCCAAAGGTTACTGGGTCTGATGGCCGCAGCCATATCAGCCCTCCAGCTGGGGTTACTCCACATTCGCCCGCTTCAAGCGTGGCTCGGTACCTTCTGGCTGCACCCCAAGTGCGGCAAAAAAAGTCAGTTGACTGTGTCCCATGCATGTTGGGAAGCCCTATTCCAATTATGGGTCTGGCCCCTAAACGGGACCGTCTCTGCCTTAAGGCTTTCAGATGTGGTCGTAAGTACACTACAGAATGCTAGGGCAATGCTTACAAGTGGAGCCTACAAGTGGAGGTATTTTCAAGATTGGTGTCTGACCCACCTACATGGTCCTATCTATTGCCCTATAGCAGTTATCCTCCAATTCCTGCAAGAACTGCTAGAAGCGGGAAAATCCTCTTCTACGCTGAAAGTGTACCTGGCAGCCATATCCCTATTGACTGTGTTCCCAGGTGCCCATTTCCTGGCGACCCTGTTTTTAAAGGGCGCTCGGTTATGTCCACCTAGGAGGGACGTCGTCCCTGAATGGAGTTTAGACAATGTACTGGAGGCTCTCACTAAGGCCCTGTTTGAGCCCATTTACTCCATAGAGTTGAAACACCTTTCTATGAAGACAGCCTTTTTATTAGCCATCACCTCCGCCAAGCGGGTCAGTGAGTTATAGTCTCTGTCGGTGCACGGCTCCTGTATGCAAAGGTAACAGTTGCTCATGAACCCTGCATTACTCCCTAAGGTTACAGCTTTCCACTTAACCAGTGGAGCTAGAGGCTTTCCATCCCCCTCCATTTTCTTCAGAGGAGGATCAGAGACTAAACTACCTCTGCCCGGTTCGGGCATTGAGATGCTATGTTGACAGAATGAGAGCTCTGCATCAGTCTGACCAACTCTTTGTCTGCTATGGTGCAAGGATCCTGGGCCAAGCCCTCTCAAAGCAGCAGCTGTCTCATTGGATTGTGGACACAGTTTTAACTGCATATTCAAACACCGGCCTACCCCCAGCTAGGCGGGTGTCCCCACATTCTACAAGAGGAGTGGCTACATCGTGGACCCTCTTTACAGGAGCCTCACTATCCGACATATGTACTGCGGCTAGCTGGGCTACCCCGCATACTTTCACCAGGTTCTACCGACTTAATGTGGTAGATCCCTCTATACCTTCACTAGGCACAAGGGTCCTTGAGATTGCAGGCTTGCACCGCTAACCCTGGTTTTGCGGTTTCGAGACATCTCTCATCTGCTGTCTCTGCTCACGCTCCCTTGCAACGGCTTTGGTATACTTCCCAAAAGTATTGTTGCTGGTCATCTTCGAATTGAAAGGGAACATTAGGTTACAGATGTAACCCTTGTTTCCTGAAAGAGAAGACGACCACCAACCTGCGAGGTCGCATCGGTCACCTTCACGGGTTCGATGCAAAAGAGGAAGTGAGCTCCGCGGAGTGACCATCTGTTCCCTCGGAAGGCGAGACCGAGGACGTTACTCCCCGGAGGGGCCTACCGGCAGCTCCGATACAAAATGCTCAGTGAATACCTACCAGGGCAGGCATTTCCCAAAAGTATTGTTGATGGTCGTCTTCTCTTTCAGGGACGTTTTGTACGTACCTGTTTTACACCTGTTTACACACTAGTTTGTTTTGAAATGTTTATTTTATTATAGTTTTTCATTTTTTGAAGTAGTGCTTTATATGTGGTAAGTTAGAAAATAAACCATTTCATGTTTAATTGTTCATTTAAATACAGCATTTCATCTGCAGATGTTTGATATGATGAGCTTGAATGAAACTTTTGAGTTGTGTCCGATAGTTTGTCTTTCATTTTAATACTGATGTTGTTTAAAATGTACCGTCATAATGACTGCTGGTGACGGTTTTAGGTAGGAGTATAACTGCGGCGGTTCTAGTGTCAAGCGAAGATTCTTGAAATCTTTAGATCCACGTGTATATGCCTTTTTTTTTGCCCAGCAGCTCTTTCACACACTACAGAACAGTACATCTTGCCATCTCAATAAACAAGCAGCGGATGCTTCTTCTCCCATTCAAAATTATAAGAACGTATTTTTGTTTGTGTTTTTCTGCATTACTACTGTTTGCAACTGTTTTGTCACTGTAGTACTCATTCAGTCAGAAGTAGATGGCTGAGATGTAGATGAGCAATCTTCTTCTTGAGAATCCCCTGAAGATGCTGACTGCTTAGAAAAAAATTCCAATTGACAACTGACTTGCTATCAGTGTACACTCTGCACTAGGTATTCATTTTTGGCACACTTATTCAAGTTGACTGGCTCTATGGGATCTGTGGACCTGTGGAAATTGTTCACATATGACGAATTCACAATTAATATGCGCCAGACTGGGTTTATGCCAATCTGCTTAACTGTGCCAGACTCAGAGCCAGCAACAAAATTGATCACATTTTGTTGACTAAATAACCAAATCAAGGGAGGAGATATATACAGCTGCAAAAAAGAAATTATCCAACACATGAAACACTTAGATGACAAAGATGGAAGTTCAACCTGTCTCATGCCTACAGTAGAAACCTGTAACCAGATACAGACCGCTATGCTTGATAGTATGCCTGAGGAGGAGATTCATCTTGTGGCAATGGATACTGTAGACTGCCTTCCTTCCTTGCTGAAAAAATGGAAAGCTTATAAGGCTGACTGCAGTCGTACAGCTGGACTGCAAACTAGCATACGAGTGAAAATAGGCTGCATGCCACCACTTTTACAATTGCGCCTATTTGCTTTGTGCTGGAATAAAACGGTTGACCCCAATGGTTTCTTCCATTTGAAACTTGGACACTTGTGTTTTTGATATCTCCTAAATGACTGGGCAGATTTTGATAATTGGGCTACATTGGTAAGTTTTTTCACATTTCTACAATGTGTTTTTGTTTCATATGCATATGTTACCAAGAACAAATTGTCTGTTGCAAACAAGCTATTTCAACTACATTACCAAAGTAAAAATGTAATTCATTTAGACTTTTTTCAGTGCTTTTTCTCCATTTCTAGGCTCTGCCTCAACATATTTAAGTCTTTCTTACTTTTCCTTGGCAGTTCATCTCATACTATTTGATTTGGAAATGAATGTTATTTTGTCCATATGATTACTTAGGCTATTAATTTATTCATCGCCATGGTTTCAATGTGATTTGCTTTGTTGGGCACGCATAGCAAATGAAATGTACTTTTTTAAAACTCCTAAAACACAAACATATCAAGTTTTTGAAAATGAAACACAGTAGTTATTATTTTCTGTTCTGCCTACTTTTCATTGATATATCAAGTGAAAATGAAACACAGTAGTTATTACTTTCTGTTCTGCCTACATTGATATATTTGCTTTGAATGTTATTTTGTCCATATGATTACTTAGGCTATTAATTTATTCATCGCCATGGTTTCAATGTGAACTTTCGGCATAGCAAATGAAATGTACTTTTTAAAACACCAAAACACAAACATATCAAGTGAAAATGAAACACAGTAGTTATTACTTTCTGTTCTGCCTAAGTCATATCTAGTCTCAGATGACTCAATTTGCAATTTTGAAATACCCTATTTAGAAACAAATTAAAAGGTAGAAGCATTTAAAACAATCAAAACGTATATAAATCCTTCGCCATGTACTCGTATTACGCATACAGTAATAGTAATAATTCTAGCACAAATTAGTAGGTCATTATTTCAATGTAATATTTTTCAATTACATACTGTATTTCTTTTTTTAAAAACCCAATTGCTTGAACACAACATACTTACTGTATTTCGCAGGTCGATCTTTAAATCGGTACAAAATAACAAAGTATTTAAAATATAGATTAAACAGAGGATACTTAACTGTCTTATTACTAATATATTCATATTATGATTTAGTGTAAAATATTATCAACAATTTCATGTGGTCCATTTCAAAAGACATGTAATGTGAGGAAATGGCTATTAACTTGATCTATTTTGATATTTTTATACTGTTCTGATGTCTAAAAAGTAAAATTTAAATTTACAATACCGAAAGTCCACATTTGAAACCACAGTGATGAACAAATTAACAGCCTAAAGCCCAGCATACATGAGGAAGCATGTTTCCAGATGCCAATGTTTCCTTGAGTATGCTGGCTGTTTCTGTGTGTTCAGAAACCAGGAAACATGTTTCCTGGAGTAGACTTGGGGTGAGTTCAATAGGCAGAGCGCTCCAGAGCGTTACGTAAACGACCTGCACACCGAGAGTGCTTCGTAACGTTAGCTAACATTCCGAGGAGCTTACTCGTGGGCGTTTTAAAAATGTGGGCGACTGTGGTGTCATTTCCCCACATATTGGACTTTTTGACCAACATATCTGTGTGCATTGTTTTTTGTAAAAAAAAAAAAAAAAAACTTTAAACCTTTTTTTCGTGGCTGAAAGGGGACGTTCGATTAGGTACTTTTGCAGTGTTACATTACTATCGAACCAAAAGCACATTAAAAACAAAATAGTATATGTACTATAAGACTTAAATAATATTGGAGAGAAAAAAAAACAAAAAAAAACCTCGGTAGGACTTAAATTGTAAGACTTTGCAGAGGAACAGAAAAGGCAGATGCTGGAAATGCAGAAGGTTGCAAAACAAAGACACTAACTGCTAAAGTCATTCACATATCTATTTAAAGAATCGCTGAAGAAATAATTTCTTTGGAAAGTGCAATAGGGGCATTAAAACAGCAGATTTTCTGCACAATCTTCCATAAATTCATCCATAAACAATGCTAGTGCTGTATTTTCCACCATCTTGAAAGTTCTCACTTCGTAACACACTGTTCAACAAGAGCTAACTCATGTTACGTAGCGCCACGGCACAGTGCTCTGCCTATTAAACTCAGCCCTGGGTTCTACTTTGAGACATATTTTTAGGAAACATTTTGCCTTTGGCCAATCAGGAGAGACTCTGAGCATGAGTTCAATTGGTCATGTGACTTCTACAGACTTCTGCAGTCTACCGATGACTACATTAGTGTAATGTTTATGTTGTAGTAATTTCTGTTCAGCCTAGCAGTAGTTAACATAACGTTATGTAACAGAGTGTAGTTTATTTAAAATATTTAAGTTATACTTAAATGAAACATTTAATTTGTGCTGTGTTTACCGGTCACACATTTATTTAACTGAAACATTCATAAGAATTAGCATAGCAAAATAAGATAGTACTACTGGTGTTAGCCAGATGACAGGAGCATGCATTAATATTTATGTGAGCATTTAAGTGAAATAAAATTTTGAAAAACTTTAGGCAGATGATTCCAGTGCGGTCTGTTAACATTTGGTTAATTAAACCCGACTTTCTTTTGAACCAGCCGCACCTTCTATGAGGTTTTAATGTAAATTTTAAGTACAGCACCACTCAGTGCAATAAGGCTTTTATCCATTTTGAAGTGTGTGCAGGAATGGCAGCAGTGTGGAGTAGTGGTTAGAGCTCTGGACTCTTGACTGGAGGGTTGTGGGTTCAATCCCAGGTGGGGGACACTGCTGCTGTACCCTTGAGCAAGGTACTTTACCTAGATTGCTCCAGTAAAAACCCAACTGTATAAATGGGTAATTGTATGTAAAAATAATGGGATATCTTGTAACAATTGTAAGTAGCCCTGGATAAGGGCGTCTGCTAAGAAATAAATAATAATAATAAAATAATAATAATAATAATAATAATAATAAATAATAAATAATACACGTGCTGCTTGAAAAAGTTTCCCCGACAATGTTTCCTGATAATGTTTCCTTGACAATTTTTGAAGAAACATGTTTCCTCATGTATGCTGGGCTTTAGTAAAACACTTGTACGGTAGCCTATTCTCGAGCTTAATTAAAAAAAAAAAAAAGTTAATAGAAAACCAATGGGCATTTAACCCCTTGTTGTCGACACACTTTAAAAATCGATCATATTTGATCAATGACAAAACACGTCATATCTCAGTCGTCCAACCAGCAATCTTTTTTTTTTTTTCTGTGTGGGTTGTAGCCATGACTACGGCCCGTGTCATCATACCACTGGTTTAGGGCTAGGTTGGGTGGGACATAAAATATTTTGATTACAAGGACGAGTCACTGCTGGCGCCATTACGACTGAGTGCCCAGTGGATTGGAAGTTCTCCGGTTCTACAAATTCCAAGAGTGCTAATCAATACATTATATAAAACAGTAAGTACTTCAAATTAGCCTTTTTTTGTAAGTTTTATTTTAAACTTTATGGGCCCTATTTAGCAAATATGTGCACATCCACTATCGCTAGGGCAAAAATGACTGCATTTGCAAAGCGCTGCGATAGGTCACGAAAACATGATTTAGAAGTCGGGTCTCACGCATAGCATAATGCACCTCAAATAGTGAATCATGCGCCCAGCCAATCAAAGCATAGTGGGGGGTGTAAGGTTACAACCAATAAGGATTCAACATTTCCTTTAAGAGCACCTGTGCATCTGCGATAGCGAACGGAGGGTATTTTGAAACAAAAAAAAAAAACACAAACAGAACACAAGTGCCTCAAGCAAGGCTACATTTTTTTTTTTTTTTAGCAGTCGGGGGGGACACAGTGTATACTTACAAAATAAAAAAGTAAATTATAAGCAAAATTAAGTTACATAATTTTTTTTTTCTGTTTCACTTGCTGAGCGAGCAAAAAATTTAGAAATCAGGAGTTTTCCTTGTTAGGCATGTATAGCTAACCTTTGAACCGTGAGCACCTTTATTATAAATGCTGCCTTTATTATAAATGCTTTCCTGTTAAATATACTGACAGTACGCATTTGTGTCTTATACAACAATAACCAAGTCTGCATGCGTACCTGTGAACCCCTGTCTAAAAGGCTTTGTCTGACCTGCCTGGCTCTTGCAGCATCTGCAACCTCCACACTGGTGCTTCAAGTTCCTTTAAACCCTGTAAACCTTGTTCCTCTAAATTCAACATCCATTACGGAGAGCTATAGTGTGTAAAACACAACAAGCCAGGATGATACTGCTAACCTTCTGGAGGAGTGTACTGTAGTGTTCCGCCAGAAACATCCAAACATCGGAATCACATTTTGAGGATTCCAAATGTTCGCTCAATTCCAGTAAGAGCACATTTAGAGGTACAATTATACCTTCGGCAGGTGTCGTGGGCTTGAGCAGCGTCTCAGTAGCCACCGCTTCAGTGGATACCCGTTGTCCCCTTAACCCTTTGCGGTCCATTTATTCAGCGCGTCTCAGGTGCGTCAGGTCGAATTTATTTTCACACGCGCATTTATTTTAGACCCACTGTTTAAAAGTATTCCCCCCCCCCCCACAGTAAAACAGGTTTAAAATGCACTGCATATCAACAGGACACTCAGTACTGCATCTCCAGCCCCACCCCACCCCTTATTCGCTGTATTTTTCACATACCTCTTCATAGTCGTGCATACCGATAAATAATCTCCTGATCACTCGTTTTATCACCAAAATCCTCAATAATGCGATCCAAGTCATTATTTTATTACTATAACATCTCAAAAGGCTCTGCAAATGTCTGCGATATTCTTTGAGTGCTGGATGCAGAAGCAGCTATCTTGTTTGTTTATGTCCGTGTTATCTCTGTGGTGCCGGGGCTATCTGTATTGCTCAGATACGCCCCTTTTTTTTCGGCTCCTATCGGTCTCACTCGGCCATTGAATGGTTTTCTCAGCTTTTTCCGGAGAAAAAACGACTAGAGACCTGTGTTTTACGTCTTTTTGATGATGATGTCGGACAGGGTATGACATTGGACCGGAAAGGGAAAATTGTAATGTCAGACTTGGTCCGACATAGGACTGCAAAGGGTTAAACCAGCCTCTCAGACTGTCACACCAATGAAATGCAGCTGCCACCTGCAAATTAGTGTGGAAAAAAAAGTCATGAGCCGAGCAACGATAGTTTGCATACATATCTGTGATGTAGTTGTTTGCATCACAGATCACACACTACTTGCACATTAACAGAATAGGCCCCCTTAGAATTTACATAGAAGTTCTATTCTGTGTTGGTGCGTGTACTTGTGCTACAGGCAAAACGGTGTGCTCTCCACACGTCTCCTTCCAGGTCAGCCTGAAAATGTTGGCAGATGTCAGTGATTGTTTGTCTGTTGAGGCGAAATTGCTGCATACATTGTGTCAGACAGGCGCAGAAAAGACAGATGACTTAAGTCTCCTCCTCCACTCTTTGTCTGGCCACGTAGAAATAACAAAAATAACAATTACTATTATTATTATTATTTACTTTTTTCTTAGCAGACACCCTTATCCAGGGCGACTTAAAATTGATACAAAATCACAGTACAAAGTATCACATTAATTCAGTGTGCACTCCATATTTCTTTTATTTCTCTTTTTCTCTCTCATTTCTGCTTCCCTAGTAGTTTCATCGGTATTTATAGTAGACACGTAAGAACATAAGAACATAAAAAAGTTTACAAACGAGGACGACTTCCGGTGACGCGCGCCGCGAGATGGTCGCACTTCATTAAGCTCCTGACTGTTAACCCCTATCTACGTTTTATACTTAAATTTATTTTGCCTAAAGACTTCTTTTTTCTTAAATCCTGTTTAATGATGGCAGCAAACAAGAAAAACACTGCTTCTCCGCAAGGGCAAACGTTTTAAGTCCTCTGCTTTGCCTGACGATGTGGCCTCGGTGATATCGCAAGCAATCGCCGCTCAACGAGATTCAATGCGCTGCATGGTAGCTGACATGTTGTCCGAGGCCTTGGGGACTGCGCTGGGCCCGGTAAAGGATTACATGGCTGAAAACTGAGACATGCTTCGATCACTTAAAGAAGATATCACCACTCATGCTAAAAACATGGAGAGGGTATCTGCTAAAGTTGAGATTTTGCTAGGCAATCTTCGTCAAATAAAAAAGGACACCAACCATTGTCTCTTCCAGATTGACAAATTCCAAATGAAAATTAACGATTTGGAAGACAGATCATGGCGAAACAATATTAGGTTGGTAAATTTACCATCGGGCATTGAGGGTGACCCCATTCGTTATCTGCAGAAGATGCTGCCTTGCTGGATCCCGGACCTCGCTTTGGCTGCTCCTGGGCTTATTGAGATCGAAAGAGCTCACCGTGTTTACTCAAACCACTCAAGCAACTCAGACAAGCCCACGACGCTGTTGTTTAGAGTTCTTCGTTATGCTGATCGCCAGGCTATTCTACAGGGTGCCCAAAAGCGCAGCCGTCCCTTGCAGGAGGCCGCCGTTTGGGCTTCTATGCTGACTACAGCCCGGCAACAGCCCAGAGCAGGAAATCTTTACGGGGTTAGAGCCAAACTTGGCAGAAGGGCATGGATTCCTTTTAATCTACCCGGCAGTCTTGAAGGTCACCCACAGAGGCGATAAGCTATCCTTTGATTCACCAGGAGAAGTGGAGGATTTTTGGCTGGCTTGGATCCTAAACCCCGATGGCTGTAATTGCTCGAAAGTCTTTGCAATTTCAACCGGATATTACCGAGGAGGTCCCTATGCACGGCTCATAAGGAGGGATGAACAGGATAAGAATTGTTCTATTCTGAACTGCAAAGTGGAGCGGTACTGTACAGCACTGTATTTCGGGTTTACGCTTTTTTTTTATTGTAAATATCTGCAATACCTGTTTTCAGCACCTCTATTTTTGTTCTGAACACAAGGGAGACGGCTTTAGAGGTTTTCTCCTGTGTTTTTATTTATTTATTTATCTATTTATTTTTATTTATTTTTTTATTGTAAATATCTGCAATACCTGTTTTCAGCACCTCTATTTTTGTTCTGAACACACGGGAGACGGCTTTAGACGTTCTCTCCGGAGTTTTTTTTTTTTTTTTTCTCTCCCCAGTATTATTATTATCGTTTATACACGTGCTGTTCGGAAATAGTAAGGAGACATGAGTACCACTCTATAGTTCTATACCCTTCTTAAAAATAGCACAATTGTTTTCCTATTTACAAATGTTTTATTGCTTTATACTGGAATCAAAAGGGATGGTTCAAAACCCTTTTTTATTATTATTATTATTATCGCTAATTGTACAGTTCGCTGTCTGATCTTGTGTAAGGCGACATTTATTTTTTCTCTTGAATCCACTACTATTGTAAATTGTACTCGATACAGCAGAAACTGTTGCAATGTTGAGGAGACAGATTTAATTTCTATCAGCAGTAATAATTAGCTTCTAGTTTTGCTGCCCTTCTAATGTACTAATCTCAATTCATAAGGATGGTTAATGCAGTTTGCAATATCAGTTTGAAGGGGTACAGGTGTTTGATGTTTGATGCTTGACATCACATCGTGTTCGTCACAGATGTTTGCTACAGGGGGAAAAATGGGGATGGGGGGGGGTTACATGGGTTTCCACTTTATCTGTTTCTTTACCATAAATGTTCTTGTGATCTTTCATACTTAGAAAACTTAAACACATGCTGTGCCCAGTCTTGAATGTTTCAGATCCTCTCATGGTGCTTGGAATACTTTGATAATGGCTAATATTACAGTTTTATCCCTCAATGTTAGAGGGTTAAACTCGCCATTCAAACGCACCCGGGTCCTGGATCTCTTACGAAGGAAAAATGTTGACATAGCTCTTCTACAGGAGACACATTTAAAGCCAAAGGATGCACCTCGACTCCAGAATAGTAGATATAAACTAATAGTTGCTTCTGGTGATGGCTCTCGAACAAAAGGTGTATTAATACTAATGAAACGAAACATAAATCTAACATTTGAGAGAGTCAGCTCTGATCACAGTGGCAGATTAGCGTTCTGCTCTGCCTCCATTCAGGGTAAGAAAGTGGCGTTTGTCAGCATTTATGCACCCACCATTTTTGACCCTTTATTCTTCCCATGGCTTACCAAAGAACTATTACCACTGACAGAGTATTCACTGATTGTGGGGTCTGATATGAACACCTTTTTCGATTCCAAATTAGACAAATCCAATATCTCTATCTCTAATGCACAAGCATCGGCCTCTAAGGCACTCAGGCATTTTTCTAAAGATTTAAATTTAAATCGACCTATGGCGTACACAAAATCCAACGGCAAGGGATTATACATACTTCTCTTATCATAAAACGTTTACAAGGATCGATTATATTCTTTCCTCCCCTGAACTAAACCCTTTAACTGGGGAACGAGTTTCTCCCCGTAGTCTTTCAGATCATAATGCAATTTTACCCACTTTCAATTTAGCATCGATCCAAAGTAAACTGGCCAGGTGGAGATTTAATATTACACTTCTCCAAAATGACGAATTTCTCTCACAACTTAAACCCAAACTGATTGAATTTATTAACTTTAACAAAGATTCGGTTTCTGACCCAGCACTGGTCTGGGCAGCTATCAAAGGTTTTGTACGCAACAATGCGATTTGGTTTTCCTCTCATCTTAAAAAATCTAAATTACAGTTAATTTCCCAATTAGAGCTAAGTTGTAGTAAACTGAAAAAGGCCCTGAAATCTAAATTACACCAGGGATACTGAACTTAAATTAAAGGCAGAAAAGGCAGAACTTAATAATCTATTAAGGCAGCGAGTCGAGTTTCTTATGCATATCACCAAACATAAGTATTACTCTGAGGGAAGTCGGCCGAGCCGCCTCCTTGCCCTAACTCTTAAGCGTCAAGAAGGCAGATGCAATATTCAATCGATTAACTGCCCGGTGAAGGGCCCTACTTCAAACCCAAAAGATATTAACAAAACATTTAAATCCTTTTTTGCAAAATTATACTCCTCTGACAAACAGCTCTCCCCTGACCACTGCCAAGCCTTCCTAGAGGATTTGAATATTCCTAACATCTCTTCAGAGGAGGCAGAGCAGCTAGACTCTCCAATCTCAATAGATGAATTACATCAAGCTGTAAAAACCACTAAAAAAGGCAGCTCCCCTGGGATTGATGGTTTGCCAGCTGAGCTGTATCTAGCTTTGTGGGATACTCTGGGCCCAATCTGGTTATCCACCATAAATTCTGCAATCGCAAGGGTCATTTTCACAGAGACTGTAATACTGCCCTAATCACATTGCTCCCCTAAACCCGCAAGAATCCCCAGGAATGCGCAAGTTACAGGCCTATTTCCTTAATCAATGCTGACATGAAAATGTACGCTCGGGTTATTGCTCGCCGTTTGGAGAAAGTTATCAATGGTTTGATTAATCCTGACCAAACCGGCTTTTTTAAGGGTCGATTAGCATCCGACAATATCCGTCGCTTATTACATGTTATTGCTGAAGCTGAAAAACTGAATTCACCGAGTGGGCTTTTATTTCTCGATGCTGAAAAAGCTTTTGACCGTTTGGAATGGCAGTATTTATGGTGCGTTTTAAAGAAATTTGCTTTCGGTCCAAATCTTATTAGAATGATACAAGTTCTGTACTCTAACCCTTCCGCAAGAGTTTCCACGGGTGGAAGCCTTTCAGACTTATTTAGTATCTTTCGTGGATCCAGACAAGGGTGCCCTCTCTCCCCTCTACTTTTTGACTTGTCACTAGAGCCCTTAGCCCAATTTATCCGACAAAGCTCCTTAGTTTCACCGGTGAAAATTGGATCGTCCTGCCACTCAATTTCACTATCCCGATTACACACTTTTATATGTGTCTGATTTAGAGCGCTCTCTTCCAAATATACTTCAGATTTTTTGAAAATTTTTGGCTTAATAGCTGGTTACAAAATTAACTGGTCAAAATCAGTGTTAATGCTACTCAACGCGGAGGCAGGCAGAGTTAATATCCCCCCCATCATTCCAGTCTCACATCAAGTAACTTATTTGGGCATTGAGATACATCCCTCCATATCAACAATTGCTAAAAATAATTAAACAAAAGTGCTAAAAAAAAAAAAATTGAGGGGGATTTGAACAGATGGATGCTTCTACCAGCTTCAGTTCCTGCCCGTATTGCCTCGATTAAAATGAATATTCTCCCCCGTATTAATTTTATTAGTTCAATGCTCCCATTGCCTCCACCAGTGGGCTACTGGTCAAAACTTAATTCCTTGTTGAGAAAATTCGTCTGGAATGGTAAACACTCTCGGATTAAATGGTCTTTATTACAACGCAGTAAAAAAGCACAAAGGCGGTTGGGCCTGTCCAAATTTTAAATTTTATCACTGGTCTTTCTTACTACGTACACTAAACCACTGGATGAACCCAACTATGCAGGCATCTTGGAAGGAAATAGAACAGGAAATATTATCCACAATTAGAATACAAGATATACTGTTCTCTGGCCTTACTTACAAAAAGGTGTTCCTGCACTATGGCCCCATAATCGCTTACACTGTGCAAACTTTCCGGCAGTGGAAAGAACTTTGGGTCTTAATATTAAGTGGCACAGACACTCGCCCATTTGGAACAATGTTAATATTTTATCTGGTGGTAAATCCCTTTCCTTGGACTCCTAGGCCCGGAGGGGTATAAACGTGTTGAACGATGTAGCCGGTCAGGAGTCTATCCTAGAGTTCCAGGACCTAGTTTCTCGCTATAGTATCCCTAGCACCTCTTTGTTTTTTTATTTTAGACTGAGATCTGCTTTAAAAACATATGGGGTTCCCTGGGGCTCCAACTTAATCCGTCACCCAGTAGTGTATTGAGTCCTGGGGGCAGCACCTAAGGGCTTAGTCTCCCATATATATATATATAAGCATCTCACCGCACACTCCCCTGCCCCCCTCTCTTGTTCAAAACTATGGGAGAAGGATATAGCGCAATGGGGGTGAGGGAAATTTTTCCAGTGTCTTTCTGTTCACTTTGTATATAAATTTTCAATAAAAACTTAATTACAAAAAAAAAAAAAAAAAAGTTTACAAAACGAGAGGAGGCCATTCAGCCCATCTTGCTCGTTTGGTTGTTAGTAGCTTATTGATCCCAGAATCTCATCAAGCAGCTTCTTGAAGGATCCCAGGGTGTCAGCTTCAACAACATTACTGGGGAGTTGGTTCCAGACCCTCACAATTCACTGTGTAAAAAAGTGCCTCCTATTTTCTGTTCTGAATGCCCCTTTATCTAATCTCCATGTGTGACCCCTGGTCCTTGTTTCTTTTTTCAGGTCAAAGTCGTCCCCTGGGTCGACATTGTCTATACCTTTTAGGATTTTGAATGTTTGAATCAGATCGCCGCGTTAGAGTTTAATATTTACACCTATGGTCGTGTTACAGACTTGGCAAAAAAAAGTAGTTTTAGAATTAGTAGAACCGTTAGTTGGCCAGGGTTACAACCTTTGGTTCAATAACTTTTATCCGTCTCCAGCATTATTGGTGGAACTAAATCAACTCAATGCATGTGGCACATGTAACACCAACCAGCGAAATTTTTCTGCAGTAACAAAGGATTATAAAACCTGGGAGCGTAGGAGCAAGCGTGGGGATATGCGATGGCGTAGAATCGGACAGTTACTTGCCTCTCATCTTTCCACAGTGCTAACCACTCGACCGAGGTGTCCAGCTGGTTTGGAAAGATAGTGTTTGGAAGAGACAGGTGGTGTGCCAGCCAGCCACCATACATGATTATAACCAATTTATGGGTGGGGTTGATAAGTCTGACCAAAAAAGAACTGGCACTTACCACGTTTTAATGAAGCCTGTGAAGTGGTGGAAAACTCTTTTCTTCCACTTTTTAGACATCGCGATTTAATAGTTTTCTGCTGTTCCAGGACTGGAAACGTAGTCATCCAGAAGCTGGAAATTCATCACATTTGGCACACCTTACTTTCAGAGAACGCCTGTGGTCGCCAGCTAGGATGTATAAATATAGATAATGCAGTTCCAAATTTACAAACCGCCTGTACAAACCGACACCCTCTCGTCTTTTCACACTTTCCAGAATTGCTGGCTTTGCTACCGCAGAGATAGAAAAGCACAAAAGTCCTGGATTGTTTGCATGGCACCAGAATGCAACGGAAAGACGCTTTGCCTAGTTAAAAATCGGAACCGTTTCCAAAATTTGGCACTCGTCCGAAGGTGATTCTTTCCGATAGAAACATAAAAAAGTAGGCCTTCATACAAGTGAATAGGGTGCTTGTTCAGAACTGGGCAGACACATGGCAAATGACATTTAATTAGAGAAAAATGTAAAGTATTGCATGCAGGCAATAAAAATGTGCATTATAAATATCATATGGGAGATACTGAAATTGAAGAAGGGAACTATGAAAAAGACCTAGGAGTTATGTTGACTCGGAAATGTCTTCATCTAGACAATGTGGGGAAGCTATAAAAAAGGCCAACAAGATGCTTGGATATATTGTGAGAAGCGTTGAATTTAAAATCAAGGGAAGTAATGTTAAAACTCTACAATGCATTAGTAAGACCTCACCTAGAATATTGTGTTCAGTTCTGGTCACCTCGTTACAAAAAAGGATATTGCTGCTCTAGAAAAGTGCAAAGAAGTAGACAAAAGCAATATGGACAGCGAATCAAAATCCGGGTTTAAAAGGCATGTCGTATGCAGACAGGCTAAAAAGAATTGAATCTATTCAGTCTTGAACTAGAAAAAGAAGACTATGCCCCTCAGGACAGAAAGGACTTGTAAAAACCAATGTTTTAAATAAAAATGCAGAACAAGATGGTAAGGGACAAGCTGATCTGATTCAAACATTCAAAATCCTAAAAAGGTATAGACAATGTCGACCAGGGGGACTTTTGACCTGAAAAATCTGTAAAATGACAACCAAAACAAGGACCAGGGGTCACTGTATAAAATGGGAAAATGAAGATTAGATAAAGGGGCATTCAGAACAGAACATGGAGGCACTTTTTTTACACAGAGAATTGAAAATTTTTGAGGGTCTGGAACCAACTCCCCAGTAATGTTGTTGAAGCTGAAACCCTGGGATCCTTCAAGAAGCTGCTTTTTTTGATGAGATTCTGGGATCAATAAGAAAGAAATACCAACAACCAAAAATGTTTTTTTTACACAGAAAAATGGGCTGAATGGCCTCCTCGTTTGTAAACTTTTATGTTCTTGTTGTTCAATTTCATCATCATGCTAACCTTATTGCATGTTGCCGTACACTTTTCTTATTGCATGTTGCCCAGCGTTTTCTTATTACCTCACTGTTTTCTTATTGTATGTTTCATCTTTGCTGCATGTCTTTTTCTGATAAACTGAAGCTCAGAGCAGCTGATTCAAATTCGCCGCCGCTCTGAGACATGGAGAACACAACAGAACACAACAAAGCGAGGCAGTTCCTTCTAGCGACAGCATGTGGAAGAGACAGCGTGAGAGAAGTAGTCGTGGAAAAGTACAGAGCAGTTAGAAGCAGTTGGAAAGCAGGTTGACAGCTGCAGAAGCTAAACTAAAACTAAACTTCCAAAAAAAAAAAATTAAAAAAAAAAATTAACATGGTCTTCAAGCCAGTAATCTGCGACACCTGTATGATGTGGGAAATCCGAGAAAACCCAGCAGAACTCAACCAAGTGTGTGTAAAGTGCCGCATGATCCAGGACTTGCTTAAACTATTAAGTTTGCTAGAAATGGAGCTGCATGAAATGAGACAGCAACAGGAGCTTGAGGAGCTGGCACACCCACACCCACACCACACCCACATGGAAGTCAGCACCCTTAGCAGACTGAAAGCCACCAGGGAGATGGAAGAGAGTCGAAACAGCTGGGTTCAGGTAGGCAGAAGATAAAGGGGCATCCAGAAGTTGCTTAAAAGGAAAAAAAAAGAAACTTCTTATGTTCTTGTTGTTCAATTTCATCATCACTAACCTTTATTGCATGTGCTATTAATTTTTCTTATTGCATGTTGTCAAACACAACCACCAGAAATTAAAACATCCAACAAATTCGAGCCACTTCAAAATTTAGATGATCAAAACCAATGTCAAGACAATGAAAGAAACAACATCCAGGACCCTATAAACAGTGCTGGCCAGGCAGCAAAAAAGAGAGGTCATGATTGTTGGGGACTCCATATTGAAAAACACAGCAAGTTCAGTTCGCAGTTTGGACCCTCTTACAACAGTGTGCTGCCTTCCAGGAGCCTCTGTCACACACATTACTGAGAATGTGGACAGGCTCCTAGAACGAACAGGAGACGACCCAGTAGTAGTCGTCCACATTGGTACAAACAACATTGGAAGAAACAGGCCAAGATCTCTACAAAACAAATTCAGAGAGCTAGGAAGGAAATTAAAAGACAAGACCAAAACTGTGGTATTTTCTGGGATACTGCCGGCACCTTGCAAAGGACCATATGGACAGCTGGAAACACAAAATCAAAATGCACAGCTGAAATCGTGGTGCACACAGGAAGGCTTCACCTTTCTTGAACATTGGAGCACATTCTACAACAAGGACTATCTATATAGGTGGGACGGACTGCACTTAAACAGAAAGGGAACCAATCTACTCGGGAGAAAGGATCCTTGAGGAGGTCCAGAAGCATTTAAACTAGAAAGGAAGGGGGGAGAAAACAAAAAAACAGAAGGGAGACCACATCAAAACAAGGACAACAACTCAGGTAAGACAACTATTAAATGTAATTCTTAATGCTAGAAGTCTCAGAAACAAAATGTTAGAACTTGAAGCTACTGCACTAACAAGTAACTACGATGTGATAGGTGTTACAAAAACTTGGTTGTCTGAGAGTGATGGAGACGAATATAATATTAGTGGGTACACACTGTATAGGAAAGACAGGCAGGACAGAAGAGGCGGAGGAGTAGCGCTATACATAAGAAATAGTCTTGAAGCCCAGGTGTTAAATCTGGACAAAGAAAACAACGCCAAATCAATACGAGACAGAATAATGGACAAAAATTCAAAAGGGCATAATAATAGGAGCATGCTATAGACCACCAAATTCAGACACTGAGCAAAATAATCTGTTATACAATGACATTCGAAATGCGTGTAGAAAAGGAGAAGCTTCAACTTCCCCCGTCTAAAATGGGAGAACCGGTGGGGAAGCACGATGGACGAAATTGAAATGGTGGAAATGACAAATGACTGCTTCCTAACACAATTTGTCAAAGCACCAACTAGAGGGGAGGCATGCCTTGATTTAGTCTTTTCAAACAATGAAGACAGAATAACTAAAACAGAGGTCAGGTTTACAATTTTAGAAAAGCAAACTATGAAGGTATGAAACAGAGACTAACAGAAGTAGATTGGAGTAAAATAGAGAAAACATCCACAAAAAAAGGATGGCTTTTTAAAAATGTAGTACTAGAGGCGCAAAACAAATACATCCCAAAGGTAGACAAATCTAAATCTAAAACAAAACGGCCAAAATGGTTTAATAGATCAATTAAAAAAAATATTCAGTGAAAAAAGGCACTTTACAGAGCATTTAAAAGGGACCAAAAACAAAAGTACACAGAAAGATTACTTGGAACTGCAAACACAAGTCAAAAAGGAAGTTAGAAAGGCCAAGAGAGAGATAGAAATCAATACTGCTAAAGGGGCTAAAACCAATTCCAAAATGTTTTTCCAATATTATAACAGCAAGAGAACATTCAAAAGAGGAGGTTAAATGTCTAAAAGACACAAATGGCAAAATCATAGATGAAGAAAAAAAAACAGCAAATATATTAAATGATTACTTTTCACAGGTTTTTACAAAGGAGGACACGGACAACATGTCCCACATGTCGACCTGTTCCTATCCAATTTTAAATAACTTTAGCATAACAGAGGCAGGAGTGTTAAAGGGACTAGGAGCTCTTAAAACAAACAAATCCCCTGGGCCGGATGAGATCCTCCCAATAGTACTCAAAGAAATGAAAGAAGTTATTTACAAACCGCTAACCAAGATCATGCAACAGTCTCTTGACACAGGGGTTGTACCGACAGACTGGAAAATTGCAAACGTAATACCGATCCACAAAAAGGGAGACAAAACCGAAAGAGGTAACTACAGATCAATAAGCCTGACTTCTATTAAACTTATGGAAACTATAATAAGATCCAAAATGGAAAATTACCTATATGGTAACAATATCCTGGGAGACGGTCAGCATGGTTTTAGGAAAGGGAGATCGTGTCTAACTAACCTGCTTGATTTTTTTGAGGATGCAACATCGACATTGGATAATTGCAAAGCATACGATATGGTTTATTTAGATTTCCAGAAAGCTTTTGACAAAGTCCTGCATAAAAGATTAATTCTCAAACTGAATGCAGTAGGGATTCAAGGAAATGCATGCACATGGATTAGGGAGTGGTTAACATGTAGAAAACTGAAAGTACTGATTAGAGGAGAAACTTCAAAATGGAGCGAGGAAACCAGTGGTGTACCACAGGGATCAGTATTAGGTCCTCTGCTATTCCTAATCTACATTAATGATTTAGATTCTGGTATAGTAAGCAAACTCGTTAAATTTGTAGACGACTCAAAAATAGATGGAGTGGCAAACACCGTTGCAGCAGCAAAGGTCGTCCAAAACATGGCAAATGACATTTAATAGAGAAAAGTGTAAAGTATTGCATGCAGACAATAAAAACGTGCATTATAAATACCATATGGGAGATACTGAAATTGAAGAAGGGAACTATGAAAAAGACCTAGGAGTTTATGTTGACTCAGAAATGTCTTCACCTAGACAATGTGGGGAAGCTATAAAAAAGGCCAACAAGATGCTTGGATATATTGTGAGAAGCATTGAATTTAAATCAAGGGAAGTAATGTTAAAACTCTACAATGCATTAGTAAGACCTCACCTAGAATATTGTGTTCAGTTCTGGTCACCTCGTTACAAAAAGGATATTGCTGCTCTAGAAAGAGTGCAAAGAAGAGCAACCAGAATTATCCCGGGTTTAAAAGGTATGTCGTATGCAGACAGGCTAAAATAATTGAATCTATTCAGTCTAGAACAAAGAAGACCACGCGGCAATCTGATTCAAGCATTCAGAATCTTAAAAGGTATAGAGAATGTCGACCCAGGGGACTTTGACCTGAAAAAAGAAACAAGGACCAGGGGTCACAAATGGAGATTAGATAAAGAGGCATTCAGAACAGGAAATAGGAGGCACTTTTTTACACAGAGAATTGTGAGGGTCTGGAACCAACTCCCCAGTAATGTTGTTGAAGCCGACACCCTGGGATCCTTCAAGAAGCTGCTTGATGAGATTCTGGGATCAATAAGATACTAACAACCAAACGAGCAATATGGGCTGAATGGCCTCCTCTTGTTCTTCTTATGTTCTTATGTTCAACCTCTCTAAATCTGACCTCCTTTTCTTTCCCTCCTCTTCCTCCTCCCCCTCCAATCTATCTCCATTCTTCTGGAATCTACCACACTCTCTCCCTCCTCCTCAGCTAAGAACATTGGAGTAACCCTGGACCCCTGCCTCTCTTATTCCCAGCACATCTCCACCCTGGCACGCACTCACCGATTCTTCCTGAGCTACATACAAAGAATTCGATCCTTTCTCACCAACTACGCCACCCAGCTTCTGGTCCAGGCCCTGGTACTCTCCCGCCTAGACTACTGCAACTCCCTCCTGGCTGGCCTCCCTGTGTCCGCCACCCGTTCGCTCCAGCTCATCCAGAACTCCGCTGCTCGCCTGTTGTTCTCCCTGCCTCGCTTCTCCCACGCAACTCCACTGCTCCGCTCACTCCACTGGCTCCCAATCACTGCTCGCATCCAGTTCAAGACTCTTGTACTCGCCTACAGATGCCTTGACCAGACTGCACCCAGCTACCTCCAGACCCTCATCTCTCCCTACACCCCCACTCTACCTCTCCACTCCTCCTGCACTAGAAGACTGGCTGTAACTCCTCTATGCTCCCCTGCCTCCAGAGACCGCGCCTTCTCCACCCTTGCCCCGCAGTAGTGGAATGACCTTCTTACAGATGTCAGGACTGCTCAGTCCCTGACCACCTTCCGGCTCCTTAAGACTCACCTCTTCAGACAGCACCTGTAGAACTCCTCTTTTCCCTCTGGACACTATCACTCTTCCTTAAATGTGCTTTACTTGCTCTTATCTGCTCCCTATTTTACTGCATTTAATCCTGCACTTTAGAGTACTGTAATCTGTCACAAGTGTTATTTAATCTGTAGTATTTTGTATTTAATTATATCCTGATGTAACTATCACTGACACTGTTATCTGCTCCATTATTGAATCCTATTTTGTCACACTTGTACTTCCTAGAACCGGAGTCATTGTATTTTATGTTGCTTTTAATTGTATTAACACTTGTACTGTGATTGTTGAAATGTATTTGTTTATGACTGTAAGTCGCCCTGGATAAGGGCATCTGCTAAAAAATAAATATAATAATAATAATAATAATAATAATAATAATAATAATAATAATAATAATGTTAAAACTTTACAATGCATTAGACAGACCTCACCTAGAATATTGTGTTCAGTTCTGGTCATCTCGTTACAAAAAGGATATTGCTGCTCTAGAAAGGAGTGCAAAGAAGAGCAACCAGAATTATCCCTGGTTTAAAAGGCATGTCGTATGCAGACAGGCTAAAAGAATTGAATCTATTCAGTCTTGAACAAAGAAGACTACACGGTGATCTGATTCAAGCATTCAAAATCCTAAAAGGTATAGATAATGTTGACCCAGGGGACTTCTTTGACCTGAAAAAAGAAACAAGGACCATCAAGAAGCTGCTTGATGAGATTCTGGGATCAATAAGCTACTAACAACCAAACGAGCAAGATGGGCTGAATGGCCTCCTCTCGTTTGTAAACTTTCTTATGTTATATATATATATATATATACATACATACACACACACACACACACACACACACACACACCGCGCACGTATTTCGATAGATAACACAAAAATATAATAACACAATTGCAATATCAAACATATATACGTACATATATAGACGTTAACATATACTTGCATATGAAAAGCAATAACTTACTTTAACTTTAGTGGTGCTTTGCTTTACAATATCCATGGAGAAAAACAAGGTCTGGTTATATTATTTTACTATTCCATCATCAGCCACCTCAAAACCGAAATATTGCTATACTTTACTGCGCACAGGCTTTCTAGCTAATCTGGAAGTAATTGAATCTTCAGCTGCTCTGCGTGTAAATGCTAACTCACTATACCTCAGAGTATTAAGTATGGTGTCATGCCGAATTTTGCATTATTTTGAGATCTGTTTTGATGTTTTAAAAGTACACCTCATTTGTAATACCTAAAGTTGATATTTAAATACATTAACAATACTAAAATCACACAGACAAAATGCAATGAACTGCCAACACGTGAATATCAAAAAAGAAATTGCAAAATAGATGGCCAATAGTGCTTAATGCAGCATGCAAATAGCACTTGGTACCCAATCAATGGAATAAAATGGTCAAATAATACTTGTGTGTAGTGTTTGCCTCCGAGACTGACCATGATAAAATATAAAATAAACTTGATTATACTGCGTTTGTATTTCTAGCAGTATTAGCATTAAAAAGTATGTCTCTGCGATATGGAAATTATTATTGATATCAATCAAATCAAGATATTGATTCGTGCTCATCACTAGTTTAAACGATAACAAAAAATGACACTGGCATATAAAACTGACACTATTCCATGCACAATCAATATGTTGCTTATGTTATTGTACTTACTAAAAATAATTTATCCTGTGCTGAAGCTACTAAAAGAATAGTCAACAACTGCAGTGCAACCAAAGCTCCAGAACAAAAATCAATTTGAAGATAACAAATCCAGGAATATTCAACACATTTTCATTTCAGATTGAAAAAAAATCTGCTTCATTCAGAAATTGTTGTAAGATGGAAAACAGAAATAACAGCAGATATTATTCTGCTTGGTTTAAATGATCTGTCTGTTTACAACACACATTCCATACACTTGAGTGACTAAATTCACAAATCTCCTATACGCTTTTAGTTCATAAGGATTAGCAGAGGAAGTGGGAGCGAGTGGTAAGGTCATCTGAAGTTGCATATTCTTGAGAAGATGGTTAAATTAACCAACGGCACCTTCTCCAACAAACAACCACCGGCAGCTGAAAAAAACGGTCACACTCAAGATAATAAACACAACAATAGCTGGTTAACATAAATGGTCATTTCTTGCTGGCAAGCCATTTTCAAGGCTACCTCAGCACATGACAGTCACATCTTTTGAACACATCTCAATTGGGGTACACCCTGTAATCTCATACACCACCAACACCACCCCTGTCTGTCTGGGGGAAACAGGATGAGATCTGGTTACTTTGAAATTTAAAAGTACCCTTTGAACTCGGTTGTAAGATCCTGGTTTTCAAGGTGCTATTTCCCCCTACACAGAGAAGGTTTGTGCATAGGTGTTAAGGGGTATTTAACATCTTGTAAGGTCGTAAGAATTTGGAATCTGTCTGTTCTGTGCTTGAGACATGTTTCCCTGCATGTATTATAATAAATTAATTGAAGAAAAGGACTGTGTATTTTCTTAAGAAACATCGGAACTCGCTTTTAAATCAACATCAGAAATACTTATTTGAAAAAAGGAAATAGAAGTTCAATTTTAATCTTGGTTTACAGTAACTGCGTCTTCCTTGAATCATTAACGGTCATCCAACTTCAGTTGTTTTAGTTTAAGAAAATTCAGTTGAACAAAAGCTCCAGAACGAAAATCCAGGAATACTCTAAACGTTCTTTTATGATTTGTAATCCAGGTTTTTCAAAACAGAGCTCCTGCTGTTGCCAGACCGAGGGAACAGCAAAGCATCACTTTTATTGGTCGAGTGACCCCCGACCAGAGAGAGAGAGAGAGAGAGAGAGAGAGAGAGAGAGAGAGAGAGAGAGAAAAGAGACCCTCACTCAACCTCTGTGTCATTGCCATGATTGCCAGGCGGATTTCACGGGGCTCCCGACCTCCCTGCAGGATCATGCATGCATCAGATACCCAGCACAGACCTCGCCCTGTCACAAAAATGTTTTTCACTACAAGTGAATGTTTTATCCAAATTTATATGGATTACCTGTAAAATAGGATTTTCAATCAAATATGAACAAGTAGCTATGGTGACGTCACCAGTAAATTATGCAAATTAGTACCATCGAAGGTCCAAACCTTCAAAAAGTCAAAATGTACCCTTTGTTGCAGCGCTACACTGAATACACACTTCCCTAGCATTAACATAAATTAGGCCGACTTGACATTGACGCTATATTCACACAACCACAAAGACTGACAGAGGGATACTGGTACACATGACAATAGTACGAACACAGCACAATAATATAACTCTAACCTAGGTTATTAGCATTTTTTGCTTCCACAACTTTTTGGCGGGAGCTGATATTAGATTTATGATCGGGGTCAAATTTAAGGTCCCAAAAATCAAGTACAGTAATCCGTTGTGTATCCGAGCATTTCCGCCATGCTTCCACAATGCAAAAGTCATTGTTTAACCTTTGCGGTCCATTTTTGGCGGGCAGCCAGGATATTAGATTTATTTTGATCGGGGTCAAATTTAAATGGTCCCAAAAATCAAGTACAGTAACCCTTTGTTTGCTATGTGTTCAGCTATGTAAGAAATAAAATAATTTATCCATACCATGATCAAGATCACTCGCTTTTTCAAGCAATGCAAAATGGCTAACAGGAAAGTTAAATGAGATAGTTGTGTTTAAAACAATAATCTGATACCATGTATCAACATATACGCCTTTTTTTTTTTTTTTTTTGTTGTTTCGCTCCTGTCGTCGGCAATTGAATGGTACTTTTTAACCCTTAGAGGTCCCATTTATTCAGAGTTAAAACAATAATGAACATAGTAATTGTTACAGCTGTGTATAATGGTCTAATTTATTTTTCAGACATCTCACAGGTTTTTTTTTCACGCCACAGTTGTTTAAAAGTATTTTTTTTCCCCCCCACAGTAAAACGGGTTTAAAAGGCACTGAATATCAACAGGACACTCAGTACTGCATCTCCAGCCCTGCCCCACCCCTTGTTCGCTGTATTTTTCACATACCTCTTGATAGTAGTGCATACCGATAAATCATCTCCTTATCACTCGTTTTATCACGAAACTCCTCAATAATGCGATCCAAGTCATTATTTTATTATTATAACATCTAAAAAAAGCTCAACAAATGTCTGTGATATTCTCTGAGCGCTGGATGCAGAAGCAGCTATCTTGTTTGTTTATGACCGTGTTATCTATGTAGTGCCGGGGCTATCTGTATTCATGAGATGCAACCCTTTTTTTTTTTTTTCCGGCTTCTCTCTTCTCCTATCGGTGTCACTCGGCCATTGAATGGTTTTCTCAGCTTTTTCCGGAGAAAAAACAACTAGAAACCTGTTTTTTACATCTTTTTAATAATGTCGGACAGGGTCCGACATTGGACCGGAAAGGGAAAATTGCAATGTCGGACCAGGTCCTTCATAGGACCGCAAAGGGTTAAAACAGGATGTCAAAGTTTTTCGATAAATCAGTAGGCCTAGCAGAAAATGTTTTGGAGTCCGATAACGGTGATAACGTTACAGAGTTGCATCATGTGGAACCAACAGCTAAAAACAGCAGAACATTGAAAGAAGAAAAGTAAACATTTCATGACCAGTGGGAACGCAGTTTCTGGTGTTTCTGAAGCAAAGCGATTCAGCTGCTGAGCAAGTTGTAGTGTACACGGTTTCTAAGAAGGAGATTCATCAGATCAAAATGTATGCAATGCACAACATCATAACATGCATGAGGCTGAAGTTGCAAAGAACTACCATAAATGACTTTCAGAGACGTAAGCTGTTAAATGGATCAAAAAATAAACCGCAAAAACAAAAAGTAAAACTGGTCTGTGACAGAAATACATTGTGTTTTGGTTGTAAATCTCCCTCCCGACCTGTGAGGGCGCTAAGCAGCGAAAGTAGAGTTCTTTGGACAGGCTGGCCTGACAGTTCTTTCCCTGGGCCGGGAAGTCGGTCAGTCTGGAAGGCGGCGAGACTCCGTAGCAGCTGCAGATAGTAGAGACAGCAGCACTCGTTTACCTAGGGGTCATGCGTGATAGCATAAAGGGGATGGAGAATCGCAATCTACTCCTTTGCTTGGTTTTTTTAGACACGAGAGACTGGAAGGCCCGGGAGAAACCCCTAAAACAGAAAAAGGATTTGTGAGTGTTTTGTTGCTGTTAGTAATTGTCTTTTGTTTTTGTAAATCACTAGACGACTAACACGTATCCAGAGCTGTCACCTTGGGCCAGCTCTACCAGGAACAACACTACACCACATTCACTGTATAACTATTATCACCCACCACGAGCACTACCGCACCCACCCAGACCGGTGACCGTGTATTGTATTATTGTGGTGCGGATAACGTGTGCTTATTATTTGGACTGCAATTCATTTATTGTTACTTTCGTGCTTACACATTGGTGTGTATTACCGGAAGTTTACTGTTTGGTCGCCAGACCAATTTATAAATAAAAGACCCCCTTTTCCAAAACGGACTGCAGTTTCCTGGTGTGTGATTATTTCTGCACTGCATCACCTCTGCACCTGTTTTCAATCAGCAGCCACTTTTCCACAGGGTCAAATGTGGGTGGCTACTTTTAAAGTTGCTTTTCTTTTGGGGCAAAGCAGGAAATCTTTCAGAGACGGAGAACTTGTGAAAAAAATTGTTCTGGCTGTACAATCAGACTCCACCCTTTTCAGAGATGCACCACTGAGCAAAGACACATTACAGAGGAGCACACAAAATATGGCTAATTTCATCTAACATGAAACCGCTGAAAAAGTCACCTGCAGCCCTTTCTACAGCCTCTGTCTTGATGAGAGCACTGATGTCACAAAGAATGCCCAGGTAATAATATGCGTTAACTTTCTGGATTGTGATGACCACTGTTTTTGTGAGAGTTTTAGGCAGAGTTGTAACGAGTCACCAAAATTGAAACTCAAGTCGAGTTTGTCATTGGGGAGTAAAGACTCGAGTCAAGTCTTTGACATGCCAAGCTTGAGTCGAGTCACCAATCTGGCTAGAGTCACTTAATCATTAGTTCTGACTAGTGCTTAATTTGTAAAGAAAGAGGTGCTGGGGCACAAGAAATGACAATAATACCATTCTTAAGAACCGCACATTCAAAATCATAATAAGTTTATTTGAAGGAGTATTGTACGTACTAGTGTTAGATGTTTAGATTCACATATTCAACATCAAACGTAATAGTGCGTGCAGAGAAATTAAAGGTAACCGCAGGACAAATAATTATAAATAAAAAAAGCCTGTATGCATGTTTTGTTATGGTTTTGCATTTAAATGGCTTAAAAAACAAACAAATTAAAAGGCATTCAGGAGGACTCGAAGGATGATATTGATTAAAAAAAATACATAATAATAATAAATAATTTGCACCCCAACACGAACATTGGTTTGACCCACTGTCTGCACTATTATCAGCGATGTGTATGCAACAGAAGCTGCTGGTAGATTACAAAAAACATTAATTAAACTTAGGCTAGGTAGTTATCTTAGTATGTTTTTATTCTCTATTAAAGGATATTAACTGAAAAAAGGCAAGAGAGAACCAGATCGTTATTTTTTATTGTTTTGGTTTAATATAAATTTGGCAGGTTAATGTTCCTATTGAAGTAGGCTACAATATATATTTTTTTTTCATTAAAAAGTTGTCGTCGTTCTTTGTTGAAATTAATGTTCAGCTTTCACATTTTATTGTGTACTACTCATTCAATCAAACCAAGTAGTGCAAGAAGTTGCTTGTATCATTTATGACGTTTTTCAAATCAAGTAAGCTTATTTGTTTATAAAAAACGACAATAGAGTTGCAGCCAGTGTCATCTTACTTAAAGGCACTCAAGCTGAAATTGTAAAGTAATTTAAAGTAGGCTACAAATGTGACAGAGGACTGTCTCTTTAGCACGCACTCAAGAGCTTGTAGACTTGATACAACTGTGTTGAGAATTTAAAAAGAAAGCATTTTATGAGATTTTTAACTAAAGGTACCGTGAATATGACTCTGCACGCCCAGAGGTTCCAGGGCTGTGCCCTGGTGTAGGACGCCCAGTGTTTTGAATGTAAGTTGATAACACTCTAGAGTGTAATGAGCGTACGTTCAAAACACTCTGCTGCACTTTGAATTCACGTTCAAAACACTCCCTTTCAAGACCAAAACACTATCGCTACGTACGCCGAAAACACTCCCCTCGAACACCATCAAATCAAGACACAGTTTAATACTAATATGTAGGCTACATACCATGTTTTCTAATAACTGCTTAAATAAATAAAACCAGCTACATTTGATACATTTAGCCTATTAGTTTTATTTTGTTTTGTTAGCAGCAGACTATACATATTTTCTTCTAAACATGCATAAAACTAATAAATGTTTGTTCTAATATAAACTAAATATATATATATATAATATATATATATATATATATATATATATATAAAGTTATTAAACAAGATAAACAAATGTTGTTGAAGCTGACACCCTGGGATCCTTCAAGAAGCTGCTTTGAGATTTTGGGATCAATAAGCTACTAACAACCAAACGAGCAAGATGGGCTGAAAGGCCTCCTATCTTTTGTAAACTTTCTTATGTTCTTATAACATATTCAAAACATGTTGTATAGTGAAAACATTTGTAATCCCTCGAGAATGATTGTTGTTTTTGGAGAAAAAGAACTCAGACAAGTATGGTTGAAAGAAGGTAATCCGTTAGCCATAGATTCCAATTTGCTGTACTCGTATGTGTGTGCGCGTGCGTTTCTGGATCTAGTGCTGTGTGTTTTTCTTAATATGTATATAGTTAAATTTTGGTGATCTTTATTTTTTGTTTGCTTTGTATTTCAACTCTCTGTATTCTGATACAGTACATTTCTACAGTTAGTTTCTATTAGTAAATTGTTATGCTAGTTAATTCAGTGAGCTTTAGCTGAAATGTTTGGGGGAAATACAAATGTAATTCCATAACTGTAAAAAGCAACGCATATGCTTTGAACTTAAATGTACTGTACATTGTGAGCGTACGTAGGGTGATGTCTTGAACGTAGATGTAGGAGTGTTATGAACGTGACCTGAGTGTTTTGAACATATACTAAAAACACTCAGTGTTTTGAACGTACATTGAAAACACTCCCCAGTGTTTTTTTGAGTGAATGTTTTGAGCGTACTACACCGGCACAAATTAAACACTGGTTCTGACAGTTCAAGATATTTTGATTTAAACATTAGTTTTAGAGGAGATTAGCAATCTATACATTAAAAAAAAATTGTTAAATACAAAATTAGGATTCACAATAATGTGGTCATACTTGCCCCACTTATGTTCACCATTAAAAGTCCACAGTTTCTGCTTTGTTGTCGTCTTTCCATTTTAGTGAATTTGATTTCTTGATCTATTTATAAGCACTTTTTGCCACTGTATAAAGACCCCTTTCTCTTGCTCAATTGGGTTGGGTGTTTAGTAATGAATGATATCACAAAACAAAGAACATCTAATATTTTCTCACTTCTCAACACTTACACTTCCCCTTATAGTTTTGTTTCAGATACATTAACCAAATGAACAGAAATTTGGTGGCATATAATTTCATGTTGAGATATTACTTCAAGGTTTTAACACATAGGAGACAAATAGAAAAATAAAGAAACTGAGGCAAAATGTTATATAATAATTCACAGGTAACATTGAATCTGTACTACATATCTCTCCTCTTAGTGTTAGGCTGAGCTATGGAGTGTCTTTTTCCATTAAATGTCAGCTAGACATTTTTAAAGTAACAGATACTGGTTTCACAAAACATAATAAAAAGGTGTCCGAGTCCTAATGGCATAACAAAACATAATACTGTACTGAAAAAAAGTAATTAATAGTACTGAATAAAACAAATGAATCTTTTAAAACGTTCTCTCCAGTCATGTCTTATACTTTAATATACATATACATAAAACTAAAGTACAAGATGTGACCGGAAAGATAGAAAATAAACGTTTTAAGCCTTAAAGTATTTAACTAAGGCTGGGACCAAATCAAAACTTTGACAACCTGATAATTGCACTTAACAAAACTGTATTTAATAGTGTTTTCTTTTTATGAGTAGAAGAAATAAGATACAAAAAAAAAGAAAACACTATTAAATACAGTTTTGTTAAGTGTGATTAGCAGGTTGTCAAAATTTTGATTTGGTCCGGGCCTAAGACTTTAAACATAAACCTCTAGTTTCACAGACCCTGATTAGCACTGACCTTGGACTAACTAATATTAGTTTAGGTAAACTTTCAAATGTTTGTAGTGTTTATTAGTTTGCATTAGCTTAACAAATGTGTACTGTAAACAATGTTTTATTCAAATTTAAAAATAGCTATGAAGCACCAACTCCCTTAAGAGAGATATGGTGTACCTAAATAAATGGATAAAATACATTACAACCATACATACATTAAATAAAGAGAATAATGAGCACCAAATACACCCACCCCTTGTTCTATCGCCCCTCACTATACTGCGGATTCAGATATATTGCGGTCATGGAGTTGGCTCCCCATTTTTACAGTCTAACTGCACATGCCTTAGCTGCACTATACATAGACAATTTCACATAGAATTACTGTTTTATTTTATTTTGTACTGGACATCACAAACAAATATACAAAACAATTAAAAACAAAGCTTTAATAACATACTGTTATCATATACACACGCATATTTAAACAAATTAAATATCTACTTGCTGAAGCGGTTTTTTAAGCAACGCACTAGCAAGTCACAGGGCAGCGACGTCAGCTCCCTAGCCTCCTGTGTTGGGAATGGATTCTTTCAATGCAGTGGCTTGGACATTTGAGAAAGGAGATTCATGAAATTACCTGGAGACTTAAGTTGATGAGAAGCAGTTACCCTCCGCAGTATGAATTAAAACGGTGTGCTGCTTTTTATATGAAAAATGAGAAAAAGCAGGTTGCGTAGAGGATTTATATTGGACCCTGACGCCCCTGATAAAACGAGGGAGTGGTTGTACAGTATTTGTTATTAGCCTATTTGTTTTTCTATGGGTCTCTCGCTATATCGCGGCCCTCGATATATAGCGGATTTGTATTGGACCCTGACACCCGCGATATCAAATGGATTGTGTACTTCCCAAATTATTTACTTTTCAAGCTTTCACTTGGCAAAAATTTTTCTTATTAGAAAAGTTTTAGATGCATTCATTACCTTTTTTCGTGTGCTAACAAAACCTGAAAAATAACACCTAAATCAGTGCATTTTCTGCCGTGTTGTTTAATTTGCCCTGGCATTATTTACTTACAGTGCCTTGCGAAAGTATTCGGCCCCCTTGAACTTTGCGACCTTTTGCCACATTTCAGGCTTCAAACATAAAGATATGAAACTGTAATTTTTGTGAAGAATCAACAACAAGTGGGACACAATCATGAAGTTTTGAAATTTATTGGATATTTCAAACTTTTAACAAATAAAAAACTGAAAAATTGGATGCAAAATTATTCAGCCCCTTTACTTTCAGTGCAGCAAACTCCTCCAGAAGTTCAGTGAGGATCTCTGAATGATCCAATGTTGACCTAAATTTAATGATGATAAATAGAATCCACCTGTGTGTAATCAAGTCTGATTGATAAATGCACCTGCACTGTGATAGTCTCAGAGGTCCGTTTAAATTAGAGAGCATCATGAAGAACAAGGAACACACCAGGCAGGTCCGAGATACTGTTGTGGAGAAGTTTAAAGCCGGATTTGGATACAAAAAGATTTCCCAAGTTTTAAACATCCCAAGGAGCACTGTGACTCGATAATATTGAAATGGAAGGAGTATCAGACCACTGCAAATCTACCAAGACCTGGCCGTCCCTCTAAACTTTCAGCTCACTCAAGGAGAAGACTGATCAGAGATGCAGCCAAGAGGCCCATAAGATCACTCTGGATGAACTGCAGAGATCTACAGCTGAGGTGGGAATTTTTCTTTCCATAGGACAACAATCAGGTCAGATTGATACTGCACAAATCTAAGATTTTATGGAAGAGTGGCAAGAAGAAAGCCATTTCTTAAAGATATCCAAAAAAGTGTCCTTTACAGTTTGCCACAAGCCACCTGGGAGACACACCCAAACATGTGGAAGAAGGTGCTCTGGTCAGATGAAACCAAAATCGAACTTTTGGCAACAATGCAAAACGTTATGTTTGCATAAAAGCAACACACATTCATCACCCTGAACACACCATCCCACTGTCAAACATGGTGGTGGCAGCATCATGGTTTGGGCCTGCTTTTCTTCAGTGGGACAGGGAAGATGGTTAAAATTGATGGGAAGATGGATGGAGCCAAATACAGGACCATTCTGGAAGAAAACCTGATGGAGTCTGCAAAAAGACCTGAGACTGGGATGGAGATTTGTCTTCCAACAAGACAATGATCCAAAACATAAAGCAAAATCTACAATGGAATGGTTCACAAATAAACATATCCAGGTGTTAGAATGGCCAAGTCAAAGTCCAGACCTGAATCCAATCGAGAATCTGTGGAAAGAACTGAAACTGCTGTTCACAAATGCTCTCCATCCAACCTCACTGAGCTCGAGCTGTTTTGCAAGGAGGAATGGGCAAAATTTCAGTCTCGATGTGCAAAACTGATAGAGACATACCCCAAGCGATTTACAGCTGTAATCGCAGCAAAAGGTGGCATGCCAAAGTATTACTTAAGGGGGCTGAATAATTTTGCCAATTTTTCAGTTTTTTATTTGTTAAAAAGTTTGAAATATCCAATAAATTTCGTTCCACTTCATGATTGTGTCCCACTTGTTGTTGATTCTTCAGAAAAAAATTACAGTTTCATATCTTTATGTTTGAAGCCTGAAATGTGGCAAAAGGCTCCAAAGTTCAGGGAAAAAATCCAAGAAGGCACTGTATTTATTTTAAATATCGACTACCTACTCATTTTGGAAAAATACCGCTGTTGCATTGTGCCTGAGTTTTTAATTCATTCAGATTCTCGTTTTAGCCGTTGAAAAAAAACTAAAAACCTACCGGTATAAATTAGTGGCAGTTACCAGAGCTATGTTTTGAATGCAGTTTATTCAAACTGTTGCTTTACAGTGCTGGCAGGAAGCAGCCTGCTTGTTTCTCTCCCGGTCGACTGTATAGTTACTCCACCACCGCAGGTACTTTTAGTGTACTCTCCATGTTGCTGTTTTTTTTTGTTTGTTTCTGTAATATTACAGAAATGATTGAAAACTATTTAGATGTGCATATGTCTACATATTCTGGCATATAGAAAGGCGGCTGTGTGGTCCAGTGGTTAAAGAAAAGGGCTTGTAACCAGGAGGTCCCCGGTTCAAATCCCACCTCAGCCACTGACTCATTATGTGACCCTGAGCAAGTCACTTAACCTCCTTGTGCTCCGTCTTTAAGGTGAGACGTAGTTATAAGTGACTCTGCAGCTGATGCATAGTTCACACACCCTAGTCTCTGTAAGTCGCCTTGGATAAAGGCGTCTGCTAAATAAACAAATAATAATAATTCTTTAATTTTCCAAATGATTAACTACATATATTTAGGACAGATTTGCAGTGCGGCCAGCAGTTTAAGATTTCAGTCAGGTAAAGAAAACAGGTGTCAGTTCCCTGAAAAAAAAAAAAAAAAAAAAAGCAGGTCCCTATATCCTACTGTTCAGTCACAGAATGTATGATACATTCCAACCAAGTATGTCTCCATTCAATATTCAAAGTTTGAGTTGCCACTACTACAATAGTTTGCAATAATCATTACATTATTACATGACAGTACTGCATTATTTTGTAATAAATATTACATTATCCAAAAAACAAGCTGCAAGGCATAATAGGATAACCTTCAGTTCTTACCCAGTGGCTCTGTCCACGCTGCTTATCGTTGGATTCCCCTACAATTTCCTCCCACACGGCTGCCGTCCTGTCAAAAGAGCAGGAGGCCAAGACCTGGCCAAACTCCGGATGGGCCCATGTCACTCTCCATACTGACCCACTGTGTGTCTGGGTAAGAAAAAAGTGGGTCAGAGTGTTAAGTTAGTATTTTAGTTAAAACCATTTATGCAACACACCACATGCAGTGCCCCACAATAAAAAACAAAACATATTCCTAGAATTGAATACGCACTTAAAAAAAAAAAATTATATAAAAAAAAAAATATTGGCCTGTGTCTTAATTAAGTATAGTGATGTGTGTCTTAATTTCCAACAAAAGACACAAATACCCGATTACACAAACATGACTGGCTGCCGAGAAAATAAGTCATTGCCCGATCTCGAATCTTCCATGACATACAGGCAGCCATTTTCAAAGAAGCATAATTAGCTTCCTGAGGAATTTGAAGAGACGCTTTTACAATTTCAGCGTTTTGTTATTAGGTTCTGTTTTAACACTAGAACCGCCGAAATTTCGTACCACATACAACCGCCGCACCCGCAAAATGTGCGGCTCCATTTTAAAACGGCTTTGATATGAAAATGAAAACAAACAAACAATCGGATACAACTTAATATTTTTATTTATGAACATCATACATAACATTCAGAGCAGAAACACCGTATTTATTTTGAAAATTAAACTTTTCAAATTTTTTTCAAAGAGCACATACATAAACATGAAAAAATAATAAAATAAACTTTATTCAATAAACTTCTGTGTAAACAGGTGTAGAAAGCTGTATGCACAAATAAAACATAAATAACTAGTTATAAAAATAGCATAAAACAAAAATATAACATAACTTATGCAACGTGAAAGCGCGTTGAGTGAAAGAGTTCAAAGGCTCTGTCTGCCTGTCCAGAGTATTACAGCTTTCTAAGTACAATCTACGCAGAAAACACATTTTTCAACTGTACCAGTGCATTTGCCACAGACTGCCTTTTCACAACGGGCGCAAACATCAAAAGTTCTATTTGTATAGCATTTAGCAACCTGGCATTGTCTTTTATTCAGTGTGCCAGTGGGCGCAGCGCTGGCTGAAAGTTGAGGGGCATTTGCCAGCCTGCTTTCGTGTCTCTTATCAAAATGTTTCTGCCGTGGCTCCAGGGCTAGCTGCAAAATGAAGTCCCTCCGAGTGATTGTGTGATTGCGGGTGCATTGATGGCTGCCAGGTCCAAAACATTATAAAAAACAGCCACAGACCACCTGCGAGTACCACCTTTGACAGACTACAGCCATTTGATCCAGTATATCCACACCTACTTCATTGTGTTGTAAAAAGCAACACAATCTCTGAATTTTGTTTAGCATCAGTCCTGATGGTCACTGCTCTGTGCAGAGAGCTTAGAATACGCACATTTTTTTTTTTTTTTGCACTATCACACTCAGGGTGGCACAGTCGTTCTGCCTGAGAAATGTAGTGTAAATAATAATATGATGTGTAGAATGACTTTCATCAGTGTTTCAAGCACTCAACAGGATTATAATACGTTATTTCACAATGCCGTTGATTTTATTACAAAGCCCCGACTAAATTGTCGGCTATATTGTATTGATTTCAATATGCCGCATAAAAACTGTGGGTCTGGCGGTTGAAGCAGCAAGTGCTTATAACGTATTCATTTTACGATTCTGCAGCTGAAACACAGCATGGGTATTTAATTCAAATATTTAGTAACACTTAAAAACGGACTTGCATGAGCTATTCACATATGCGGAGATATTTAAATTTGAATTGCAAAAGCCGTTCAAAAAGCGGCTATGGCTGTGCTAGTGTTAACAAACAGTACCAGCTTGGATAGATAAATGCTGATCAAACCCCTGTATTCTTCAACATGCCAAGCAATATCACAGTTCACAAAAAGGGAGAAAAGCAGGTGTGACTAATCACGACTGGAAATTGCCTCCATACTTTGTTTTCTTATATGCGTAATTGTAGTGCGTAAATATTATTGTAGGTTTTATTTGATCTCAAACTGAGGGTGGGAAATTTGGGCTGACTTAAATTTGAGGGGATCTTTTGGGAGAAAGCGCTACATTCTTCTTTAGTTTACCCCGTCTGTTATGCTCTACTTCTTCAGAAACCAGACCTGCTGTAGTGTTGGCTTTACAGTTTGTTAATGATAGTTTCTGCTGCAGACAAAGTACACCCCATCTTTAAGCCTTCTTGACCTTTATCAAAATAGGCATGCTCCAGCCACTATCTGCAGCAAGGACTGCTGTAGCTCAGGGATCAAAAACCAAAAAGTAAACAAAGCGAAAGGGGCATCTCTCCTCTTGTCTCGGCTCCAAAAAAAAGTGTAGCCAGTAATTTTGTAAAAATGTAAAAAACTGTTTTATAATCCTGTAATGCAGATTAGTTATAAAATACAGTACTTTGCCACTGTCTGAAACATAGTGTTTTCAATTAAGCCCACAAGTCAACATTTTCAAATGCAATACATTGTGTTTACGGTGTCTAGTTACAGAAACATAGTACACATTCTCAATACAAAAAAACTTTGGCGTTACACAGTTATAACCATTTGGGACACTATGCCTTAAACAAGCATGTTTGTTTCTTTGAGATTCTTGTCAAGGAAGCAGGGCCCTTAGCACTTTTCTACATTTGGAAAGACAGTCAAAGGTAGTGCAACATGCAAGGTCTTTACTCATTTGGTTAGGAAAGCTTGCACAGTGGAGAAGAGAGTTAGAAACAGCTTCCCTTGTGGTCTCCTTATCCTCACCTTCCAGCTTGCTGTGCAGTGCCACTCGCCATTTTCACTTTTGTCCCAGACCTCAAGAAAAAAAACAAACAAAAAAAAAAAATGGTTTTACTGGACTTAAGTTTTAAAAGTCAATTAATCATTTTATAACAAGATCAACCTTAAAAATGAGACAGTAAATTAAACCATCATTATATTTTTTTTTTTTTTTTTAAATAAATGTATAATGATTTTAAATATTTTAAGATTTAAACCAGATATATTTTGAAATAAATATTTTTTCTGTTCACATTTTGTATTGTTGTCATACCATCCTTTTACGCTTCATAGAAAAAACATTTCTCTAAAAAGAAAAAAACCCCGTTTATAGATAACTTGTAGTCAAGCCTTCAAAGTCAATTGCAACATCGGAAAAATGAACTTATAGATTTAGTACAGACTTGTAGTCAAGCCTTCAAACCTCGAGTCCAAGTCCTTGAAACAAACTCATTTAACTAGTGGTAGTACTGGAGGAACAGTTTACCTCATGATTGTTTGATATCCCTCAGGAAAAATGCACAAATAATAAATAAATTAAAAATGATTTGCAATTTATTTTTTTACTCTATTTGCATGCCTTTCAACTACTGTCACTTTCTTTTGGAATTGGAATACTGTTCGAATGTACCTGAAGTTTATAGATAAGCTTTAAATTGTAATGGCAGAAAGTGGTATGATGTCAGATTACAACATGTGCAATCAATTGATCTGATGGGTGTTTTCCTATTGTCTAAAGAGGTGCAGCAAACTCTCTCCAGAATTTCAGTGAGGATTAATGATCCAATGTTATTTTGTTGCAAACCTGTGTGTAACAGACAATTAATTTCTAAAAAAAAAAACAAAACAATGGAGAAGTTTAAAGCGGGATTTGGATAGAAGTCCACTGCAAAGTTGCAGCAAATTACCAAGACCTGGAAAGCCCAATTAAATTGAAAAAGAAAAAATGTACAAGACCCAATGTATTGCATATGATAAGCATTCATATACTATTTTCTTAATGGTGAAAAAATATGATAAATACATTAAAAACGTTTACAGTTTTGCCAAAAGACTGGGGAAAATAATAAATTGAAAAAATAAAATGCAAAAAAGACGAAAAAAAAACAGCATACCCTGAACACACCATATTTAAATGGTGGTGGCAGCATCATGGTTTGGGCCTGCTTTTCTTAGCAGAAGTTGATTTAGGCTGATGGAGACTGGGGCGGAGATTTGTCTTCCAACAAGACAATGATCCAAAACATAAAGCAAAATCTACAATGGAATGGTTCACCAAGTCAAAGTCCAACCTGAATCAATCGAGAATCTGTGGAAAGAACTGAAAACTGCTGTTCACAAATGCTCTCCATCCAACCTCACTGACAAGTTTTTTTAAGAAATGGGCAAAAAGTTGTGCAAAACTTTACCCCACCTTAAGCTATAGCATCTACTTTGATTTTTCAATTTTTCAGTTTTTTATTTGGTTTGAAAATCAATAAATTTCGTTCCAATGATTGTGACTTGTTGTTGACAAAAAATTGTTTCATATCTTTATGAACTGTGGCAAAATATATACTGTATTCTTAAATAGTAAATTTAGTATTATTTATATCATTTGTTTATATAAAATAAATATATATATATATATATATATATATATATATATATATATATATATATATATATATATATATATATATATATATATATATATATATATATATATATATATATATATATATATATATATATATATATATATATATATATATATATATATATATATATATATATATATATATATATACACACACACACACACACACACACACAGTACCAGTCAAAAGTTTGAGTACACTTGCTGGAAACTAGGTTTTTTTCAGAATTGACAATGTTTTACGTCGTATACGTTTCTGTAAATACTTGAAAATGAAAACACATGTTACAATATACAAAACAAAACATAAGGAGTATCAAAGCAATGTTCAAGAAAATTGAAAATGGTCTCTAAATCTTGGATTCCTCAAAATAGCCACCCTTTGCCTTAATAACAGCCTCACAAACACGAGGCATTCGCTTAACAAGTTTCAGCAGGAAATCACTGACATGTCTTCCCAGCTCTTCTGCAGCAATTCCCAGAGATGTAGGGCACTTGTGGGTAGCTTTGCATTGACTCTTCTGTCCAGTTTGTCCCATACAAGTTCTATGGGACTGAGGTCTGGAGACTGGGCAGGCCAGATCATTAGATTCATTTGTCCTTCACTTTCCTTCATCGCCAGACAGTTCTTGCACAACTTTGAGGTGTGTTTCGGGTCATTATCTTGCTGAAGAATGAAGGACTGCCCAACTAGCCATAATCCTGATGGAATGGCATGCCTCTGAAGTATGCTATGAAAGCCATGCTGGTTGAGCTTGCCATGGACTTGGTAAAGATCACCAACTCTGTCACCAGCAAAGCAACCCCAGACCATGACACTGCCTCCTCCATGCTTGACAGTGGGAACAACACATGCAGAACTCATGCGCCACCCTCTCTCGTCTTACAAATACTCGGCGGTTGGACCCAAATATTTCAAATTTTGACTCATCGGTCCATAAAACCGACTTCCACTCCTCAAACGTCCAGTTTCTGTGTTTTTTGGCCCAGGCAAGTCTCTTCCTCTTATTCTGCACTCTTAACAATGGTTTCTTTGCAGCAATTCTTCCAGTTAGGCCAGCTTCACGCAATCTCCTCTGAACAGTTGATGTTGAAACATCTGTATTTCTAGTAGCATTTAGCTGAGCTTGTATTTCATGGGCAGTTAATCGCCGGTTTCGCAGACTTGTGACTCGAATGAACTTGTTCTCTGATTCTGAGGTCACCCTTGGCCTGCCTGACCTTGTTCGGTCCTCATGAGTGCCAGTTTCTTCAAATCGTTTGATGGTCTTGGCCACAGCAGTTACAGACACTTGCAAAGTTCTTGCAATTTGTCTTAAAGATTGACCTTCATTTCTTAAAGTAATTTCTTTGCTTAACTGAGCATATTTTGCCATTTTCTGCTCCCTTACATTCAGGAATGACAAACTTGTGCCTATGCTACCTATATTTACAGTAATCGTGGACCCTCACCTGTTAACAATAATTGGTGACAAAAGGTTTATTAGGTAACATGCTAGATAACTCGGAGAACATCTAACAAAGACACTTTTATACTTAGGCCAAAAATAAAAATATTTCCCAACATAAAACCAATGTCACCTTACAATAATTGATTTTGAGTTTCAGTGTTTTAAAATAAAATATCAAACAGAATGAAATTTCAATGTACCATTTGTAATTCAGTAATATGAGAGAATTGGTCAGGGGTCTGAATACTTTTGCAAGGCACTGTATATATTATATATGCGAATGCCAGTGCACACCAGGCACAAACTGAGCGAAAAAAAACATGATGTGTCTGAAAGAAATTAAACCTATTGATGTGTAGACAGCAAGGGAAGCAAAAAAATTCTATTCTGAAGATGGGTTTCCATTTTTTTCCCTGCTCAGTTCGTGTCCCGTGCGCATTGGACTGATCCATTTGAACTTCATAGGGAAGTACAGAGTGGTACTATTTTTATTACATTTAATTATTTCAATTTTGAATTACTGAGCAAATACTTTATACAACAACCAATCAGATCACGTTAAACTTTTAACCCTTTGACTAGCGAGTTCTAAAATGCCCTGCCGGCCCTACGGAAGTGAGTCTTCTGCATGCGCTTGATTATTAAGAGTAGTGTACAAACAAGATGAAAGGTATATGTTTGTATGTATGTAATGAATACTGACGAAATACAGACAATTTTTATCGTAAATAAATAAAAAAATAAATAAACTTTATTTTGTCATAGGGAAAGGTTGACAAAAAAATAACAGGTTGGCAATAAACAATAAACGGGGTGGAACAACCACATGTCCTAACAAAAAAGGGCTGAACTAGAGAGAGAGAGAGAGTGTGAGCGAGACAGAGACACGAATATCCGGGTAAACAGTTGGTGGGGGTGGAGGGAGTGAGAGTGTCTAATGCTTCTGCGTATGATACTCCTTGAAGCATGGAGCAACGCACAGAGGTATTAAAGAAACCTAGTGTTACAATATCATGTTATCAGGAGTTTTGTAGGCTCAGTAACTCAAGTTTAAAGTTGCGGAACATACCGGTACGTTCGTACTCCCTGGGGACCAGAGAGCAGTGAATGTACCGATACGTTCGTACTACTCAAATGGTTAAAAAGGGTTTGTTTAAACTACATTAGATGAACACAGTAAAAATGACAGCCCGACAAGCCTACTAAATCAGCCATCAAACATCCATCTCAGAATCATTTTCAAATGTTGTGCCCTATGAACCAGACAGTAAACGATGGAAACAAAATTACCGACGCAGTAATGCATCACATTGCGAAAGATTTGGTTCCTATCTACACTACAGAAAAAGAAGGCTTTAGAAAAGTTGTTGAAAACGATCGACTATTGTGGGCGAGTAGCCGAAGAGTTAACCCGTATATCACCTCCCCGTTAAGAATCTCTTTTTGCATCAGGCTAGATATTAGTAGTGCTGGGACGAACGTGGGATTTTCAAGTTCGGATATTTGCTCAATTTAAATATTCGTTCGTTTTCAAAAAGTAATAAAAGCCATTATACTGCTGTGAATGCAGGCAGAGACAGCATGGCAGCAGGGGCAGGGGGGGGGGATGGCCCCTGTGTGTGTGCCTTTATTTTACAGCAAGACCTTACAACATGTAACACGTTAAAATAGAAAAATATCCCAGGAGTAAAGAATAAGTTGTGTAGGACTTACTTTACCCCAGTGAATTAACTACAAAACAAAAGGAAGCCAAATAAAAGTTCAAGTTAAACTGTTTTGTTTATTCCCGAAATAAATAGTACATAAAGTTGACACTGCATTTTATTTTATTTTTTGATTCCTTGCCATTGCCGTTTCTCACGTTTTCATAAACTAATAACACAAGGTTTACTTGTGCCTTTTTGTAGCTGAACAAGCAAACAAACTGAAATCTAAACTTTAAAACACTTCAAAATAAAACGTAGAAATGGCATTGTAAAATTAAGGTGAAAAAACTTCTCGTTTATTACATTCCACATTACAAAGTCGCAACAAAAAATATATAATATCAGGGTTAGAAGTTAACTTTAAGGCAGTAGTGAGGATTTGCTAAATGCCTGGAAAGTAGGTAGCAAAATGGTCTTATTTGGTAGTGGTTTATTCAACTAATAATTATATATAAAAATAATTTAAAAAAATAAACACCTACTTACTGTTTTAAATAGACTGACTATCCCAAACTATCACATAGGCCTATATTTAAAATCAGAAAGTATTTATTGAAACCACCTTGTGCTCAACTAAGTTATGGAACTAATGCAATTCCTTGTCGAAATGTATTTTGTTTTATCCTTAAGTTCTACAAGAATGCAACCATATCTGTCATCTAAGCATTTGATATGCCATCAGTACAGTTAACCAGGTTATGTTTCATCGGTGCAAATTAAGTGGTACAATATTATCCTCTTATGTCTTCAGTTGTTGACCGAGATTTCGGTAACTAACAAACAATCACACACCTATAACGACAGCGATTTAAAAAAAAAAAAAACCCACACAAGTAACGTGTGCCACAATATCATAGAATCCTGCACTGTATGACCTTATAAATTATAAGGTTACAACCACAACCAAGCTGTTTTGAAAATGAAAGCTATTTTTCAGCACGGTACCGCTACATTTAAAAGATTCATGCAGCGCGTTATACTAACTGGTTTGTTCAAAAATTATTTATGCTCGCACCCTGCCTTTTCAGTGCATTTTTAAATGCTGTACAATTTTGAAGTAGTAATAACAGAATAAGGGATATCAACCAAGATTTAAAAAAAGAGATGCGGTTTGTTTTATTAAACAGTGACATTAGTGAGCCCTGTGTGTGTGTGTGTATATATATATATAACATAAATTAACATTGTGTTAAAGCACACGTTTCACTAAACAGGAGAAGTACACAAGGTGGTGATAATCTATTATAAAAAGAAAACAGATAGATTAATGCACCTCAAGACTATTTCTCTTCATAGTCAGAATTTTGATAAAAGTAATAATTATCTACCTATTATGTGTATTTTTTAGTGTGGGTGAAACCAGGGTAACAATTTTATTATTATTTTATATAATGGGATAAAATGAATATCAGTGTCCATTTATTTTAAAAGCTGATATGTAGTGCTGTACTAGCTGGTTGTCATTGGTTTTATCTTTCTCTGCATACAGCAGCATATGCTTTCTGGTGGCATTAATTAAAACTTAGCGAGATTACAGCTTTATATAAATTATTATTTACATGTGTTTTTTTCTTCTTTTTTACAGAACAGCATGAAAGCGCATTTGACAGCGCCATTGGTATAAGCGGCTGGTGAGCGTTTTCTCTTACAGCTGGAAGAAAAGCACAGAATTTAGCACAAGCTGAGCTCAATCTACCTCAGCACCAGTTGATAACAGAAACACCTACTTGCTGGGGATCACGTCAGCAAATGATTCAAAGGGTGCTGGAACAGGAAAAACCAATCAAGTCCTAGCTGCAGACAGAAAAACCAGGCACTTAGTACCTACATGGCAGGACATTGATATGCTTGATTCATTAAATAAGTCTTTGAAAACATTGGTGGATTTCACAGATGTTCTGTCAGGTGAAAACTATATCAGTGTCTCCTACCTGTTTTGCATCTGCTTAACAACAATATTTTGGCCATTGAGGAAGATGAGACTGAACTCACAAAGTCAATCAAAGAGAAGATTCTGCGTTACTTGAATGAAGTATTCCGGCTCACACACCCAAGATCTACTTGATATTTCATCTTTTATCGACCCTAGATTCAAAGTGCAGTACATCAGTGAGGTCAAGGTTGCATCAATCAGAGTAAGAGTGGTGTCAGAGGCGGAATCTCTGCTACAGCAGGAAAAGAGCTTCACTGGCACAACCAGTAACACTAAAAACAAATCTCAGGGAGTAGGAGAAGCAGCAAATAAAGGGGCATCTGCTAAAAAATGTAAGACCTTGGGCAGCTTTTTCAAGTCAAGCACATCAGGAGCTACTAATGCCTCCGTAGTTCTTGAAAAAAAAAAAAAAAACGACAAAATATTACTTTAAGTAAATCACTACATGCATATTCCTTTGGCTGACTGTGAATCAGATCCATTGATCTGCTTGAAAGCTCAACAGATTAAATTTAACTAGACTCAGCAAATTTGCACAGAAGTATCTGTGCATACCAGCAACAAGTTCTCCATCAGAGAGATTTTTCAGTACCTTTGGTAACACTGTTACTTGCAAACGTACAAAACTAAAACGTGACTCAGTTAACAGACATGTGTTTTTGGCAAAAATGTTTAAAAATAAAATTGTTAGCAGGGGGAGCATAACTATAGCCAGGATAGCTGGGGGAATGAGACCTCTCCCCCCTGGTAGGCATGGGCTGTGTAGCCTGTCTTTTTTTGTATAGTCTTTGTTGTCAGGGTAGGAGTTCTTAAAATGCAAAGCTCCATGGCAAGTCTGACTCTGGGCTTGATAATTGAAGGTACAGTAATTATTTAAATTACCTGAGTCAGATGTATTTGGTAGATACCATAGAATGGAATTATACACAAGAGGGGCATGTAGCTTCCTTATCTAAATCTCTGATAAGTTGTAGTTCCTTGTTAATGTTGAAATTAATGTTTATATTATAAATGTATAAATAAATTAATAAATAGCAAGCCAGAAAAATATGTCATATTAATTGATTTGGCTGATGCTTTTATCCAGAGCAATTGACATTTGTATACCTATATACAAAAAGTATTTCATTAAAAAAAAAAAAAAAAAGTGTTATGCAACGAAACATTAGGGCTTCTTCACTTGTTGCATATGTGGAGTAGTGGTTAGAGCACTGCACTCTTGACTGGAAGGTTGCAAGTTCACTGTATAAATGAGCAATTGTATGTAAAAAAAATAAAATAACGTCACAATTGTAAATTGGCCTGGATAAGGGTGTCTGCTAAGAAATAAAATAATAATTTTTCAGGCCTGGTTGGTACTTGGATGAGAGACTACTTGGCAATACCAGGTACTTTAAACCTTTCTTTGGAGTTTTACTCAGTGGTGTAGTCGAGGGTATATGCAGGTAAACGGCGTTTACCCGCTTTCAATTTGGGCAATATATCGTTTACCCACTTCTCATATAAGGGATACAGAGTTTACTCACTTCAACTCTCCTGTGATGTGCAAATCCTGTGTTTAAGACAATATGTTTTAACGGCGAGCGTCTGTGCTGTGTTCCGAGAATGTGAGCGGAGCTCGGCTCTTTCTTTGCTCCGCTCAGCTCTCTTTCATCCTGCTCCGCTCCCCCGCTCTAGACAAAATGGTATTTAAAAAAAATATGAAGATGAAGAAAAAAAAACTAGCTGTTTTCCCCCCATCGTGTTGCCAATTGCAGATGAAAAGATACAATGTACATTCAGAAAGGAATACCATTTAATTGTCCTTATTAATCGCATACCTTGACAAGTAAAAAAAAAATCCCCACCTATCACCACCAAAGAAAAACGCCGACAAAGTGCTCAGAGAAGTTATCTAATTGAATTCAAAGACGCTTTCTTATTATTGTTTGGTACTGAAAAAATGCGTACATTTCAAACTTGGCATAGGATTCGTACCAATTAGCTTTATACCGGGCAGATTTGTATCCGAATATCTCATAGGGCGCTCAGAGCAACCCACGAACACGAGTGAGTGGATGGGGCTGACGGACCACCCTGTACTAGTGTATGAACTACCCTTAAGAGTGCAGAAAATATAAATCGTGTTCACAGCGCTGTATAGTGCATAACCGTAAAACTGTATAAGAACAATAACCGCAGACAGATGGACACACACACACACACACACACACACACACACACACACACAGATGATGTTTCTCACATTTTTATATGGCACAAATGCAGTACCACAATTGGGAATAAATATAGAGTTTAGATGCAGTCGTGTGACCCTATTGGCAGCGCCCAGGAGGTATAGTAGCGTATTTAATCTTGTAAATTGTGATTTTATGATTAAATGATGAATAATTTTAAAAAATGCAACAAAGTCAATTTTCTAACGGGGTATAGCAATGGTGAATAAGCATTCACAAATAATGCTTAGAAAACTGTCACTTGATCGGAACTGTGAAAACTCCCTTCATCTCCCTTGCAATGCCAACCCCACTTAATGGGTGTTTTACGTTTGTGTTCTCCCTCTGCGTGGGATGCAAAGTTTATTGTTTCAATTTACTGAAACACGTTGCATCTTTAAAAGCAAGTGTAAAGTCATTTTAGAAAAATGTGGAGATATATACTTGGTTATGACCCTGACTAAAGATGTAATTAGCAAAGGGGGCCGGTTGTACTAACGAGGTCAAACAATAGGTCACGTTTTACTAAACGTTGTAAAACTAATATACAAACATTACCATAATGAACACTATCGTAGTAAACGTCAAAAGAAAAGGACATAGATTTGAAAGACTAAGAGAAGCACACAAAGAAAAAAAATGCTGAAATCTGGGGAAGATACTAAATAGATGAATCTTTCTTTTTGTAAACTTACTCAATCTTCAACAGAAGTATTTACAGATTTGCCATATTTCTCACTTTCTCCTCCTAATAAAATAGGTCTCTGCTGCCAGCTTGTAGGTAATAACCATGCTTACACTCGTGATCTAAACCAGGGGTGGGGGAACCTATGGCCTGCGGACCGGATCTGGACCATTGCTTAATTTCACCTGGCCCGCAGCACACACATTGTAAATATATGACAATGTCACTTAAAAAAAATAAAAAATAATAATAACTTGAGTTGCGAGCAACTATACGGCTTCCAAGCAGTTAGAGAAATTTATGCGCATTGGTTATTATAGATGAAACGTTATCACAACTGTAACGTATACCCAAGATTCACGTCAAATCGGCCAAAAGGATCAATGAGGAGTTGTCATTTAAGCGTTTTACGCAAAATCCAACATAGCTGCCACACCATGTGACTGATCAATTTTTCCTTAAGTAGAATCAAATCGTGGACATGTGCGCATTTCATTAAATACAAGATGGCTGTCACACCATGTGACCAAAGGCTGCCATATTGGCCATGGCACAACATCCCATAGTCCTCTACATCTGTGTCAAATTTTGTGCGTTTTGGTGCAGCCGATAAGTTTTATAGCCAGTTGTGTATGTTGATGATGTCATGCAATGTGGACGCCTTGATTTTCACAGTAGCAACTTCCCTTGAACAAGTGTAACAGATGACCATACCGAGATGTTTTATTCAAATTTTTGTTTCAATCGGATAAGCGGTTTCAGAGAAGATGTTTGAATTTTGATGATTTTATATTTTTATGTCATTAATCAATGTGGTTGCCAAACCACATAACCAATCAGCTTCATATTAACAGTTAATCATGGACTAGCCCTCCATGTATAGCAATTTTCAGAACTCTGCAGCAAGCGGTTTCCGATACATAGGCGTTTTAACAAATTCCGCAAAATCCAATATGGCTGCCGAACCATGTGACTTGCGCAAATTTGCTGAATATCACTGACTATCCCCCATAGGCATCTACCAGTGTACCGAATTTCGTGAGTTTGAGCATGTTTTGGCAGAAAAATATATAATAATAATAATAATAATCCTAACAAAAACAATAGGCTTCCCCAGCCTACGGCCTGGAAGCCTAATAATAAAATAAAAATAAGCACCAACGCAAAGATAGTGCATGCAGTTCGCATTTTCACTGTATCATTCACACAGAGAATCTGTGCGCGCAGTCCATGCGACTGAACAACGTTATGTCTGTAGTAGTATTGAGCATTAACTTTATTAAAAGTAGAGGATTAAATAGCCGCCAATTTAAAGAGCTATTGAAAGACCTTGAATCCGAATATGGTGATTTTAGTTTATTATTGTGAAGTGCGATGGCTGAGCCGAGGGAGCATGCTGATGCGGTTTCATGAACTGAAGGAAGAGAAGCTTTTCATGGAGATGAAGGGAAAACCTGTGGTTGAGTTGAGTGACCCCAAGTGGCTGTGTGACCTGGCATTCATGGCTGACATAACGCAATACCTTTCGGAGCTCAATTTAAAATTGCAAGGCTCTAACCAGCTTCTTACCGCCCTGCTTTCAAACAAAATCGTTTGAAGCAAAGCTAAAGCTGTGGGAAATGCAACTGAAAAAAGGCAACACGGTGCATTTTCCAATACTTCAGGGACAAAAACCTACATCAACAGTGCAGTATGCCAAGGAGTGCTCAAATTTACTTAAATTGCATCGCTGTTTTTAGTGTACCGTTGTTAACAGTTATTTTCAAGACCTAAAATCAAGGAACTTGAATTAAACATTTTGCCATCTCCTTTCAATGTCGATGCTCACCAAGACATTCAACACTAAAAAAAAAAAAAAATAATTTACCTGCAAAGCAACAGTGAACTTAAATTGGATTTAATTTTTCCACAACAACCTGCCTCTGATAAGATCTAGAATTCTACAAACTATGTGGGTGCCGATGAATTTCCAAACTTGGATACAGATTTCAGGTTGCTATTTCAAGCCATTGCTGGATATTTAGCTGGCTGCTAAAAATAAGAAAAACATAGAATGTAAAATAAAAGAATTAGCAGACCTACATCAACAAGTAAAAGTTATTTTTTGTCTTTCATTCCCCCAGAAGCATGCTTCAGTTGTGGAATTTATGTTTATCTGAACATCCTATTCAAATTGTAAAAAAGCAGACTCGATAATGGTTTTTTCTGAGCAGAATCACTGAAACAATTTTGTACATTGGAAGACAAGGTATAGGGTACAGAGCCCATCGTTGAGAAGAGGCTTACACAATTGAAGCTTCAGAAACTGCTTCTTTCATGGTCAAAATTTGACCGATTGCTAGATAAGCATTTAAAGATGGGCATTGCTGCCAGCAAAAACCGCAAGAAATCCATGCATGGAAAAGTTGGATCTGGTCAAGGATCACTTGTGACATTCCTGTCCAAGACCACATTTAACAATATACTGAATATTACCTATCAGATTATTCAGGAGTCAACTGCTGGAGAAATAAAAGAAGATAGTTACTACAGCCTAATGGTAGATTCATCACAGGATGTTAGTGATCAGCTATCAATGTGTGTCAGATATGTAAAGGACACTGCTCTGAAGGAACAATTGCTTAGGTTTTTGCTGGACTCAAGACTTGTATAACTTAAGGCAGAATTAGAAAACTGTCACTTTAAAAAAAAATTGTCAGCAATGCCTTTGACAGTGCAGCAAACATAAGTGGAGTAAAAAATGGTCTTCAGAAACTAATAAAGGATGAGGCTCCCAATTCAATCTTTACTCACTGCTATAGTCATGTTCTTAATCAGACTTTAACCCAGGCTGCTAGTGCCTCTACAACTGCTGCATGTCTGTTGGGGTTACTTGAAAGGTTAGCAACTTTCTCTTCAGACTCCTACAAACGGGTGACTGTGTCAGACGGGTGACTGTGTGGAAGAAAACACTGAAAGAATCAGTTGCTGTCAGTAATGAAAGTCTGTTTCGATTACAGAAGATAAGGAAAACAAGATGGTGGGCACGAGAAGTTGCCCTTGTGCATGTTTTTGATGGCTCTGCTACCCCTGCTTCTGAAAGAAAACGATTTCGAAGAACCATAAAAGCATTGATGGCAATAAAAAAATGGTACTAAACAATTTGATGCCAAAACCAGAGCTGAAGCAAATTTCTTGATTAACAATTTGATGAAATTTGATATGATTCTTACTGGCTTTGTCTTCCTGAAACTGTTCTCACTGAGCTCAAATGCTGCAGATTGCCTTCAATCTTCAAGACTTGACTACTTGCAAGCATGGCAACTGTTGTCAAGTTTGAAAAACAACTTAACCCTTTGCGGTCCTATGTCGGACATTGCAATTTTCCCTTTCCGGTCCAATGTCGGACCCTGTCCGACATCAAAAAGACGTAAAAAACAGGTCTCTAGTCGTTTTTTCTCTGGAAAAAAGCCGAGAAAACCATTCAATGGCCGAGTGAAACCGATAAGAGCCGAAAAAAAAAAAAAAAAAAGGGGCGCATCTCATGAATACGCATAGCCCCGACACCACATAGATGACACGGACATAAACAAACAATATAGCTGCTTCTGCATCCAGTGCTCAAAGAATATCACAGACATTTGCAGAGCTTTTTTTAGATGTTATAGTAATAAAATTGGATCGCATTATTGAGGAGTTTGGTAATAAAACGAGCGATCAGGAGATGATTTATCGGTATGTACTACTATTACGAGGTATGTAGAAAAAATTTGGCGAAGAAGGGGTGGGACTGGAGATGCAGTACTGAGTGTCCTGTTGATATGCAGTGCCTTTTAAACCTGTTTTACTGTGAAAAAAAATATTTAAGCACTGCGTCTAAAATAAACTGCGCGTGTGAAAATAAATTGGACCTGACGCGCCCGAGACGCGCTGAATAAATGGACCGCAAAGGGTTAATGAAAACTCTGAATGAGTATGAAGCTGTGTATTCTCAGGCAAAAGAGTTTGCAGATTTGATGGATAAAGAGATGCTTAAGTATTCCAAAAGTGAATTGCAAGGAGTGCAAGGGTCTACTTCTCTCCCTCAGAGAAGACGCCGAACAAGAAGTGTTTGCCAGGTGAGACTGCTCCAGATGAACAAGCATCTGTTGGAGACAGCAAAAAACTGTACAAGTTTGAAGTATACAAAGTTATATTCAACAAGGCTGTTACACTCGAGTACAAACTTGATGAAGGATGTCTCAGTGTTCGATCCCAGAAATTATAAGAAACTTTTGGAGCCAGGTTTTGTATTTCAGTCTTTAAGTCTGGAAGTTATTGCCACCATGGCTAATGTTGATGTCCAAGATCTGAGGAATGATTTGCTTGCTTTTGTTGGCAGTTATGACTCTATAGCAGAAATCTATAGAGACAAAGCAAAGCATAGAAAAGGGGATAATGTCACACTGTCAGAGTTACCGACAGTGAACCAGATGAGAACACTGATGAGCACTGCAGTTTAACATCAGAAAGTCAATGAGCATATGTTGGTGCATTCGTTTGCAACCCATTCTGCAAGTTACGGATCTTTACTCTGTGCACTGAAACTTAAACTTTATCATTCACCCAAGTTTCTTGTGAACGCAGCTTCTCCATTCTAAAATGGATTAAAACCAGACTGTGCTGTGTTGTGTGATGACCATCTTGAGGATCTTATGCTTCTGAACATTGAAAAAGAGGTTCAGATCACATATGATGAGGTTATCAAACATCTGTGTGCTTCATCACAGGAAATGAAACATTTGCTCTACTTAGATGTTCATCACACTTATGATATGTAAACTCTCAACCTTTAAATATTTGTAGTCACAGACTCCTAGAAAGCAGCAGTCGCAATCAGAGACCTCAAGTCAGCAGCAGTAGCAGTCAGAGAAGCAAGTACAGTATTTACTATTATTATTTATTACAATTGTCTAAATTAAATTTGTACGATACAAAATATATTTCTAAATGTTGGCAACAAGTATGGGTGTGTTGTGTAATCCTAAGCAAAACAATTTCGATAACATTTTACGGGAGTCAGAGTCATTTTTATGTGTTATGCTTTGTAGTGGTAGTTGTGAACTATTTATGTGATTTTAATTTCTATGATTGTCTAGAGATGACTTAAGAAAAGTGGCCTGTACTTGTACACTAGCATTCTGCCCTGTGACCCAGCCAGTCTGCCCCTGGGATGGCCAAAAGGATTCCACAGCAATTCTGCAGCGCACAACAGCATGGAATAACACTTGTAAGCAAATTTAATGCTGCCTTCCCTGACAGGCGGCCAGGTGGTACAGCAGCAAATTTTTAAAAAAGTCTATGTGGAAGAGGATGAAAGTAGACGCATTGTAAAGTCCTAGTGGAATTATTTATTATTTTTATAAAATTGGCCTATGTTAAGTTGAATAAGGATGAAACTGGTTTTGTTGCAAACGTTTTGAAACGAGACTCGACCCCTCGACCCCCCCACCCCCCGAAGATTTAAAATAATTTTATATACACTTTTTGGTTATGAATAGTTCAGTTTCATTAAAGTTAGCAGAACATTTTGGGATTTTTCATATTTGTCAGTGTCTCCAGTCTGCAGAAATTGCTGGACTAACTGAGTAACGTGTTTTAGTACCATCTAGAGGGCAACAACAGTTACTTCGGTTTCGTTGCAATGAGAACATTTTTAATACGCGTGGAGACTATCTTGAGGAGCTGCTTAGTTCGTTGTAACTGGTATTAACTTGCGTACTAGTTTAGTACCGTCCTCCGTACTAACCACGGGATCACCCCGTTAGTACGCTTCTTTTAGTTCGTTGCAATTGACCCTTTATGAAAACTATATTTACTTTATAATGATAACACTATACAAATAATTCAATGGCTTTTTTCTAGTTAATCACATTCTCTCAGACATTAAGAGCACATTCTACAAACATATCAGTGTTCCAAAAATGTAACATTTTTAAAAGGCAACTTTACTATTTATTTTATTATTATTATTATTATTATTATTATTATTATTATTATTATTGTATTGTCTCCACTCAAATTAATTGATGTAAAATGCCACTGCGGCCTAAAAGCATGTTTACATCCTCCTGCTTCTAAGCAAAAATACTGCATTTACAAAATATCATTGTTTCGTTTAACTATTTTACCATACACAAATCGACACAACATGCAAGAGAATACAATATTGTATATTATTAGCCACTGCGATACCTTGACACTCTGATCGCTGGAGCAGGTCGCCATTCTCCTGCCGTGAAAATCATAAGACACATCATGGATCAAATCTTTGTGATCCGCAGCTATGCTCCGAGCTACAAACATATCTTCTAGAAGTTGACTATTTCTTCTGATGTATGGTTTAAAACAACTGATAAATTAATCCTTGTTTGTGTCATACAATCTTGGTAACATCCGAGAGCCTGCTTTCAATTTTTCCGTGCCACGAAATACCAAAGAGAGGCTATCACGGGGAAATATGTAGACCGTGAAAAACAGATATCGCATTTACTGCGCATGCGGCAATTTCTGAAATTAAAGGAAGGGTTCACAGTTGGCATTTGGTATACCGGTACTTTAATCGTTGAACACCCTGTATCGTCGTTTTTGTTTTAAACTAAAAAAAAAGATCAGAATCTTTATCAAAAGGTACATTTTACGAGAACAAATATTTCGCTAATGTACTACAGACATAAATCACATCATTTTAATAAAAACACTTTAATATGACATACCGTTAAATTAATTAATATAACTCACTGTGTTTTTGTTATGATCTATTATAATAATTTAATCACAATTGTTAAGTTTACCGTACTACCCTGTTTACAACAAGGATAGTAAAAAAAAAAAAAAAAAAAAAAAGGAAGGACAATCAATCCCATAATTCGATGCGTTAATCGCTACAGGCGCCATTATTGGAGCCCACGCAAGCGCGATAATCTAGGGGTGCGTTCACGACACTTTTTTGCCGGCTAGATTGCAGACGGGAGTCTGCGCGTAACGTCACGGTGTGTGCAGACGGAGCGTGGACAGCTTTGGTAGATGAACAACAGTTCTGAGCAGAACCAAAATGGAGATGGTGTTGAGAGAAATTCTAATCGCAGAAGTGGATGCAATCGAAGTTCCCTTTGTGCTCCACCAGTTTCATAATTTACAGCATGATCAGAAAATGTATAGTAGAAACAGTCCCTGCTATAAAGAGATAATGTAAACGTCTGTTTTGTGATGTGAGACTAATTAATGAGTATTATAACGGGCAGGATTCCCCCCGCCCTCTCACAAAGGGGTTGTTAGACAGTACTGGTTTCTGTATTTTGATCTGGGACAAAAATAGTTCAAATACTTGCACATATGGTCACATATCTCACTTCAACTACCTGTTATTAAAGCTGATTTATTCTCCTTAATTCAATGTAGGCTATTCCCTGTCCCTGATAGCCTTTCGTCAATAACCAATTACCGTCTGCTGAAAATAACAGAGCGGTTTTAGGTTTATTCCAACCGTTTAGCATTATTTATTTATTTTTTTACATGTTTAAACCTTTAGAATAAATATCTGAATATTTAAAAAGTATAATAACTGTGGAAAAAGAGTCAAATCATTCATCAGATAATTAATGACATGACTCGAAGGCGATTCACACCCCTGACTAGGTGGCAGTAGCACATGGAGTGAGGATTGAATCTGGTTGCCTACACACTTTTGTCAGCCAACGCTCGTCTATTGTTTTGAGCCGCGGCTGCTCCAGTGCAGTACCTCTTCTTGAGAAGCTGCGCGGCTGTGCAGACGTTTAAACCCGTGGATGCGTGACCTGGTGACGTCTTTTCCTGCGGAGGTCACGGAGACGAAGAATTTGGACAGGTTTTACGCAACATGAACGTGTACTCTGCTGCAAAAGGGAGCGAGTTTATTGCTTATGGACGGCAGATGTTTGTGTAAGCTTGTGGTTTCGGCGATTCTACATCCAGAATAGATTGTTTAAATACAGTAACAACTATATATTGTGTTTCTTGAAATGTGTATAAATTAGCTAGTTAAACTTACTGTTATTAGGACGGAAGTATTGTATGTACTCAAGTGATTATCGAACTGTACATGTATATATTTTAGTTAAAGTTGCTTTTATCAGGACTGAAGTTATTGTGTATTTTATCTGCTCTTACTGTATTGTGAAAAATGTATATTTTGTGACAACTGTAAGTCGCCCTGGGTAAGGGCGTCTGCTAAGAAAAATAATAAAAACAGCAACAACAAAACGTAACGGTAATTAAATTTAGTCTTGTGACGAATTGTACCTCTATGTTTCACAGACCACAATAAACAAATTGAAACACTCTTGTTTATATTTATTTATTATTATTACTACACAAGTAATCTACCACGTGTAAATTAATCCAGTTATTTTATAATTCAGTTAAATGCAGTACAATCTGCTAAATGTTTATTTACTTATTTATTTGTAAAGTAATTTCATTCCTGACAGCTTTTCACAACTGTCACACACAGATAAACCAATACCAGAAATGTTGAACTTGAAAGGAGATTATAATTATTTTTTATTTGCCATCTGAATGCATATGCACTCAATAAACAAGGGGCACCATTTTTTTCCAGGGGCACTGTTTTTTACAGTCACTGGAATATTTGGTGTCCCCTCTGTAAATCAAGCAGGAGCTTTCCAAAAAATACCAAACTTACACTGTTAGTGTGTCTCTCTCTCACCTGCATACTAAATAGTTTTGTGTCACTCTGGTGTGCATTTGCACTCAAACAAGGGGCACCATTTTCTCCTGTCACTGGAATATTTGGTGTCCCCTCTGTAAATCAAGCAGGACCTTTCCAAAAACTTCCAAACTTATACTGTTAGTGTGTCTCTCTCTCACCTGCATACTCAACAACTTGTTTTGTGATCAAATGTTTTTTATTGGAGGAGCAAACAGTACAACATAACAGAAAGGACTGCAACAAAAACTTTCCCCCTTTCCATAAAAATCTAGAAACCTAAGCATGTATTTTGTCCCACTATTTAGTAGGCGTTGAAAGAAGAATCATTGAACTAATACAATTTTATTGGCGGGGGCACGGCTCTATCGCGGCTGGCCCAGTTGCGCCGGCAGTGGAAATGAGGCATTTGTGTGTCCTCACATTGTGCATGCAGCACAAAAAAGCTGACCTTAGTTGATTGCTGTCCAACACATGTGTGGTGGAACCAACCTGTTGCAGCCATCGCACGCAATCTGAAAAATACAAAGGAAAGTAAAGAGTTTAATTAGGAAGTATGGAAACCATGTTCATTACAAAGTATGGAAGCAATGTACATTTTATTTGCATAAACTTTTAGAAAACATCTACGTCTATTTATTTACTTTTAATTAGAAGATGTTTGGAGTTGCAGTTGAAAAAGTTTAAAAATACAACTAAAGTGTTCACTACTAAATTACCCATTCATCTTGTGACACTGCATCCCCCAGAGTGTCCTGCTCTCCACAAAACAGGCACAGACTGCTCAGATCATCTGTGCAATAATCATATTTGGGTGCATATTTGAGAACGTGCACAAATAGATATATCTCAGGTACTCTTACCTGTTCTCTATAAATTATCCTTTCCCTCCCATCTTATAAATGCGTAAATCCATCATAAGTCCATGTGTCTTTCTTTAAACATTCGAGGCTGTATCAACTATTCATTCTTCTGTTAACATTCATTCCAGACAACAGCAACTTCTTAGTGGCCACCAGACATTGCAGTCTCACATGCAAGTTAGAAATAGTTAGAAGCCCCACCACCAGAACTGGTACAAGTTAGCAGATAGTTTATTTTATATTACTTCAAGAAACCCTTTAATGTCACCCAGTGTGGCTGTATTTAAATAATCATTGAAAAACTGATAAATTAGCTGTACTGTATGCAGACCTTACAAACAAAAACACCACACGATGTGCTGTCTGACACTATTGGGTGGGACACAGTTTCACAACTCCATCTTGAAACTTGGCACCCTTTTGTTCTCATGAACGCCCGGAGGACAAGATTAGTATTTGTTAATTTATTAGTCTGCATGCAAGAAATAGAAAAGGTCTTCTGGATCTTTAATTCTATCTTTTTTTCCTTTTGAAAAAAACAAACAAAAAAGTCACTCTTAGGGTAAACAAAGTTCCTGGACAAACAATACCAAGTTTGCTATTGCATTTATAGCTTGTGCTATTATCAAAATGTCATATTGTAGAAGTGCCTACCAACATTTCAATGTTCAATTTCAAAATCATGAACTTTATACCTACCATAACCTACACACAAACCCACCATTTCTACCCCAACAAGCCATAACTACCACCCCAAACACACCCTGCAATAAGATCTAAAATTTATTTATTTAAATTATTTTCTAGCATTTAAAGTCTCCCCAGCCATACCAACCCTGCCCTTCCATACTTACCCTGCAATACCACACCTTGTCATACCTATACAATTTTAGTAGTATTATGTTAATATTAAGTCTATGAAAATGCTCTTACATGCAGACAATGTATACTTTTGTGATGCTCCAAATGTAACATTGATAAAACATACATTTGTATTATTCTGTTTGGGAACTCAGCTATATTATTATTAGAGATTGGTAAAGAGTCTCGAAACAGCAATGTCATTCATGGCAAAATGAAAGATTTACCTTGTTGTCTCAAGGCACTTCCTCACTTTTTCTTTGGACTCTACCAGTGGATCCAAGAAAATAGTCTTCTTTTGGGATAGATATATAACCTGAAAATAAATTAACTTTAATATATCACACACATGCATGCACATGCACACCACAGTGATCAATGTTGTTGAGTATGCATGAGAGAGAGAGAGAGAGAGAGAGAGAGAGAGAGAGAGAGAGAGAGAGAGAGAGACACTCTAACAGTATAAGTTTGGAAGTTTTAGGAAAGGTCCTGCTTGATTTACAGAGGGGACACCAAATATTCCAGGGCGACTGTGAAAAACGGTGCCCCTGGAAAAAATGGTTTCCCCTTGTTTATTGAGAGCAAAGGCACAGCAGAGTGACAAAAACCTATTTAGTATGCAGGTGAGAGAGAGAGACACTCACAGTATAAGTTTGGTATTTTTTGGAAAGCTCCTGCTTGATTTACAGGGCGGACACCAAATACTCCAGTGACTGGAAAAAATGGTGCCCCCTTGTTTATTGAGTGCATATGCACAGCAGAGTGACAAAAGTTTAATTACCATTGCGTTTTGTTGTTTTTATTATTAAATTCTTAGCAGACGCCCTTACCCAGGGCGACTTACAGTTGTCACAAAATATACATTTTTCACAATACAGTAAGAGCAGATAAAATACACAATAACTTCAGTCCTGATAAAAGCAACTTTAAAATATATACATGTACAGTTCGATAATCACTTGAGTACATAAAATACTTCTGTCCTAATAAGAATACGTTTAACTAGCTAATTTATACACATTTCAAGAAACACAATATATAGTTGTTGTTACTGTATTTAAACAATCTATTCTGGATGTAGAATTGCCGAAATCACAAGCTTACACAAACATCTGCCGTCCATAAGCAATAAACTTGCTCCCTTTTGCAGCAGAGCACACGTTCATGTTGCAGCAGGCGCTGCTCTACAGTCTAGTGGATTGCAATGACAAATTAAGAACATAAGAAAGTTTACAAACGAGAGGAGGCCATTCAGCCCATCTTGCTCGTTTGGTTGTTAGTAGCTTATTGATCCCAGAATCTCATCAAGCAGCTTCTTGAAGGATCCCAGGGTGTCAGCTTCAACAACATTACTGGGGAGTTGGTTCCAGACCCTCAATTCTCTGTGTAAAAAAGTGCCTCCTATTTTCTCAGACAACCAAGTTTCTGTAACACCTATCACATCGTAGTTACCTGTTAGTGCAGTAGCTTCAAGTTCTAACATTGTTTCCGAGACTTCTAGCATTTAGATAAATACATTTAATAGCTGTCTTACCTGAGTTGTTGCCCTTGTTTTGATGTGGTCTCCCTTCTGTTTTCTAGTTTAAATGCTTCTGGACCTCCTCAAGGATCCTTTCTCCGAGTAGTAAGAAAGTGCCAATAAGTGTCAAATTAGTTAACCGAATTGGTTAACAGACCAGTAGGCTTACACGATGCAGAAACCAAATAGGGAGCATTTGTAAGAGAAACAGAATGGTGGTTGCTGACATTGAGTAGCAATGGCAAAATTAACCAGATATGTGCACGTGTTACGACTAATTCAGTGCCCCCTAGTATTCATGTGTCCCTGATGGATGTGCGCATGCGCTTGCAACAAACCTTGCTATCTGCCAACAGGAGCGTGTGATTCCTCGCTCACGGCACAAAGGTATAGACAATGTCGACCCAGGGGACTTTTTTGACCTGAAAAAAGAAACAAGGACCAGGGGTCACAAATAGAGATTAGATAAAGGGGCATTCAGAACAGAAAATAGGAGGCACTTTTTTTACACAGAGAATTGTGAGGGTCTGGAACCAACTCCTCAGTAATGTTGTTAAAGCTGACACCCTGGGATTCTTCAAGAAGCTGCTTGATGAGATTCTGGGATCAATAAGCTACTAACAACCAAACGAGCAAGATGGGCTGAATGGCCTCCTCTCGTTTGTAAACTATGTTCTTCTTATTTTCTTTATACAGACACCACGCTATTCTGAGCACTTAACAGGCTATCCAAAATAGTTTTTCGTGCAGTTCTGTAAATACATAACAGTCCTATGTATGAAAAACTAACACAGGAGTAACATACTGTGTAACAAGAAGTGTTCTATGTCATTATTGAGAGGGGCTATCTATACGATAAATGACTTTAAAATGTTTTTATTTATTTAACACAAACACCAACACAGCCAATTCTTGTTTTAATAAATGTATTAATTGTTTACTATTCCCCTCTTTGAAACTGTTCTCATTCTACCTAACTGAATTACAACAAACTCTTGAACAGCGTCTCAAAATAAAATACACCAGTCACTTATCGCCAGACTCAAAATGAGGCTTGGAGTGCAGCTGCTAGCTTCCGGTCGCTGATGTCTCCAACTGCAGTGGAGAGAAGTTAAGAACATAAGAACATAAGAAAGTTTACAAACAAGAGGAGGCTATTCAGCCCATCTTGCTCGTTTGGTTGTTAGTAGCTTATTGATCCCGGAATCTCATCAAGCAGCTTCTTGAAGGATCCCAGGGTGTCAGCTTCAACAACATTACTGGGGAGTTGGTTCCAGACCCTCACAATTCTAAAAAAGTGCCTCCTATTTTCTGTTCTGAATGCCCCTTTATCTATTCTCCATTTATGACCCCTGGTCCTTTTTTCAAGTCAAAGAAGTCCCCCGGGTTGACATTGTCTATACCTTTTAGGATTTTGAATGTTTATATATATTTATATATATATATATATATATATATATATATATATATATATATATAGTAAATGAACCGCACCCACTCGGATTTGTAGCCCCTTTAAAAATTAGACCCAGAACACACAGACTGGAGGTTTTTAAAGCGCTACGCGCTACTTTTAATAAATAAAACAAAAATAAAACACAAAATAAACACCTAGCTCCTTCGGAGCACTTACTACACAGTATGCTGGTCCCTGACTAGCTTGCAGAACAGCTAAGCCGTTTACCTGGCATACACAAAAACAAACCACAGTTTTAACAAAACACTTAATTTTTCCATTGACTGCTTGGACACAGAACACACTATTTGTCTCCTTCTATACAGCAGCCCCAAACAGACTGACTGCTTTCTTAAATTACCCTGCACCTGGCTCTAATTGACAATGATAGTCAGGTGCAGGGGATCATTACTAAATCAAACAATTAGCCAATTAAATTAAACAATTAAACAAATGACAGCTTTTCAGCCTGTAACATTCTGGGAGATGTAGTCCTTTGCTCCCCCAGGACTACATCTTTTTCACTATATATATATATATATATATATATATATATATATATATATATATATATATATATATATATATATTTTCTGAAGAGAAAACTCAACTTTCATTTTTGTGTGAATGTACATATTCTTCTATAGTCACAAATTTGATTACATTTCAGTTATACTGTTCGGGAGCTTGAGATTATGCATGGATACTAAAGGGAACGTGTCTTGTGGGATGCAATGCACAGTTTGTATTAAAAAAAAACGTATATGACACACTGAGTGTACTAAAAGAGTCTTTATTAAGCACAACTGAACAAAATTACAAAAACGTTTAGTAACGCGAATTAACAAAAAATATGCTTGAGTTACACAATACTTGGTCAGAAAGGAGATCCTTAACGTTACATTAACTCCAAATAAACTGTACAGGAATAACAGAAAGAGGGACGTTTTATTCTTGTTTTTAAAATGTCTTTACTTACGTTATTATTATACTTACACTTGTTCTACACACAAAACATTGAATGTGCAAATGGAACAACGGATTAGTATACAACTGAACAGAATCTTAATAATGGGATTAATAACTGAAAATAATAATTGAAATTAATAACTGAAGCCTAGGTTTTCGGATATGGTGTTACCTGAACCCTTATGGTGACTCTTTCTTAAAATTTCATTGACTGGAACGCCTTAGCCCTAACGCCACATCCATTCGCCTGCCTCTTAACTGTATTTAGAAATCAATTAACACATGCTTATACCAAACAAATAAACGTGAAACAATACAGAGGCTTAATATCAACATCAATATGAATTAAAGTAAAGGTTATCTAACTAAAACTTTGAGATCTAACCATATTTTACGAATCTAGTATAGGCTAGTAGCTTATATTCACTTTCCGATCACAAATACGCTTGCTAATTTACCTTCTACTTCATGAAAATAACCCTCGATCCAATTGCTGTACCCTTTCTGCTGTATGTTTTTTTGTAATCATCGCATTACTATCTGCCCAATTATCAATTTCTTCAACTTTTATTTGAGGAACACATATTAAAGATTTCATCCACATAGTGATATAATTAGTAGCGGTGGCGGCCATAACAGTTGCTCGCACACCAAGCCTCGTTCCCTTTCAAGTCGAAAATAACCATCAAGGTATGGGACATTGCCGTCAGGCAGTAGGGATTGGCTGAGCTTTATGTCAAAGCTGCCGATAGGCCTCGCGCAAGCTGCCGTGTAAGCCCCGCCCCCTGGGAGCTTACTATACGCACGCAGTGGAGAGTCACTTCCTCTTTGCCTTCAGCCTCAGTAGCGGTAGGACTTAGAGCTCTTAAACTGATTGTACTCAATAAGCTTAGGCTTGAGAAGCTGGTTTATCCCCTTCTCCGAGTTTATTTCAGTTATACTCTTCGGAGTAATTATTATTATTATTATTATTTGTATTATTATTATTTTAGGATTATATATTGTTTTTACATTATATATTTCCTTCTCGCTTTGCTTCGGCATCGCGTTTCTTCGTGGTCTCTCCGTCTTTCCTCTGTTCTTACAATTATTATTTTGTGTTGGGTTTTTGTATTTATTGTGTATATATATATTTGTTATATATATTGTATATATTGTTGTTAAGACGCGTGTTGCGTTGGCCTTGGCCCACGTGCATTTTGCATCCTCGGTCTAGCTTAGGCTAGACCGTGTATGTGCGTGTAGTCTGCTCTGCAGTGTTCCTCCCCACCGCGGCGCGTTCCCGCCACGTGGTATTGTACTACACCCTCTTACCTTCTGCAGCGTCCTGAAAAAAAAAAAAAAAAAAAAAAAAAACCTTTTTTCCCTTCACTATACAGAGGAAGACAACCACCAACGTGCAAAATCCCCAGCACCATCAGGTAGGTATTGCACAGCATCAGACACCGCCAGCATCTTTAGCGTCTCCTCCAGCGGGTCAGCTGGCGCTTTAGGGTCTGCTTAGCATGCTCCACGTTCCGTATTGCAAGGGCCCCGGGCGCCCGGCGCTTTTTGGTGTCAGCGCCTAGCGCTGGTGCAGCGCTTCGGCGCTTTGTGCAGCGCCTGCGCTGGTGCTTAGTGCTTTGCACTTGGGGCTCAGTGCTCGACGCTTCGGTGCTCGACGCCGGTGCATCCATCCATCAGCGCTCGGTGCTCGACGCCGCTCGACGCCGACGCTTACGCGATGGGCGCTTGACGCTATCGCGACGCCTCGGTGACGACGACTCGACGCATTAGGGCGGACGCCAGGCTGGCCTTCGGGACGCGCGAGGCGCCGACGCCGGTGTCGACGCCGGCGCTGACGCCGCTTGACGCTGGCGACGCGGCGCCGGACGCACCCTCGGTACCGACGCCTGACCTTCGACGCTCCCGAGACGCGGCCTTCGGTGCCTCGACGCTTTCGGCGACGCTCGACTCGGCGATTTCGGCGCTGACGCGCCGACCTCGACGCCCTCGACGCATCTTCGGTGCACCCTCGACGCCGACGCTGGGTGCTTTCGGGACGCCCCTCGCGACGCCTCGGCGCTTTTGCGGCGCGGCGCCGACGACGCGCTTCAGGGTGCTCGACGCTTATGTCCGACGCCGGGCGCTCGACGACGCGCACCTCGGCGTTTGACGCGACAGTGCTCGACGCACACACTTTGGTGCTTGACGCCAGTACTAGGCACGCCGCATTCTACCATGTCAGGTTCCACCGTTGCGTGACCTGCCAGGCCAAGTTGCCTGCCAGCGACCCTCATGAGGACTGGCGTCGCGATGCTTGGGGGCGGACCATGCCGCATCTGCCCTGGCAGATAGGGCATACTGCCAGCTATGTGCGGGGTTTCAGACACGCACCCCTTCGCCAGAGAGCTAGGAAGGCGGTTGGAGGTCGTTCCCCATCCTCGGGCTCGTCCCACACCGCCTCGGCCCCACCGTCATCTGTCGGGTCGCTGCCGGGCGGCGCCTCAGCTCCCTCTGAGCCCATCTTCCCAGCTTACAGCTGGTCAGAGGTCTCCAGTCAGGCGTGCTCGGAACGTTCCGCAGCGCGGGGCCTGCCGGGAGTCCAGGTCTCCTCGCCTCGCCGGAGAAGGCGCCCGCTCCCCCGAAAGGGTAGGGCTACCAGACACATCTGGGGTGGCTGAGCTCACCTCCAAGATGTCACAGTTTATGGAGCTCATGATGGGACAGCAATCCTCCTCATGACCCTAGTAAATGTGGGCCCGGGCCCCAGAGCTAGTAACAGACCCACTAGTCAGGATGGTTCCTCCACCTCACCCCCAGGAAGTAGAGATGTGCTGTCTCAAGGACGATCTCTGGAGCTCTCTTTGATGGGACAGAGCCTGAGGTGGCATCCCTCCTCATGAACCCTAATGACCCTAAAGTGGTGGAGAGGGCAGCCCGTCACTTAGGCGTGGACTGGCCTGCAGAGCCAACAACGCTCTCTATTTGAGTTGCCATCGGCTCCGCCCCTTCAGTCCAGGATGCTCCCGGCATTCCGGATTTTATTAAGGAGGTGCAGTCCACCTGGAGTGGCCGCCGCCCCTGCGACTTCTCGCAATGCTTTCACCAGGGCACGGGCGCAAAGCTGGGTTAGCGTCTTTTCCGCCAGTGGGCGCCCGTTCGCCCGGCGCTAGTAAAAGCGCCCGACATTATCGGGGCTGGCTAAGGACCCTTCCTGCCCTAACAGGCAGTGTAGGACCACGGAGGCCCACCTGAAAAAGGGTTATGCGGCGGCTACAGAGGCAGTTAGGCTGTCTAACGTGGCCAGCCTCCTGACAGTCTACCAGGCGGCGCTGATTCGCGATCTGCCTGAGTCCCCATCCGTCCGGACTTAGAACCGAGCTGGGTGCAGTTGCGCAGCTTTTGGTGTTGCTGGCTCAGCTGAATGCGCGAAAGCACAGGGCAGGAGCATTGCTTCCCTTGTGGTGGCAAGGAGGCAGCTCTGGCTCTCACAGGCCAGGGTACAGGAGCCTGATAAGGCCCCATTGCTAGATGCTCCTATATCCCCGGGCACACGTTTGGCCCAGCGGTGGAGGAGATGCTGCAACGCTCCGTCAAGGCGCGTGAGGCCGCAGCAGTTGGCTAAGATGTGGCCAAGCAAGCCCTTCCAGCCAAGGCGTCCGCAGGGGAGCCAATGGCGCGAGGGCACCGCCAAGAGCAGCAACAAGCGCACCCACAGGGCAGTAAAACCGCCCCTTTGGGGGTTTCAGCACGCAGCCAACCCGCGTTTGCAAGACCGCAGCGCGGAGGGTGGCGCCCTAGAGGAGGTAGCAGACCACGTCCTCGTGGCTCTGGCCAGGCCCCTCGTGAGCGAGCGCAGCCTAAGCAGCCCTGAGAAACCCCGGCAGCCGTTAACCCACCCCTACACTGTTCCACAGCTCCTGTTCTGGCAACAATGCACCAATGACATTTGGGTGCGCAAAACTATACTCACCGGGTACACCCTTCAATTCCGGTTAAAACCCCCCCCCTTCAGGGGAGTGGTGGTAACTGCAGTGAAGGACTCGGTTCAGTCCTCAGCTCTAAATGCAGAAATACAGGCATTGCTCAAGAAGCGTGCCATTCAACTAGTAGACCCTGCTCTGACCGACCAGGGGTTCTACTCCAAGTACTTCCTAGTGCCAAAAAAGGACGGCGGGCTCCGCCCTATTTTAGATCTGCGACTACTGAACAAATACCTACGGGTGTTGTCGTTCAAGATGCTTACGCACAGGCACATTGTCCAGTCTGTCCGGCAAGGCGACTGGTTTACCACCGTAGACCTCACAGATGCATACTTTCACGTTCCCATCTGTCCGGGTCACAGGAAGTACCTACGATTCGCATTTCAGAGCAGGGTCTACGAGTTTTGTGTCCTGCCATTCGGCCTGTCTCTAGCTCCTCGAACCTTTTCGAAGTGTATGGATGCCATTTTAGCCCCCTTGCGGGCTCAAGGCGTCCGACTGCTGAACTATCTGGACGACTGGCTCGTCTGCGCGCAGTCAAAGGAGCAGCTGGCACAGCACACAGTGATGGTTACAGACCATCTTCAGCGGCTAGGTCTGAAGGTCAATTCAGAAAAGAGCCGCCTCGTGCCGAGCCAACAGACCGAATTCTTGGGTCTGCATCTGGACTCTGTGTCCATGGGCGACCCTGTCGACACAAAGAGTTGCCTCACTGTAGCGGTGTCTCTCCCTATTCAGGTTGAGAGAAACAGTCAGCATGGAGCTGTGTCAGCGCATGCTGGGGTTGATGGCTGCCGCCTCGCAAGCCCTTCCTTTGGGCTTACTACACCAGAGACCTCTGCAGGCCTGGTTCAATGCCTTCGCGTTGCATCCGCGGAGAGACAAACACCGCAGGTTGAGGGTATCCGAACCTGCTGGGAAGCACTGCGCTGGTGGAAAGTTCCGTCGAACATCCGCCAGGGCGCACGCTGGGTCCCATCTTCCGAAGGGAGGTTATTACGACCGGCGCTTCCAACCAGGGTTGGGGAGCAGTCTGGAACGGGTCGGGACTCGCGGTGTGGTCAGGACCCTGGAGGTCGGCCCACATCAATGCTCTGGAACTCAGGCGGTGGACCTCGCCCGCCGGCACTTCTTGCCAGTGCTTCTAGGCAAGCACGCGTGTTAGTGCGGTCAGACAACACCACGGTAGTGGCGTATATCAACCGCCAGAGCGTTTGCGGTCCCCGGTCTTCACCGGTTGGTAACACGGCTGTTGCTTTGGGCTCAACCGCGTTTAGCCTCTCTGCGTCGGTTCACCTACCGGGCAGAGTCAATTACGCAGCGGATCTCCTGTCCAGAGGAGGTCCTCTTGCAGGCGAATGGCGTCTTCACCCTCGGGTGGTGGGGCGCATTTGGGACTGGTTCGGCACAGCGCAAGTCGATCTCGCCGCGAGACCACGCACTGTCCCCTATGGTTCTCGGTGAAGGACCTCGACAGCCCCTAGGAGTCGATGCACTGGCTCACGTATGGCCGCCAGGGCTCCTGTCGCATTTCCACCGATTCGATGCTCCCCGCCTTCTTGGAGAAGGTCAGGGTAGAAACAGCGACAGTGATCCTGATCGCTCCTCGGTGGCCTCGGAGGATATGGTTCCCGAGTCTAGTGCAGTTGTTGCAGTGTCGCCCGAGGGAGCTCCCTCTGCGAGCGGACCTGTTGTCCCAAGCCCAAGGAGGGCTATGGCACCCAAACCCCAAACTCATGCAGTTATGGGCTTGGCCCCTGAGCGGGGAGCGCCTGTCAGCCTTAGGGCTTTCGGACGGCGGTTATATCCACCATTCAGAGTGCAAAGCGCCCTCTACTCGGTCGCAATATATGCGTATAAGTGGCAATTGTTTCAGAGTTGGTGTCTGGCTGAGGGCCATGACCCGGTCTCCTGCCCTATGGCAGTGATATTACAGTTTCTGCAGAAGCTGTTAGATGAGGGAAAGTCTCCTCTACACTTAAAGTGTATTTGGCCGCTATTTCGCTTGCCATATACGCATTGACGGGTTATCACCTGGTTGCCATTTCCTGGCATCTCAGTTCCTAAAGGGCGCAAGGCGCTTGCGGCCTCAAGAACGACCAGTTTACCGTCATGGAGCCTTGATGTGGTGCTAGAAGCCCTTACCAAGGCACCGTTCGAGCCTCTCCACAGTGTGGATATGAAGTTCGTGTCTATCAAGACTGCGTTTTTTGCTGTCAGTGGTATCAGCAAAAGCGTGTGGGCGAGATTACATGCACTTTCGGTGCATTCATCATGTACTCGTTTCGCAGGAGAGGCGGTTCTAAGGTCTCCATGCGTCCAAATCCGACCTTTTACCCAAGGTCATATCCCGTTTCACATGAACCAACCAGTCGAGTTGATGGCGTTCCATCCTCCTCCTTTTTTCTTCCCCAGAGGAAGAGCGTTTACATTCTCTGCCCTGTGCGGGCATTGAGGTGTTATATTGATCGCACAAAGACTGTGAGGCAAACAGAACAGCTGTTCATATGCCATGGTTCTAAAACTTTGGGTCAGCCGTTGTCTAAGCAACGCCTTTCTCATTGGATAGTGGATGCTATTCAGTTAGCATATGATTCTATGGGCCTTCCGCCACCAGGGCAGTTGAAGGCACATTCCACTAGGGGTATGGCAACATCCTGGGCCCTCTTTAGAGGGGTGCCGATGTCTGACATTTGCGCTGCAGCCAGTTGGGTTACACCGCATACATTTATGAGGTTCTACCGGTTGAATGTACTGGAATCCTCTGCTCCGTCATTTGGAGCATCTGTGTTGCACTCTATGACGCCTCAGGTTGCGGACGTCTAGAGTGGTTGACAATATGGTGTGACTATTCCACCTTGGGACAGGTGTCATTGCGAGCATAGACGCTGAGGCGCAGCTCCGCATATGTGTAGATGTACTGCCTACGCGGTTGCGTTTATGACGTAAGGCTGTCCTACTGCGAGAATCCTCCCTCGCGACTGCTTGGGTACACTGTTCCCATACCTTGATGGTTATTTTCGACTTGAAAGGGGCGATAGGTTGCGGATGCAACCCGGTTCCCTGAAGAAAATAACCATCGCCGCGAGGTCGCTCTGGAGGCCTTCACGGCCTGAAGGGCAAAAGAGGAAGTGACTCTCCCGGCGTGCGTAGTAAGCTCCCAGGGGGGCTTACACGGCAGCTTGCGCGAGGCCTATCGGCAGCTTTGACATAAAGCTCAGCCAATCCCTACTGCCTGACGGCAATGTCCCATACCTTGATGGTTATTTTTCTCTTTCAGGGAACCGGGGTTGCATCCGCAACTCATCGTTTTTATCCGAATTTACATTTCCTGTCACAGTTAAGGAATATGCTATTGTTTTTATGCCATTCCCAGTGCTATGAGAATGCTTTTACAGAGTGCAACTAAAGGTGCTTCTTGCCCTTTGCCCTCTTTAGAACCAAATGATATATTTATAGGACATAATTACCTTCTTCATAACAAAAAGAATAACAATAAGGACATCAGGGCTCTTATTCAAAGTGACAATATCTATGTTCCCTCTGCTGTTGCATACTGGAATAGCATCTTTGTAGGTGTTAACGGGGAAGACTCCTGGACACTTTGTAATAAATACTTATTGACCAACAAGGTTAAGGAGATATCATATAGGAGTATCCATAAATGTTACCCAGTTAAATACAACTAAAAAAAAAAAAAAACTGACATTGACCTTAACTGCTCCTTCTGCAATATTTACCCTGAAACTACGACTCATTTATTTCGGAACTGTAGTTACTCAGATATTTTTTGGACTGATCTAACCAACTATATACATAAAAATATAAATAATAAAATTAAATAAAATTTGGGATACATCTTATTCGAATAACAAAATATGTGAAAATAGACCAAAATGAAATCTTTCTGGTAAATCTCTTGATCTTGTTGGCCAAATTCCATATCCATAAATGTAAATTTACTCTCCAAAAACCTAATTTTTTCATGTTTTCAAATGAAATCGAACAATATGTTAGTATAATAAAATACTCTAATAACAAAAAAAGCCATTAAGACCTATAATATATGCAAAAGCTATGAAGTCTATGTATATTTATATATTGAGATTAACTCCCCAACCCCCGTCCATGGTAATTTTATGTTACAACTGATGTCTATTGTATGGAACTATTTTGTCTATATTTTCTGTTTGGTTTTTCTCTTGACTTTTGATCCGATAAAAATTTATTTAAAAAAAAAAACACTCGCAATTCTTTCTCAGTTTGCTCAGATACAGATAAGCACTGACACTGAAAAGGTTTGTAGCGTTTTATTTTAAAACTTTTTTTTTTTCTTCATTTTAAGTAAATACATTGTAACAAGTCTAACATAGCGACAGCCGATAGTCAAGGTTTGTATTTTTTTTTTTTTATTGGACATTTTAATGTTTTAAACTCAAGACACTTGAGATGCAGACCGTGCCGTTTTACACGTGCTTGTACATCCAGCTGTGTAAAATAAATAACGCAATAGGTTTTTAAAATGTTAACTTAACAATGTATACAGTGTCTCACATTATTATTATTTTGTTTATTTATTTATGTATTTATTTATGTTGGGTTAAGTATGTACATTTCTTAAACAGGTTGTTCCTTATTTTAAACATGTGTCTTTTTTAAACATACACTCTTCTCTGTTTTAAAGCCATCCTGTGTCGCTTCCTTCTGTATCGGGGCAATATACCTCTGGATATGCAGCCTCTACACGTGTTAACAATTTTTTTTCATTTTTAAGTAACTGCACTGCAACCTTATTTTGACCATTTACTGCAACGATTCCCCCATTGGTTCTGTCACGAGACCGCTTTCTTACCTTTGAACAAACGTACCAGCGACGCCCTCAGCACATGACCAGCTACGCTGTTACTGTGCTGGGGGCCTCTCATTTGTTATCTTCGAGCAACGCGCTTAGCTCCAGCGGGGCACAGTTTCGTGTACAACAGTGTTCTCTTTGCCTCAGACACAGACAAACACAGACACATTTAAGGTTTGTACTCTTTTTTTTAATTGGGTGCTTTAATGTTTTAAACTCAAGACACTTTGTAGGCCTACGGACATTCCAGAAGAGGGTCTCACAATTATTATTATTTTGTTTTTATTTATTTATGTGTTGGTTAAGAAGTGTTTAAAAGTGTTTAACACATTTTTTGTCTTTTTTTCAACAAACATGCTGCTCTGTTTTCTGCACGTTTTAACAATTCACACTGTTTTACATTTCCAAGCTTTTTTTTTTTTTTTTTTAGCAATATCTATTGTATCAATAAAAGCTGCATCTACCACGTGGGCATACGTCCATTGGATCTCAAGTCTTTTCTTAAAGACATTTTTTAAAAAGGCCATGCCTTGTAACATTGTTTTAACATTTTAATGCTTTAACATTTTCAAGCTTATTTTATTTCTTTTTTTTTCAACACCTTGTATCTTTTAGTTTTTTCCCCACTTTTACTGCTCACTTTATCTGTTTATTTCTGAAATAGACTATAACAAATTGTATACCCGTTTTTTTAACGTATTTCAAACTTATTTTATTTTTGTAAAGCTTTTTTTTTTTAAAAAAGCCCATGTTCCCCTTGTTTTTCCCCATTTTACTGATCCATTTTTTTTTTTTTTTAACCCAAAACGTGTGTTTAATTCTCCATTTTAATGTGATCATCTACAATCATGGAACATGGTTTTCATAAGTGCATTAGAAAACTACATACAACTCCCTTCTCAACACCTCTCTCCGTTCTGGTCTCTTTCCCGCTGCTTTCAAACAAGCCTCTATCACTCCCCTCCTCAAAAAACCTACCCTCGACCCCACCTCCCTCCAGAGCTACCGTCCTGTCTCCCTCCTACCCTTCCTCTCCAAAACCCTTGAGCGGGCAGTACACTGCCAGCTCTCTGCTTTCCTGTCCAACCACTCTCTGCTCAACCTTCTCCAATCTGGCTTCCGCTCTGTTCACTCCACTGAAACCGCCCTCCTGTCTATCACTAACTCACTAAACTCTGTCCGAGCTGCCTCTGCCCTAATTCTCCTCGACCTCTCTGCTGCCTTTGACACTGTAAATCACTCTATTCTACTATCCTCTCTCGCTGACCTGGGAATCTCTGGCACTGCTCTGGCCTGGTTCTCCTACCTCTCCAACCGCACTTACCAGGTAACCTGGCGTGAAGCAACCTCCACACCTCGCCCTCTCTCAACAGGAGTTCCCCAAGGGTCAGTCTTGGGTCCTCTCCTGTTCTCTCTCTACACCCGCTCCCTGGGCCCCCTCACTGCATCCTGTGGTTTCTCATACTTTTTCTATGCTGATGATGCTCAGATTTTCCTCTCCTTCCCCCCCTCTGACTCCACCATCCCCTCCCGTATCTCTACCTGTCTGTCTGCTATCTCCTCCTGGATGTACTTGCATCACCTCAAACTCAACCTCTCTAAATCTGACCTCCTTTTCTTTCCCTCCTCCTGCTCCTCCCCCTCCTCTGAGCTCTCTATCTCCGTTCCTCTGGAATCTACCACACTCTCTTCTCCTCCTCAGCTAAGAACCTTGGTGTCACCCTGGACCCCTTCCTCTCTTATTCCCAGCACATCTCCACTCTGGCACGCACTTGCCGATTCTTCCTGAGCAACATATGAAGAATCCGACCCTTCCTCACCAACTACGCCACCCAGCTCCTGGTCCAGGCCCTGGTACTCTCCCGCCTAGACTACTGCAGCTCCCTCCTGGCTGGCCTCCCTGCGTCCGCCACCCGTCCGCTCCAGCTCATCCAGAACTCCGCTGCTCGCCTGGTGTTCTCTCTGCCTCGCTTCTCCCACGCAACTCCACTGCTCCGCTCACTCCACTGGCTCCCAATCACTGCTCGCATCCAGTTCAAGACTCTTGTACTCGCCTACAGATGCCTTGACTAGACTGCACCCAGCTACCTCCAGACCCTCATCTCTCCCTACACCCCCACTCGACCTCTCTGCTCCTCCTGCACTAGAAGACTGGCTCTACCTCCTCTACGCTCCCCTGCCTCCAGAGCTCGCTCCTTCTCCACCCTCGCCCCGCAGTGGTGGAATGACTTTCCTACAGATGTCAGGACTGCCCAGTCCCTGACCACCTTCCGGCGCCTCCTCAAGACTCACCTCTTCAGACAGCACCTGTAGAACTCCTCTTTTCCCTCCGGACACTTTATCACTCTTCCTTAATGGGCTTTACTTGCACTTATCTGCTCCCTATTTTACTGCATTTAATCCTGTACTTTACAGAGTACTGTACTGTAATCTGCCACTAGTGTTATTCAGCCTGTAGTATTTTGCATTTAATCATATCTTGATGTAACTATCACTGACACTGTTATCTGCTCCGATATTGATTTGTATTTTGTAATATACTTGTACTTACTAGAACTGAAGTCATTGTATTTTATCTTGCTCTTAATTGTATTAATACTTGTACTGTGATTCTTGAAATGTATTTTTTATTTACGACTGTAAGTCGCCCTGGATAAGGGTGTCTGCTAAGAAATAAATAAATAATAATAATAATAATAATAATAATAATAATAATAATAATAATAATACACATGGCGGGAAGGGAGGATGGGATTTCCAGAATTGCAAAAGATTACAAACACGTGACAGGACAGGAGGGTGGGACTTCTGGAACTATAAAACTACAAATTTGGACCCGGAAGGGAGACGGGTCAATCCTGATTGGCTAAGAAAAGGGTCAGGGTACCGGTCAAAATCAAGTGCCGCATTCTCATTGGTTAAAAATTAACATGGTGACATCTGCAATAGCATATACTACTACTGTACATGCAATACTGGCAAAATACAATAAACATATCGATTAAAAAAAACAACATGTTTTTGGGATATTAATTTTGTTCATAGAATGATGTTTTCACTTATGAGTTGTAACTAATGCATTTGTACTGTGGGGATAAGTTTTGAGATGCACATTTTTTTTTTTTATACAAACGTTTTCATACTAACCTTTGTACTTGGTGACATTAATTTAAAAATCCAATTGATGCCTATCATTAATACATTTTGTGACTAATCTGAACTATTAATATGTTTCAATATTAACTAAATCGAGTCATTAATCAAATTGATTAATCTTGTTACACAATTGATTTATTAAAATGTTTGGATATACTGTTACTTGATTGATTACTGTCCTGTTCACAGTCATCATAAAATAACATTTTGATGAAAAATAATACATTTTTGACCGATTCAGATTCTGCTGCTGCTGTATTTATTTTCAACAATTTTTCTTTAGGTCGTTGTGACAAGCAGGCTCTAGTGGTTACGTCAGACCAGAAAGGAGTACACAGACGGTGGTAATCAAACTGAGTCGCGGCAGCGCTCAGTGTTTTAATAAACAAATAAATAAAAGGTTGACCAAAACAGAACACGGCACTTTAAGCCAAAATAAATAGACAAACAAAACGATAAAACAGTAAACAGACAGGGCACGAACAGACAAACAAACACGGTGAGTGAAAGAAACTTTACTCTTCTTTACTTTTTCTCCTTCCTCACTCCCGTTCTCCACTCGCCGAACACACAACCCCGAGTGAGTGAAACATGCATCTATATATACTGTTGTGCCGGGATTCAATTACTAATTAATTATTCACTTGAATCCCAGCACGTGAATTAATTATGTGCAACCCTGTGCTCACATATTAAATACCTTAAATGCACGTGAAGTGAAGTGCAATCCTCGTGCCTAAATACAATTATACATTTTAAATAACTCGTGCTGCACACACCCATTTATATCCCGTGCAGCCATATCTATACACCAACATTAACACACCACACGCAACATACAACACAGAAATGCACACAGGGGCGGGGCACATTGCCACAGTTGTGCTGCAGTTTTATTTTTTTGGCGGGGGGAGGGGGGTGTCTACTTCACAGTCTTGCAAAAAGTCTTTTATAAAATAAAAAACAATCCTGAAGGAGAAATCGGTCTCCGTTTATCACTCAGTGTTTCTTTGAAGTTTCCATCTTCAGTTACAGTTTGCATTACTATCTGAGCGTGTTGAACCGGAAAGCAGGTCTACACAACTGTAAGTTACAGTACTAAAGAAAAAATAACATGGAAACAAAAAAAAAAGGTTTCTTACCCTGGAGCAACATAGTAAAGCAATTATACAGATAGAGGGATATCCATATACAGTAGTCTCCGCATATAGGAACACCTCCAAAGGCAGTGCTGCCCAAACCCGGTCCGGGAGAGCCCCTATCCAGCAGATTTTATAGGTAACCTTTAATCAACAATTTCTTAACACCTGGAACAATTTCATTGTGATCAATTAAGCAGGTGATTTATTAACTGAAGTCATTTAGAGATCATTTGGTACAAAAAATGAACTACCCTTTTCAGCCCTCAATGGCCTGGATTACATGCTGGGAAAATGTCATGACTTATCTCTCTACTGTCATGACTTATTTAAGGTGGTATGGCTGAATTATAATTTTAGATAGTTTTGGTTTGTTTAATTTAACAAATCCTGCTTTGAAACTTCATGATGTATTTGATTTTTGTATAATGTATTACATTTGTATTCAAACATAAACTAAACAGAAACCAAAACTAACTAAAATTGTAATCCAGACTGTACCACCTTAAATAAATCATGCCAGTAAACAAGTCATGACATTTTCCCAGCATGTACTGTCCCAATGACCAGAGTTCCCTTAATTGAACAAGTTATTTGCTTAATTGATCAATAACTTCCATGTGTTCCCAGTCTTTAGAAATTAGCGATTTAGGGTGACCTACAAAACTTACTGGATAGGGGCTCCAGGACCGTGTTTGGGCAGCACTGTCCTAACGGAACGTTTTGTCTAAGGCAGGGGTGGGCAATTTCGGTCCTGGCTTTTGTTCCAACTTTGCCCTAAATTACTTAATTGGACCAATTATTACCAATTATTGGTCTAATAAAGTAATTTATAGCACAGTTGTAACAAAAGCCAGGAGGGACACCGGCCCCCCAGGACCGGAATTGCCCACCCCTGGCCTAAGGGGACACCCTTGTGGTGAAACTGATTTTTCCCATTATAAATGCTCCGGCTAAAGGAACAGGAACTTCGCTTAAAAGAACACCTTCTTGGCACCGACAGCTATTTGTTCACAACTGATACAATACTATTTTGTAAAAATTCGACTTGTCATTGCAAGAGTGTCTTGAGGGACCCTGATTGCTTTATTAAATATTTCCAGACCGCCGTTCTAGCACTGAATTGAATTGTTTTGTATTCTGATTTCCTCGAGTGCACCTCATCGCTACAGAATGGCATGTAAACTAACGGCAAAATGTGCAGCTGTTTATCTTGCTACACAAAGTTGGAAATTGTTCGAGCTCTTAAAAAAAAACCTGAATTAGTCACAAGTCGCTGAACAATTTGGTGTTTCCCGTTCTAGTGAGTTGCTTCACCATTCTAATAATGTGTTGCATTTTGTAACGTGTGTAGGGGTGCTGTGTTAATTGAGTTTGACAGTTATTATTAATGCACATTACTTTTTCTCTCTACCATTGTAATAGCCCGAAAAACCCTCTCATAGTACATAGCGATTTGACCGTTTTTTTTTTTGTTTTTTTTTGCTTTAGTTGTATTAACGTTAGTTTGTCTGTTACTTTATTATTAAAGTTTATTAAGAACATAAGAACATAAGAAAGTTTACAAACGAGAGGAGGCCATTCAGCCCATCTTGCTCGTTTGGTTGTTAGTAGCTTATTGATCCCAGAATCTCATCAAGCAGTTTCTTGATGGATCCCAGGGTGTCAGCTTCAACAACAAAACAATAGGCAACATACAGCTGCCTATTGTTTTGCTTTTACTTATTCAGTTAATTTCATATATTGATGCACGTGCGTAGTAATACACATGTATTTATTTATTTATTGATCCATTTTGTGTCTGGTTGCTAAGAACACTTTGCTTGCTTCCCGAGGGGTGTTCTCTTAGCCGGAGACTACTGTATAAAATATACAACACTAATAATTACAGGTATGAATAAATCTTTAAAATGTTTTAAGGGGCATACAGTCTTATTATTATTATTATTATTATTATTATTATTATTATTATTATTATTATTAACCCACACAGAGCCATTACACAGCCACATTTCCAGAAGTTAAGTTTCAGGGCATTGGCCAACTGGGGCCCACGCAGAACTCAGCAGTATACCCACCTAGAGCCCAAGCCCAGTTGAGCCCAGCCAAACCATCTACTACCCACATGGGGGCCAGTTGGGCGTGCTGGCTGGGACCAATGTGACGTCAGATCGCTGAGTGGTCCGGACCACAGGCCACAGAATGCTGCAACCCCTACTGCTATTGTTGTCCGTTTGCCTGTCTCGCGTCCAATCCTTTCTTCAACTATTTCTCTCAGTGTCATTGCTTTTGTTTTTTTTTTTTTTTTTTACTTTGCTTTGAATGAACCTCCCTTCCTTCCTTGCTCTGTTGTGTACTGCGGCTTGAAGGGAAATGTACATCTCTGCAAGAGAGTAAAATAGTAGAGGCGTGCATATTTCCCACCAATCAAAGCACAGCGAGGCCTTGACGCCACACATGTTTACAGGCAGCATTCCACCAAGAGGAGAGACTGGCGTCCAACTGACCGGAATGGAATTTAAAGGCTGGACCGGATTTCAAAAGGAAATGTGAAACTTGAAATAAAGTGAAGCTACTTGTGTCTTCAAAAAAAAAAAAAATTTAAGCCTTTGCCACTGTTATCATTGTCATTCTTGTTTTATGCACACGATGTAGTTAATTCATTGTACGTTTTACTTCCAAGCCACACAAAATTCCACCCCTTACTTTTTTTTGCTTTACTACAGGGCTATGGGAATGGCTAGGAAAACAAACAACTCGAGTGAAGAAGGATCGGTAGCCGGTCAGATTGAACAATTTGTTGATACAGTTTCCTACACAGTCCTGATTTCTAGTCTTATGCGATATCAAGACGTTTGTTTTTTATTACATATATTTTAAGCATATTTGCTGTCTGAAACAGTTATCTCCATTGCAGTGTTGTTGCACTAGCAAGTTAATATTCGTCATATTTTCTGTTGCTTTTATATTTATAGATGTTTATTTTATGTAATCATCCTGTAGACAACATTTAATTAAAAAAAAACAAACAAAAAAACCAACAATCCGGTATGTATTCTCGGCGTTTGGTAAAACGTTCGATTCTTGGGAGCCGTGTATGTGCCCCTAGCCCCACGGGGGACGGAGCGCTGCTCCCAGGGGTGGTTCAAGCTGTCAAATTGGAGAACAGGGAAACGGTGCAGGGATCTCGCCGTAACGTGTACACAGTGTTGCTGCAGGATGGGACCCTGAAAGAGTATTCTGAAGAGGAAATCGTCAAGAGTCCAGCACAAATGACAGGGAAAGCGCAACTCAAGTACAAGGTGTGTATGTTTTTTTGTTTTGTTTTGTGATCAGCCTACCTCTGCTGCTGCTATTCGGGTTCCGACTGTTTTTGTTCAGTCAGTGGCGAAATATTACTATACGGGAGAAGAATAAGCGAAGAAAGTAGCATGTCTGAACAGCAATGCTCACAATGAATAAAAACAATTGTTGTATGGTGTATTGATGGATGATATCGATGGGCAGGCGGTAGTTCTAAGGTAAGGTTCAAATCCCACCTCAGCCACTGACTCATTGTGTGATCCTGAGCAAGTCACTTCACCTCCTTGTGCTCCGTCTTTCAGGTGAGATGTAATTGTAAGTGACTCTGCAGCTGATGCATAGTTCACACACCCTAGTCTCTGTAAGTCGCCTTGGATAAAGGCGTCTGCTAAATAAACAAATAATAATAATAATAATAATAATAATAATAAGGCCCAGCGTAAAGAAAGGGGATGAAGGTAGTCGAACAGACACACCTGTGCTGAACAAGTTACGCGATCAGCAGCATTTCAAATGCAAATGCTGCAGGCTACATACAGTCCTCCCACATAATTAATATTACAGTTGTCTGTTTACTCCGTGCCGCTTTAATTGATGTACGGGTATCAAACTGTCAGGCAGGTGGCATTGTTATGATAGGAAGGAACGAATGGTGTGTACTTCAACTGAACTTTGACTTGTTTTTACAGCGACCACGGTTTGACCCTCATAGACACCCAATCATGGGGTTTCCATGCGAGTTTTTTTTTTTTTAACTCGAGACATTTACACGAAAAAAATGTATCGTGTATGGGTTTCCATTCGCTCAATTTATTTTACTCGAGTAAACCGGGCTTTTCACTCGACATCATGCAAATGTGTGGGAAAGGTGGAGATTGATATGTAAATTAGTTATGCGTAAAGTACTTGTGCTGTTTTTGAAGATTACTAGTGAAATTTTGTGAAAATGTGGTTTCCATGCGCAGAGACCTGCTACACGAGTGAATCTAAGCTGCTGTAATAAAGCAAAATACCTCGTGCCTGGCTGGTTAATAATGTGTTTTACTACTCTTGCCCAAATTGTTTTTCAAATGTCATTAGTAGTGAATACTGTTTCAACTATCTTACGACTCATTAATGTGAAACTGGGCGTGGATTTCCCGTGTGTTTCGTCATTTACACGAGTAAATGAGATTTACCCTATCCCTCTCTTTGGCCGTTTTTTTCGGCCACAAACCTGATTTACCCGAGTAATTCTCCCAAACGTGCACGCGCATCGGCATTTCACGTGTAAATTGACCCGCATGGAAACCCCATGAATGAGCCAGATTGCAGCAGGGATGAAGAAACATTTGCCCTAATCAACACTTGGGCCAACTGTTCAATCCAGAGAAGCTTGGATGGAAGCGTCCGTAACAAGCTGCTTCCGGGGCATTGATACGCGCATTGTGCACTTGAGTCTGTCACCCAGGTCAACCCTGCTTGATCAAAAGCAGTGTGAAATCACGTAGACGACCCGCATGATACAGGGTTCCGACCTGGGTAGAGTATGCCAGTGTGAAAGGGGCTTCAGGCAGCTAATGAACATAGTTATTTGTAAACCCCTGGTGGCCACAGACAAAGCCCAATAAACACCCCAGATAGCCCCCACAACATTCCACACTTGTGCTCACAACATCCAGCCATTCAGTAATTGCTCCTCGCTAAGACCCCTCTGTCCTACCCCTTTCCCACCTGGACATAACTGACATTTACCCCCCTCCCTCCCTCACCCAAAACAACCCGAACGTTCTGTTGGGTTATCTGGGTTCATGTTATGACATTCTCATTTGCTTTATTTTAAAAAGGTTTTGCACTTACTTTTTTCTTTCAACTTTCTTTTATTTCTACCCTCCTGTTACATTAGTAACTGTGCTCGCTCTGCACAAAGTCTAGGTAGACTACAGTGTAATTATTGGAAACTACAAAATACGGTGAAAACAGAGATAATTGTCATTTTAATCAAATTAAATAAAAATATACAATGACATAGAAGAATGTATATTTACTAAAATGCAATATTTACTAAAGTATAAGCAGGGCTTAAATTCAGCCGGAGCTGTCCGGAGCTGAGCTCTGATAAATATTTCTGCACCTTGATTTAAGCCTGAGGCTGTTATGTAGTGAAAACAATACAAAAATACTTATGGACATTTATTTTCACGAGAACTGTAGCAATTTATTATCATGGCAATTATTACAAGTGAAAATATTTTAGTACAGTATATGGAGAGCAGCATAACCACAGGAGTGCCACTTCTGTATCTGTACTTGTGCGTCTGTCCTTCCTTTCCCTGGTTGTTGCTTGTGCTATGTGTGTGCGTGAACCATGGGCAACTGCAAACGAGTTAACTGCTATGTAAACTTGACACAATGTATTTGCTTTGTTTCCATGATTAAAATAAGTCACTACTATCAGCAAACCTGAAACAAGATTGGTTTGGTTGCCTGAGAATGTACGAGCTTAACTAGTTTGAATCAATGTAACAAACTGAAGTACTTGACTGAATGGCCTGAGAAATGATTTAGAATAGGGGTCCCCAAACTTTTTTACCAAAGGGCCATATACAAATTTGTACCTTTCCGGGCTGGCCCTGGAAAAAAATTACTATAGTAAAACTGTAGTGCATTTACTATAGTTTTATCACAGTAACTTACCATTGTATTTTTGCGGAAGCTATAGTTTTACCATTATAGTATTTACTATACTGTGCACTATAGTAATTACAGTTTATACTACACCTTCAACTATAGTAGTTTACTATAGTATTAACATACTACTGTGTTTACTGTAGTTACTATATTGAAAACTACAGCTAATAATACATAATTTACTATAGTTTAACTATAGCATCTTTAATTATATGTAGGTTTGCTACTTTTCGATTGTAATCCGTAAAGCTTGTTAAACGTCAAATTCTCAAAAAATATGAGTTCGACTGAAATCAATTTATATAGGATAAACGTCGGTAAAACCACTCGCTATTTTTTTTCTTACCAAAAATAATAATTTAAGAAATCATCTCTAGTCTGTGTAGTTTTTATACTTGCTATCAGTCCTGTCTCCGTTCCGCTCTGAATGGCTAGAGGTCGCTGTCAGTCAAATCAGTGGTTCCTTAATAGGCTAGTGTAGTTTCACCGTCAGTCATTTTATCCTGTCCTGACAGCTCTCGTTAGCTGAAGCAGCGCTAGAATGCTCTCATTCGTTTAAATGACTGTCAATCATCAGACTGACTGTGCACTTTCATTTGCCAACTACAGCGCCTGTCATTCAAAGTGCCTACTTTGAAATTAGCGGGTTAAGGTAAGGCTGTGTGGTCCAGTGGTTAAAGAAAAGGGCTTGTAACCAGGAGGTCCCCGGTTCAAATCCCACCTCAGACACTGACTCATTGTGTAACCCTGAGTAAGTCACTTAATCTCCTTGTGCTCCGTCTTTCGGGTGAGACGTAGTTGTAAGTGACTCTGCAGCTGATGCATAGTTCACACACCCTAGTCTCTGTAAGTTGCCTTGGATAAAGGCGTCTGCTAAATAAACAAATAATAATAATAAAAGGTGGTTTTGCTATTGTAGGTATATACGGTGACAGTTACTAGTTTGATTTGAAAATGGGGCGCAAGAGGAAAACACTTAATGAGTATAGTGCACAATACCCTGATTGACGGCTTAAGTCTCCGCTGCAGGACGAAGCAGGCCAGTTTGCCTTGCCTCCAGTGAGTCCAGCTGTGCTTAAGGAGAGGGGCGGAGCTCGGAATAAGTGCAAGTTAGTTCTGTTCAACTATCTAACGTTTTGTTCTGTGCATATTAATTTTACTTGTAAATATATGCTATAAAAGTATGTGTAATACACTTTATGCTGCGTTTTCTATGGTTTATTTGAGACATTTTTTAATTTGTGTAGGATCTTTATCTTTACAAGGTATAGCTTTGATGTGACCAAACGTTATTTCAATTAGAATGTTGGTAACCATGGTTTTGTTGCATGTCTAATATGATAAAGGGGTTTCTCTAAATGAGACGTTTCTCAATGGCATAAAATATCTCTAATATTATAGTATTAACTTTCTCTGGAATATGATGAGATCCCAGAATCAACACAGAGATACTAGTTCTCCACCTGATGCTGGTGAAAACTTAGAACATGAAGGAAACTATAGATTAAAAAAAAAAAAAAAAAAAAAAGATTCCCAAAGCAATATATGTATATTCTGAATTATTTTAATTTACTAAATAAAGGGAAACTATTTTAAATTTACGAAATAAAAATTACATATTCGACACAGGTTGTTATTCTCATTTATATAATTGTATTCACCTACCCTGCAGTATAAGTAGTATTCTGGAAGTATACTTGTTTAAGCCATTTATGTTGCTCATCTGGGGAAGACGTGGTGTTTTGGGGTTCGACTTGCGATACAGGACTCTTAGACAGAGATATCGTTCCAAGCACTTCTTGTTTTATTTTTATTTAAGCGAGTTGCAGTTTAACAAGTAGTGTACAAACAAAGCACAACAGATCAGCAGCCAGTTGTGTCACCGCGATAATAACTGCCTGTATGTTAGCATGTTTTCATTGGTTGGCTTCCCTAGTTGAATGGAGCGTGCTGCAAGTTTGCCCGCTGAGCCAATGGAAATGGAGGCGTGTCTGTGAACATTCTGTCTCTGTTTCTGCCTGTTTGTGTGTGTTCTTGGAGAGTGCTTAGATCACATAGCTTTCAGTTGGAGTCATTTTTTATAGAAATTTTCCACAACATTAGCGGGCTGGTCATGAAAGTTACACGGGCCGGATTTGGCCTGCGGGCCATAGTTTGGGGACCCCTAATTTAGAACACTGTCAGTTTATGAAAACCTTTTTTTTCCTTTATAGTAATTTGTGAATCTAAAACTGAGAATGTAACGCCTGTCTTTTTATAGCAATGCAATTTAGTGTGTTGGGAATTGGAGACCTTCTCTGTTAAAGTCCAGAGTTGCACTTGTAAATAAGATTGATTCACACATTTGTCTTTTAGATTTTACTTATTTGAAGTTTTACTTAACTGTGTGGGGGATTGTGACAGTCTGGCTCGCAGTGGTGACGTCACGGACCAGGAAGTAGAAACCAAAACAATGGATGGGCGGTTGAAGCTGAGTGCAACGGCACTCAGCGTATTTATTAATAAACAAAACAAAAGATTTAAACAAACCAACAAAACACAAAACAAAAGGGCACGAGGGCCAAACGAATAAACAAACAAACAAGTAAGTGTCGTGCTGGATAATCCAGCACGTTTTAGCAATTGTTTTTTAAATGTTGCTTTCGCTCTCTCCGCTCCCGTACTCTCCTCTGTACACCCAACCTCGAGTGCAGAGAGCTGCAGGTTTATATACTCTGGCCGAGGGATTAACTAGTAGTTAATTATCTTATTATCCCTCAGCCAGAGTCTGCACGCGTTTGGTAAGGATGCATGACTGTCAGCTAGTTAAATAATCAGTAGCTGATCAGCCATGCATCCTCACGGGGTTTTCAAATATAATAATAAAAGCGAGCTTTTTTTCCCGCCCCGCAAAACAAAAATACAAATAATAATACATAGGGGCGGGACACACAGGGATTCGTGGCGTCTGAGTATAAGAAATAGAATTTCCAATCGATATTTTTTACAAATGCTGATAGCTATCTCTACTGCTATCTACTGAACAAAACATTGAAATAGTAATATTCAATGGTATTGTTTTGTTACTATCAGGCCTGGGGTCAATTACAATCACAGCAGCATTGGTAGTTGAAAATACAATTACAATTAAAGTGTTCTGTTCAGTTACAATTAATTACGATTATGCAGCAGTATTTGCAATTAGAATTACAATTATACAGTACACCCTCGCTGTAACGCCCTACATTATAACAAACCTTCAGCTATAACGAACCTGGGCGCTGGACCCCAAATAAAAATAAAATAAAAAAAAGATAATATTGCAACATATGTGAGGTCTGTGAAGTGCAGGAATGCTTGGAGTAAGAGGGGCTGTGTTTCACATCGGTCAAAGCCTATGGACGACAAGCACGGACCACAGGAGCTGCTGGTGATTGGCCGTGGAGTGGGACGAGGTGGGACTAACTGGAGCTAAAGACCAGTGACAGGGGTAGTGTTTGTTGTTGTTGTGAAGCTGAGAGAAGTGAATAAGCAGAGACAGAATAGTTCTACCCTGAGATTCCTTTAAAAAATTAATTAGTTTTAGCACCATAGGTCGTGGCTCACAGCGACGTGTTAATTGTTAGTTAACAATTGGCAGATTGTTTTTTGATCATTTATTAGTGTAATAAGATCGAGTTTGGCCCTGAATCGACTGAAGGCTCATTCTTATAGCGTTAAAGATTTTTGTTACAATATACACACACTGTCAACATCCCAGTCTGTACGCACAGGATCATGCCACCTCGCAGTGAAGTCAACTCTTTTGTCTTAATAAAAAACGTGTGCTTTGTAACTGCCTCCAAAACGAAAATCATTTTATGTTGCAACAAAGCTGGAAACTATATTGATCGTTTGAAAAAAGTAGTAACGCAGGCATCTCTCTGAATATAGGTTGTCAAAAAGCACTCGTTTTTGGCTTGTTCAACAACCATGTGGCAAAACAAATTTGAATTAAAAAAAAAAAAAAGAAAAAGATTTTGAGGATCTGATTAACTTTTCATGTCAGGTTGATTTGGAATAAAAACTCAGTTTGGGATACTTGATTGTTGGATTAAGATTTGGTGCACTTTGAAACGATTCATGTCAGATTGATTTTGAATAAAAGTTCAGATTTAATTTGGGATTTGTGCTTTTTTTGTACTGTATTTTAATTATTTAACGAATTAGATAAAGTAAAAGCAGAATACAGCATACATGAAATGAACAGGTACATGTAATTCTACTTTTATTCACAATCTTATCTCATTAACTTACTCCAACAGTTTATCCTTCATTTTGATTGTCCTTTTGCTATAACAAACCCATCGATATAATGAACAAAAGGCTTGGACCCCAACAGGTTCGTTATAGCGAGGGTGTACTGTACTAAAAAGTAACAAATAACCACGCATTAATATGCATACACTTACTTATTTCAAAACCCAAGAAACAATCTCAGATTTAAATACAGAAACATAAAGTATAACTTGTATTTGTAAAAATGCATCTAAGGAACATAAGCTCTTCAAATCTAGCATCTGCGAGAGAACATCTCTCGGACCTGAAGATATTCCCAGCAATTGAAAAAAGACTCTCAACTGGGACAGATGAAGCTGGTGTTGCAAGATATTTGGTGGTTAGATGGGCACGTTGGGGAAGGGTTACTTGGTGTTGTTGCCAGAAGGACAGTGGGTCTGCATCCTCCTGGATACTGGGCTGGCTAAAGTAGCTTTCGACTTGAGACACAGTGGCTATGGGAAGTTGAGGCCTGTGGGATAAGAAGAACATAAGAACATAAGAACATAAGAAAGTTTACAAACGAGAGGAGGCCATTCAGCCCATCTTGCTCGTTTGGTTGTTAGTAGCTTATTGATCCCAGAATCTCATCAAGCAGCTTCTTGAAGGATCCCAGGGTGTCAGCTTCAACAACATTACTGGGGAGTTGGTTCCAGACCCTCACAATTCTCTGTGAAAAAAGTGCCTCCTATTTTCTGTTCTGAATGCCCCTTTATCTAATGTCCATTTGTGACCCCTGGTCCTTGTTTCTTTTTTTCAGGTCAAAGTAGTCCCCTGGGTTGACATTGTCTATACCTTTTAGGATTTTGAATGTTTGAATCAGATCGCCGCGTAGTCTTCTTTGTTCAAGACTGAATAGATTCAATTCTTTTAGCCTGTCTGCATACGACATGCCTTTTAAAGCCGGGATAATTCTGGTTGCTCTTCTTTGCACTCTTTCTAGAGCAGCAATATCCTTTTTGTAACGAGGTGACCAGAACTGAACACAATATTCTAGGTGAGGTCTTACTAATGCATTGTAAAGTTTTAACATTACTTCCCTTGATTTAAATTCAACACCTCACAATATATCTGAGCATCTTGTTAGCCTTTTTTATAGCTTCCCCACACTGTCTAGATGAAGACATTTCTGAGTCAACATAAACTCCTAGGTCTTTTTCATAGTTCCCTTCTTCAATTTCACTATCTCCCATATATTTATAATGCACATTTTTATTGCCCGCATGCAATACTTTACACTTTTCTCTATTAAATTTCATTTGCCATGTGTCTGCCCAATTCTGAATGCTGTCTAGATCATTTTGAATGACCTTTGCTGCTTCAACAGTGTTTGCCACTCCTCCTATTTTTGTGTCGTCTGCAAATTTCACGAGTTTGCTTACTATACCATAATCTAAATCATTAATGTAGATTAGGAATAGCAGAGGACCTAATACTGATCCCTGTGGTACACCACTGGTTACCTCACTCCATTTTGAGGTTTCTCCTCTAATCAGTACTTTCTGTTTTCTACCTGTTAACCACTCCCTAATCCATGTGCATGCATTTCCTTGAATCCCTACTGCTTTCAGTTTGAGAATTAATTTTTTATGTGGGACTTTGTCAAAAGCTTTCTGGAAATCTAAATAAACCATGTCGTATGCTTTGAAGTTTACATATAATAGAAGTCAGGCTTAATGGTCTGTAGTTACTTGGTTCGGTTTTGTCTCCTTTTTTGTGGATTGGAATTACGTTTGCAATTTTCTAGTCTGTCGGTACAACCCGTGTGTCAAAAGACTGTTGCATGATCTTGGTTAGCGGTTTGTAAATAACTTATTTCATTTCTTTGAGTACTATTGGGAGGATCTCATCCGGCCCAGGGGATTTGTTTATTTTAAGAGCTCCTAGTCCCTTTAACACTTCTGCCTCTGTTATGCTAAAGTTATTTAAAATTGGATAGGAACAGGTTGACATGTGGGGCATGTTGTCCGTGTCCTCCTTTGTAAAAACCTGTGAAAAGTAATCATTTAATATATTTGCTATTTTTTTTTTCTTCATCTATGATTTTGCCATTTGTGTCTCTTAGACATTTAACCTCCTCTTTGAATGTTCTCTTGCTGTTATAATATTGGAAAAATATTTTGGAATTGGTTTTAGCCCCCTTAGCAATATTAATTTCTATCTCTCTCTTGGCCTTTCTAACTTCCTTTTTGACTTGTGTTTGCAGTTCTCTTTCTCAAGTACTCTTTCTGTGTACTTTGTTTTTGGTCCCTTTTAAACACTCTGTAAAGTGCCTTTTTTCGCTGAATATTTTTTTTAATTGATCTATTAAACCATTTTGGCCATTTTGTTTTAGATTTAGATTTGTCTACTTTTGGGATGTAATTGTTTTGTGCCTCTAGTACTACATTTTTAAAAAACAGCCATCCTTTTTCTGTGGATGTTTTCTCTATTTTACTCCAATCTACTTCTGTTAGTCTCTGTTTCATACCTTCGTAGTTTGCTTTTCTAAAATTGTAAACCTTAGCTTTAGTCAATACTTTTGGGGTTTTAAAAAATATTTCAAATGAGACCATGTTGTGGTCTGAGTTTGCCAATGGCTCTCTGACCTCTGTTTTAGTTATTCTGTCTTCGTTATTTGAAAAGACTAAATCAAGGCATGCCTCCCCTCTAGTCGGTGCCTTGTCATTTCCACCATTTCAATTTCGTCCATCGTGCTCCCCACCGGGTTCTCCCATTTTATACGGGGGAAGTTGAAATCCCCCATTAGTATGGCTTCTCCTTTTCTACACACATTTCGAATGTCATTGTATAACAGATTATTTTGCTCAGCGTCTGAATTTGGCGGTCTATAGCATGCTGCTATTATTATGCCCTTTGAATTTGTGTCCATTATTCTGACCCATATTGATTCTGCATTGCTTTCTTTGTCCTGATTTAACACCTGGGCTTGAAGTCTATTTCTTATGTATAGCGCTACCCCTCTGCCTCTTCTGTCCTGCCTGTCTTTCCTATATAGTGTGTACCCACTAATATTATATTCGTCTCCATCACTCTCAGACAACCAAGTTTCTGTAACACCTATCACATCGTAGTTACTTGTTTGTGCAGTAGCTTCAAGTTCTAACATTTTGTTTCTGAGACTTCTAGCATTAAGATAAATACATTTAATAGTGGTCTTACCTGATTTGTTGCCCTTGTTTTGATGTGGTCTCCCTTCTGTTTTTTTGTTTTCTCCCCCCTTCCTTTCTAGTTTAAATGCTTCTGGACCTCCTGAAGGATCCTTTCTCCGAGTAGATTGGTTCCCTTTGAACCAATCTACTCTGAACAACCGTGAACGGTGAACCATGAACCTGAACAACCGTGAACGCTTTTTTAGAGGTATACAGTCTTCTGTTGTTGCTTGTTCTGTTGCAGCCAAAGCTGTGAGTTTATTGGTAAGCACCTGTGTGATCTCATTTGCTTTTTCTGTGGTACACTGTGACAGGCTAGCTGCAGGGATGACGTCAGGCCAGAAAGAATCACACACAGACAGGCAGTACTTGCAGTGAATCTGAGACGCGGCAGCGCTCAGTGTTTTAATAAACAAATAAATAAAAGGTTGAACAAAACAGAACACGGCACTTTAAGCCAAAATAAATAGACAAACAAAACGGACTAACACTTAAACAAACGGTGGACTAACAGACAAACAAACACGGTGAGTAACAATAAATAAATAACAATTATTCTTTTAGTATATTTTAGTTTACTTGTTCTCCTTCTCCACAACCTGTTCTCCACTCACCGAAAACACAACCCCGAGTGAGTGCTTTGTGCATCTATATGTACTGTTAATATATACGGATTCAATTACTAATTAATTATTCACTTGAATCCCAGCATGTGAACTAATTATGTGCAACCCCGTGCTCACATATTAAATACTTTAAATGCACGTGAAGTGAAGTGCAATCCCCGTGCCTAAATACAGTTATACATTTTAACCCTTAGCTGCCGACACGCTGTAATTTCGTAACTTTTGTTACGATGACAAAACACGTCATATCTCAGCCGTCCAATCAGCAATTTTGTTTTTTTAAAGTGTGGGTCATAGCCATGGCTACAGGGCTTGTCATGATACCATTGGTTTAGGGCTAGGGTGGGCAGGACATATAATATTTTGATTACAAGGACGAGTCTCTGCCGGCGCCATTGTAACTGAGTGCACAGCAGATCCGGTTTTACAATCCCAAGAGTGCTAATCTACATATCATCTAAACGGTAAGTACTTGGGCTAATTAGCCATATTGTAGTTGGTTTTTTTTTTCAACTTTATATTCGTTTTTTTGTGCTGAGTACATCTGCAGTGTTTTGTTGTGTCTTGTGTGTGCGTGCTTGCTTGCTGGGCGGGGCTAACTTTTATGACTGCTGTAGACAAGAGTAACTACTGTACCAACATTTTTTTTTTTTTTTTTAACATCTTTCTTATCGTTAGTTTCACATATACGTTTTTATTTTAGACTTGTTTTTCCATTTTTTGAACTTGTTTCTCCTCAGGAGAATTATTACTTTTTATCTGTAGTCGTTATTATTATTTAGCTGTGCATCTATTATTTTTTTAACTTATTTTTTTATTCGATGTGTAAAAGTATGAGGAATACAGCTCGTTGTTTTTATTATTGGTTTTAGTTTTTATTTTTACGTTGTGTATGTAGCCTATGTAAAGAACAAAGACATTTAGCTGTAGTTACTATTATTATTTAGCCATGTATTTTATTATGAGTTTACTTTTACTTTGTGTGTGTGTGTGTAAAGAACAGTCATTATTATTAGTTTACTTTTTATGTGTATGAAAAAGGATGGAGAATATTTTATTATTATTATTATTATTATTATTATTATTATTATTATTATTATTATTAAATAATAATTGGTATTTATTTTAATGTTTTATGTGGGTGTGTGTAAGCCAGAAAATGGATGGAGACAATCGGTTCTAGCATCTGGTTCAGTCATTGAAGAGGAGGAGGGCCCTGACTGAGGAGGAGATCGAGGGCATGGACGTCATGGAGGAGGACCTCCTTGATGAAGAGCTGCTGCAGGAGGATGAAGAGGAGGAGAATGATCTGGAGGAGTCCCAGCCCAGCACTTCAACTGCAGGGTAGTTTTGAAGATAAATAAATACAGCACAATATGGAAGGTTTTTTTTTTGGTCTCCCTCCCTCCCAAATAAAATTCTTAATTTCAAAGTTTTATTTGTAATATTTTCAAATAAAAAAATAAATAAATACATAAACATTTTACTTTATAACTTGTGTGTTGTTTCTTTATTTTTATACTGAAATATAACTCTATCTCAAACAGGGCAATAATGTTTCCAGTCTCACTAGTTTTAACCCTAGTCTGCCATTTCGGAGGTTGATTTTTGTAAAATACTATGCATTGCAAAACCTTATCTAGCTCTGCAACTGTACAAGATATTTCAATTCTGATTTCAGATTTGAAATCCTTGGAAAATTGTGCAGCTACAATATACTCTAAGTTTTTTTATATAACACTTGGAAAGAGGTTGAAATTGGCACTTTTTAAAAATATTATTTATTATTTTTCATATTTCGATAATTTTTTGGGAGGTGTAGCTTATATGAAAAAAAAATCACTCCACAACAAAATAAATTACATCACTGGAAATATCTACTTAATGCCTTTCTGTAGGTGTATTGGGTTTTAATTTCTGATTTAAGGTTCCAAAACTAAAAGCATTTAAACAGAAAGTGTTCATATTTATGACCGAATATGGTTATTCCCCGTAGGCAGCATAGGGTTAAACACTCGTGCTCATTACCTACATTATATCCCGTGTACCAACTACAATACACCAACATTAACATACGCAACATACAACATAAAACACAAATGCACACAGGGGCAGGGCACATTGCCACATATACCTACCCCTTGTGCGCAGCACACATGGCCTCAATGGCCACCTCCCCCCTTAAAAGCCCAAAAGTCCAGCACAAAGTCCTGGGCCAGAACCAGAGGCTTCAAGGGGCCCACAGGTCGTAAGGCTGTCAACAGCAATGCTGACAGCGGGGTGGCACACTCCTGCCACTCTTCTGCTGCTGGTGGCAATGCCGGCAGCTTCCCAGCTGATAGCGGAAATGCTGTCAGCAGAGACATTAATTGCTCCTAGTCTGGCTCCTCCAGCCAGGGTAGTCCTGGCAGCGGAATGGCTGCTTGGGGGGTGGTCTCCTGACCTTCCCCCTTCTTCGTAGCCGGCAGCTCCCTTTTGTGGGGCTCCGGCCACAGTACTTCCGGCAGCGAAAGTGCTGCAGTGGGAGCAGGTCTCCTGACCTCCCCCACGATCTCCGGCAGCGAAACTGCTGCTGGGGTTAGTGGTCTCTGGACCTCCTCCCCGTTCTTCGTGGCTGGCAGCTCCCCTTGGTGGGGTTCCAGCCACAGTACTTCCTGCTGCGATGCGGAGCACCAGGCAGCCCCAGGCGATGCGGAGCACCAGGCAGCCCCAGGCGATGCGGATCACCAGGCAGCCCCAGGCGATGTGGAGCACTAGGCAGCCCCAGACGATGCGGAGCACCAGGCAGCCCCAGGCGATGCGGAGCACCAGGCAGCCCCAGGCGATGCGGAGCACCAGGCAGCCCCAGGCCATGCGGAGCACCAGGCAGCCCCAGGCCATGCGGAGCACCAGGCAGCCCCAGGCGATGCGGAGCACCAGGCAGCCCCAGGCCATGCGGAGCACCTGGCAGCCCCAGGTGATGCGGAGCAGCAGGCAGCCCCAGACGATGCAAGGCAGGCATACTTGGGCGAAGCGAGGCAGTCATCCTTGGGCGATGCGAGGCAGGCATCCTTGGGCGAAGCGAGGCAGGCATCCTTGGGCGAAGCGAGGCAGGCATCCTTGGGCGGTGCGAGGCAGTCATCCTTGGGCGGTGCAAGGCAGGCATCCTTGACCGGTGCGAGGCAGGCATCCTTGGACGGTGCGGCGCAGGCATCCTTGGACGGTGCGAGGCAGGCATCCTTGGATCGGTGCCAAACTCAGGCAGGCATCTGGTGGTGGCAGCACCTCTGGGTGGAAAAGCAGGTATTCACCCATTGGTGGTGGAGGTGGGGCGGCAAGCCATCTTCCCATGGCGGTGAAGGTGGAACCAGCAGGTATTCACCCTCTGCTGGTGGAGGAGGCAGAGGCAGCTCCTGCTGCTCTGCTCCTGTCGATGGAGGTGATGGAAACAGAGGCAGCTCCTGCTGCTCTGCTCCTGGTGGAGGTGGTGGAGGCAGAGCCAGCTTCTGCTGCTCTGCTCCTGCCGGTGAAGGTGGTGGAAGCAGAGGCAGCTCCTGCTGCTTTGCTCCTGCCGGTGGAGGTGGTGGAGGCAGAGGCAGCTCCTGCTGCTCTGCTCCTAGTGGCGGAAGTGGTGGAGGTGGGAGCAGCGTGTAGTCTCCTGGCGACGGAGGTGGGAGCAGCGTGTAGTCTCCTGGCGAGGGAGGTGGGAGCAGCGTGTAGTCTCCTGGCGACGGAGGTGGGAGCAGCGTGTAGTCTCCCTGTTTCAGGGGACTGGTGCGGCTCTCCCTCTCTTGCAGGGGACTGGTGTGGCTCTCCCTCTCTTGCAGGGGACTGGTGCGGCTCTCCCTCACTTGCAGGGGACTGGTGCGGCTCACCCTCTCTTGCAGGGGACTGGTGCAGGTCTCCCTCACTTGCAGGGGACTGGTGCGGGACTCCCTCACTTGCAGGGGACTGGTGCAGGTCTCCCTCAGTTGCAGGGGACTGGTGAGGGTCTGAAGGCGCAACCAGCAGGCACTTTTCCTCTGCTGGTGGAGATGGGGACAGCAGGCATTTTTCCTCTGCTGGTGGAGATGGGGACAGCAGGCATTTTCCCTCTGCTGGTGGAGATGGGGACAGCAGGCATTCTTCCTCTGCTGGTGGAGATGGGGACAGCAGGCATTTTCCCTCTGCTGGTGGCGATGGGGACAGCAGGCATTTTCCCTCTGCTGGTCGAGATGGGAACAGCTGCCTCTCGGGCTTTGGATTCCCGCGGTCCCCCAGTCTGGGCGCTGGACGCTCGCAGTCCCGCCGTCTGGGCGCTGGATGCTCGTGGTCCCCCCATCTGGACGCTGGATGCACGGGCTCCTCCCAATCAGGTGCTAGTTCCTCCTCGTAACTGCGGAAGGGACAGGAAGCAAAGTAATGCTTACTCTTGCAGAGGTCGGGTACTGGCTTCCTAGCCTTCTGGCGGAACCACTGCTCTGTGTCTTCCCCCCATCCCATCTTTCGGGACAATGCCTGAAGAGCCACATGGATGGAGCAGTGCATGGTGGTGTGACCACAGCCCTGCTTCCTCCTTTTTCCCTTTGCTGTACTGCTGCTACTTTCGGCTGCTTTTTACCATTTTTTTTTTAATATTTTTTTTTTCCTGCAGTACTCTTTCTGGCCTGAGTCTTGGGGGCGTTGTTATATGACATCAGGCCAGAAAGAATCACACACAGACAGGCAGTATTTGCAGTGAATCTGAGACACGGCAGCGCTCAGTGTTTTAATAAACAAATAAATAAAAGGTTGAACAAAACAGAACACAGCACTTTATACCCACATTATATCCCGTGTACCAACTATAATACACCAACATTAACACACGCAACATAAACATAAAACACAAATGCACACAGGGACGGGGCACATTGCCACATGCACCAATCAAGTTTCCATCATGGGTCCAGTGCAGCTGCTAAGGTGAAGGCTTCTTCATTCTCTTGCTTTGGCATACGGTTGTCGATGGACGATTGTAGTGCTGAAAACATTTTGTACTTGTATGTGTTTGATAATTCAGCCATCTCAGCTCAAAGTCCATGTGTGCAGGGCAGGATGCAACTAACTGTGACCTGAGAGTCCTTCAGTCTGATCCATGGCAAGCTCAAATGGGCTAAGGATCTCAACAAGCTCTTTGATGAGGTTGATTTCATATTTGGAGAGCTTACCAGGGAAATCAAGCTTTTCCATGGTGTGTGTTTCACCTTGAGGATGGACTGCAGCATTTTCAGTTGATTGTTCCACCTAAGGTGCACCACACTTGGAGAACACTTGTTTAGCTTCATGGCTCTGACTCTTTGGAACTCTCTCTCAGCTTTCGTGCGTGATGCTTTAAATCAACTCTCTTGCTTTCAGTGCTCTTTAAGCCTGATGTCTGCCATTAGCTGCTGTGTTGTTGCTACTATTTCATGTATTATGCTACTATGTCATGTATTATGCATTTTTCACTGTATTTAATGTATTATGCTTTTTTTACTGTATTTCATGTATTATGCATTTCTCTGTATTTAAAGTATTATGGATTTTCTTGTTGTTTCTGCATCTTGTAAAGCACTTTGTGATGGTGGTCCACTATGAAATGCCAATATCAATCAATCAAATAAAGATTGATTGATTGATATTGGCATTTGCAGCCTGCAGCTTGCTCTCGCCCTAAAAGAGCTCTGTTGCCAAGTTTGAGTGACGCACATGACTGACAAGTTTACTGGTCTTGCTGATGATGGTTGACATCTGTCCTGCATGTTTCAGTCCATCCCTTACAACCAACTGGAGAGTGTGAGCAAAGCAGGTAAAGTCTTGAGGCAGGTACTCAAGACTGTGGCTTGTATCCACAATAGTGATGTGCTCACTGTCACTGTCACTGTCAGTGTCAATCTCCAACCCATTATATTGCTCTATGCCAGGAAGAGTAACAAAAGCCTTCAGAATATTGGCTGTGTTATGTTTAGAGTTTTGCATGTTCGATGCTACAGGGGTGACGTAATGGGGGACTGCGGAAATTGGGTGACAAGTGTTGTCCCTGTAGAGACAGCGTGGGCTAGGAACACAGATTCAGACGGTCTAAAATAAAGCTACGTGTTAGTGAGTGTTTGTTCTGACATTTAATAAACAACAACGTTTATAAGTACAAGAGTCTTGCGTCCTACCTGACAAATTATGCTGCATTATCAGTTACAATGGTCACAACTTTGCGCTCCAGACTAGGGATGAAACGATAGTAAATTCCCATGATAAGAATAGTTGTGAGCCCACCGATTATCACGATAGTAGCGGTTATTTTTCAATTACTTTTTTAACTGAATAAAAAGAAAAAAAATAACAAGTGTTGTCTTTTTTTCTCTGTGGGATATGGTCTGCAACACAAGGAAGCTACAGACTTTAAAAAAGATTCTAGTAAGAATGAAAACAAAATACTAGCACACAGGTGGAAGAAAAATAATCTTAATGAAATTGTCCTTATATTACCATCATTAATAGTTGCAAAAAACGATACCTTTATTTAAGACTGTTAAGATTTTCCTCCTGCTTTATTTACACATAATTACAAAATAATCTGTATTTCTTTCAATACATTTAAAGTACTTGCTTTACACACATATACTGCTAACTATTCTCAATTATTTTTCAAATAGTCTTTATTCCTTTTTTTGTCGTTATTTCATTTATAATTCAAGAAAACACATTTCAATACCGTTATCAACTTTACCTGCCTGTTTTTCTGGTGGTATAATAGCCTATAACGTGTACATTTTAATGAATGTATTGAAATTATATACTGATAATTGAGGGTGGAACAGAGGACAGTATAGAGAGGGCGCCGCACTGAAAAAAAAAAAAAAAAAGTTTGTTCTTAAAGTGACCTTGCTTGTTGACTGCTGACATCTTTCAACTCCACCGGGTGCTAAGTCGGAAGGTTTGAAGTTGTTCCTGCTTTTGTTGTTGTGCCTTTGCCACATTCTGCGGACTGGATGTACAGCCTATGGTATTTCCCCGCTATATATTTTTTTGTAGTGAAAGTACACACTAGGGCTGTCAGTTAAGCCTCAAAATAGCAATCGATTAATTGGGCACACAAAATATAATCATTCTAGTAAATATCGATGAGTGTTCCATACATTTTCGGTGCATTCCTCTTCCTGTGACGTTATTATTTTTATATAATTGCAGTTAAGTAAAAGCTTGTGCACAACAATTTAATGCGAGGGGTAATTACGCCTTGGTAGCGGCAAGAGAAAAAAAAAAAAAAAACACAACATTTTCAACACGCCTAAAGCAAGTTTAACATACTACAGGAGTGTTACTAAAATATTTATTACAAACAGATTACAGTACTTGGAATGTAGGCTATATAAACTAGACACGAGTTTACGAAAAACTTTTTTTTTTATTTTTTTATTTTTTTCAGTGACAGCTGCAGCATCAGGCATTGCATCTTTTTATTACTGTACCACCTAACCTTCACTATGTGAAACACACAATGCAGAAATCTCGGCCTAAAACAACAATAATAATAATAATAATAATAATAATAATAATAATAATAATAATAATAATAATAATAATAGCTGCAAGCAGCAATGTAGGGGGCCAAGTATGGCAGTTTGGATGTATGGATATGGCATATGACTATGGATATGGCTGTATGGATATGGTATATGGCTGTATAAATATGACATATGGCTGTATGGAAGCAGCAATGTACAAATCTGGTCACATGGTTTGGCAGCCATATTGAAATATTGCCCAATTATCTTAATTCATTCATAGATTTTATTTCTCACAGTTTTCTATTATTCTGTCAAGTTTCATCAGTCTACTATATTCTACCATAAGATTATACTGAAATATATGGGTATAGACCATAGCTGATATTTGATTGGCTTGTGGCGGCCATGTTTTTTAATGCAGCAACTTGCTTTGAACAAATCTGTACCAGGACCTTCCTATGAGCATGTGTGCCAATTTACGTGCCGATCTGCCTAGCGGTTTTGGAGAAGATGATATTTGAATATTTCTGGCCAATACAATATGGCCGCCAAACCAGTTGACCAATTGACCTCTCCTGAACAAATCTTATTGTAGGCCATAAGGGCACTGTACAGCAAGTTTCAGATCTCTACCTTTAGCCGTTTTTGACAAGAAGACTTTTGAAAAATGTCCACATTTGGCACAAAATCCAATATGGCTGCCATACCATGTGACATATGGCCTTCATTTTTCTTGTGGGTCATGTACCTATAGGTATCTAACTCCGTACTAATTTTCGTGAGTTTTCGTCAAGCGGTTTTCATTTTATGGCCATTTAGCAGATATGGTGGAATAATAATAATAATAAAAACTATTATCTAGACAGCATTCAGAACTGGGCAGACACATGGCAAATGACATTTAACCCTTAGCGGTCCATTTATTCAGCGCGTGTCAGGTCCAATTTATTTTCACATGCGCAGTTTATTTTAGACGTGCTGTTTAAAAGTATTTTTTTCATAGTAAAACAGGTTTAAAAGACACTGCATATCAACAGGACACTCAGTACTGCATCTCCTGCCCCACCCCACCCTTTTCAAATGCCTCTTAATAATAGTACATACCGATAAATCATCTCTTGATCACTCGTTTTATCACCAAACTCCTCAATAATGCGATCCAAGTCGTTATTTTATTACTATAACATCTAAAAAAAAGCTCTCAAATGTCTGTGATGTTCTTTGAGCGCTGGATGCGGAAGCAGCTATCTTGTTTGTTTATGTCCGTGTTATCTATGTGGTGTCGGATCTATCAGTATTCATGAGATACGCCCTTTTTTGTTGTTGTTTTTCGGCTTCTCTCGGCTCCTATCGGTCTCACTCGGCCATTGAATGGTTTTCTCTGCTTTTTCCGGAGAAAAAATGACTAGAGACCTGTTTTTTGCGTCTTTTTGATGATGTCGGACAGGGTCCGACATTGGACCGGAAAGGGAAAATTGCGATGTCGGACCAGGTCAATAGAGAAAAGGGTTAATAGAGAAAAGTGTAAGGTACTGCACGCAGGCAATAAAAATGTGCATTATAAATATCATATGGGAGATACTGAAATTGAAGAAGGAATCTATGAAAAAGACCTAGGAGTTTATGTTGACTCAGAAATGTCTTCATCTAGACAATGTGGGGAAGCTATGAAAAAGGTCAACAAGATGTTCGGATATATTGTGAGAAGTGTTGTATTTAAATCAAGGGAAGTAATGTTAAAACTTTACAATGCATTAGTAAGACCTCACCTAGAATATTGTGTTCAGTTCTGGTCACCTTGTTACAAAAAGGATATTGCTGCTCTAGAAAGAGTGCAAAGAAGAGCGACCAGAATTATCCCGGGTTTAAAAGGCATGTCGTATGCAGACAGGCTAAAAGAATTGAATCTATTCAGTCTTGAACAAAGAAGAATACGCGGTGATCTGATTCAAACATTCAGAATCCTAAAAGGTATAGACAATGTTGACCCAGGGGACTTTTTTGACCTGAAAAAAGAAACAAGGACCAGGGGTCACAAATGGAGATTAGATAAAGAGGCATTCAGAACAGAAAATAGGAGTCACTTTTTTACAGAGAATTGTGAGGGTCTGGAACCAACTCCGCAGTAATGTTGTTGAAGCTGACACCCTGGGATCCTTCAAGAAGCTGCTTGATGAGATTCTGGGATCAATAAGCTACAAACAACCAAACGAGCAAGATGGGCTGAATGGCCTCCTCTTGTTTGTAAACTTTCTTATGTTCTTATGTTCTTATTGTGGGGCAGTTAGATCACACATTTCATCAGACATGTACCATTTGATTGGTAGAAGATATTTTTGAAATTATTTCAGATTTGAATAGCAGAGAAGTAGAGGAAGATTTCATTTGCTCTAAGTATTTGTCTAACTTGTTGGGAAAGTGGTCAAAACGGCAGTTATTTCTAAAAGTTCACAGAAAACGTAGTTGGTGCGGTTACTAAAACAGGTGTACCTCTTGATTGGTAAAAGTTATTTCTGTTTTGATTTCATATTTGAATAGCAGAGAAGTAGAGGAAGATGTCATACCCTCTAACTTTTTGTCTTGTTGGGAAAGTGGTCAAAGTAGTTTTTAAACAATGGGGAGGTTTAGAATGTTGAAAAAAGCCCCATTAAAGTGAATGAATATACAAAAAAGGACAAAAAGCTTATTAGTTTGAAAAGTATAAAACATATCAAAAAGCAAAAAACAAGCACACTATTCCAGACCTGTCTACACGTTTTAAAGTTTGAACGGCGTTTCTAGCTTAAACGGTGTGAGAGAAGTAGTGTGCCAAAGAATAATAATAATAACTAGAGCTGCGAGCAACTTTACGGCTTCCAAGCAGTTATCGTGAAATTTAAGCGCATTGGTTAGCGCACTATGTACAAAATTTTTCACAACTTTGGTATTTACCGTTCATGAGAAGTAAATTGCTCAATTTTCATTTAATCCAAGATGGCTGCCACACCATGTGACCAAAGGCCACCATATTGACCATGGCACAACATTCCATAGTCCTCTCTATCCGTGTCAAATTTCGTGCATTTTGGTGCAGCCGATAAGAAGTTATAGGCAGTTTTATAGCCAGTTGCGTATGTTGATGATGTCATGCATCACGTTTGACCTTTAGGAGAGGTCAGAGGTCACGGGCGATGACATTTTTTCATAGAGCACATATGACTTCCTATACGTGTTCCATTATAGTTATGACCCTGTCGGCACACCCTAGGAGTTAAAATTTCAACGTAAATTCCAATATGGCCGCCGCGCCGTGTGAGCAATCTGTTTCAAACTTCAGCAGTTATTACTTTCCAGTGGTCTGTGCAATTGTGTTGACAATGAAGAGCATAAGTGCAATGGTGTTCATGTTATGGGTTGCAAAAGTTTTTTTACAATTATCAATATGGCCGCCAAACCATGTGACCAAAATGTGTCATTTTCATATCACCAGTACTTCACGTGATTCTCTATGGTCATATAAAGTTTCATGACTGTAGTGTATTGCACCTTGGATTTATGCACGAATGTATGAAAATAGAGCCATCGTGAAACGGTTATTTGCGTGCCGCGGCCATGTTTGTTAACGAAAAAGCGTGGATTTTACAAACGGTAGAAAGGACCTGGTCATGAACATGTGTGCCAATTTAGGTGTCGATTGACGTTGCGGTTTAAGACAAGAAGATTGTTGAATATTTGGCGCCAATCCAGCGTAGTGGGCAAAGCAATTGTTCAATCAACCTCGATTGAACATATGTGTTTTATAGGCCATTGCTGCACTATCTGCTGCCATCGTCATAGTTCCACCTTAAGTTTGTTTTTAACGGCAAGAGTTTTGAAAAATTCCCAAAATTTCCACGAGATCCAAGATGGCGGTCGAACCATGTGACTTTTTCATTTGGCGACGCCAGTCGGTTGTCCAGCCATAGGCATCTACTTACGTATGCGTTTTCATAACTTTGCGATGTTGTTTGTGCGGAAAAATAATAATAATAATAATAATAATAATAATAATAATAATAATAATAATAAACATAACAATAACAATAGGCTTCCCAGCCTTTGGCTTGGAAGCCTAATAACTAGAGTTGTGAGCAGCTTTACGGCTTTCAAGCAGTTATCGTGAAATTTAAGTGCATTGGTTATTATAGATGAAACGTTATCATCACAGCTGTAACGTATACCCAAGATTCACGTCAATCGGCCAAAGGGTTCATGAGGAGTTGTCGTTTTGTTTTTTTTTTCAAAATCCAACATAACTGCCACACCATGTGACCGATCCATTTTTCCTGAAGTAGATTCAGTTGTGGACATGAGTGCACTATGTACAAACATTTTCACAGCTGTACTATTTACCGTTCATGAGAAGACTTTTGAATATTGTCCAAACTTTTCATTAAATCCAAGATGGCTGCCACACTATGTGACCAAAGGCCGCCATATTGACCACGACACAACATCCCATAGTCCTCTACGTCCGTGTCAAATTTTGTGCGTTTTGGTGCAGCCAATAAGAAGTTATACGCAGTTTTATAGCCAGTTGCGTATGTTGATGATGTCATGCAGCGTGGACGCCATGATTTTCACAGTAGCAACTTCCCTTGAACAAGCGTAACAGATGACCATACTGAGATGTTTTATTCCAATTTTTGTTTCAATCGGATAAGCGGTTTCAGAGAAGATGTTTGAATTTTGATGATTTTATATTTTTATGGTAATTTTGACATTAATCAATGTGGTTGCCAAACCACACAACCAATCAGCTTCATATTAACAGCAGTTAATCATGGACTATCCCTCAACATGTATAGAACTCTGCAGTAAGCGGTTTCTGATACATAGGCGTTTTAACAAATTCTGCAAAATCCAATATGGCTGCCGAACCATGTGACTTGCGCAAATTTGCTGAATATCACCGACTATCCCCCATAGGCATCTACCAGTGTACCGAATTTCGTGAGTTTTTGAGCATGTTTTGGCAGAAAAAAAATAAATAAAAAAAACATAATAATAATTATAATAATAATAATAATAATAATAATAATAATAATAATAAAAAAATAATAATCCTAACAAAAACAATAGGCTTCCCCAGCCTACGGCTTGTTAAGCCTAATAATAATCCTAACAAAAACAATAGACTTCCCCAGCCTACGGCTTGGAAGCCTAATAATAAACACAGCAATAACAATCGGCTTCCCCAGCCTTTGGCTTGGAAGCCTAATAAACACAACAATAACAATAGGCTTCCCAGCCTATGGCTTGGAAGCCTAAGGAAACCTAACAATGCAGCAATGGCCTATAAAAAACATATGTTCAATCGAGGTCGATTGAACAATTACTTTGCCCACTACGCTGGATTGGCGCCAAATATTCAACAATCTTCTTGTCTTAAACCGCAACGTCAATCGACACGTAAATTGGCAATAATAACAATATGGCTTGGAAGCCTATGGCTTGGAAGCCTATTAACAAATTGATTTATTTGCCACAAATTACCACATACCTAGCTGATCCTTACTCCAAAATAGCGTTTAACATCACTGAACATTTATTTATTTATTTTTAACGTTATTGAATATTGTTAAATTTGAAACTCCAAAGCAGCGCAAACTATAAACAGTCAGTTTTTTTCAATGTGCACAATTTATTTACAGGCTGCAGTGCTTGCCATGATGATGATGAATACAAGCCTGTCGTCCTGCTCTGGATACAAGGTGGCGCGGTTTTTGGGGTTTTTGTTTGTTTGTTTGTTTACACAGTAAATACACAGAGGGGTGTACTTACAAACATTTTTAAATCTGATTCGCTGATAGGATGGGACCAGCAAATCAGATGCTAGTTAACACGAGCAGGCGAAGAAGAGCACGCCCACTGCTTGTTTGTAGCAAATAGCAAGACAGGCCGTTTGGTGCATTTTAGTTGATAAAATAAGAAAGCGAACCGCGAAAGGAAAAACTGTAAACTAACTGTGAGTGTTTTGTTTGTTTATTGTGTCTAATTATACTTGTTTGTTCTTGTAAAGCCTAGGACACACAGGAGCGGCGCGGCACCGTTTCCAGGGAGCGAAGCAGGGCGGCGCACAGCAATACCGTTTTGCTTGGTGGACACATATCAACGGTTGTGAAACGGCGATTAAAAAAAAAAAAAGACAGCTCACCACCTCGTAACACTGTACAACAACCCCAAAAATGTATATAATTCTTGAACTTTTACTGCTTCAACCCAGAGTGAACGACCATGTCCATCTCCAGAAATTTTTATCAGGATCTAACGTTATAAGTTCCCATATCAGAACACCACTCATAAATATTTGCATTTTATTTACCTAAGGATATGTATGTAAAATATTATATTTATTTTGGGATACAATGTGAAAGCCTTTTTCTACAAAGAAACATGTTATTATATATCCAACACCGCAGTTAACAAGACTAGACTGTGGTTCTGTATCTGGAGTTATACATTGTATAGGAGCTGCTATTATTAAGGAAAACGGGATCACATTCTTCGCAATTGTATACACACTAATCAGTCGGCTGGCAACTGGTTAATTACTTGACATGTATATCTGACAAATGATGCAGGATGTCAAGTAACTGGATTAATGCAGGGTGTAAACGGTTAGTATTTGTTTTGGATCATTCAATAGACCCATAACCAACATTCTTGAAATTCTTATTTTTATAATCAAATAGCTCGGGATGCTGAGAAACTTCAGCTATCAGTAGCTCCTCTATGTTGATGGATATTTGAGTTCATCAATCCATGACGTATCCCACACCATAGAGCTGATTGGCTAGACCCAGATTTGCCACTGCAGGAAAATGTTTGAGTTGCAAAATATCGCTCACTGAGCGATATTTTGCTGTTCTAAAATTCTGCCACTGCAACAGTTTTCCGCAACATCATTTTTTCGTCAATGTGTGTTCACTGTAATTAAAATAAAAAGTGAGCGATATGTGCAGCATTTTGCCGTTCCCCGCTAGCGGTGCCGCGCTGCTCCTGTGTGTCCTAGGCTTTAGACGGCTAACACGATCCGGAACTGTCGCTTAAGGCCAGCACCAAACCCGGACAACACTGCACAACTGTTCACAAATAAATTTTCACCACTCACACTTTAGCACTCACTGTGGACTTGTGATTGTCGTGTGTGTCTTGTGTGTGTTTAAAACTGTGTTTATTGTTTCGGGACCGAACCCCGTGGATTTAACTGAGCAATACACATCATTGTGTTTTGCCAGTTCTCATTATTATTTACTGTTGTCAAGTGACTTTGGATTACAATTCAAACCATCATTTATTTCACCAGGAACTTTGTTGTTTGTCATTCTCTTGAACACTGCATCACCTCTGCATCTGCGCACTGCAAACCACTTTTCTACAGCAAGATACTGAGATTTCGACAAAAAAAGATACAAATTGCAGCTTTTACCAGCTATATCAGAGCTTTGGCAGAGGTTTTACTGAAAATACATATACATGTAAAAAGGAAAGAAAAACTTTTTTTTATCATGAAATTATTATTTTTTTGTACTATTGAACCCATTTTAATTGTTTGTCAAAAGAATGTAACTGTTTTGATAAGATTAATTAAAGCCAACATTTTAAAAATAGGATTTTCAATGTATTTATCTCAAGTGCCCATAGTAAATACAAGCTTCATATTGCTTCTTTATGTTTGATTTTTAGACTGCCTGCACTGATTGTGAAATGGTTACCACTTCCCAGCAACAGGAGCAAAGGAAGAGTGATATCAACCAAAAAAACAAACAGAAGCTTCTTGGGAAAGAGGAGGATATAAAAAGGTTTGACAGTAAAAAGGCAAACAGAATCCAGGACCATGAAAAGGATCACACACGTTCTGTCTCGCTTTTGGAGCAAAAGCACAAAGTTGTTTCCTCGAGTATTGATGTCCCTCATGCAAGGTAGGAGAGGCTCATTAAAATGCAATCTTGCTTAGAGGGGAGTGTGAATAATAAATGTTAATATTGTAACCTAGAGGCAATGTCTGGTGGTAACAGACTTTAACAAAATCGTGCTTGCTTTTTTTTGAAGTCCCTAGCATTACAAAGTGAGGAAAGAAGTGAGCAATACATTTTAAATTCTAACATTTTTTTAAACATTTTTTAATTCTCTCCCAACATTGTAATTTGCAGTAGTTGTTATCTCTTGACACTAGATGGCAGCAAAATACACAAGAACAAGGGATAGACCATTGTAGAGCCTACACTGTTTAGAACTTTAGATCTACAGTTTATTAAACTTTAAATGTAACACTATGGTATGTTTTTCCATTATTTCTGTTATGTACTTTCAATAAAATATATTCAGTTATTATGATATGCGATAATTGCCCTGATTTCACCAAAACAAGCTTTTTTTTAGTATGACTGCTCCGTGTATTAAATACTTTTGAGAGCTTTGTGGATGACAAATGCACTGAATTTATTTATATAAGGGATTACAGTACCTGCTCATGACAAGATTAAGATATGTAAATATAATATTAATTTCAGACCTGTAGTGTAACATTTAAACATGCATTCTCTAGTCTAGTGCCAACACACCAATTTTATAAAAAAGATTTACATCCTACTCACCGTAACACGCTAGTTGCTGCTGGACACCTTGTGTGTCTCATCCTGGATGTGAGACACTTGAAGTCGGGCTGTTATGTTGTCACGGCGGTATGGAGGAGGTCTGAGGTGTTGGTCAGTAAGGACCGAACAGTGTTTCGCGTTCACGAACTTGAGCATGAAGTAGAGTGACTTGCAGCAGTATGTTGTGCCGAATATTTATCTGAGTTGCACGCTTGTCTTCTTCAGTTGAGGATACCTAGATCCTGGCACTTGTTTATAGAACTCGATTGTAGATTGATTTATGCACCATCTTTAGACCCTTGTCCTCCTGGAGTTCCATTTCCACAGCAGATGTATTCGTTACCAGAGATTTGGGGATCAGACAACTGTCATTGATTGCATCAACCATGAACGGATTCACCAGGAAGGCAAAGCAGGGTTTCAACTTCTGCATGTCTTAAAATCTGTGACAAGTCATCAAGCAGTCCTTGCAGTTTGCTGCTATATTCTTCAAGTTTTTGCTCTTCTACTTTGATTGCAGTGAATGCTTTTTCCATATTGTTGAAGCAAGGAAAGTGGTTATATCTGTTGAAGGTTAGTGGTGGCAATCTCAGGTGGCAAAATAAGCCGTTGACCAACATCTGCCAGCATTTTCCAGTCTCTAGCAGCTTCCAGTTGTCCTGGGCGAGGATTTAACACCTTTTCTTGGTGGTTGCTCTCCTGGACGGAGGAATGTTGTCTTTTGTGTGTAATGTTTTGATGGAACAGGTGGCAACTTATTGGTCATGTTACGCTTGTCTTCCAATGCTAAGGCCAAACATCGCAGCACCTGGTCATGGCGCCAAGTAAACCGTCCTTGGCTAAGAGCCACCTTACATCCTGTCAAAATGTGCCTTAATGTTGCAGGTGATGAAGACAAAGGACATGAGGGATCCTCTCCTACCCAGAGGTTTAGGTTCCGTGGTGATGGGAGAACATCATACGTTGACCTGATGAGGAAACTGATCTCTAGGGTCCATAGGTTTGGGCAAAGTGCTGTCTCTGATAAAGGCTTGAAGATCCTGCTTCTGCAGCTAACATCGCTTTCCATGTGTGCTCCCACAAAACTCACACGTCAAACCCTTGCAACTTTAGAAAATTTGTTTTTATCATCGTCTTTTTGTAAAGCCAGTCAAACACTGTACTTGTCACCGAACTGAAGTAATTTTCACAATAACAGTTTCCACAGCCGTGATAATAACAATCATTGTATTCAAAAGCAGTTTTTACACCGTTTATTAATTCATAGCCGTCTAAAAAATATGGACAGACCCTGAACTCTCAACCAGGTTTCAACGCGTGCTGTATATTGATATTCTCAGTGTGTTCCACATATATTAACTATTGCTGTCTCTGCAAAAACTTAAAACGGTACATTGCCATGCAGATAGAGGTGATTGTGACATGCTGGTAAGGATCTAGGGTCACTTCGTTCTTAAATCTAACGCATCCTTTTCTCAAAATTTTAACATCCTGTTTGCAATAGCTTTTCAACTCTTCCTGAAAATTGAAATTGTTACTTTTGTTTGCGTCAAAAAACTTGTCTTTCTCATTAGGCAGCATGTAAGTTATACCGTAAAAATCAACAGACGGTATACTGCCTACATAATTTTGGTTTTCCACCTTGTTGAAATAATGTGGAAAGCAGTCTTTGGACCCCTTGAACCCCATTGCTTGAGGCATATTAGCGAGTTTCATTGGGAGAAAAATCAGAGAGTCTATAAACCGAATGTTTAGTAACAGTCATGCACATTATTTTACCACCCTGCGTGAATAAATTCATGGTAATTTTTTTCTTTTATCAACTGCGAGATAACTAAATAATTGTCATAAGCCTTACCATTGTGTGATATAAATGTGTAATCTCTAAAGGAAACGGCAATGAATGTTCTCACAAAATCCTCTAAACATGATGTACCGTAAAAATCCCATTGCTGCTTGTTATTTATATGTAAAGCATATGCGTAGTTAGGAATGTGAGTACCTGTTTCTTGCATGTATTCAGAATTGGAAAAAATGTAATCATACAATATTTTGGGGCTGTCTGTTGAGTCAGTGTAACACAAGTGTTCCTCTGGAGTTTAAATTTTAACACCACAACGGCAGCACTCTCGAGCCATACATTTGTGGTCTACAGGCATAAACATTGCATTTTTCACAAAATATTTTTTTCACACATGAAATATCTCCAGCAGTGGCTTTCAGAGTGTAAACACAAGTTTCGAATGAGCGGGTGGCCCCGTCACAAAATACTCCATTCCCCCTCGCTGTTATAAAGCACTTTAATGGTAACACTCAATTGGGTTTCAACCACTTTGACATCTGATAAACTTATCTTTCTCAGTTCAGAAAAGCCTAGGTCTCGATGCAATTTTTTAGCCCCTTCGTTCTTGTAGTAACCCAAAAACATTGCCTGCAAAAGACAAATTGTTGCCCCCGTTGTTTAAATAGATCAGCATAGCTCTTTTCTTTTCAATGATTTTGCTATACACTATGCTTTTAAGTGGTGTGTGGGCGCCACCGTCCATAGACCTAATCACGGTAATAAAGACCTAATCACGGTAATAACCAGTCTTAGACTATCGTTTGTTAGAACCTCTGTGTTACTTTGCAGCATAGCAGAAATGTGGTATAAAAACACTGCAGCGTTTAGCTCGCTGGGGTGCCTTCTTAAGAACATAAGAAAGTTTAGAAACAAGAGGATGCCATTCGGCCCATCTTGCTCGTTTGGGTGTTAGTAGCTTATTGATCCCAGAATCTCATCAAGCAGCTTCTTGAAGGATCCCAGGGTGTCAGCTTCAACAACATTACTGCGGAGTTGGTTCCAGACCCTCACAATTCTCTGTGTAAAAAAGTGCCTCCTATTTTTTGTTCTGAATGCCCCTTTATCTAATCTCCATTTGTGACCCCTGGTCCTTGTTTTTTTTCAGGTCGAAAAAAGTCCCCTTGGTCGACATTGTCAATACCTTTTAGAATTTTGAGTGCTTGAATCAGATCACCGCGTAGTCTTCTTTGTTCAAGACTGAATAGATTCAATTCTTTTAGCCTGTCTGCATACGATATGCCTTTTAAAGCCGGGATAATTCTGGTTGCTCTTCTTTGCACTCTTTCTAGAGCAGCAATATTCTAGATGAGGTCTTACTAATGCATTGTGAAGTTTTAACATTACTTCCCTTGATTTAAATTCAGCACTTCTCACAATATATCTGAGCATCTTTTTGGCCTTTTTTTATAGCTTCCCCACATTGTCTAGATGAAGACATTTCTGAGTCAACATAAACTCCTAGGTCTTTTTCATAGATTCCTTCTTCAATTTCAGTATCTCCCATATGATATTTATAATGCACATTTGTGTTGCCTGAGTGCAGTACTTTACACTTTTCTCTATTAAATGTAATTTGCCATGTGTCTGCCCAGTTCTGAATGCTGTCTAGATCATTTTGAATGACCTTTGCTGCTGCAACAGTCTTTGCCACTCCTCCTATTTTTGTGTCGTCTGCAAATTTAACAAGTTTGCTTACTATACCAGAATCTAAATCATTCATGTAGATTGGGAATAGCAGAGGACCTAATACTGATCCCTATGGTACACCACTGGTTACCTCGCTCTATTTTGAGGTTTCTCCTCTAATCAGTACTTTCTGTTTTCTACATGTTAACCACTCCCTAATCCATGTGCATGCATTTCCTTGAATCCCTACTGCGTTCAGTTTGAGAATTAATCTTTTATGCGGGACTTTGTCAAAAGCTTTCTGGAAATCTAAATAAACCATGTCGTATGCTTTTCAATTATCCATTGTCGATGTTGCATCCTCAAAAAAATCAAGCAGGTTAGTTAGACACGATCTCCCTTTCCTTAAACCATGCTGACTGTCTCCCAGGATATTGTTCCCATATAAGTAATTTTCCATTTTGGATCTTATTATAGTTTCCATAAGTTTACATATAATAGAAGTCAGGTTTATTGGTCTGTAGTTACCTGGTTCAGTTTTGTCTCCCTTTTTGTGGATCAGTATTACGTTTACAATTTTCCAGTCTGTTGGTACAACCCCTGTGTCAAGAGACTGTTGCATGATCTTGGTTAGTGGTTTGTAAATAACTTCTTTCATTTCTTTGAGTACTATTGGGAGGATCTCATCCGGCCCAGGGGATTTGTTTATTTTAAGAGCTCCAAGTCCCTTTAACACTCCTGCCACTGTTATGCTAAAGTTATTTAAAACTGGATAGGAACATGTCGACATGTGGGGCATGGTAAAAACAGGGTAAAAACCTGTGAAAAGTAATCATGAAAAGTAATCATTTAATATATTTGCTATTTTTTTTTCTTCGTCTATGATATTGCCATTTAACCTCCTCTTTGAATGTTCTCTTGCTGTTATAATATTGGAAAAACATTTTGGAATTGGTTTTAGCTCCCTTAGGAGTATAGATTTCTTTCTCTCTTTTGGCCTAACTAACTTCCTTTTTGACTTGTGTTTGCAGTTCCAAGTACTCTTTCTGTGTACTTTGTTTTTGGTCCCTTTTAACGCTGTGTAAAGTGCCTTTTTTAGCTGAATATTTTTTTTAATGGATCTATTAAACCATTTTGGCCATTTTGTTTTAGATTTAGATTTCTACTTTTGGGATGTAATTGTTTTGCGCCTCTAGTACTACATTTTTAAAAAACAGCCATCCTTTTTCTGTGGTTGTTTTCTCTGTTTTACTGCAATCTACTTCTGTTAGTCTCTGTTTTATACCTTCATAGTTTGCTTTTCTGAGTTTGCCAATGACTCTCTGACCTCTGTTTTTGTTATTCTGTCTTCGTTATTTGAAAAGACTAAATCAAGGCATGCCTCCCCTCTAGTCGGTGCTGTGACAAATTGCGTTAGGAAGCAGTCATTTGTCATTTCCAGCATTTCAATTTCGTCCGTCGTGCTCGTATTTACTTGTTAGTGCAGTACATCGTAGTTACTTGTTAGTACAGTAGCTTCAAGTTCTAACATTTTGTTTCTCAGACTTCTAGCATTTAGATAAATACATTTAACCCTTTGCAGTCCATTTATTAAGTGCGCATCAGGCGCGTCAGGTCCAATTTATTTTCACACGCGCAGTTAATTTTAGACGCGCTGTTTAAAAGTTTTTTTTTTTTCACAGTCAAACGGGTTTAAAAGGCCCTGCATATCAACAAAGCACTCACTAGCCATCTCCAGCCCCGCCCCACCCTTTCGTTCGCTATCGCTTTCACATATGCTAAGAAATAAATAATAATAATAATAATAGTCGTACATACCGATCAATCATCTCCTGATCACTCGTTTTATCACCAAACTCCTCAATAATGCGATCCAAGTCATTATTTTATTACTATAACATCTCAAAAAAGCTCTGCAAATGTCCGTGATAGTCTCTGTGCGCTGATGCAGTATCAGCCAGCTTGTTTCCTTATGACCGCCCATATGGGATGCCAGGGGCAAGTAATCATGAGATACGCCTTATTTTTTATTTTATTTTTTTTTATCGGCTTGTCTCGGCTCCTATCGCTCCCACTCGGCCATTGAATGGTTTTCTCTGCTTTTTCCGGAGAAAAAACGACTAGAAACCCGTTTTTTGCGTTTTTTTGATGATTTCGGACAGGGTCCGACAATGGACCGGATAGGAATAATTACAATGTCGGACCAGGTCCAACAATGGACCACAAAGGGTTAAAGGATGTCTTACCTGAGTTGTTGCCCTTGTTTTGATGTGGTCTCCCTTCTGTTCTTTTGTTTTCTCCCCCCTTCCTTTCTAGTTTAAATGCTTTTGGACTTCCTCAAGGATCCTTTCTCCGAGATAGATTGGTTCCCTTTTTGTTTAAGTGCAGTCCGTCCTGCCTATATAGATAGTCCTTGTTGTAGAATGTGCTCCAATGTTCAAGAAAGATGAAGCCTTCCTGTGTGCACCACGATTTCCGCCATACATTTTGATTTTGTATTTCCAGCTATCCATATGGTCCTTTGCAAGGTGCCGGCAGTATCCCAGAAAATACCACAGTTTTGGTCTTGTCTTTTAATTTCCTTCCTAGCTCTCTGAATTTGTTTTGCAGTGATCTTGGCCTGTCTCTTCAAATGTTGTTTGTACCGATTTGGACGACTACTACCGGGTCATCTCCTGTTCATTCTAGGAGCCTGTCCACGTTCTCAGTGATGTGCTTGACAGAGGCTCCTGGAAGGCAGCACACTGTTGTAGTAAGAGGGTCCAAACTGCAAACTGAACTTGCTGTGTTTCTCAATATGGAGTCCCCAACAATCATGACCTCCCTTCTTTTTGCTGCCTGGCCAGCACTGTTTATAGGGTCCTGGATGTTGTTCCTTTCGTTCTCTTGATGTTGGTTTTGGTCATCTAAATTTTGAAGTGGCTCAAATTTGTTGGATGTTTGGATTTCTGGTGGTTGTGTTTGACAAAGTTTCTTTTTTTCCCTGCTTCTGCCTATCTGAACCCAGCTGTTTCGACCCTCTTCCATCTCCCTGGTGGCTTTCAGTCTGCTAGGGGTGCAGACTTCCATGAATTGTGGGTGTGCCAGCTCCTCAAGCTCCTGTTGCTGTCTCATTTCCTGCAGCTCCAGGATCGTGTGGCACTTTACACACACTTGGTTGAGCTCTGTTGGGTTTTCTCTGATTTCCCACATCATGCAGGTGTCACAGATTACTGGTTTGAAGACCATGTTAATTTTTTTTTGGAAGTTTAGTTTAGCTTCTGCAGCTGTCAACCTGCTTTCCAGCTGCTTCTAACTGCGCTGTTCTTGTCCACTTGTACTTCTCCCACGCTGTCGTATCCACACGATGTCGCAGTGAACACTTGGCTGCCTTTTGTTTGTTTTCTGTTTGCTGCTGGCTCCGCCCTTCCCCCCATGTCTCAGAACGGCGGCGAATTTGAATCAGCTGCTCCGAGTTTCAACTCGTTATCAGAAAGAGACACGCAGCTGTTAGACTTTAAACTACAGTTTTTTCTGATTAAAGCAGTTCAAGATGTAATTTAAAGATGTAATTTCTCCTTACTGCTTCTAACTGTGTTGTACTTGTTCACTTGTACTTCTCCCACGCTGTCGCAACCACATCCACTTCTCCCATTGCGACAGACGCAACACTTAAGTACATCTACCTCTCAGTCGTGTGTCTAGCATCTAGAAATATCACAATGTATTATTGCTATTTTATTCCATGCATTAATATGAAATAATGGTAGCTAATTATTGCTAGTTTACTGGGATTTCAAACAAAAAATAACATTATTTTAGTTATTGTTTTACTTTAAAACTAAATAAACAAGCCTGCTGTGTAGTTTTAACTTTTCTTACATTTCAACAAAATATGTACCAACAGAAGTTTTTTTTCATAACAGCTTTTTTAAACAATTGACTGTTGCAAGTCATTCTTTTGAACCTTGAGAAAGTCCATATGGCAAAGTGGTTAATAAGGTACAGGTGCAGAAATGATGCGGTGCTTAATCAGAGAAAAGACAGTGATAATCCAATTAGAAAGGTTTTAACCCTTTGAGTAGTGAGTTCTAAAATGCACTGCCGGTCCCACGGAAGTTTTTTTTTTCTGTCTTCTGCATGCACTTAATTATTACGAGTACAGCGTACAAACAAGCTGAAAGCTATATGTTTGTATGTATGTAATGAATACTGACGAAATACAAACAAATAATTTTTACCGTAAATAAATAAAACAAATAAATATATTTATTTATTTAGTCATAGGGAAAGGTTTTGACTAAAAACTAACATGTAGGCAATAAACAATAAACATTATTATTTATTATTATTTGTATTTTTGTTCGCGGCGCAGGTCAAAGCGCTGCGTATTTGTTGTTGTTTTTATAATTTAAAAACCTTGTGAGGATGCGTGGCTGATCAGCTACTGATTATTTAACTAGCTGACAGTCACGCATCCTTACTAAACTCGTGCAGACTGTGCAGAATATAAGATCCTGCAGCTGTCCGTGCTCGGGGGAGAGTGTACAGCGGAGAGTACGGGGAGCGGAGAGAGCGAGGAGAGAGAAACTACATTTAAAAACAACTGCTATGTATCGTGCTAATGCTAAAACCAGCACGCTTATTTGTTTGTTTATTTGTTTGACCAACGTGCCCTTTTGTTTTGTTGTTTGTTTAAATCTTTTGTTTTGTTTTATTATTTAATAAATACACTGAGCGCAGTAGCGTTCAGCTTCACCCGCCCATCCATTGTTTTGTTTCTGGTACTTCCTGGTCCGTGTCGTCACCACACACGCCACTCAACAGCTGCTCGACCACATATGGTGTCCTGCGTGGGACAAACAACGCCTCCAGGAGTCGGGCCAGGAACAGCAAAGCGCGTTTTTTTTGTTCTTTTTTTTCCAAAAATAGTGTTTTTTTGTTAGGAGGAAAAAAAATAAATAAATAAAAAAAATTAAATAATGGGAAGAAAAAGGGGAAGAGAGAGGAACGGCCAGCCCCCACAACAGAGGGACAGTGGAAGCCAGAAGATGGACCCTAAGCTCCGGCCATGGGATCTCGCATGGTGGGTACAAAGGGAGGACTCCATGGAGGAGGAGGAGTGGTGTACGTACTGCCATCGATTTCGGCATGAGGAGGAAAGCTGCCCAGAGGTCGACCGGGACACAGATGAGGACAGCGCCCAGAAGGGGGAGAGGTATGCTGCAGCAGCAACAGCAACCGCAGCAACAGCAGGAGGAGGTCAGGGATGATGGCTGGGAGGTTTATGTTATAAATCTCGTGGCGGAGTTATGCCCTGGCTGTGGGGCATATGGGCACACGTTGGCCATATGCCCCACTTAAATCTGAAAGAGGGGAGCGCGAGCATCCAGCGCCCAGAAGGGGGGAGCGCGAGCATCCAGCGCCCAGGATGGGGGAGCCCGTGCATCCAGCGCCCAGAACGGGGGAGCCCGTGCATCCAGCGTCCAGAAGGGGGGAGCCCATGCATCCAGCGCCCAGAAGGGGGGAGCCCGTGCATCCAGCGCCCAGAAGGGGGAGCCGTGCATCCAGCAGAAGGGGGGGAGCCCATGGGTCCAGAACCTGGGCCTCCAGGAGCAGAGCAGCGGGAGCTGCCTCTGCCTCCGCCACCTCCACCGCTTCCACCACCAGGAGCAGAGCAGCAGGAGCTGCCTCTGCCTCTGCCACCTCCACCACCAGGAGCAGAGCAGCGGGAGCTGCCTCTGCCTCCGCCACCTCCACCGCCAGGAGCAGAGCAGCGGGAGCTGCCTCTGTCTCTGCCACCTCCATCTCCACCTCCACCAGCAGAGGGTGAATGCCTGATGGTTCCATCTCAAGCGCCATGGGAGGACAGCTTACCACTCCCACCTCCACCAGCAGAGGGTGAATACCTGCTGGTTCCGTCTCCACCACCGTGGGAAGACTGCTTGCCCCTCCCACCTCCACCAGCAGAGAGTGAATACCTGCTGGTTCCATTTCCACCTCCACCAGCAGAGGGTGAATACCTATTGGTTCCACCTCCACCGTCATGGGAAGGACTACTCCTGCCCTGCCTCGCTCTGCCCATGGATGCCTGCCTCGCACCACCCAAGGATGACTGCCTCGCACCGCCCAAGGATGCCTGCCTCACACCGCCCAAGAATGCCTGCCTCGCACCGCCCAAGGATGCCTGCCATGCATCGCCTGGGGCTGCCCGTGGCTCCGCATCGCCTGGGATTGCCTGTGGCTCCGCATCGCCTGGGGCTGCCTGTGGCTCCGCATCGCCTGGGGCTGCCTGTGGCGCCGCATCGCTTGGGGCTGCCTGTTGCTCCGCAACGCCTGGAGAGCCACCAGTTACAGGGTACGAGGGAGAAGTGGAGCTCCCGCTGCCGCCTCCATGGCCAGGGGCTCCCCTCCCGAGGTCACCTCCTGAGGGTCCGCTGCTGCTGCCGTCGCCTCCCGAGGGTCCGCTGCTGCTGCTGCCGTCGCCTCCCGAGGGTCCGCTGCTGCTGCCGTCGCCTCCCAAGGGTCCGCTGCTGCTGCTGCCGTCGCCTCCCGAGGGTCCGCAGCTGCTGCCGTCGCCTCCCGAGGGTCCTGCTTCGCCTGGGGTCACTACCAGTCCTGCCATGCGGCAGGAAATACTGTGGCTGGAGCCCCATGAAGGGGAGCTGCTGGCCACGAAGAAGGGGGGGAGGTCAGGAGACCAGCTCCCCCAGCCGCACTTTCGCGGCAGGAGAACGGGTGGCCGGAGCCCCACGGAGGGGAGCTGCTGGCCATGAAGAAGGGGGGGAGGTCTGGAGACCACCCCCAAAATTTCCTTGGCCGGAGGAGCTGGCCTGTGCGCAGTCCACCCCGACGCTACCGCTGTTTGGGTGGGAGGAGGACATTCCACCGTGGCCGCCACCTTTGGCCCATTGCTGCCCTGTTCCAGGGCCGGGACTGCTAGCCGGGACTTTGGGGACTAAGGGGGGAGGTGGCCGAAAAGGCCATGTGTGCTGTGCACAAGGGGGGGCATGTGTGGCGGATTGTCCCGCCCCTATATATATATTTATTATTATTTGTATTTTTGTTTGCGGCGCAGATCAAAGCGCCGCGTATTTGTTGTTGTTTTTATAATTTAAAAACCTTGTGAGGATGCGTAACTGATCAGCTACTGATTATTTAACTAGCTGACAGTCACGCATCCTTACTAAACTCGTGCAGACTGTGGCCGAGGGGTAATAAGATAATTAACAGCTAGTTAACCCCTCGGCCAGAATATAAGAACCTGCAGCTGTCTGTGCTCGCTTATTTGTTTGTTTATTTGTTTGGCCAACGTGCCCTTTTGTTTTGTTGTTTGTTTAAATCTTTTGTTTTGTTTTATTATTTAATAAATACGCTGAGCGCAGTAGCGTTCAGCTTCACCCGCCCATCCATTGTTTTGTTTCTGGTACTTCCTGGTCCATGACATCACCACACACGCCACTCAACAGCTGCTTGACCACAGAGAGTCTAATGCTTCAGTGTATGATACTCCTTGAAGCATGGAGCAACGCACAGAGCTTGGCGCCTCCTCTTCGCTGTCACTTGATGATGATGATAAATATTCTTCGCTTATGTCTTCACTGACACACTCGCTGACATCTGATTCAGTGGAAGAATTGTATGTATTTAAATCGGAATCTGAATTCAGTATTATTACTAATACCTCTTTCTCACTGAGCTTTTTTGGCTAGTTTACAAACACTGGTGACATTTTTGTGAATTGGTTTATTATATGTAATTCAGTCAATATCTGGCAGAGGGCGCAAGAGACCAGTAAAATGTGTTACAGAAACCTACTGTTACAATATTATTTGATCAGTGGTTGTGTAGGCTCAGTAATTCAAGTTTAAAGTTGCAGAACGTACTGGTATGTTTGTACGCCCTGGGAACCAGATAGCACCGGTACGTTCATATTACTCAAAGGGTTAATGTTGTAATCCAGGTCTGGTGACCTCAAACAATAATCCCAGGCAATACACAGCAATGTGTATTGCACTGTTCAAAAGAAAGGGTTTGCATTCCCAAATAATAAACACAGTCCAGTTACAAACACAATATACAAACACGGTCACCAGTCCTGAGTGCGTGCTGCAGTGCTCGTGGTGCTAATACAATTAATATCGTGACACAGGTGTAGTGATGCCTCGTCACTCATGACCCCTTGGTAAACGATTGCAGCCGCTTCTCCAATCCGTGGCTGCCACATCATTTCCATTCCGGGTCGATGAGTTAGTGCACCGAAGCTCCACCCCCTTTCTAGATGACGGACTTCCTTTTAACCCTGGGAATGAACTGTCAGGCCAACCAGTCCAGGGTTCCTGTTACTTAGCACTCTCACGGGTCGGGAGGGAGATTTACCTACAAGAATCATTCTGTTTCTGTCACGGTCCATCATAGTCTTTTTTTTCAGTGAGGCAAAATATGTTTGCTGGGATTCACTAAGTAACTGCCTCAGGAAAACACATTTTACAGAATCAGCATCCTTCTGCTGTTCATACCAAGAAATGAATCCTCCCATTTGTAGCGCTGCTGTCTTCGCATCAACTCCACAGGTTTCAGCATGCATGCGTAGTTATGTGTGTTTGTGCGAGTGCACCGCGGGCGGTAAGTCTACATTGGCAATAATGTACGAGATAAAACTCGTCAGGGAGCCGCGGATAATTGAAGTCGCAGATGAATGAGGTTCTAATGTAATTATTATTATTATTATTATTATTATTATTATTATTATTATTATTATTATTATCCTTGGCTAAAAATGTTTGATGGTCTGACTGATTCAGTGTGCAGCCATAATTTTGTCTGCTGGAATAAAACATGCCTTTAGTTCAGATTTTAGGGGCTCCCGAGTGGCGCGTCCAGTAAAGGCGCTCCCCGTAGAGTGCAGGATGCGCTCTATAGTCTGGACGTCGCGAGTTCGAGTCCAGGCTATTCCTTTGCCGACCTAGGACGGTAGCTTCCAGGGGGCGGCGCTCAATTGGCCGAGCGCCGCCCGGGGGGAGGGAGGGTTAAGTTGGCCAGGGTTTCCTTGACTCACCGCGCACCAGCGCCCCCTGTAGTCTGACCGGGCGCCTGCGGGCTTGCCTGTAAGCTGCCCGAGAGCTGCGTTGTCCTCCGACGTTGTAGCTCTTGGGTGGCTGCATGGTGAGTCCGCAGTGTGAAAAAAAGGGGTCGGCTGACGGCATACGCTTCGGAGGACAGCGTGTGTTCGTCTTCGCCCTCCTGAGTCAGCGCAGGGATGGTAGCGGTGAGCTGAGCCTAAAAATAATTGGCCATTTCCAAATTGGGGTGAAAATAATAAAAATAATTGGCAACGACTAAATTTATAAAAAAATAAAAAAATAAAAAAAGTTCAGATTTTAGGGTTGTTTAAAGTTATAGATGAGTAAATCACAAACGCAAGTCTGTTAAATTGGTTCTGTTTGTGTTAATGTACACTGGTTTCTCTTACTGTGTTTCAGGAAATTGTCAGAAGAAGTGGATATGGATAAAGTGACGGCAGCCATGGTTCTGACAAGTCTGTCAACCAGTCCACTGGTCCGCAGCCCCCCTGTCAAAGTTAATAGTAAGAATTAAATTAATCTTGACCTATTGTGTGCTATAGTTAGGGCCGCCAGTTATACAATGTTGGTGAATATTATTGGTTGATGGGCAAGTTTTCAATGTGGCTAGTGTTACACATATAGGGCCTCATTTACGAAAGGGCACTAAATCTGGAGTTAGAGCGCAGGTAAAGTAGTGAGCCTAACGTGCGCTATAAATCTAAATTTAGTGTCCCATTTACTAACAGAGAACACATTAATATTATGTGCACAGTATTTGGCTAATTTACATACCATACTGTGTAGGTATATTTTTATGAATTTTTAAATGCTATGCAGGCGTCGGCGTTTAAATGTTTAAACCATATCTACATACACACACTCTTTATATTACATTCTGATGTATACTGACAGCCCTGATTAGTATTTTCCAATCAAAGAATCCCTAAATAAGCAAATAACGTTTTAACATCGTAAAGACTTAACCACCCAGCTGCTTATCACGCGATTTCCATGTGCAGAGCATGCAAGTCCAAATTTGTCACTCCCGTGAGCTAGTTTGAAGTGCGTCTGCTTTGAAATCTATCACATAAAAAATAATTTCTAAAAAGCGATATGTCTGCATAAGTTATAATTATAATTAGGGCTTCTGATTTTCGGTTTTAACCGATAAAACCCGATAAAACACCCCCGATACAAAAAAAATTAAATCGATAGCCAATAAACACCGGAAAACACTGTAAAAACTGTGGAAATGATTAATCTATTCACGTTGACTTTATCCTTTTCACATTAAAAAAAATAAAACCTACTACAAAAATAATAATAAATACATTTCCCTGTGCTGCTGGGCAACGTCCCACCTTCCTGACTTGTATCTATCATTGATTAGTTCTGAATACTTTAAACCCGCCCCAACTACTGAGTGACAGCACATTCCTATATTTCTATTGGAGACTCCGCTTGCGAGATTTAAAACAAGATTACAATCAGGATGGAGGCTTGTTAGCGGGATTTAAAGCTGTATTACAGTTATGATACGGAGGATTTAAAACAGAATTGTGACGAAATGTACAGAAATGCCTACACACAAAAACCCCATAAGAATGTGCCCGTGACCATAGGGATTTCGTTGTGGAAGACAGTAAAGGAAAGAAGGTACAACTTAAGTGTGCAAGTACTGTCGAGTTACTATACATATTTTGACACCAAAAAAAAAAAAAAACGCTCAAGCATTTTGGAAAGTAACCGAAAACACTAATTTCATACAGTATATCAAAAACGAAAGCCCCCAAAAAAACGATTTACATAAAACTCGAAAATAGCTAAAAATAAGTACCGAAAAATACAATTAATAAAACCCAAAAAACAAAAGCCCTAATTATTATGTTATTAAAATGCTGGCATTGTAAACAATTGTTATTTATACTTATATAATGCTGCCATTGGAAAAAAAAATTGTGATCTATATTATAATGCTACAATTGTAAACACATTGTTGTTATTTAAGTTCTATTGAAATACTGTATTTCCGTTGATCATAATCACAATACAAAACGTGTGTATTTCAAAAATATATAGCAAAAATTGTTTTGAAAACTGTCCAAATTGCTTATTTGAGGGCTAAGAATGAAAAATCTGCAAAAAGAGAGCATTTTAACATGGAAATTGCCAAAATAAATGGGCAGCTGGGTGGTTAACTACAAAAAAAAAAAAAAAAAAAGAAAAACACGTACACACCCAAAGTATATATTGAAATTAGGGCTGTCACTTGATTACAATTTTTGATTGGTTAGCCTAACTAGCCTTGTTGATTTAACCGGTAGATTCACATTTTTAAGAAAGGTAACGATCTTATAGTAGCTGTCCTGCATGTAATACTAAAAAGTTAATAGAATCTTACTAAAATAAGCCCAATGGGAACTGTGGCAGTGTGCCCCGCCCATGTGTGTGTTATGTGTTATGTGTTGTGTGTGGTGTGTTAATGTTGGTGTATAGGTATTGGTGCACGGGATATAAATGGGTCTGTGTAGCATGAGTGATTTAAAATATATAGTTGTATTTAGGCACGGGTATGCTTAATCACTTCACGTGCAGATAAAGTATGTGAGCATGGGATTGCACAAATTAGTTCACGTGCTGGGATTCAAGTGAATAATTAATTGGTAATTGAATCCCGGCACAACAGTAGTTGTGTGTTTGAGAGTGGAGAACGGGCGAGAAAGAGAAGGAGAAAATAAAAAGTAAATAGTAAATAACAAATGCTACTCGTGCGAGAGGACTCGCACGATACTTGTTTAGTGTTCGTCCACTGTCTATTTTGTTTGTCTATTTATTTTGGCCGCAAGTCCCGTGTTCTGTTTTGTTTTTCTGTGTGTGTAATAAAACACTGAGCGCCACAGCGTCTCAGTTTCACTCACCAGTACTGCCTGTCTGTGTGTCTCTTTCTGGCCTGACGTCACCCCTACAGCCAGCCTGTTCACAGAACAAAACCAATAATAATAAAAAAAACACACACACACACAGCTTACATGTGTTACAGGATCAGATTCCAATACATTGTTATATTAACTCTACTGTTCCGGGATCGGTGCCACAAACGGGAAATCCGTATATATATATATATATATATATATATATATATATATATATATATATATATATATATATATATAGTGAGAGAAAGGGCGAGGGCCCTTTAAGGAATGGCCGACAAAGGGGAAAAACCACAGGTCCCAGAAGCACCAGCACCGCGATTATAGAGGGCGGGGCGGGGTAGTTTAAAAGCAGGAAGACAGAGCAGGAGACAGTTCCTGGTTGTTCCATGGGTCCGAACAAAGAAAATCAGTGTTCTGCGGGCTTTTGCAGCACGTCTCTGTGCAACCCGAATAATAAAAGAAAAGGTACAGTAGTTTTGAATGTTAACAGTTTATTTTTGCAGATGTTGCCTGTGTTTAGTTGTGACAGTGAATGAGTATAATCACTGTGGGTGGACTGTTGTGTAAGGGTTTGCCGAAACGACTGGCAGAAAAAGTAAACAAAACCAAGAATACGTGAGAAAGAAAATAATTGTTTATTGCACAAATAATCAAAGACATACAGGTTTGAATTCAAAGACTGTGCTGAGTGTGTTTGTAGTGGCAGTACTAGCGCTGTTAAGCCACACTACCAAGGATAACTGGAGTTTGTTTGTTGTGGCCTATTTCGCCCATCCCCCACCCGGGATTTCTTCAGCTGTTCATTAGCGGGAGTCTGTCGACCAAACCAGTTGCAGTACCTCTGTTTCCTGGAGAGGGAGACAGTTTACCACTTACCTGTGCCTCCACTGTTTCCTGGAGTGGGAGGCTTTACTACAACTTACCTGTGCTACCATTGTCTTCCTGGAGAGGGAGACAATACCCCAACTTACCGGTGCTTCCACTGTTTCCTGGAGTGGGAGGCTTAACTACAACTTACCTGTGCTACCATTGTCTTCCTGGAGAGGGAGACAATAACCTAACTTACCAGTGCTTCCACTGTTTCCTGGAGTGGGAAGCTTAATTACAACTTACCTGTGCAACCGTTGTTTCCTAGAGGAGGTGTCCCTTACCTGACCTACCTGTACTACCGTTGTCTTCCAGGAGAGGGAGACACTTCCCCACTTAGCTGTGCAATCGTTGTTTCCTGGAGGAGGGGTCACTCACCAGACCTGCCTGTACTACCGTTGTTTCCTGGAGTTCCCCGACTTACCTGCGTTGTCCCATTGTCCTGTAACAAGACAATAGCCCAACTCACCTGAGCCTCCACTGTCCTGGAGGGGGAGCACCGACCTGCTTACCTGTCATACCTCAGACTTCCAGAGGGACAATACTGTGAACCACTTGCCAGGGTCTCCAACAAAGGAGAACCCCTCGACTGCCTAACCTAGAGAGGGAATAAAAAGTGAGATAGTTAAGAGCCTGTACAGGGCTGAGCCTTGAGTATTGTAAATATTGTAAATAAACAACCACTCACCAAAGTATACGAGTCAGCAGCATCATAATTTCTGGGGAAATTACGCCGACTAGTGTTGAAGCTAAGGTGGCAGTTTACACTATATATATTTTAAATATCCCCTTCTGTTGACAAATTACACAGATATCAAGGCCATTTTTTTTAAAACAAACGATTTGCGTAAAAGTGTACTGGTAAATGAAAGCCGATACATAATTTATTTACACTTATGTGTTCTCTGAATTAATATTGAAAAAAAAATCCTTTTAAAATCGTGTTATACGTATTCACAGGGATGTAAGGGCGTGTGGCAAAGTGGTTAGTAATGCACAGGTGTAGAGGTGATGCCGTGCTTAATAACAACAGTCCAACAACAGAAAATGAGCGATCAACAGACACAACACACAGCAGCAGGACAGGCAGAGGCAATGTAAAGTGAAACTGCACTGCTTTCCTTTTAATTTTAACATGTATTCCTTGTCTTGTAAAAAAAAAACTTTTCCTTTTTCCTTTAATGCATATATTAAAAGTAATGTTGTGCAATGGCATATTTCTTTTTGTTCTGCTTCCTCGAGAAATATTAATTGATGAGAAGCAGCCTCAATTCTCTTCCTTGTCGAGCTTTTCACCCAGGCTCCATGGATCGGGGTTACAGTGCTATGTGAGTACAATCAATAGCACATGTCCTGTAAACCTGTCCTCTGTGTGGGAATTTAATATAATTCCCTGTGAGCTTTAGCAGGGCTTTTTTTTGTGTAAATCGCACTTTATTAAATAGGTTGCAGTTAAAGCTGAATAACATAGTTTAAAATAAATAGTTCATACTCTAAAGCAGGGGTGTCAAACATACGGCCCGCGGGGTAATTTTTGGCGGCCCGCCCAATACTTTATAAAATTGCGTCAATGTACTGTATCGTTTTGAAATTATTTAAAACAACCTGCCTCTTTAATATAACACACGTATTCAACATGTGCATTCTGCATTGTATGAGTGGCATTCCCATTAAGCCAATCACAGCTCACAGAGGTAGTAAAATAGCCAATCAAATAGCACACAGGATCCATTTCCTCACAAACTTAATTTTGATTAGGATTGCGAAGCGAAGGCTTGTTTAAACTATTTGTTTTACTTTGTGTGAAATTTAAAATCAGTAGCGAAAAAGTAATTGGAGATGTCACGGAAGTGAAAGGTGGAGGCGGAACACAGAAGATTCCAAAATCGTTAGCCAGATGATTATTATTTCACTGAATAATTTTGACGACAAGGCAACATGTCTGATTTGCAGTGCAAAGATTATACCATACAACGTCACTATGATATGCTGCACAAAGCAACGTATTTTGATTTTACTGGGAATTAAAGAAGCTATGGAGTCTCAATGAAAGGAAAGGACTTTTTTAACTTCAAGAAGCCATTGTCACGTGTGACCCTAAAAACCCTTCCTGCCTTGTACAAGGTGCGAGCACCTTTTTGAGTGAAAGGTGTATGTGGCAGAGATGCATGGCTCTTTGATAGAACCAGCTTAATTTCTTTGAAGTTTTCCCACTGATGATGGGAATGAGAATGTAAAGATAGGAGCCCAACTAACAAGGTTTAAGTTTTTTGCATGTATCAGGCTGTAATGGGGGAGATCTGTGCTGACTATCTGGCGCATGCGTGGTACTGCAGGAAGTGGGCAGCAGACTCGTAGATCCGCCTGTCAGTTATGGTAGTGACACGGAGAGGTGGGGAAGAGGGTGTGTTGGCTTTCCCTCTCTCTGAGAGGCGGGCCTTGGGGGATTGCTCGGCCTATAAGTACTGTGCTTGAATATACATTCGGGTGGCCGGAGAGAGGATACCCAGTGACTCTGGCAAAAGACGGCAGTGTAAACAAAGACCAGGCAGGAACGCCAGCGGTTGAAGAGAGAACAAAACAGGCAAGCACGGCTGAGGAAGACAGCCCGTCTGAAACAAATAAATCAAGAATTAAAATAAGTAATTACATACCCGAAGGGATGTGTGTAGTTATACGGGGAACTCTGGCCACCCCAGTGTATAGGGAATAGCTGAGTGTAGTTTCGGAGACCCGAACTGACCGGCTTAGCGGCAGTGAGGGCACTGCGTAAACAGCACCTTTATTTTGTAGTTTTATTTTCTCTTTTTATTTCGCCTTTGGTTTTCATTATTATTTTAGAGCACCTGTGTGTGCTGTCAGATAAGTGCAACCCCTGCCTACCATCTTTATAAGGGGAGTTGCAGCACAAGCGCCATCTGGTGACAAATAATAATAAATAAAAACAAAAGAAAATTCCCAAAATAAAACTGGGCACCCGTCCGGTGTTTCAAATAAAACCTTCTGTCTGCCGTGTGTGTCAGTGAATTGCCCACCACCCTTCCACACCAGCTTTTAACCCTTTGTGGTCCATTTATTCAGCGCATCTCAGGCATGTCAGGTCCAATTTATTTTCACATATTATTTTAGACGCGCTGTTTAAAATTTTTTTTTCACAGTAAAATAGGTTTAAAAGGCACTGCATATCAACAGGACACTCAGTACTGCATCTCCAGCCCCGCCCCACCCTTTGTTCACTGTATTTTTCACATACCTCTTCATAGTCGTGCATACCGATAAATCATCTCCTGATCACTCATTTTATCACCAAACTCCTCAATAATGCGATCCAAGTCATTATTTTATTACTATAACATCTCAAAAAGCTCTGCAAATGTCCGTGATATTCTTTGAGCGCTGGATGCAAAAGCAGCTATCTTGTTTGTTTATGTCCGTGTTATCTCTGTGGTGCCGGGGGTATGTGTATTGCTCAGATCCACCCCTTTTTTTTCGGCTTCTCTCGGCTCCTATCTGTCTCACTCGGCCATTGAATGGTTTTCTCGGCTTTTTCCAGAGAAAAAAACGACTAGAGACCTGTGTTTTACGTCTTTTTGATGATGTCGGACAGGGTCCGACATTGGACCGGAAAGGGAAAATTGTAATGTCGGACCTGGTCCGACATAGGACCGCAAACGGTTAAAGACTGTCACTCACACCTGTGATGTGCAGAAATGGATAAAGGATCCTGTGTTGGCTTTGACAGACTCACTGAGAGCAGAGCCTGACCCAAGACTGTCACTCCTGCTGGAAGCAGGCCGATCTTTGGGATACAAATTGAACATTTGTGAAACTGCAACAATATTAGAAAATTGTAATAACTGTACTGTGTTTTAAAGGCTAGCAGAAAACATATTGAAGAAAAGGGAGAGCAGCTATTGACCTAATGTTAGTAAAAAAGCATGTCTGTGTGCCTTTGCTTATTAGTTCTTGGAAACTGGCCAGACTTAAGACATGGGCCTTCCTTATCTGAGAGCTGCCGGTGCCAAGGCCTGTAACCTTGGGGGGAAATACAGAAATGAGGATCTTATTTAATTAACTTGGAAATGTGTTCGCATTTGAAAAACTTTAGTTTGGAAACATCTTTTTAAACTAAACACAGGATTAATGATTTCCGTTGCACGAGAGTAGATGTTAAAACGTCATGCTGATTAGAACTCGGCTCTTGCCAAGATAAGCACCAACTAAGACATAGCTTTACAATAAACTAATGTGATCCATCTGTGTCACCATCCATTTGTGTTTCCTTCCATATGATGATGTAGATATCCTTCTGTCTGGTGTTGATGGCTGAAGTGTAATGCTGGCTCCAGGGATCAGCTTATTTGCCTCCCTAGCGCATCAGCACACACAACGGTGGTGATGCTGGCTCCGGGGATCAACCACAGTGCGGTCTCCCCAGCGCATCAGCATGACAACCGTCTGGATTGAGCTAAGTAGGGTACATCTCTGGGGTCTTCAAGTGGGCACCTTCCATCCTCGGTGTTTCATCAACTAGCCCACGACCCCTCAAGAGGGCTCGACGGTGATTCTGGCGTCCCAGCATCACCCCGTCCGTTCCCCACTCAACTCAGCTCAGCTTACTTACCCATACATCAGCGTTTCTTTCTTTCTATTGTGCTTGAGATCCCCAGGCAGAATCTTTCCGTCTCAACCACAGCCAGTTGCTGCTCCTCTCTGCTGCATCAGATAAGTTCTTCACTGTTCGATGCAACTCTTGGCCACTGAGTCCGACGTCTCTGAGAAACCGGGTTGTAGAGTGTGCCACAAATCCTCGACAACCCACCTCCACTGGGTAAACCCGGACTCTCCATCCTCGCTGTTAATCTTCAGCGGCTAGTTGAGCATACCGCAGTTTCTTCCTCTCATACGCCTCATCTACAGCATCCTCCCATGGCACTGTTAACTCTACCAGGTGAACAAGGCGTGCTGATCCAGACCATAAGACACTATGTGGTCGAAGGTTAGTGGTGGCAATCTCAGGTGGAAAAATAAGCCGTTGACCAACATCTGCCAGCATTTTCCAGTCTCTAGCAGCTTCCAGTTGTCCTGGGCGAGGATTGGTTTTCACACCTTTTCTTGGTGGTTGCTCTACTGTGTGGAGGAATGTTGTCTTTTGTGTGTAATGTTTTGATGGAACTGGTGGCAACTTATTGGTCATGTTACGCTTGTCTTCCAATGCTAAGGCCAAACATCGCAGCACCTGGTCATGGCGCCAAGTAAACCGTCCTTGGATAAGAGCCACCTTACATCCTGTCAAAATGTGCCTTAATGTTGCAGGTGATGAAGACAGAGGACATGAGGGATCCTCTCCTACCCAGAGGTTTAGGTTCTGTGGTGATGGGAGAACATCATATGTTGACCTGATGAGGAAACTGATCCTGCTCTGTTCCATTGACCATAGGTCTTGCCAGCCAATCTTGCGTTGTTCCACACTCTCCCATCTCATCGATTCTCCCTGCTTGGTCTGGGAAACAGCCTTTACGCACCTCATACTCTCCTCCTGCTTTTGCACCTCGTTGACTACCAGCTTCCTCCGTTGAGCTGGGGCTGCCTTGTGCCATGTAGGAGGAGCTGAACTGAGACTAAGACCCCCTCTTCCATGCTGAACTTGCCCCATGATATCACCAATTCGAAGGGCAGCCTTTGCATCCTCCACAGCTTTCTTTGCCTCCCACTTTCTTCCAGTTTTCAACACAGGTGCTGCCTCCCTTACACATTTGTCACGTGACTCTACTAATGTCATTTCCAGCCAGACCTTGGCACACTTAAACTCCTCGGTTAGAGCGGAGACTGGTAGCTGCAGTATTCCTTTACCATAAAGTCCCACTCTGTTGAGGCAGCGTGGAACTCCTAACCATTTCCTGATGTATGAACTGATTAAAGCTTCCAGCTTCTCTACTGTTGTCATAGAAACCTCGTACACAGTCAGTGGCCACAGCAACCTCAGCAGTAGACCAAACTGAAAGCACCAGAGTTTTAGTTTGCCTGGTAAAGCGCTGCTGTCTATGCTCTTCAACCCTTCCACTGCTTGTTGTCTAACTTCTCCCACACAAACTGTGTTCTTTAGGTCCACGTCGTACCATCTCCCAAGACTTTTCACTGGCTTCTCAGACATTGTTGGTATTGCCTCACCATTAATGAAGAACATTTATCTACTACTTTACCTTTAATTACAGAGATGCTCCTTGATTTAGTGGGCTTGAATTGCATTCATGCCTATACAATGTTATTGGTTAATTTGCCCAATAACCAATTAGTGCAGGCTATTTAACAGAAACAGCATTCCGATTTAACAGAAACAGAGTAAAACTGGAGAGAAATACTATGTTTGAAGTAAATTGAAGCAGAATAATTTAACTAAAATAAGTGTTTGTAGTTGTTTATGGTTTTACTGTAATAAAAATAGAAGTCTTGTTACAGGAAGACTGTAAAGGCAGAAAATGAGCATCTAGTTTAATTGGCTTGAGAATATGTTCACAGTCAAGTTTCTTATTAGAAAAAGAGGTAAACTTGATTTAGAAGCAGTCCTTAAGCTAAACACAGGTATTCTAATCTAATTGAAACAGAATATAAGTGTAAAGGTTTTACTGTAATAGAAAACAGAAGTATTATAACAGAAAAACTGGTAAGTCTAAAAAATGTAGTATAAACTGTGACCTAATTAAAAACCATTGGTAGATGCATGAAGCTACAAGCTCTTATCAGTAGACTTACTGAAAAAGGCCCCTCGGCTTTTGCCTGCATGCGTGAGGCAGCATTACACCTTCAGAGATAAAGGGAAATGAGTATTGGCATTCAAAACAGGATTTTGCTGGTGAGACGTTGCCTTCAGTTCAAGTTTTTTTGCTCCATATAAACTGTTATATTTCACTAACGAGAAGTACTGCATAGTACAAGAAAACAAGTAAATGATCTTACTCTCATTACATCATTATGTTATCTATAAAATTAATAAGAGCTTAGTTGTAAAATTAGGATGTAAGCTTTTTCTTATTAGTTTACATATCGATGTGGGCAGTTTAAGTCCGGCCAAGGCAATGGATTTGGGAAAGTGCTTACAGTCGAAGTTTCTTATTAATTAAAGTAACTCTGGTTAGAAAGTGGGCCTCTTCAAATTCTTATGTATTGGTTGTCAAGGTCTGTTGAAGAATTCAGAAGTCTCTGCCTTCGAAGACAGCTCTTGTCTATATTTATATTCTACACAAAACTTCCATATATTGTGAGGTAAGCATAATCTTGAATTTATATCTCACTTATATTGAAGCATGGCTGTATGGATAGGAATTATATTTTAGCAATAGAGAGTGTAGATGCTTTAGGACTTTTAGCGGTGGCCGTTTATTAGCGTTTTGCATGTCTTGCCCAAGGGCAGCATATGTTATAACCATAATTGTTTGAAGTATTAACGCTGTTAAAGTTGTTGAGTCACTGAATCACCCAGATTGCCTATCAGCTGGGATCCGACATGGTCTGTAACCATTCAGTCAATTTTTAAGCATTTAATAAACCGAAGGAGAACTAATACTGCTCGGATTCATTAAAACGTCAAATTGAATGGGTCAGCGTGATTATTCTTGATTTAAAGGTTGTCTAATCAGCACATGAACTACGCACTTTAGGGTGTGAACCATCTATATATCTCCCTGTTAGCCTCCCCTGGGTTCTCTGATCAAGAACCAAAGCAGTGCTCGAAGTGACACCATGGAGAGTGCAGAATTACCTTGGAAGAAACTAACTGGTGGGATTACAACAGAGGGTGCACCATATATGACTGAGCAAAGGAGTGGATTGGCTAGCAGAGTGCTGGAAAAAATTAAAGAAAGAACTTCAGTAAAGAAAAGTACCCATTTTCTTACACTTGATTCTGCATCAACAGGCATTATGTGGAAAAGTTGCAGAATTAGAACACATAATGAGCATTCTTATCAAGTGTGTGAGAAAAGCTTATCAGTATCTTTTTTTCAGTGCTGTTAAAAATGTTCTATTTTGGAATACAAGTTAAATATTGAGCATTATACTTTGAAATCTTTTTTTATACTGTTTGAGATTTCCACTGAAAGTAAAATACTCTTATTTCCTCCATTATATTACATTTGTGATATTGAGGTTTTTTTAAGAACATAAGAAAGTTTACAAACGAGAGGAGGCCATTCAGCCCATCTTGCTCGTTTGGTTGTTAGTAGCTTATTGATCCCAGAATCTCATCAAGCAGCTTCTTGAGGGATCCCAGGGTGTCAGCTTCAACAACATTACTGGGGAGTTGGTTTCATACCCTCACAATTCTCTGTGTAAAAAAGTGCTTCCTATTTTCTGTTCTGAATGCCCCTTTATCTAATGTCCATTTGTGACCCCTGGTCCTTGTTTCTTTTTTCAGGTAAAAAAAAGTCTCCTGGGTTGACATTGTCTATACCTTTTAGGATTTTGAATGCTTGAATCAGATCACTACGTAGTCTTCTTTGTTCAAGACTGAATAGATTCAATTCTTGTAGCCTGTCTGCATACGACATGACTTTTAAACCCGGGATAATTCTGGTTGCTCTTCTTTGCACTCTTTCTAGAGCAGCAATATCCTTTTTGTAACGAGGTGACCAGAACTGAACACAATATTCTAGGTGAGGTCTTACTAATGCATTGTAAAGTTTTAACATTACTTCCCTTGATTTAAATTCAACACTTCTCACAATATATCCGAGCATCTTCTTGGCCTTTTTTATAGCTTCCCCACATTGTCTAGATCAGGGGTGCCCAATCCTGGTCCTGGAGGGACGATGTCCCTCCTGGCTTTTGTTGCAACTGTGCCCTAAATTACTTAATTGGACCAATCAAGCCCTTATTAGAAGCTTAATGGGTCCAATTAATCAATTTAGTGTACAGTTTGAACAAAAACCAGGAGGGCATCGGCCCTCCAGGACCAGGATTGGGCACCCCTGGTCTAGATGAAGACATTTCTGAGTCAACATAAACTCCTAGATCTTTTTCATAGATCCCTTCTTCAATTTCAGTATCTCCCATATGATATTTATAATGCACATTTTTATTGCCTGCGTGCAGTACTTTACACTTTTCTCTATTAAATGTCATTTGCCATGTGTCTGCCCAGTTCTGAATGCTGTCTAGATCATTTTGAATGACCTTTGCTGCTGCAACAGTGTTTGCCACTCCTCCTATTTTTGTGTCGTCTGCAAATTTAAGTTTGCTTACTATAGCAGAATCTGCGTTCAGTTTGAGAATTAATCTTTTATGCAGGACTTTGTCAAAAGCTTTCTGGAAATCTAAATAAACCATGTCGTATGCTTTGCAATTATCCATTGTCGATGTTGCATCCTCAAAAAATCAAGCAGGTTAGTTAGACACGATCTCCCTTTCCTAAAACCATGCTGACTGTCTCCCAGGATATTGTTACCATATAGGTAATTTTCCATTTTAGATCTTATTATAGTTTCCATAAGTTTACATATAATAGAATTCAGGCTTATTGGTCTGTAGTTACCTGGTTCGGTTTTGTCTCCCTTTTTGTTGATCGGTATTACGTTTGCTATTTTCCAGTCTTTCGGTACAACCCCTGTGTCAAGAGACTGTTGCATGATCTTGATTAGTGGTTTGTAAGTAACTTCTTTCATTTCTTTGAGTACTATTGGGAGGATCTCATCCGGCCCAGGGGATTTGTTTATTTTAAGAGCTCCTAGTCCCTTTAACACTTCTGCCTCTGTTATGCTAAAGTTATTTAAAAGTGGATAGGAACAGGTCGACACGTGGGGCATGTTGTCCGTGTCCTCCTTTGTTAACAATGAACGCCCCCAAAATACTGTTTACACGAGCAGAGAACAGCATCAAGAGAGAGAATCCACGTGTCATCGTGTGTTACGGAAATGGTTATTAAAGATCTGATTTGCTGATGGATAGTGCCTGCTTTTTTAATACTTTGTTTTAGTGTTGTCACCCACACTGCTTTTCACACATCATCTGAAGTGAACCACAAGCTTGTTCCCAAAATTATTACAGCCTGTTGTATCTTGCATAATCTGTGCCAGGACCTTAAGGAGGTGTTCAGGCAAGCAGCGGAACAGCTACCTCAACCTCCAGCAAGAATTGCACAACAGTGATATGAAGAGGGTCCTGCTATTAGAGAGGCACTGCTATCTTTATTTTTGTAACCCGACGGTGTACTTTTATTTTGAATCACATTTTTGTTTCATTAGCTTATTTTGTATCTCTTTATACCAAATATAGCATCCTCATTTGCACTGTACTTGTATGACTGCTTCTGCTTAATAAAGAATTGGAATATTGAGTAGTATTGTTGATTCCCAAGAAATATGTTGTGAACATTCCACACCACATTTTATTTTGAGAGTGGGTTAAACAATGTTCATGTTGTGCATTGTATCAAGCTGTCTCATCATATCCTCTTCCCTTATAGATATTAAGACCCGAGCCTCTTCATCGCTCCAACGGACGTAAGTGGAGGATGGACACGGGTTTTGCTTAGACATAAGTAACAAGGAGAAATTGCATTGGATTGCATTGGAGAAATTGCATATAGTTATACACATTTAAACATAGTACTTAGTAGTACTTTACAATAAAGACGTTTTGACAGTTGTTTGGAAAGCTATTTGCAAGTGTATTCTGAAGTACTGTACAGTAGCTGTAACCACTACTGAATTCACAAACCAACGATGCAGTTTATCAAACATTTTTAGTAATAGTTTTAAACAGAAACTTGGTAACTACAATCTGTATGAAACTTTACAAACACATTTAGATCCGTGTATGATTAGCATTATGCAAAGTTCTAGGGGAAGACGGAGAAGACAGTGGGGTTATCTGCTACATCAATCTTGATAAAGGAAATACTGCAAACAAAACATTAATTTCCCTGCTGCCATCTTTGGCCCATGGTAATGTACGTATTCCCATGTGACTTTTATAGCAGTTTTAGGAAAGGACTTGACCGAGCTAATTAACCTTTTCACGAAAAACTCATGTTTACATGTGTAAGTGGCCGTTGATTTCACGAGCATTTCCTGGTATCTCACAAGAAATTGAGACCTTCACAGTAAAATACTGAGACCGTTTTTTTGGAATTTGGAACATTTTCACGAGTTTTCCCTGCCAAGTTTCACGAACATTGTCCATTCACGTGAAACAAACCAACATGTAAACAGGCCTGTTGATATTTAATGGTTTGTAAATATCGAATTGATTGAAAAGATGAGAACAAATCAATCTATATTTTCCTGTGGGAAACTCCATTATGAAATCAATTCATTATTACATAATACTGGTGCCTCCAACATATACTGAGGAATTGTAAGTTTAGAGATGGGCATGTGTGAATACATTGAAGTTCAATAAGCTACTAACAACCAAACAAGCAAGATGGGCCAAACAAGCATAGGAGCTCCAAATGCTGTGGAGCTCCTATACTTTAATGCAGCCATAAAAACATAAAAAAACAGTTTATTACGTTTGTCATTTTGCAGATGGCACAAATGAATCTTGGAAAGAAGGAGGCTTCAACCCCTCCAGTTACAGCAGTAGTGGCTACTGGAGCTGGAATGCCCCTAGTGACCAGTCCAACCCATCCACCCCTTCTCCACCCCTGTCGACTGACAGTTGCAAACCCTTCCACTTCCCCAGCCAGCCAGATGATGGTATTGACGAAGTAGATGCAAGCAACCTGTTGTTCGACGAACCAATTCCCAGGAAAAGAAAGGTTGGTGTGCTTGTCTACCTCCAATAAATTAAATGTATGTACTTTTAGTTTATTTATTTTCTTTTAAAGAGGATTTTCCATTGTGCATATAAAAAAACCCTTTTTTTCTTAAGTTTCCTTTTACATTACTCTGATAAAAGTTTATCAGCTTGATAAACGTTTTACCTTCCTATTACTTTATGACCCATTCTTTCAGTTTCTGGATTAAATATTAAAACAATTATATTGTAGCAATTTTCACAAAGATGCACCTATCAGGTCTGTAAATAAAGACAAGGCACATAGCTCAAGGACATTCTGCTCTTTATTAGGCAGCAGTCGCTAGCCTTACAGAGTTTCTGGGGAAGAACCTTCCCCATTAGAGCAATGTTGCTCACTGGATACAACAATGTAAATGAGAGATCAGTGACTTCAGACAACAGCTCAGCTCACTACACAGTCACATACACTCTGTAACGATGACCACACACACACACACACATAACCAACCACCAAACTCTCACACGACAAATACTGGGGAACACATACAGAACAAGGGGAACAAGTGCTCTTCAACTATTTACATAAAACCCGTCTTTGGCTGCCAGGCCATCTCCCCAGAAGGCCCACTAGACGGCAAAACAGTGAGAGCACCGTCCAACTTTCTACAATATTCTGTTATCATGACTACTGCCAAATAGTACATACAGTACACCTCTATCCATTAAACCCACCAATGCTACCATATTATACTACTGAGGACTGAAAAAACGAATAGCACTGTCTGCTTGCAAAGTCAATGATCTGATCTAATATGGTTCAATAATCGAGCAATTTTAAAAGTACTGGAGTTACATCACACTATAAACTATTTATTCCTATACTTAGCACAATTAAATCCCCTGATTCTATTAAGAATAAAAGAAGTACACAAATGTGACATTACAAGCAGAAATAAAACATTTTAACAAATATTTTTATAAGCAAGCAGGTTCAGTATGGTTTTGTATACATGCACTCAAGACCTGTGCACATTACATACAGTAACTGGGTTATGCAGCGTCTGTTGTGTTGGAAAGAAGACTTCATTTTTGTTTCAACAAGTTCCGTTCGTAATCTAGAGTTACTTCAAAACTTGTAGATAAACTCAATCAATGTTGAAATGGTTCCAACGTTCATAGTTGTTGTTTTCAAATGCACACAACATCATCAGTTCAGTTAAAGTATAATCTTGTTTCAGTTGTTCATCAAAGTGTAATTGTTTGTTTTTTTTAATCTTAGCAAAGTGTTACGTTGTATAACACATTTTTTACTTCTTGAATGTAGATATTTCCTATACAAACTTACTTTTACTTCAATCTTAAAATCTTTGAAACATAATACTTATTCTGGAGATGTGGTCGTTGTTGAAAAACACAGTTGGAATGCAGCTGGTCTTCTTTGAAACACAGAGAGTTGCAGTTGCAGGTTGTGGAATCGATGGAATCGACATCGGCATTACGGTGCTTCAAATGGAGCCCCATCTCAGTGGTTACTTCATTGTGAGGTGAACAGAAATTATGGAATGACCTGCCCAGTACTGTAAGGGAAGCTGACTCGGCTGATGTTTTTAAATATCGATTTAAAAACACATTTTTACAATATTTTTCCTGTAAAGTGCTTTGAGATCCACCTGTATGAAGGGCGCTATATAAATACACTTTGATTTGATTTGATTTTACTATTTAGCATTATTTGACTGTTTTAGTTATTTTGAATACTTTTAACTATTTTATCATTACAATTACTGTTATCAATTTATTTGTTTTTTTCTTTTATTTCTTCATGTAAAGCACTTTGTGGCGGCTCTCGTTAAAGGCACTATACACAAATAAAGATTGATTTTATAGATATATACTGCCCAAAGAGGAGTTTACTTTGATGATCCAATCCCTTCCGGGTAAATCAGGTAGCTAATCCCTGACTGAAATCAATCCTTTCATTCAGAATTTGAATGACACAAGCAATCTACGTCATCAAAACAAGCAGGAGAGAGAGATATAACAGCAAAACAGTAATATATTTATAGAACAAACCTTCATTTTGTTCTAACTGTAGTTCTATTGCTCATAGAAGGATAAACATTTCAGTTTCATTCTCCTAACTAAAGTATCGTTACAAACATGTTAAACATGTTATACAGCAATTAAAGTAAAATATTTTAAGAATTAAATTAACCCTTGCAGATGGCCCATTTATAATTTCAGACGAATTCGTCTGATGTAATTGCACACAATGCTGTGACAAGTAGGGATCTGAATGCAGTAGGGATTCAAGGAAATGCATGCACATGGATTAGGGAGTGGTTAACGTAGAAAACAGAAAATACTGATTAAACCTCAAAATGGAGCGAGGTAACCAGTGTACTACAGGGAGCAGTATTAGGTCCTCTGCTCTTCCTAATCTACATTAATGACTTAAATTCTAGTATAGTAAGCAAACTTGTTAAATTTGCAGACGACACAAAAATAGGAGGAGTGGCAAACACCGTTGCAGCAGCAAAGGTCATTCAAAATGATCTAGACAGCATTCAGAACTGGGCAGACACATGGCAAATAAGAAGGAATCTATGAAAAAGACCTAAGAATTTATGTTGACTCCGAAATGTCTTCATCTAGACAATGTGGGGAAGCTATAAAAAAGGCCAACAAAATGCTCGGATATATTGTGAAAAATGTTGAATTTAAATCAAGGGAAGTAATGTTAAAACTTTACAATGCATTAGTAAGACCTCATCTAGAATATTGTGTTCAGTTCTGGTCACCTCATTACAAAAAGGATATTGCTGCTCTTGAAAGAGTGCAAAGAAGAACAACCAGAATTATCCCGGGTTTAAAAGGCATGTCGTATGCAGACAGGCTACAAGAATTGAATCTATTCAGTCTTGAACAAAGAAGACTACGCGGTGATCTGATTCAAGCATTCAAAATTCCAAAAGGTATAGACAATGTCGACCCAAGGGCAAGGGACTTTTTCGACCTGAAAAAAGAAACAAGGACCAGGGGTCACAAATAGAGATTAGATAAAGGGGCATCAGAACAGAAAACAGGAGACACTTTTTTACACAGAACTGTGGGTCAGGAACCAACTCCCCAATAATGTTGTTGAAGCTGACACCCTGGGATCCTTCAAGAAGCTGCTTGATGAGATTCTGGGATCAATAAGCTACTAACAACCAAAAGAGCAAGATGGGCCAAATGGCCTCCCCTGGTTTGTAAACTTTCTTATGTTCTTATGTTCTTAAGTATTACCTTTTTTCAAATAAGCATAAAAAACTTAATCAGACTTCAAACAATCAACAAAGCCGCAGTTAGTCTGGTCTGCAGGTCAAGATCGATAGTTTATTGCATTTTTTGGTAATTTTTTCAAGTGTGTTCAAGTACAAAGAATTACCTGACAGAATACTAAATTGCCCAAAATGTTTATATACAAACAAAACATTTACTGTAGTGAAATATCTGAAATATGTTCATGATGAAGACAATACGTCAAAACGCATAAGCTTCATTTAGTTTTTAGTTCACTCCAGCGCGCTGACCACGCCCCCGATCCGCGGGGCACCCACTTCCTGTTTGGTGATGATCAGTCAGCGCGCTGGCCCCACCCCTCTCTCCGGCCTGCCTCGGGACCCGCCGTTACAATATGTTTAATATTTTATGGACTTTTTAAGCATTTTTCTGAAAATAAGTTGTTGAAATCTGTTTGTTGTTGCTCAGACATTATTCATATTCTAACATCTGTATGTACATAAGTATACTGATGATATTTGTTATGAATTAAAAATATTTTTAAAGCAATTAAAAAAATAGAAAAATGTGCATGTTTTTTCTACTTGTTTTTGCTTTCTGTTTGGTGTAACCCTTGGTATTTCCAGGTTCTAAGGTAGAACACTCTATTCTTTAAATGACTATATACACTAATTCACATAAGCTAAAACCTTGCCAATCAGTCTCAAAAAGGTAAAAACGTACACCTGTCAAACAATTTTGTGTAAAATCAACACTATACATGATATTAAAACAATTCTTTCAGATTCTAGTTCCTGCGGTTTATAGCTACCACTGATAACGTATCTTACTTTAAGTAGGAGATCAGTAAATTACACTTATGAGGACATTTCTAAAGAAAAATAAATGTTCAAGTGGATTATTAAACTTTCTTTTCACATTCAAACTAGGTCAATGTAGGGTATAATTTGTCATAGAATAAAACCATTATATAGTTAGTAAACTGCAGAACAATAGAAATGTACAATACTGTAAACTAAGTAGATCTTTGGTCTGATACAAGCCCTACAGAATTCTCACAATCCACAAAGGGTTAAAACACAGTAAACATTCCCATATTATTGGCAAAACGTACTTAAACAACTCTTAAACTTGCGTCCACAAGATTTGTTATTAAAATGATTCTAAAACCATTTTTTTTCAATTATCTTTTACAATAAGGAAATTAGTAATTTCTTATTAATTGTAACAGTTCATTTCATGGGGTGGGGGGTCATGGCACCTTGTGTCCACCAGGTGTCGCACTTCTTAACCCTTTATAGGAAGAAAATTGTATAGTGGCTTTCAGACATTCTTAATTAACAAATAAGAATGAGCTTAGTTTGTTTAGACCAGACATGCAGGTCAGCACTGCAGGTAATCTCAACTATTCCCTAATTTAAATCTTTATGACCCCCTGTTACTAATATCTAGTCCTTTGAAGTAGATCTAGAGAATGTTAAGGGGGGGAAGGAAGGAAGGGGAAGACAAACTTAGTTAACATCACACAGCATCTAATTCCCATAGTTTGAAAATACAAAATACATACAATTACAAGTACAAATTTCTCCCACAGGGGTTAAAGGTGGTTTTATAGGTAGCTAACTGTGTTTCTTTAAATCAAGTATTATTTCTGTTCAAGTAACACTGCTTAAATTCTTTCCTTTACAGAACTCCATGAAAGTGATGTTTAAATGCTTGTGGAAGAACTGCGGGAAAGTTCTGAGCACAGCTACAGGAATCCAGAAGCACATTTGTACTGTGCACTTGGGGTAAGGAAGCACTCAGACCCTGTTGTGAAGTTAATGCTACAGCATACATTTTACTTAATTTGATTCATAGGCCAATGTGACAGAGAAAGAATGAATCTTCGTTATAAATCTCCCTCCCGACCTGTGAGGTTGATGCGTAAAGGGAACAGAGTGCCCTGGACTGGATGGTCGGACAATTCATTCCAAGGGTTAGGTGGAAGTCGGCCATCTAGAAAGGGGGCGGAACTACAGTACACCAAGTCATAAGACACATGGTGTCAGAACACAGGATGGATCACGCTACACTATTGGCGCTGCTGGAGGTGCTGGATAGCAGACGGGAGGTTGAGGAGAGAAGGAGAGGTACATGGCTCTAATCAAGAGGGTCGGTATCGCGATGTTGCCCCATGCACCAACGGGACCCGTGATGACAGTCCCAAAAGCATGGGCACAGAAAATAACGGCGGATGATGACCAGGAAGCCTACCTGGTCGCGTTTGAGCGGTGATAGCCAAAGGAGTTCTGGGCTAGCCAGCTGGGACCCTGCTTGATCGGAGAAGCCCAAGCAGCCTACCAGGCCATGACAGACGCCGACGCCGTCCAATACAACCTGGTAAAGCAAGCCATTCTTTGCCGCCTGAACATCACAGAGGAGACACACAGAAGACTGGCATATAGATGGGCGAGGCTATCGTCACAGAGCAGTTTTGCCATGTGGTCGGCACCGAAACCCAGGCATGGATATGGCGCCACAACCCTGACAACCTGGAAGATGCTGTGAAAATGTCAGAGGATTTCGAAGACTCCCTGGTCTCCACCAAGACGGGCCTACTCACCGCTCCAGCCCAACGGAGCAGCCGTGCATCACTTCCTCTCTCAGCTCCACCACCACTGGGACCAGGACCGAGACCTCCTAGACCGCCGACTCCAATGGGTCACCTTGCCTCCCTTCCATGGAGGTCAAGGTTGGCCCACAGCTGGGGTAGACCAGCATACCAGCAACAGGACAGATACTTAACCTTGGCTCCCTCTGCCCCTCCTATTTGTTTCAGATGCCAATAACCGGGACACCTCGCCAGGTCATGCCCATCCACGATGGAGCGTGATGTGGCAGCTTGTTATTTGGCATCAGAAGCAGCAAAGTGGAAATGGTCGGGAGGGGCCTTGTGTTGTTGATGTGGTTATAGGGAAAGTGAAAACCCATGCATTAGTGGACACAGGGTGTGAGCAGACCTTAATTCGAACGGCTGTCTTGGGGAGTATGTCGTGGCAGCCACAAAGCAAGGTGGCTATCTCCTGTATCCATGGAGACATGGCGACATACTCCGTACTAAAAGTATATTTGTCGGTAGGCCTGATTAAAGGTCACCTGGTAGTAGGGGTGGCAGAAGGGATGGCGGAAAGAGTGCAAAGAAGAGCAACCAGAATTATCCCGGGTTTAAAAGGCATGTCGTATGCAGACAGACTAAAATAATTGAATCTATTCAGTCTTGAACAAAGAAGACTACGCGTGATCGGATTCAAGCATTCAAAATTCTAAAAGGTACAGATAATGTCGACCCAAGGGACTTTTTTGACCTGAAAAAAGAAACAAGGACCAGGGGTCACAAATGGAGATTAGATAAAGGGGCATTCAGAACAGAAAATAGGAGGCACTTTTTTACACAGAGAATTGTGAGGGTCTGGAACCAACTACCCAGTGATGTTGTTGAAGCTGACACCCTGGGATCCTTCAATAAGCTGCTTGAGGGAGCATCAATGAGACGTGGCTGGGGTCTGGTGGGAGAATGCTCTGATGGTAACTAATGCCAATCAAATTGGTACGTAGTGTGACCGAGAAGGCGAGGTTACTGGGCCATCCAGGACAGAGGCTACTCCAGCCCCTCTCAATATACCAGACATGTGGGCCTCAAGCACGGACCTAGTGTGGGGCCAAAACAACGACCCCACACTGGTGCACATTTGGGAACAGGTCCAGTCTTTTGAAGGTAAGGATGTTGAAAGCGCTGGGGTGCTAGTATATCTGCACTTCATTATCAAGGGGCAATTATTACATAGAGTAAACTAACAGCCTGTAACACAATTGATGGTTCCCCCGTCTTGTCGGCTCTAGGTCATGAGGCTGGCACATGATATCCCTTTTGCGGGGCACCTCAGAGCTGATAAAACAAGCATATTGGCTCGATTTTATTGGGTAGGGCTTCATAAAGAAGTGTCGACATATGTAGCCACATGCCCAGACTGCCAGAGTAGAGCCAGGTCGAGTGCGCCCCGCCCCTTTGGTCCCACTGCCACTAATTTCCACTCCCTTTGAGTGCATTGCACTGGACATAGTGGGCCCTTCTGATTCCGGGTGTATGCATATATTTCTGGTGGTAGATTATGCAACCGGAAGCAGTTCCATTGAGGTCCACTAGTGCAGCTGCAATAGCCAAGGAACTAGTGCAGATTATGTCGTGAGTAGGGATCCCCAAAGAGATACTGACTGATCATGGAACTAACTTCCTGTCTAATATGTTACAGCAAGTCTACAAAATATTAAAAATACATCCCATCAGGACATCTGTTTATCATCCACAGACAGATGATTTGGTGGAACGCTTTAACCAGATCTTATAGCAGATGCTGAGATGATTTGTGAGCCAAGAGCAAAAACATTGGGCAACGCTTCTCCCCTACCTCCTTTTTGCAGTGAGAGAGGTGCCTCAGAGTTCGACAGGGTTCTCCTCCTTCGAGCTCTTGTACAGCCAACAGCCTTGCGGCATCCTCGATCTGGTGAGAGAGGGGTGGGAAGAGCACAAAGACTCGTCCAAAAATGTAGTGTAGCATATGCTACTTAAAGATCGCCTGGATTTGGTCGGTCGTTTGGCCCAGGACAATCTCAAATCGGCTCAGATTTTATTATAATAAAAACGCACAAATTCTGACCTTTCGACCAGGAGACAAAGTAATGCTGCTTCTTCCCTCGTCGGAATCGAAACTGTGTGCTAAATTGCAGGGGCCATATGAGGTGATTCGGGCTATAGGAAAGGTAAATTATGAAATTAAGCAGCCTGATCGCCGCAATTAATGCAAAATTTATCATGTTAATTTGTGAAAGCCCTGGCAGGCAAGGGATGCCTTTTTTATAACCCCAGGTGAGGTAGAGGATGATTTAGGCCCCTGTCTAGAGGCTCCTAGCACCAGAGACATTCCAATGGGGGAACAGTTACTTCGAGATCAGAGAGCTGCGTAAGTTAATTGAGGAGTTCAGTGATGTTTTTTCTTGTCCGGTAGAACTAACATTGTTGAATATGCTATTGTCACTCCCCCAGGTGTCACAGTGCGAGAGAGACCTTACCGGATCCCAGAAAGTCAACAAGGTGGCGTTAGCAAAGAGGTACGGGTGATGCTCGAACTTGGGGTGATTTGAACCTTCCAGGAGCAAGTGGTGCAGTCCAATTGTAATAGTCGCCAAAAGGACCACTTCGGCGTTGATTTCCGTAAGGTAAACACTATTGCCAAGTTCGATGCCTACCCCATGCCTTGGGTCGACTAGCTTCTCAATAGACTGGGAACGGCTAGGTTCATCTCCACTTTGGACCTGACGAAGCGATACTGGCAGATCCCCTTAACCCACAGCTCTAGAGAGAAAACTACATTTTCAACTTCTGATGGTCTGTTCCATTTCTTAACTATGCCATTTGAGCTACATGTTGCACCCGCTGCCTTTCAGAGACTGATGGACCAGATCTTACACCCACATCATGAGTATGTGGCAGTGTATATTGACGATGGGGTTATTTACAGCTCCACCTGGCGAGAGCATTTGACTAGGATTACGGCTGTCCTTCAGTCTCTAAGGGTAGCCCGGCTGACAGCCAACTTGAGAAAATGTACGTTTGCCAAAACAGAAACTCAATATTTGGGATTTATGATGGTAAATGGTCAGGTGAAACCCGTTGCCACCAAAGTCCAGGCTTTGATGGACGCGGTAGTGAGGTCTCTACTGGGGTTGGCCGGTTATTACTGAAGATTCATCCCCGAGTATGCCACAGAGGTCAATCCCTTAGTTGACCTCACTAATAAGAGCACTCCAAATTTGATTAAGTGGTCAGGAGAATGTCAGGTTTTGATACTATCAAGCAGATACTTTGCCAGGCCCCCACTCATCACACCAGATTTTACCAAGAGATTCATCCTCCACACCGACGCTTCGTATGTTGGTCTGGGAGCGGTGTTGTCCCAAATGGTAGACGGAGTAGAACACCCCATCATGTACCTCAGTAAAAAGATGCTCCCTCGGGAGCGCAACTACTCCGTAATCGAAAAGGAGTGTTTGGCCATTAAATGGGCTACTCACTCTTTACGATACTTCCTGCTCGGACATTTATTCAATCTCGTCACAGACCATGCCCCACTTAAGTGTTTAAGCACAATGAAGGACAGCAATGCCCGGATAACTCGGTGGTATCTGGCATTACAGCCCTTCAGGTATCATATGATCCACCATGCAGGGAAACAACACCAAAATGTGGATTATTTTTCCCAGGAGGGGGGAGTAATGGGGAAAGTAGATTCAGCCAAGTGTTCCTTCGGCTCCACTCTGAGCGGTGGGATATGTGACAGAGAAACAGTGAATCTTGGTTATAAATCTCCCTCCCAACTTGTGAGGTTGCTGCGTAAAGGGAACAAAGTGCCCCGGACTGGATGGTCAGACAATTAATTCCAAGGGTTAGGTGGAAGTCAGCCATCTAGAAAGGGAGCGGTGCTACGGTACACCAAGTCATCACTCCAGATCATCACTCCAGATCTGTTCCTTTGTAATAGTTAAGAGAGTGTTTAATACCGTGTTTATTATTTCTGGACTCAACCCCATGTTTATTGAACTGTGCAACACACATCGTTGTGTATTGCCAGCCCTCCATTTCCTTACTGTTGTCATCAGACTTTGGATTATAAATAAATCACTATTTCACCAGTACTTTGTTGTTTGTCATTGTCTTGAGCACTGCAATGTACCTAGCATCAGAAAATCAGTACTTTCTGCTTTGTATACTCCTGTAAACGTGTGCTTTCTGCTTTAAAGCCTATGTTGACAATTCATTCAATCCCTAGAAGTAATTGTGGCTAACAAGACAATTCCATAAATCCAACCAATTTTGCGCATCCATTAACTACCGATATTCAGTTTTTAAAGAAAAACATGTTATAGCAAATATGTGTTTTCATTTTAAACAGACATCTGGTCCTACACTATGTTAAGGAAAATTCTCAGTTTTAATATCTTGCCTTTCAGGAAGTCTGTTTGTTACTGCTTTACTTCCTTGGTCATTTCACCCTAGCAGTGTTTTCTGAGTCAAAGCATGTAACTGGCTGACAGCATGCCATTCAATTGGGGAAGCAACAGGAAGAAGCCAGTGTAGTGTTGGGAACCCTCCAGGTGAAATGACCCAGGAAGTGCAAGACAGGCTTGGCTTGTAAACATATTTCTTTAACCTAGTGTATTCCTAGATATCATGTTTTTAAAAAAAAATACATGTTTGCTAGAACATGTGTTTCTTTCAAAAGTGCACATTTGAGACCTATATAATGTATGTATGTGCATGGCAAGGAACATTTATAACTATTTTGTTAGCTACAATTGCTTAAAATAAGCAATACAATATGGTTCTATTATTATTCCACATATGTTACATACATGACTTTTAATGTAATTTGGAGGCTGTGCATGATGGTGCATGTTTAAGTTTTATCTTTAAAACTATGTATAGTACAGAAACCACTTGTGCTAGGGCAACAATGCAGATTCCATGTTTTGATTCTAAATTTATTTCCAGTCGCAGTTGTGACTCTGATTGCAGTGATGGTGAAGAGGATTTCTACTACACGGAGATTAAACTGAACACAGACTCGGTGGCTGATGGGCTGAGCAGCCTCTCTCCAGTCTCGCCATCCATGGTCTCCCCACCTCACATCTTTTCCAGCACAGAGCCTGGCCGTCCAGAGAGTATCTGCATGAAAAATGAGTCCAAGCTTACAACCCCGCTGAGCCGCTCAGCTCCCAGCACTCTCTACCTCGTACATGCAGATCATGCCTATCAGGTGAAGGTAAATTAGATTTTCAAGATAAATCTTTCTTTTGATTTTAAACACATGCTGACCAAAAGTTTTGGGTATTGTGACAGGATGGTGAACAAAACAGCGTCCGCTCAAGAGTTCAGTTTATCCAACAATGTGGAAGATTTATTTATTTACAGACTCGACAATAGAGACAGCAATTGCAGCAATTAGTAACCTCTCGTAGTGAGTAGTACACAGTTTAAAACAAAAATAACACAGAAACAGAAAATAAACAAACACAGACGTCCTGCTCTGTAAGCCTTCTCCTTCGGGTTGGTCTTACCCAGGCAATCCTTTTAGTCCTTGGTGTTGTTAAAAGTCCACAAATATAAAAGCAGTTAATCCTCTGCTGGAACAAAAGCAAACTTTGAATATCCAAATAAACACTGTTGTTATTGCTGCTGTCTCTCTCTCAGTCCCCACACACTAACCTCGAGCTCTCTGGTTGGTTCCCCTTTTATGTGCCCAGCCCCACCCTCTGATTAACGGCACACCAATCCTAGTGATTTTGTTTAAACTCGCCTGTCAGTCACAGGTGAAGCTGTGCACATACCAACCACTGCCCCACACAAAGATGGCGCCCGTTCAAAACAGTGCTTCCGCCCTCGTCATGTCATGTTTGTGTGAGGCACCTGGGATTCGGTCACAGCCATCTAGCGTCTGGTATAGTGAATTACAGGACGGGATCACTTTACTCTGGTCACATACCCCCTCCCTCAGAGTGGAGCCGAAGGTACACTCGGACCTGCCTAACCCTCCCCAATTCCCGCCCAGCCATGAGAAATAATCGGCTTGAAAGTGAAAGGGCTGGAATGCTAGGTACCACCGTGTTATCCTAGCATTGGAGTCCCTCATTGTATGTAACCATCTCAATGGGGCGTGGTCTGTGACCAGAGTAAAGCGACGTCCCAAGAGGTAGTATTTTAACGATTCCATTGCCCACTTGGCAGCCAAGCACTCCTTCTCAATTACTGAGTATCTGGTCTCCCGTAGTAAGAGTTTTCTGCTAATGAACAGGATCGGGTGTTCTATTCCGTCTACCTCTTGTGACAAGACCGCCCCCAGACCAACCTCCGAGGCGTCAGTCTGGAGGATGAATTCCCACCTGAAATCCGGGGCACGTAGTGCCGGGGCTTGACTGAGACTCGCTTTTATAGACTATAGGGTTACTTGGCACTCAGCATTCCATTAGGAGCATTTTTCTTAGTGAGGTCAGTAAGGGGGACAGCCATGGTGGAAAAGTTCTTAATAAGTCGGCGGTAAAAACTTGGGCTTTAGTCTTGGGAACCGGTGCTTCCAGCAAAGCCTGGACTTTTGAAATCATCGGTTTCAGTTGCCCATTACCCAATATAAACCCTAAATATTTGGTTTCGTCTATTCCAAATGCGCACTTTGCAATGTTCGCGGTGAGCCCGGCTTCTCTCAGAGATTGTAGGATGGCAGAAACTTTAGCAAGGTGTTCTTTCCAGGATGAACTATAAATAACCACATCATCAATATATACGCTGCCACGTACTCTTGATGAGGTAATAACACCCTGTCCATCAATCTTTGAAAAGTGGCCGGGGCACCGTGAAGTCCAAACAGCATCGTGCGGAATTGGAAAAGACCAGCAGGAGTGGCGAATGCCGTTTTCTCCCGGGATTCCTTGGTCAGCGGGATCTGCCAATATCCTTTAGTCAAGTCCAGAGTAGTGATATATCGTGCTTGCCCCAATCGATCCAGAAGTTCATCCATCCGAGGCATGGGATGTGCATCAAACTTCGAGATAGCATTGACCCTCCTGAAATCGATGCAAAGCCGCAGCATGCCGGCAGGTTTCTTGACCGGCACGATTGGGCTGCACCAATCACTGTGGGACGGTTCAATGACCCCTCCTCTTTGATGGTGTCCCTCTGGTTCATAGGGATTTGGCACGCCCTATCCCGCACCCTGATACCTGGCGGAGAGAGAATAGCATGTTCAATTATGTAAGTCCTTCCAGGCACCTTAGAAAACACATCAGAGAAATTTTCCAACACCTGACTCATCTCCCTCTGCTGATCAGGGGTCAATTGCTCACCTAATGAGGGTACTTCTGTTCGCTCAAGCTCAACACAGGGTCCAAAGTCCTCCTCAGCTCCCTCTGAGGTTATAAAGTGAACTTCCCTTTCTATCCAGGTTTTGAGTAGATTTACATTTGGGTTGGTTTGCGGCGCCCCGGCTGCCTGATCTCATAATTGACGGCCCAATTGATCTAATTACCTCAAATGGACCCTGCCATTTTGCAAACAGTTTCGCCTCATTCGAGGGGAGTAATAACAACACCTTATCACCTGATCGAAAGGTCCAAATTAAGGCATTTTTGTTATATTGTCTTTCCTGGCATTCTTGAGCCGTTTTTAGATTGTCTTGGGCCACTTGACCAACCAATTCCAGGCAATCGCGAAGGTGTAGCACGTAACTGACTACATTTTTGGAAGTTAAATTTGGTTCTTCCCACCTCTCTCTAATCAGATCGAGAATACCTTGCGACCTTCTCCCATACAGTAACTCAAACGGGGAAAACCCAGTTGAGGACTGCGGTACCTCTCGACCTGCAAAGAGGAGATAAGGAAGTAATTTAACCCAATTCCACTGTTCTTGTTTAACAAAACGGCGCAACATCTTCTTTAAGGTCTGATTAAATCGTTTGACTAGCCCATCCATCTGCGGATGATAAACAGGTCCGAATCGAACGTATTTTTAATAATTTACACAGCTGACATACAATCAGACATAAAGGAGGTGCCCTGATCAGTCAGTATTTTCTTCGGGATTCCCACTCTTGCAAACAGTTTGGCCAATTCATCTGCTATTGTTTTGGAATGCATGGAGCGCATAGGCACCGCTTGGGGATACCGAGTTGCATAATCCATCACCACTAAAATATATCGGTATCCGCGATCGGCGGTCTCTAGCGGCCCTACTATGTCTACACCAATGCGTTCAAACGGTATGCCAACCACCGGCAGTGAGACCAACGGGGAGGGGCAAACTGATTTCAGAGCAACTAATTGGCAATCTGGGCATGCTTATGCATATTTCTGCACTTGCCCATATAGCCCGGGCCAGCAAAACCGGGCCAGAATTCGTTCCTGAGTCTTTTCGACCCCTAAGTGTCCCACAAAGAGAGGTCATGAGTTAATCTCATGACCTCATTATGAAAAGGCTCAGGAACCAATAACTGTGTTACGGGCTGTCCCGTCCCGGCGGCCCGGGTTACTCTATATAGTAAGCGCCCGGCTATGATAAAGTGCGGAAAGGTTTCAGGTCTTGTACCTTCAATAACCTTCCCCTCAATGGATCTGACCTGCTCCCGAGCTGATCACTTTACTCTGTCACAGGTATTATTATTGTTTTTTAATGTGAAGGGATGTACTGATTCTTCTTTATTTATTTCAATTTGTATAGTTCCCAATTGTTTTACCTCTGATTTTCTACCTAATTTAGAATGTTCAATTACTTTCCCTCACTGCAGTAATATCCCACACACAGCTCAGGAGAACTGAAGGTCAGTGAGAGTCCTCCGATTCCACGACCAAACCAAGGAACTCGGCTGTGGATGACAGTGAGCCCTGCAGGTGTCCACTTGGGCTCACTTGACACGTGGCCAGTAGGGTCCACTGTAGTGCTATGAGGAGAAACAGCCTCTGCCGGTTTTGCCTCGCCAATGCGACATTCCTTTAGGAATCTCCAGACCGGTGACCGGTGACTTTGCACAGCCAAGATGCAAACTTGTGCTCCTTTGACTGCATGACTCACCCTGCACACTATGTGGTTAGATCCTTATTTACTGTAACAATGGAGGCCGTTTAAACACACTATTTTTGAAAATTCAACTTGTGTTTACATGTTCTTACTGTGTTTGATTTCCATTACATGAGAGTAGATGTTCAAATCATGCTGATTTGAACTCCGCTCTCGCCAAGATAAGCACCAACTAAGACGTAGCTTTGCAGTAAACTAATGTGATCGATCTGCATCTCCATACATTTGCGTTTCTTTCCATCTGATGATGTAGATATCCTTCTGCCTGGTGTTGATGGCTGAAGTGTAATGCTGGCTTCTGGGATCAGCTTATTTTGCCTCCCCAGCGCATCAGCACACACAACGGCTGCGATGCTGGATCAACCACAGTGCTGTCTCCCCAGTGCATCAGCATGACAACCATCTGGATTGAGCTAAGTAGGATTCATCTCTGGGGTCTTCAAGTGGGCACCTTCCATCCTCAGTGTTTCGTCGACTAGCCCACAACACCTCAAGAGGGCTCGACAGTGATTCTGGCGTCCCAGCATCACCCCCTCCATCCCCCACTCAACTCAGCCCAGCTTACTTACCCGTACATCAGCGTTGCTTTCTTTCTATTGTGCTTGAGATCTTCAGCCAGAATCTTTCTGTCTCAAGCACAGCCAGTTACTGCTCCTTTCTGCTGCTTCAGATAAGTGCTGTGCGACACAACTCTTGGCCACTGAACCTGAAATCTCTGAGAAACTGGGTTGTAGAGTGTGCCACAAATCCTCGACAACCCACCTCCACTGGGTAAACCTGGACTCTCCATCCTCGCTGTTCCGCTTTAGCGGCTAGTTGAGCGTACCGAAGTTTCTTCCTCTAATAAGCCTCATCTACAGCATCCTCCCATGGCACTGTTAACTCTACCAGGTGAACACGGCGTGCTGATCCAGACCACAAGACAATATCTGGTCAAAGGTTAATGGTGGCAAGCTCAGGTGGAAAAATAAGCTGTTGACCAACATATATCAGCATTTTCCAGTCTCTAGCATCTTCCAGTTGTCCTGGGTGAGGCTTGGTTTTAACACCTTTTCTTGGAGGTTGCTCTCCTGGGCGGAGGAATGTTGTCTTTTGTGTGTAATGTTTTGATGGAACAGGTGGCAACTTATTGGTCATGTTACGCTTGTCTTCCAATGCTAAGGCCAAACATCGCAGCACCTGGTCATGGCGCCAAGTAAACCGTCCTTGGCTAAGAGCCACCTTACATCCTGTCAAAATGTGCCTTAATGTTGCAGGTGATGAACACAAAGGACATGAGGGATCCTCTACTACCCAGAGGTTTAGGTTCTGTGGTGATGGGAGAACATCATATGTTGACCTGATGAGGAAACTGATCCTGCTCTGTTCCATTGACCATAGGTCTTACCAGCTGATCTTGCGTCTTTCCACACTCTCCCATCTCATCCATTCTCCCTGCTTGGCCTGGGAAACGGCCTTTACACACCTCATCCTCTCCTCCTGCTTTTGCACCTCAGTGACTACCAGCTTCCTCCGTTGAGCTGTGGCTGCCTTGTGCCATGTAGGAGTAGCTGAACTGAGACCAAGACCCCCTCTTCCATGCTGAACTTGCCCCATGATATCACCGATTCGAAGGGCAACCTTTGCATCTTCCACAGTTTTCTTTGCCGCCCACTTTCTTCTAGTTTTCAACACAGGTGCTGCCTCCCTTACGCATTTGTCACGTGACTCTACTAATGTCATTTCCAGTCGGAACTTGGCGCACTTAAACTCCTCGGTTAGAGCGGAGACTGGTAGCTGCAGTATTCCGTTACCATAAAGTCCCACTCTGCTGAGGCAGCGTGGAACTCCCAACTATTTCCTGATGTATGAACTGATTAAAGCTTCCAGCTTCTTTACTGTTGTCAAAGAACACAGTCAGTGGCCACAGCAGCCTCGGCAGTAGACCAAACTGAAAGCACCTGTCACCTGGTATAAAGACTCCACCTGCTCGGCGCCATGCTCTTGGTACAACCTGTTTTTCCCATGCCACTTTCATCAATTTCCACAGGATTCATAGAACTCCTGAAGCACTCTTGTACACTGTACAGAACTCCATTAGACCCTGGAGATGATGATGCCCTTGCTTTTTTCACAGCTTGCTCTATGTCTTTCCACTTAGGTGCACAGTCCTCCATTTCGTATTCTGGTGGATTGATAGGTGAGATGTCTGAAGGAATTGCCTTTTTTAATCTGTTTCCTCCAAATATCTCTCCAGCTCAAACTTAGATGCTTTTAGTGTGCCATTTTTCTCACTGGTGAATAACTTCTTTGCAAATTTGAATGTGTCTTTATAAAAGTTAGTTTACTGTGGTTTGTTGTGTTATATCCTGTTATACATGTAGTCCATTAGCTGTGGGGAGCAGAAATATACATATATTTTCACCCATCTACATAGTACACCCATATAATTACAATATGTGGCCGTTGTTGATAACTGTGACCTGACCAATTGCAAATTGGGTCTGATGTTGCATTCTGTGTCTTAGCATTAACTAGTCAGGTATTCTACTGATGGTCATAGCAGACACTATTCTACATTTTAATATATGCTGAAAGGTGGTTTAAATATTCAGGCTGCACCATTTAGTAATTTGAAAAAATGTATTGATGGAGATATTTTTCAGTTTACTGTAGGAGGTCTACAAAAAACATTCTGTTTTCCAGGCAACAGCACCTGTTAACATTCCAGGGTCTGCCAACTTCACTCCAAGCAGCAGCAGCTTTAGTATTTCCTGGCAGTCTCCACCTGTTGCTTTTACTGGTATCCCTGTAAGTAAAACTACTAAACCAGTAGTATGGAGTATTTTTTATAAGAGGCATCAAGATCTTGTTAAATTTCAGTAAAAGGGCAATGTGTATGAACTGTACAGCTATGGCCAAATGTTTTGCATCACCTGGAATTGTAGGATTGAGACAATTTAATAAAAAGAAGTATTTTATGTTAGAGTTTGAAATGCCAGTGTGGTAGGGAGAGAGCCTCTAGGGCTAAATGGGAAACACCTAGGTGTATGTGAGGGAATTGTTAATGTAATTATTGGCATGTACACGTGTATATTGTTGGTTTATTTAATGAATGGTTTGTGGGGTTGTATTGTATTATGATTTGGATGTAATGTATCGTTTGTGTTTATTTGGAATGGGTGATATATTGTATTGTTTAAATGTGGTCTGGCAGGGGAGATGGTAGCAGATCGTCTCTGCCAGACATCTCGTGAGAATGCATGGTCAGCAGCAAATTCATTATTAACAGATTGGCTGTCGACCATGCATATTTAAAACTCTTGTGCAGATTGTGGTCATCTCCAGATTGATTAAGGGTTTGGTAATCTGGAGATGACCACATTATAAAAAACTGCAGCGTTTGCTAAACGGGGTGGGTGTTGAGGAAGGAGGAACATGAGCGAGTGAGCGAGAGCGAGCGTGAGAGAAACAGAAAGTAGAAAGAATACAATTGCTACTCGTGCTGGAAGACAGACACGGTTTTGTGAATTATTTTGTGTTCGTGATTTGTTTTGTGAAACCTTTTTATTTTGCTCTGTGATCATGTTTTTGTCAGTCCTTTTTTGATTTATTTTTGTAATCTAATAAGTACGCGCACCAGCACTTCAACCCTCAGTACCTGTGTGTGTGTCAGTCAACTTCCTGGTCTGGGGACGTCCCCACCAACCCATCCTGTCACTGTCACATTTTTTCAATATTTGTCAGTTTTTTGTTAAGTATATGGAAAACAACAAAGCAGTATGTAATTCAATATGTTAACAAAACATTATTCAGCAGGTTTCATTCGACTTTATGAAGCAGTAATTAGTCTATCGGGTGATGCAAAACATTTGGCCATAGCTGTATAATGGAAACATTAGTAAGCAAAAAAATAGGGGTAAATTAAGCAGATTAGTTTAATTATACATAACATGTCAGCTATGTAGAAACTGTAATGCATTTCATATTCAAGAGACATGTGTTAGTTATTTAAAATCCATGCGACAGTAATGTAATTAAACAATAATTTTCACAATAATATACAGATGTGCTCAAATTTGTTGGTACCCCTCCACAAAAAACGAAGAATGCACAATTTTCTCTGAAATAACTTGAAACTGACAAAAGTAATTGGCATCCACCATTGTTTATTCCATATTTAATAGAAATCAGACTTTGCTTTTGATTTTTTATTCAACATAATATTGTAAATAAGAAAACAAATGAAAATGGCATGGACAAAAATGATGGGACCGCTAACCTAATATTTTGTTGCACAACCTTTAGAGGCAATCACTGCAATCAAACGTTTTCTGTAGCTCTCAATGAGACTTCTGCACCTGTTAACAGGTAGTTTGGCCCACTCTTCCTGAGCAAACTGCTCCAGCTGTCTCAGGTTTGATGGGTGCCTTCTCCAGACTGCAAGTTTCAGCTCTTTCCATAGATGTTCGATAGGATTCAGATCAGGACTCATAGAAGGCCACTTCAGAATAGTTCAATGTTTTGTTCTTATCCATTCTTGGGTGCTTTTAGCTGTGTGTTTTGGGTCATTATCCTGTTGGAGGACCCATGACCTGCGACTGAGACAGAGCTTCCTGACACTGGGCAGTACGTTTCGCTCCAGAATGCCTTGATAGTCTTGAGATTTCATTGTGCCCTGCACAGATTCAAGGCACCCTGTGCCAGGCGCAGCAAAGCAGCCCCAAAACATAACCGAGCCTCCTCCATGTTTCACTGTAGATATGGTGTTCTTTTCTTTGAAAGCTTCATTTTTTTCGTCTGTGAACATAGAGCTGATGTGACTTGCCAAAAAGCTCCAGTTTTGACTCATCTGTCCAAAGGACATTCTCCCAGAAGGATTGTGGCTTGTCAATATGCATTTTAGCAAATTCCAGTCTGGCTTTTTATGTTTTTTCTTTCAAAAGTGGAGTCCTCCTGGGTCTTCTTCCATGGAGCCCACTTTCGCTCAAAAAAGCGACGGATGGTGCGATCAGAAACTGACGTACCTTCACCTTGGAGTTCAGCTTGTATCTCTTTGTCAGTTATCCTTGGTTCTTTTTCTACCATTCGCACTATCCTTCTGTTCAATCTGGGGTCGATTTTTTCCTCTTGCGGCCGCACCCAGGGAGGTTGGCTACAGTTCCATGGACCTTAAACTTCTTAATAATATTTGCAACTGTTGTCACAGGAACATCAAGCTGCTTGGAGATGGTCTTGTAGCCTTTACCTTTACCATGCTTGTCTATTATTTTCTTTCTGATCTCCTCAGACAACTCTCTCCTTTGCTTTCTCTGGTCCATGTTCAGTGTGGTGCACACAATGATACCAAACAGCACAGTGACTACTTTTCTCCATTTAAATAGGCTGAATGACTGATTACAAGATTGGAGACATGTGTGATACTAATTAAAGAAACTAATTAGTTTGAAATATCACTATAATCCAATTATTTCTTATCTTTTCTAAGGGGTACCAACAAATGTGTCCAGGCCATTTTAGAATATCTTTGTAGAATAAACAATAATTCATCTCTTTTCACAGATTCTTTGTTTTATTCTATGACATACCAAAGGCATGCAAGTATACATGATAAAATCGCTTTTAATTTCATCACTTTTCAGGAGGAATGAAGCATTATTTCAATGAGCTGTAAGGGTACCAACAAATTTGAGCACGTCTGTATGTGTGTTTACATCCTGTATCTTTGGAGTATATTTCTATGAGCTGTAAATACAATTATGTGTTTTTGGGGGCATTAGTATGTGAATAAGGAAACATGTCCTTGTTTAAATATTTGTCATAACATCTAAATTTGATACTGTTCTTATTTTTTAGAATAAAGAGGTCTCAAATAAGTTCCCTTTCAAGTACGAAATGTAACCATTACCGAATGGGTATTTACCTCCTAAAGACCTGAATCATGAATATTGCATACCAAAGCTGCTCACTGATCCTGTGACACAGTCCTGACTCTGCACCAGAGGTATTAAAAAGACTGCGCTCACAGATCTCTGCACCTTTTTCCTCATCCTCCTCTCCTTCCCCTCCCCCGCGAAGGAGGAAGAAGAGTCACCATTCCAGATGATCAGCAGGCTCGGACCAGATTGAAAAAATCTGGGCAGCTGTTTCCCACTAAGGAACTGTTCTTGCTGTGGGAACGCTTGGCAGCACCTGCCCTGCCTGCCCCTTTGGGGCCCCAAGCATTGATTGGCCACAATAGGACATACTGTCCAACGCTGCCTCTGTAGGTGTGCCCTGGCCTATAGCAGGGGAAACAAGGCAATCCATTTTTGATGATGAGCCTACCGCCTATGACCCAGCAGCCCCAAAAACCGTCAGAGCCAGCTGTGCCCCCTGCCAGACGATGCTCGTGACCGGTCTGCGGCTGCTTGTTGCGGTGGCCATAATAGGTTCCGCCCCCCTGTGCAAAGACAGAAGGCACAGGTAAAGCCACAGGCAATACAGCAGCCCTAGGAGTTTGCTGCCACAGGCCCAGGGCCCTTTCTCAGGGAGCCAGCGGGACTATTGGCGTCAGTGCACCACAGGCATCTGGGTGCTTACTATCGTTCAGGCTGGCTATTTGCTACGATTCAAGCATGGTCCTCCACTTTCGAGGCGTGACTACAACATTAGTCACAAACCCACAAGATGCCGCTGCAGTGTCTCAGGAGGTGACAGCTCTGCTGCAAAAACTGGCTATCAATTTGCATGATAGACCCTGTCAGAATCCACACGTTCTTCTTTTTATTTATATACAGTACTGTGCAAAAGTTTTAGGCAGGTGTGAAAAAATGCTGTAAAGTAAGAATGCTTTCAAAAATAGACATGTTAATAGTTTATATTTATCAATTAACAAAATGCAAAGTGAGTGAACAGAAGAAAAATCTACATCAAATCAATATTTGGTGTGACCACCCTTTGCCTTCAAAACAGCATCAATTCTTCTAGGTACACTTGCACACAGTTTTTGAAGGAACTCGGCAGGTAGGTTGGGCCAAACATCTTGGAGAACTAACCACAGGTCTTCTGTGGATTTAGGCAGCCTCAGTTGCTTCTCTCTCTTCATGTAATCCCAGACAGACTCGATGATGTTGAGATCAGGGCTCTGTGGGGCCATACCATCACTTCCAGGACTCCTTGTTCTTCTTTTACGCTGAAGATAGTTCTTAATGACTTTCGCTGTATGTTTGGGGTCGTTGTCATGCTGCAGAATAAATTTGGGGCCAATCAGATGCCTCCCTGATGGTATTGCATGATGGATAAGTATCTGCCTGTACTTCTCAGCATTGGGGAGACCATTAATTCTGACAAAATCCCCAACTCCATTTGCAGAAATGCAGCCCCAAACTTGCAAGGAACCTCCACCATGCTTCACTGTTGCCTGCAGACACTCATTCGTGTACCGCTCTCCAGCCCTTCAGCAAACAAACTGCCTTCTGCTACAGCCAAATATTTCAAATTTTGACTCATCAGTCCAGAGCACCTGCTGCCATTTTTCTGCACCCCAGTTCCTGTGTTTTTTCGTGCATAGTTGAGTCGCTTGGCCTTGTTTCCACGTCGGAGGTATGGCTTTTTGGCGCAAGTCTTCCATGAAGACCACTTCTGACCAGACTTCTCCGGACAGTAGATGGGTGTACCAGGGTCCCACTGTTTTCTGCCAATTCTGAGCTGATGGCACTTGCTGGACATCTTCCGATTGCGAAGGGAAGTAAGCATGATGTGTCTTTCATCTGCTGCAGTAAGTTTCCTTGGCGACGACCACTGCGTTCACGGTCCTCAACGTTGCCCGTTTCTTTGTGCTTCTTCAAAAGAGCTTGGACAGCACATCTGGAAACCCCTGTCTGCCTTGAAATTTCTGCCTGGGAGAGACCTTGCTGATGCAGTATAACTGCCTTGTGTCTTGTTGCTGTGCTCAGTCTTGCCATGGTGTATGACTTGACAGTAAACTGTCTTCAGCAACCTCACCTTGTTAGCTGAGTTTGGCTGTTCCTCACCCAGTTTTATTCCTCCTACACAGCTGTTTCTGTTTCAGTTAATGATTGTGTTTCAACCTACATATTGAATTGATGATCAATAGCACCTGTTTGGTATAATTGTTTAATCATACACCTGACTATATGCCTACAAAATCCCTGACTTTGTGCAAGTGTACCTAGAAGAATTGATGATGTTTTGAAGGCAAAGGGTGGTCACACCAAATATGGATTTGATTTAGATTTTTCTTCTGTTCACTCACTTTGCATTTAGTTAAGTGATAAATATAATTTATTAACATGTCTATTTTTGAAAGCATTCTTACTTTACAGCATTTTTTCACACCTGCCTAAAACTTTTGCACAGTACTGTATATATATATATATATATATATATATATATATATATATATATATATATGATCTGAGCACACTCTTAAACTCAGGGGAGACGTTTAAGGAGGACAGAGATGTTTTAAACTCCTGTAAGTGGTTTTGTTCGTGCACTGGGCTTGCTATATGTCCACACAACATTTTAATGATCAAGAAAATCACACAGACTCATTTAATTTGAAGTTTTAACGAATCAGAGCAGTAGTAGTGGTCTTTCGGTTTATTAAATGCTTTAAAAAATGGATTGGTTGCTTGCGTAGAGACCACCGTAAATCCCAAGTAATAAGCAATCTGGGCGATTCAGTGCCTTTACAGGTTTAACAGCATTAGTACGTTGTGGTGGGTTATGGGAGGAAGTGACGTGACCCGGAAGTGATGGAGACAGGAAGCACGTAGTTGAGGGTTGAATTTTAATTACAGCACACAAAAAAATACAAAGTTCCGAGCAGTGGGTTTTCTGCACAGTTGCAGCGAGCAAACAAACAACAACAAAAAAAAAACTACTGCCTCTGTTACCAGCTGTGGTAAGCAGAGGCTTGCAATGAAAACAATAAATCCAAACAGAAGAGCAAGTGGCTTGGGCTCCCTCTCCAAAGCAGGATTGGTAGTTCCTGATGATGCCAAGGAGCGTGGGGGAAGGAAAGTTCGGGCTCGAAGGCAGCTGGCCTGGGAATCCTCAGTCTGAATACAAACACAACAAAATAAAAAAAATAAACTCACAGAGCTCACACAGCACGACCATCTCAGTCCAGGATAGGGAGACCGAATGGCAGAACCCCACAGCCTAAACAGGGCTGAGCCCCACCCCTACAACCAGTGCACTGCCCCACCTCAGCCAATCGTTGGGCGCAGCACAGCTGCTTGCAATAATGGGGCTCGACCATGAGGTCCTGCCCCAAGTTAAGATGGCTGCCCCCACTGCGGCTTCTGCCCCAACCATGACTCAGCCTTTCTCCTCGGTCTCGGTCCTTCCTGCACAGCGCTGCCAGTAGTCGGGAGGGCGAATTACAAGAGGGACTCCTTTCACTCCTGTCACATACGTCAATACAGTAATACAGATATGGTTATTATATGCTTAGCCTTCAGGCTAGCCATGCAAAAAGCTAGAGCACCCACAGCTATGTTCTAAAACATTCAATATATCACTCTCTTAAAACTAAAACATAATTTCTATACCTTATAGCAATGCATTCAATATAAACAAGATATAAATTCAAATATATGCTTACCTTCCAGTATATGGAAGTGTAGTGTAGGATATATGAAAAGTAAGAACTGTCTTCAAAAGGCAGAGACTTCTGAATATGACCAACCAACAATCAGTTTTTCAGAGACTCTCAGAGCATGGACCACATCAGCTTGCAAGATCAAGTTCAATGGTATTGAATGGGGTCTTGCTCTGGGCTTATATAGGTTTTTCTCTTCATTGAATACATCAGGAGTCCCAATTTAAATTTGATCATCAATCTGCCTTGACAGTTCTTATCTTTCAGTTAATATTATTATTATTTATTTATTTCTTAGCAGACACCCTTACCCAGGGCGACTTACAAAAGATATCACATTATTTGTACATACAATTACCCATTTATACAGTTGGGTTTTTACTGGAGCAATCTAGGTAAAGTACCTTGCTCAAGGGTACAGCAGCAGTGTCCCCCACTTGGGATTGAACCCATGACCCTCCGGTCAAAAATCCAGAGCCCTAACCACTACTCCACACTGCTGGCCATATATAATAATATATTCTAGAAGGATCCAGTCAACTCTTTTTTAAAAAAACTAGTTGAAGTTATATAAAAACATTAAAAATTAATTGGATATAACTCCTTTCCAAAATATTGGAACATGATCTCATGGTTCTCATTTTCAACCCCTCCTTTCCCTAAAATGTAGGTGAACTGGGGTTCACAGGGTCCTTGCTACCAAATACAATACAAGTATATATATATATATATATATAGTGAAATAAGTGGACCTGGCTAAGGTGTCTGTATTGTAGTGCAGACAAATGTGATCAAGACCGTAATTGCAAGTAATAAGTTTCTTTAATAGTTCCAAAATTAAACAAACTAAACACATAGAAGTTCTTCACAGTTAATAACTAATTAAATGAACACAGTACAGTTCTTTCATCAGGGATGGACTCCTTCTGGAGGCGACCCTTTGCACCGGAACTCAGGTAAGTACTTGGTGGTTTTCTTCAATTTCCCTTTTCCTTTTGTTGGTTTGTTGCTGTGTCCCCTTTTCTCTCTTTCCAGGTGCTTGGGAGCTTCCAGCAGATGGTGCTGTGGAGTCAGGTTCCTCTGATTTCACTACACCCAGGTTTGTACTTACTATTGCCCCCGGTGGCCCTTTGCAGAACTGCCCGGCACAGCCAGCCTTTTGTGAAGGTAAAAAAAAAACTGCTCTTCAAATTGAATAATTATCAACTGTACTGTAACCACAGTCAGAGTTCTGCTCGTAATTCTATATTATGTCTTTTCTTACAGGGTTCCTCTCTCTATGGATATAAATTCCGTTGTGGATAGCCCCACTTAAAATGCCCCGTATGTTGTGAGCTTTTCGTTACCGTCCCGCTACCCCCTTGGCTTCAGCCACGGTTTCTTATAAACAAGCACAAGTCACGTACCACAACACATCCAGGAACGAAACACAACACGCCGTACTCACTGTGACTGGATCCGTGTTGTATGCGTTGTTCCACCGCGTTGGTCCTCTGTCGGGTGGTATTTGTAATCCTCAATAATCCTCTGTGCTATGTAGCAGACGTGAGCCGATTACAGCGTCTCGCTCTCGTCTGGTATCTTGTTTGTAATCCTTAGTGCTCACCACTGTTTAATATAGCAGACTCGAACCGAGTGCAGTGTCCCATTCTCGTTTGATATTTTGTTTGTAATCCTTAGTGCTCACCACTCTGTAATATAGCAGACTCGAACCAAGTGCAGCGTCCCGTTCTTGTCTGCTATTTTAATTTCGCCCATCGTATTATCGGTTGTTCCACCTGTTCTCTCTCTCCCCTCTCTCCTACCTAGCAGCCTTTTAAAGTCACCGACTTTCCCCGTCAAGCACTGCCTGGTTTCATGGTGGTCGTTGGGAAATGTAGTTTCTGGTCCTTCTATGTAGGTATTTAGTCCCTTAAAAACCTCATTCCCATCACTATATATATATAAAATCGATGTTTTTAATATGTAACACCAGTTCTATTTGATTATATTAACCTGAGTCAGAAATATATGTCCCTCTTAGCAGCATATTATGTTACCTTTTCAGTGTGTTGTCAATGGGGCAATGGGTGTGTTAACTAAGTATTGGACAAAGACTATAAGGGTTTATCATAAGCCTTTGAATAAAACCACTAAGCATACAGTGGCCAGTCCAGTTATTTTCATTTAAATTTAAGCTATAATGAACATGTTAAATATAATAGCTTCATATTAACTGTACCATGCTTGGACTAAGCCTGACCTCTCTCTTTTTCTAAAAATCTCTTACGCAAGTAGGTTTCAGACACCCTGTTTACCTTTCAAGGATATGTTTTAATTAATATGAAATTCTACTGTAAGCGCTTTTCAAAATTCACCACATGAAGACATCTTTGGCTCAAAAACATCATCCCAATTAAAGTCACTACCTTTCTGATAAGAACTGATACTTATCACTTTTCTAATTTAAATGAAATGCTTGCTTCGGCTGCCAAGTTTTCATGAATTTCTATAATATAATGAAGAGAACGGACATTACCCCATATACTCCCTTATTCTGGTACCAAAAGGTATTTCGGTAGTTAACTTTGCTCATTATAGAAAGGCCTTGGATTCAAAACTGCTGATTACCGGCTGTCAAAAAGCACTTTCCATGCCCAGCACTGCTCTCTTAAATAAGGGAAAGCGTAGCTCATTTCACAGGTGTTTTTTGGTCAGCGTGACCTCAAGCCAATGCGCTCTCTTTACACAGAATTACACTCTATAATACTTATTTTTTACTGTTATGCTGGACTTTTCAAGATAATATATATATATATATATATATATATATATATATATATATATATATATATATATTGTGACACAAATGTGTTCACGTAGTTTGGGACCTGGCTAGGGTGTCTGTATTGTAGTGCAGACAAATGTGATCCAGACCGTAATTTGCAAGTATTAAGTTCCTTTAATAGTTCCAAAAGTAAATAAACAAAACACACAGAAGTTCTTTGCAATGAACAACCACTACAGTGAACACAGTACAGTATTTTCTTCAGGGATGGGCTGTTTCTGTTGTTGGTTTGTTGCTGTGTCCCCTTTCCTCTCTTTCCAAGTGCTGTGGAGCTTCCAGCAGATGGCGCTGTGGAGTCAGGTCCCTCTGGCTTCACTACGTCCAGGTTTGTACTTACTATTTATTGTCCGGTGGTCCTTTGCAGAACTGCACAGCCCAGTCAACCTTTTGTGAAGGTAAAAACACACTACTCTTCAAGTTGGTTAATTTATTAACTATACTGTAACTTCAGTCTGAGTACTGTTCATAATTCCATATTACCTCTTTCCTTACAGGGTACCTCTCTTTATGGGAATCAGTCCCGTTGTGCATCGCACCACTTAAAATACCCTGTACGTTGTGAGCTTGAGTTACCGTCCCGGTACCCCGTTGGCTTCAGCCCGGGTTTTCTTAAAAATAAATACCAGTCCCGTACCACAACACATCCAGGAACAAAAACACAACACGCCGTACTCACTGTGACCGGGTCCGTGTTTTACGCGTTGTTCCTCCGTGTTGGTCCTCTGCCGGAAGGTATTTGTAATCCACAGTATTCCTTTGTTTTATGTAGCAAACGTGAGTTGAGTGCAGCGTCTCGCTCTCATCTGGTATTAATTGTGCACTCCTTACGCTCACCTCTTCGACAAGTTGTAATTCCAAACCGAGTGGAACATCCCGGTTTTGTTTGATATTTTATTTGTAATCCTTATTGCTCACCCCTTTTGTCAAGTTGAAAAACTCGAACCGAGTGCAGCGTCCCGTTCTCGTTTGATATTCCGTTTTGAATCCTTAATGCTCACCACTCTGTAATATAGCAGACTCGAGCCAAGTGCAGCGCCCCGTTCTCGTCTGCTATTTTAATTTCGTCCGTAATATTACTATCCCCCGTTCTCTCCTCCCCTTCTCTCCTACCTAGCAGCCTTTTAAAGTCACCGCCGTTCCCCGTCATGCATTGCCGGGTTTCCTGGTGGTCCTTGGGAAATGTCGTTTCTGGTCCTTCTATGTAGGCATTTAATCCCTTAAAAACCTCACTCCCATCACAATATATATACACACACACACACATACACACTGAGTGTACAAAACATTAGGTACACCTGCTCTTTCCATGAAATAGACTGACAAGGTGAATCCAGGTGAAAGCTATGATCCCTTTGTGACGCCTGTCACACAAAAGTAAATATTATATAAGTGGTCCATTTAAGCGCACCACTTTTTAGCCTGGCCAGGTATTCAAAATATGTTGTTTAAAGTCAGAATATATGATACTTCAATGTATGCTTACTGTTACCCTTTTAAGAGTGGGTTTTAGGAAACGTTGCCCATTTAAATATGTTGGAAGACCTTGACCTTTATAAACCCTGCACTAATGCACTATGGGACGGCACCTTTTCCTGTTGGGAGTTTGGACTCTGGTTAGTTTGCTGCTGAAGGTTTGCTGTCGGGTATTTCATGTGTACCGGTTTACTAAACTTAGATGTGTTAATGCAAAACTGCAGAAAGTTAGATGTATACTATGTTTATCTAGCTTTAGTTTGTCACAGTGTTAGTCAATGTTCTTCGTTTAGCAAACGTTGCTGGCACTTATTTTCTTTTTTCATTGCTATTTCCTGGAAGAAAACAAGACATTCCATTGGATTTTGGATTACAGCTGTGTTTTTGGACTTTGTGTCGTCTTTCTGGAGCGCTCATGGACAACCACACAAACCGGTGAGACCGAACTGATTTATTATTATTTTTGTACGGCGGATGTTTGTTTAATTTCCTTTTACTTTATTTTTGTTGGTGGATTACAAACTGAATTTTGATTTTTTTGGTTTTTTCTATTTTTTGTTTGTTTATGATACTGGACTATTATTTTGGGACATTTCTACTGGACATTATTTTTACTTATTTATTGCCTCTGTAGGCTTACCGGTGGATTTACCACCATCCTATTTCTGTTTCAACTTGGTTTTATGTGCATGGGTCAGCAGCTACCCGAGGTACTGTGGGTCATAAAATTGTTGGGTAATCTGTGTGTGTTGGACAGATGTTTTTGAAATTAAATGTTTTGCACCCAAACAAACCTAGCAATCCTATTTTTTGCTGTGTATCTGCCTTTCTGCCATCTACTTTTTATGTCATTTTTAAGGAGTTTTTGGTAGTAACCGATTCTTATTCTGGGAATGTTGTGTTGGCCTTTTGGGTCAAAGGTAGATTGTTACACCTTATTGATGTAACCTGTTAAATCCACTTCAATCAGAGTAGATGAAGGGGAGACAGGTTAAAGAAGGATTTTTAAGCCTTGACACAGCCTTGAGACATGGGTTGTGTACTGTATGTGTGCCATTCAGAGGGTAAATGGGCAAGACAAAAGATTTAAGTGCCTTTGAACAGGGTATGGTAGTAGGTGCCAGGCGCGCCGGTTTGAGTGTGTCAAGAACTGCAACGCTGCTGGGTTTTTCATGATCAACAGTTTCCCGTGTGTATCAAGGATGGTCCATCACCCAAAGGACATCCAGCCAACGGCAGGCCAGTGGTCAAAAACGGCTCATTGATGAAAGAGGCCAAAGGAGGCTGACGCGAATTGTGCAGACAGTCCTGTACAACATTGGTGCCGAAAGACCCATAAACAACTCGTCGTACCTTGACACGAATGGGGTATGGCAGCCGACGACCTAACAGAGTTCCACTTCTTTCAGCAAAACACAAAAAACTGTGGTTGCAGTGTGCTAAGGAACGAAAACACTGGACACTGGAGGATTCGAAAAACATTGCCTGGTCTGATGAATCCCGGTTCCTGCTGTTTCACGCTGATGGGAGGACTAGGGTATGGAGAAAACCACATGAGTACATGCATCCATGTGACAGTCTGGCTCGCAGTGGTGAGGTTGATGACGTCACGGACCATGAAGTAACTCAAACCAAAACAGTGGATGGGCGGGTGAAGCTGAATGCTATTGCACTCAGCGTGGATTTATTAAGTAAATAAACAGAAACAAAAGATTTAAACAATGAACAAAACACCAAACAAAAAGGCGCGATGGCCAAACAAATAGAAACAAGTATATTTGTTTAACCCTTTGCGGTCCATTTATTAATCGCGCGTCAGGCACGCCAGGTCTAATTAATTTTCACACGCCGCGAGTTAATTTTATACGCGCTGTTTTAAAGTATTTTTTTTTCACAGTCAAACGGGTTTAAATGGCCCCTGCATATCAACAAAGCACACACTAGGCATCTCCAGCCCCGCCCCACCCTTTTGTTTGCTATAGCGTTCAGCTATGTAAGAAATAAATAATAATAATAATAATAGTCGTACATACCGATCGATCATCTCCAGATCACTCGTTTTATCACCAAACTCCTCAATAATGCGATCCAAGTCATTATTTTATTACTATAACATCTGAAAAAAGCTCTGCAAATGTCCATGATAGTCTCAGTGCGCTGACGCACTTAGCCAGCTTGTTTACTATGAACGCCCATTATCTGATACCTGATACCATGTATGACTATTCATGAAATACGCCTTTTTTTTTTTTTTTTTTTTTTTTTCCGACTTGTCTCGGCTCCTGTCGCTACCACTCGGCAATTGAATGGTTTTCTCGGCTTTTTCCGGAGAAAAAACGACTAAACACCCGTTTATTGCGTTGCTATAATGATGTCGGACCCAGTCCGACAAAGGACCTGTGAGGAATAATTGCAATGTCGGACCCAGTCCGACAATGGACCGCAAAGGGTTAAATATAGCAATTGTTAATTTTATATGTTCTCGCGCTCTCTCTCTCCGCTCTCCCGTACTCTCCTCTCTACACTCAACCCCGAGTGCAGAGAGCTGCAGGTTTATATACTCTGGCCGAGGGATTAACTAGTTGTTAATTATCTTATTACCCCTCGGCCAGAGTCTGCACGTGTTTGGTAAGGATGCATGACTGTCAGCTAGTTAAATAATCAGTAGCTGATCAGCCATGCATCCTCACAGGGTTTTTAAATATAATAATAAAAGACGCGGCGCTTTTATCCGCGCCGCAAACAAAAATACAAATAATAATAAATAGGGGTGGGACACTCCGCCACAATCCATCATGCCGTGTGTCTACATTGCAGGCTGGTGGTGGTGGTGTGATGGTGTGGGGTGTGTTTTCATGGCACACACTGGGCCCCTTGATAAAAGTGGAGCAACGGTTGAATGCCACAGGATATCTGAACATCATTGCCAATCAGGTGCATTTCTTCATGGCAGCAGTGTATCCATCTGCTAATGGATTTTTTCAGCAGGATAATGCCCCATGCCACAAGGCTAGGATTGTCCAGGAATGGTTCCACGAACATGACAGTGAATTCAGCTTACTGCAGTGGCCTGCCCAGTCACCAGATCTCAATCCAATTGAGCATCTGTGGGATGAGATGGAAAGAGCTATTCGGTGTAGAGATCCACTACCAGCCAACTTGACACAATTGTGGGAAGCATTGGAGTCAATATGGGCCAGCATCCCTGTATAATTATATATACAGTGCCTTGCGAAAGTATTCGGCCCCCTTGAACTTTGCGACCTTTTGCCACATTTCAGGCTTCAAACATAAAGATATGAAACTGTAATTTTTTGTGAAGAATCAACAACAAGTGGGACACAATCATGAAGTGGAACGAAATTTATTGGATATTTCAAACTTTTTAACAAATAAAAACTGAAAAATTGGGCGTGCAAAATTATTCAGCCCCTTAAGTTAATACTTTGTAGCGCCACCTTTTGCTGCGATTACAGCTGTAAGTCGCTTGGGGTATGTCTCTATCAGTTTTGCACATCGAGAGACTGAAATTTTTGCCCATTCCTCCTTGCAAAACAGCTCGAGCTCAGTGAGGTTGGATGGAGAGCATTTGTGAACAGCAGTTTTCAGTTCTTTCCACAGATTCTCGATTGGATTCAGGTCTGGACTTTGACTTGGCCATTCTAACACCTGGATATGTTTATTTGTGAACCATTCCATTGTAGATTTTGCTTTATGTTTTGGATCATTGTCTTGTTGGAAGACAAATCTCCGTCCCAGTCTCAGGTCTTTTGCAGACTCCATCAGGTTTTCTTCCAGAATGGTCCTGTATTTGGCTCCATCCATCTTCCCATCAATTTTAACCATCTTCCTGTCCCTGCTGAAGAAAAGCAGGCCCAAACCATGATGCTGCCACCACCATGTTTGACAGTGGGGATGGTGTGTTCAGGGTGATGAGCTGTGTTGCTTTTTACGCCAAACATAACGTTTTGCATTGTTGCAAAAAAGTTCGATTTTGGTTTCATCTGACCAGAGCACCTTCTTCCACATGTTTGGTGTGTCTCCCAGGTGGCTTGTGGCAAACTGTAAACGACACTTTTATGGATATCTTTAAGAAATGGCTTTCTTCTTGCCACTCTTCCATAAAGGCCAGATTTGTGCAGTATCGACTGATTGTTGTCCTATGGACAGAGTCTCCCACCTCAGCTGTAGATCTCTGCAGTTCATCCAGAGTGATCATGGGCCTCTTGGCTGCATCTCTGATCAGTCTTCTCCTTGTATGAGCTGAAAGTTTAGAGGGACGGCCAGGTCTTGGTAGATTTGCAGTGGTCTGATACTCCTTCCATTTCAATATTATCGCTTGCACAGTGCTCCTTGGGATGTTTAAAGCTTGGGAAATCTTTTTGTATCCAAATCCGGCTTTAAACTTCTCCACAACAGTATCTCGGACCTGCCTGGTGTGTTCCTTGTTCTTCATGATGCTCTCTGCGCTTTAAACGGACCTCTGAGACTATCACAGTGCAGGTGCATTTATACGGAGACTTGATTACACACAGGTGGATTCTATTTATCATCATTAGTCATTTAGGTCAACATTGGATCATTCAGAGATCCTCACTGAACTTCTGGAGAGAGTTTGCTGCACTGAAAGTAAAGGGGCTGAATAATTTTGCACGCCCAATTTTTCAGTTTTTTATTTGTTAAAAAAAGTTTGAAATATCCAATAAATTTCGTTCCACTTCATGATTGTGTCCCACTTGTTGTTGATTCTTCACAAAAAATTACAGTTTCATATCTTTGTTTGAAGCCTGAAATGTGGCAAAAGGTCGCAAAGTTCAAGGGGGCGAATACTTTCAAGAAGGCACTGTATATATATATATATATATATATATATATATATATATATATATATATATATACATAAAATCCTACAATATTCCCTTAAACCAATACAAAGTATAATTAACATTATCTCAAATGTGTTTACAACATTGTCAGTGTCAAGCAGATCAACTCTTCTGTTATTATAAACTTTTAATATGTTCTTTCAACAGTTTAACTTTTGATGATTATAATGATTTTATAACATGTATTTCTAATTCAGATACTTCAATATAGCAGTCTCTCCTAGAAATTGTAATTTTATTTAACTCCATTGGTATACACATAAAGCAAGCGGTTGATTTTAGTTAGGCACCTGCTTGGCAGCAAATGTAACCTTGTATAGACTGCTCATACATTTACTAAATGTTTTTATATTAGGTTTCTTATTTATTTAAATACTTTTGTTTTTTCTTACTATAATCGAACCACATACCTATCCTAGTTCGATTGCTTCTGGCATGTTAACTCTGTTCCATAGAGTTTGCCATTCTGCTCTCGCTGGATCAGAATGTTTTAAGGCTCTGAGTCTAATTAAAAAAGATGCTGTTGCCTGATAAGGGAGGTTTGGAACTTTCAGCAGGCCGTCCTTACCTTTTGATACCAGGAGCTCTCTTTTTCAGACTTTACACAGACTTATTCAAAAGGATATAAAATACAGAATCCTACAACATTACTATTAGCAATGTAGTTCATTCTATAGCATCCAATCCATATCTAATAAGTCAGCTTGTTCCCAGTAAGATTCAAATTCTCTTCCTGGCTCAGCTCGAAGTGGCTCGGCGAACACCACAACAGGTCTGTGCATCCAGCGTTTTACATCACAGGTGTGGGCAACCAGGGTCTTTACTTGATACGTGCACAAACTTAAATCTGGGCTCCCATCTCTACATTCTCATTCCCATCAATAGTGGGCAAACTTCAAATAAATTAAACTGTTTCTATCAAAGAGCCATCCATCTCTGCCACATACACCTTTCACTCAAAAAAGGTGCTCGCACCTTGTACAAGGGAAGACAGGTTTTAGGGTCACTCCGTGACAACCCCCTCGAGTTGGAGGAAGGGTCTACTCCAGGTACTTCCTAGTTCCAAAGCGGAATGGTGCCCTCAGACCGATACTCGGCCTCAGACAGGTCATCCTGTATATGAGCCTGTGGTAACCCAGTCTCAATTACGTGGCTCACAAGCTTTGCTGTGGGCACACAAGAACCTTTCACTTCAGGCAGTTCATCTGCCGGGGTGACGAAATGGGCTGCGGAACCCCTTTTCAAGGGGAGCACCTAGCAGCTCAGAGTGGAGGCTTCACCCTGAGGCGGTGAGCCTCATCTGGGAGAGGTTCGGGAGAGCAGAGATAAACCACTTTGTCTCCCAGGAATCAACCCACTGGCCCCTCTGGTTCTCCATAATAGGAGGCGGGGAACCGCTGGGTATAGATGCCTTGGCACACCAGTAGCCTAGGCATCTGTTATATGCTTTCCCATTGCTTCTGCTGTGTCTGGACAAAGAGAATCTGGGTCGCGACCCTGTTGCAGCTCCTGAGAGGTCAGCCATGGAGACTGCTGACGCACTGCGACCTGCTCAGCCAGATGTGGGGGACCTTATGGCGGAGTCTGCAGCTCTGAGTCTGGGACTTTCCAACAGGGTTGTTGACACCCTACAGAATGTCAGGACAGCATCCACGCATTCCCAGTATGGGTACGAGTAGGAAGTCTTTCAGACGTGGTTTCTGCCTCGTGGGTTCAACCCCACGACTTGTCCCATGGGAATTATACTGCAATTTTGCAGGAACTTTTTGGATGAGGGAAAAATCACCTATTGCATCTTGCCATGTCAAGATTGACTCTCTGGGAGCTTGCTTCCTGGCAGGGCAATTTTAAGAGGGTCTGGGCAGCTTTGTCTGCCTATGAAGGACATTGTTTCTCGCTGGAGGATAAACATGGTGTTTAATGAACTCATGAAGCCTCCATTTGAACACCTGCATTCAGCTGAGCTGAAATTGCTTTCTTTTAAAGCGGCTCCTTGCTGGCAATCACCTCCGAAAGCCTACTTATTTTTTACAGAGATCAGGACAAAGTTCACGTTCCGTACCAATCTTGCCTCCTTGCCGAAGACTATCTTGGCTTTCCATGTTAACCAGTCGGTGGAATTGGAGGCTGCCGTCCACCGCCTTTCAAGTCTGACAGGGAACGACGGCTTCATACACTCTGCCCAGTTCAGGCCATGGCGTATTAAGTTGACAAGACAAAAAAATTGGAGGCAGTCTGAACTTTTTTTGTCTGCTGTGGGGCAAAGTCCCGTGGAGAAGCCCTGTCTAAGCAACGGCTGTCTAAGTGGATAGCTGGCCAAACTTTCCCCCTCCAGAAAAGCTCATGGTCCATTCAGACAAGGGCCTTGTAACTTCGTGAGCTTTATTCCAGGGTGCATCTGTCGAGAACATATGCAATGCAGCGGTGTGGGCTACTCCCCATACCTTTACTAGGTTCTGCAGGTTAAATGTTGTGGATCCTCAGGACCCTGTTTCTGGAACTACAGTGTTAAGGGCAGCTTCCCATTTGACCCTTACAACACAGACATAAAGGTGAAACTCTCCCTCAATTTTTTCACCCTAGCTACTTGTTACTGGGGTACCGAATGGTAACATACAGGGCAGCTTCTCAGCTTAGCCTTGTAGCATTTCGGTCATTCTGCAATCTTGCCCTTGCAATGGCTTTGGTACACTCACCCATTCGGTAATGGTTACATTTTGTACTTGAAAGGGAACATTAGGTTAGTATCATAACCCTGGTTCTGATACCGACAGACTGGAGAATTGCAAACGTAATACCGAGCCACAAAAAGGGAGACAAAACCGAACCAGGTAACTACAGACCAATAAGCCAATAAGCTATTATATGTAAACTTATGGAAACTATAGCAAGATCCAAAATGGAAAATTACCTATATGGTAACAGTATCCTGGGAGACTGTCCGCATGGTTTTAGGAAAGAGAGATCATGTCTAACTAACCTGCTTAATTTTTTTGAGGATACAACATCGACAATGGATTATTGCAAAGCATATTCAATTCAGTTCAATTCAAACCCTTATTTAACCAGGTAAAGACACTGAAAACAAGTTCTCATTTAAAATGCTGACCTGGCCAAGAGGCAACATAAATACAACAGACAACAATACATAGACAGTTAGAGACATTACAACAATATGAAATCAATAAAATAAATAAATAAATAAATAATAAGAAGAAATAAAACTAATAAAATCAGTGTCTGCTCTGACAAGCACATGAAACAGGGAACAAAGCTTCAAGTCTAGAAAAGAAAGCACCCTCTGAGATAAAACTAGGAAGTTTAAGCCTTGATTGTAACTGATTCCAATCGTGAGCAGCTGCATATTGGAAGGAGTTATGCCCAACAGCAGTAAAAACACGAGGGACAATTAAACTAATCAAATTGCTGAATCGAAGGTTGTAATAGGAGACCAATATAGTCAACATTTCGCTTAAATAGAGGGGTGTTTTCCCGATTAGGGTTTTATAAATGAGTCTGTACCAATGACATAGCCGATGTGTTTGAAGTGAGGGCTAGCCAACCAAAGTGTAGAGATCACAGTGATGAGAGCGGTAGGGAGCACCAGTGGCAAATCTTATTGCAGAATGATATAAAGCATCAAGCTTCCTAAGGACATTAGAAGCAGCTTTATAAATGACATCACCATAAGAACATTATATATATATATACAGACGTGCTCAAATTTGTTGGTACCCCTCCACAAAAAACGAAGAATGCACAATTTTCTATGAAATAACTTGAAACTGACAAAAGTAATTGGCATCCACCATTGTTTATTCCATATTTAATAGAAATCAGACTTTGCTTTTGATTTTTTATTCAACATAATATTGTAAATAATAAAACAAATGAAAATGGCATGGACAAAAATGATGGGACCGCTAACCTAATATTTTGTTGCACAACCTTTAGAGGCAATCACTGCAATCAAACGTTTTCTGTAGCTCTCAATGAGACTTCTGCACCTGTTAACAGGTAGTTTGGCCCACTCTTCCTGAGCAAACTGCTCCAGCTGTCTCAGGTTTGATGGGTGCCTTCTCCAGACTGCAAGTTTCAGCTCTTTCCATAGATGTTCGATTCAGATTGGATTCAGATCAGGACTCATAGAAGGCCACTTCAGAATAGTCCAATGTTTTGTTCTTATCCATTCTTGGGTGCTTTTAGCTGTGTGTTTTGGGTCATTATCCTGTTGGAGGACCCATGACCTGCGACTGAGACAGAGCTTTCTGACACTGGGCAGTACGTTTCGCTCCAGAATGCCTTGATAGTCTTGAGATTTCATTGTGCCCTGCTTTATTCTATGACATACCAAAGGCATGCAAGTATACATGATAAAATAGCTTTTCATCACTTTTCAGGAGGAATGAAGCATTATTTCAATGAGCTGTAAGGGTACCAACAAATTTGAGCACGTCTATATATATATATATATATATATATATATATATATATATATATATATATATATATATATATATATATATATTTAAGTGAAATGTGATATTATATTAATAGTTTGACTATTGTAATCAAAAATCACTATTTGATGACAAAAACCCTGATTGGACTGTTCACAAAATAATAAATAATGGAAAATGTGCAGACCACTTATTCGCCTTATAGTATTTTCCCAGTGTTAAGAACATAAGAATATAAGAAAGTTTACAAACGAGAGGAGGCCATTCGGCCCATCTTGCTCGATTGGTTGTTAGTAGCTTATTGATCCCAGAATCTCATCAAGCAGCTTCTTGAAGGATCCCAGGGTGTCGGCTTCAACAACATTACTGGGAAGTTGGTTCCAGACCCTCACAATTCTCTGTGTAAAAAAGTGCCTCCTATTTTGTGTTCTGAATGCCCCTTTATCTAATCTCCATTTGTGACCCCTGGTACTTGTTTCTTTTTCAGGTCAAAAAAGTCCCCTGGGTCGACATTGTCTATACCTTTTAGGATTTTGAATGTTTGAATCAGATCGCCGCGTAGTCTTCTTTGTTCAAGACTGAATAGATTCAATTCTTTTAGTCTGTCTGCATACGACATGCCTTTTAAACCATAATCTAAAACGGGTAGTACAGACATCTGTACCAATAAGTACTGACCGAGTGAAGCATGATTTATTACGGTAAAGAAAGCCGAGTCTAGCTCGAACTTTCGATTGTAGTTTAACGATATGTGGTTTAAAAGTAAGTGCGCTGTCCAGCCAAATACACAGATATTTGTAAACTTCCATTGCTCAAGGTCAACCTTACAAAAGGTACCAATTTTGCAGCCTTGCTCAAGAACTGCAGGATTAGTAACATTTGCACGTCCCCTATTAAATAACATACATTTAGATTTATCAACATTAAGCAATAAACGTAGATCACAAAAAGATTTTTGAATCTGATTGAAACTTGTTTGCAAGTCTGATAGCACTGAAGATAGAGTAGGGCCAATTGAATATAAAATAGTGTCATCAGCATAGAGATGGATATATGAATGATCGATTCCCTTAGAAATATTATATTATTATAAATGGAAAAAAGAGAAGGGCCCAATATCGAACCTTGTGGCACACCCTTAGTAACCAAACAAGGCTGTGATATAAATCCATCCGATTTTACACATTGCGTTCTGTTTAAAAGGTAGTTCTGAAACCAAGCAGCAGAAACCCCGTCACAGCCTATACTCCGTAGCTTGTTTAAAAGAATAGAATGATCCACAGTATCAAAGGCCTTAGATAAATCAATAAAAATAGCAGCACAACAGTGATTTTTATCAAGGCCCATAGTAATATCATTCAGGACTTTTAAAACTGCTGTAACACACCCATGTCGAGCACGAAAACCTGATTGCGTATCAGATAAGATATTGTTACTCTCTAAAAAGAGACTTAGTTGCTTATTTACAATTGCTTCCATAATCTTAGAGAGGCAGGGTAAATTAGCAATAGGCCTATAACAATTGGGATCTGTTACCTCACCCCCTTTAAAGAGGGCGTGACAAATGAGGATTTCCAATCTAGTGGAATTTCAGCTGTTTTAAAAGAAAGGTTAAATAAATAATATACTGGTGAAGATAACAAATAAGCTGCTGATTTTACAAAAAAAGGATCAATACCATCAGATCCCGCAGATTTTTTAGGGTCGATCTTACTTAATACGTCAAAAAAATTTCCATTTCTGTGACCGGTTGCAATGAGAAGGTGAAAGGACTTAAAACTTGTTCCCCATCCTTAACTGGTACAGAGCTAACACATTTACTAAGAGTGGACCTATCAAATAAATGCCCGGCTTTAAAAAAGTGATCATTAAATAGATCTGCCATAATATGTTTATCAGTTACCACTACAGAATTATAAGTGATTGAAACAGGTAAATGGGAAGAGAGTGGTTTATTCTCTAACATGCTAACCGATATGACATGGCTTATTTAGATTTCCAGAAAGCTTTTGACAAAGTCCTGCATAAATGATTAATTCTCAAACTGAACACAGTAGGGATTCAAGGAAATGCATGCACATGGATTAGGGAGTGGTTAACATGTAGAAAACAGAAAGTACTGATTGGAGGAGAAACCTCAAAATGGAGCGAGGTAACCAGTGGTGTACCACAGGGATCAGTATTAGGTCCTCTGCTATTCCTAATCTACATGAATGATTTAGATTCTGGTATAGGAAGCAAACTTGTTAAATTTGCAGATGACACAAAAATAGAAGAACTGGCAAACACTGTTGCAGCAGCAAAGGTCATTCAAAATGATCTAGACAGCATTCAGAACTGGGCAGACACATGGCAAATGACATTTAACCCTTTGCGGTCCTACGTCGGACAGGTCCGACATTACAATTTCCCCTTTCTGGTCCGACAGGGTCCGACATCATCAAAAAGACATAAAACACAGGTCTCTAGTCATTTTTTCTCCAGAAAAAGCAGAGAAAACCATTCAATGGCCGAGTGAGACCGATAGGAGCCGAGAGAAGCCGGAAAAAAAAGGGGCGGATCTGAGCAATACACATAGCCCCGGCACCACAGAGATAACACGGACATAAACAAACAAGATAGCTACTTCTGCATCCAGCGCTCAAAGAATATCACAGACATTTGCAGAGCCTTTTGAGATGTTATAGTAATAAAATAATGACTTGGATCGCATTATTGAGAAGTTTGGTGATAAAACGAGTGATCAGGAGATGATTTATCGGTATGCACGACTATGAAGAGGTATGTGAATAATACAGCGAACAAGGGGGGCGGGGCTGGCGATGCAGTACTGAGTGTCCTGTTGATATGCAGTGCCTTTTAAACCTGTTTTACTGTGAAAAAAATACTTTTAAACAGCGCGTCTAAAATAAACTGCGCATGTGAAAATAAATTGGACTTGACGCGCCTGAGATGTGCTGAGTAAATGGGTAAGACCTCATCTAGAATATTGTGTTCAGTTCTGGTCACCTCATTACAAAAAGGATATTGCTGCTCTAGAAAGAGTGCAAAGAAGAGCAACCAGAATTATACCAGGTTTAAAAGGCATGTTGTATGCAGACAGGCTAAAAGAATGGAATCTATTCAGTCTTGAACAAAGAAGACTACGCGGTGATCTGATTCAAGCATTCAAAATTCTAAAAGGTATTGACAATGTTGACCCAAGGGACTTTTTTTGAACTGAAAAAAGAAACAAGGACCAGGGGTCACAAATGGAGATTAAATAAATGGGCATTCAGAACAGAAAATAGGAGGCACTTTTTTACACAGAGAATTGTGAGGGTCTGGAACCAACTCCCAAGTAATGTTGAAGCTGACACCCTGGGATCCTTCAAGAAGCTGCTTGATGAGATTCTGGGATCAATAAGCTACTAACAACCAAACGAGCAAGATGAGCCGAATGGCCTCCTCTCGTTTAGAAACTTTCTTATGTTCTTATGTTCTTATGTACTTTTCAAAAACACCCACAAACACCACTTTTAAATTATTATGTCAATACCAGTACCTCAAATAGTATTTTATTAGCCTATATTGCAGATAGACTTTTTAAATTTAGTTTTCACAGATTAATATAGCATACATACAGAAAAATAATAAATACTTAATGACGATATATTGGATCCAGCTGCAGTACTGGTCAAAACCGCTAAGTGTAGACTTGTATTTGTTTAGTAAACTAATGAATATTGTGATGCTACATAATAGTTTTGTGTTTTTACATTTCCCAAGTATAAATGATGGGGATCAAAGCTGACATTTTGCAATCCAAGCTCTAGTTTCAAGCCTCTGGTGGTGGTGCCACCAAGGTGCTGCTGAGGTCAGAACCAGATGTTTGAACTTTCTGTTAATAAACTAGCCAGACAAATTTTAATAACATACATAAAGGGACAATGGTCACTCTTGCAAAATGTCTAGTCATTCTGGATCCTTCTAGAGATTTTTGGCTACTTTTAAAATTGTTTTACTTATCTGTCGGGATTGTAGGCATCACCACCACACATCCGTACCCATGGATTTGGAGAACATCGTCCACAGGCCCATGTTGTGCTGTCATCACCACCCAGAGCTGCAGTGGGACTCAGGTACTGCTTGTTTCTGCTCACTGTAGAATTGTAGTGTTGTCTGTTTGTGGGGGGTCTGTCAATAAAACTGTGGATGTGCTGACAAAACTGGGGATGTGCTGACTATTTTAGAGCAGTGAGTGAAGTGAAAATGATGTTATAAATGTAATACCAAATTAGTGTTTGCCAAGATGTGTTTTCTTTCTAATATCAGAATGAGAGATCTACATTGGGAATGGCATTGTACTAAGGGTAAGATCTAGGGAATTGTTCAGTTAAACTAATGAAGTATAACTATGTATTTATATGACTGTATGTACCTGTGGAAAAGTGGCTGTAGTGCGCAGGTGTAGATGTGATGTGGTGCACAAGTAATGGCAAACAAGTGATTGCAAGGTCCAAACAATGTTTTATTTGGGAAAGGGTTGTAATCCAGGTCGTTTGTGACCGTAAACAATGATTCCAGGCAATACACAGCAATGTGTATTGCACTGTTTAAACTATGGGCTACAGTCCAGAAATAATATACACAGTATTAAACCCCCACAAGACACACACACACGATCACAAGTCCACAGTGAGTGCAAACGTGCAAGTAGTGTAATTACAATTTATCTGTGAACAATGGTGAAGTGTTGCCCGGGTTTGTGCTGGCCTTAAGCGACAGCTCCGGATAAATAATAACAAACAGTACAATTAGACTCGACAAAACAAACAACACTAAACCCTCACGGTTATTTTACTTTTGTCCTTCAGCATTTCTCTTAACCATAAACAAAAGGAACAGATTAATAAAGGAACAGAGGCAATAAAAATGTGCATTATAAATATCATATGGGAGAGACTGAAATTGAAGAAGGAATCTATGAAAAAGTTGTGTTGACTCAGAAATGTCTTTATCTAGACAATGTGGAGAAGCTATAAAAAAGGCCAACAAGATGCTCGGATATATTTTGAGAAGTGTTGAATTTAAATCAGGGGAAGTAATGTTAAAACTTTACAATGAATTAGTAAGACCTCACCTAGAATATTGTGTTCAGTTCTGGTCACCTCGTTACAAAAAGGATATTGTTGCTCTAGAAAGAGTGCAAAGAAGAGCAACCAGAATTATCCCGGGTTTAAAAGGCATGTTGTATGCAGACAGGCTAAAAGAATCGAATCTATTCAGTCTTGAACAAAGAAGACTACGCGGTGATCTGATTCAAGCATTCAAAATCCTAAAAGGTATAGACAATGTCGACCCAGGGGACTTTTTTGACCTGAAAAAAGAAACAAGGACCAGGGGTCACAAATGGAGATTAGATAAAGGGGCATTCAGAACAGAAAATAGGAGGCACTTTTTTACAGAGAATTGTGAGGGTCTGGAACCAACTCCCCAGTAATGTTGTTGAAGCTGACACCCTGGGATCCTTCAAGAAGCTGCTTGATGAGATTCTGGGATTAATAAGCTACTAACAACCAAACGAGCAAGATGGGCTGAATGGCCTCCTCTCGTTTGTAAATTTTCTTATGTTCTTATCACCTAGCCACGTCCCCTTTTATACCGTCAGTCACGTCCCATTGGTTAGCGAGTGCAACCGTTTCTCCTCCAATCCATGGTTGCCACATCGCTTTCCCTCTGGAGCGATGACTTGGTGTACCATAGCACCGCCACCTTTCTAGATGGCCGACTTCCACCTAACTCTTGGAATGAATTGTCTGACCATCCAGTCCGGGGCACTCTGTTCCCTTTATGCAGCAACCTCACAGGTCGCGAGGGAGATTTATAACCAAGATTCATTCATGGCTTCCAGACTCCTCTATTATTATTATTATTATTATTATTATTATTATTATTATTATTATTATTATTATTATTATTTATTTCTTAGCAGACACCCTTATCCAGGGCGACTTACAGTTGTAAACAAAAATACATTTCAAGAATCACAGTACAAGTAATAATACAATTAAGAGCAAGATAAATACAACGACTTTGGTTCTAACAGTGTCAGTGATAGTTACATCAGGATATAATTAAATACAAAATACTACAGATTAAATAATACTTGACAGATTACAGTACTCTAAAGTACAGGATTCAATGCAGTAAAATAGGGGGCGGATAAGAGCAAGTAAAGCGCATTTAAGGAAGAGAGGTAAGTGTCCAGAGGGGAAAAAAAGAGGAGTTATACAGGTGCTGTCTGAAGAGGTGAGTCTTGAGGAGGCGCAGGAAGGTGGTCAGGGACTGGGCAGTCCTGACATCTGTAGGAAGGTCATTCCACCACTGCGGGGCGAGGGTGGAGAAGGAGCGAGCTCTGGAGGCAGGGGAGCGTAGAGGAGGTAGAGCCAGTCTTCTAGTGCAGGAGGAGCAGAGAGGTGGAGTGGGGGTGCAGGGAGAGATGAGGGTCTGGAGGTAGCTGGGTGCAGTCTGGTCAAGGCATCTGTAGGCTAGTACAAAAGTCTTGAACTGGATGCGAGCGGTGATCGGGAGCCAGTGGAGTGAGCGGAGCAGTGGAGTTATGTGGGGGAAGCGAGGCAGAGAGAACACCAGGCGAGCAGCGGAGTTCTGGATGAGCTGGAGCGGACGGGTGGCGGACGCAGGGAGGCCAGCCAGGAGGGAGTTGCAGTAGTCTAGGCGGGAGAGTACCAGGGCCTGGACCAGGAGCTGGGTGGCGTAGTTGGTGAGGAAGGGTCGGATTCTTCGTATGTTGCTTAGGAAGAATCGGCAAGTGCGTGCCAGAGTGGAGATGTGCTGGGAATAAGAGGCAGGGGTCCAGGGTGACTCCGAGGTTCTTAGCTGAGGAGGAGGGAGAGAGTGTGGTAGATTCCAGAGGAACGGAGATAGAGAGATCAGAGGAGGGAAAGAACAGGAGGTCAGATTTAGAGAGGTTGAGTTTGAGGTGATGCGAGTGCATCCAGGAGGAGATAGCAGACAGACAGGTAGAGATACGGGAGGGGATGGTGGAGTCAGAGGTGGGGAAGGAGAGGAAAATCTGAGCATCATCAGCACAAAAATGGTATGAGAAAACATAGGATGCGATGAGGGGGTCCAGGGAGTGGGTGTAGAGAGGAGAGGACCCAAGACTGACCCTTGGGGGACTCCTGTTGAGAGAGGGCGAGGTGTGGAGGTTGCTCCACGCCAGGTTACCTGGTAAGTGCGTTTGGAGAGATAGGAGGAGAACCAGGCCAGAGCAGTGCCAGAGATTCCCAGGTCAGTGAGAGAGGATAGTAGAATAGAGTGATCGACAGTGTCAAAGGCAGTAGAGAGGTCGAGGAGAATTAGGACAGAGGAGAGAGAGGCAGCTCGGGTAGAGTTTAGTGAGTTGGTGACAGACAGGAGGGCGGTTTCAGTGGAGTGAGCAGAGTGGAAGCCAAATTGGAGAGATTCGAGCAGAGAGTGGTTGGACAGGAAAGCAGAGAGCTGGCGGTGTATAGCCCGCTGGACGGTTTTGGAGAAGAAGGGTAGGAGGGAGACAGGACGGTAGCTCTGGAGGGAGGTGGGGTCGAGGGTAGGTTTTTTGAGGAGGGGAGTGATAGAGGGTTGTTTGAAGGCAGAGGGAAAGAGACCAGAAATGAGAGAGGTATTGAGAAGGGAGGTGATGAAGGGAAGTAGGGGGGAGGGAGAGGTGTTCAAGAGTTTGCGGATATCTGAGATTTTAGAAGAGAAGAAAGAGGCAAAGTCAGGAGATAGAGGAGGGAGGAGGAGGGGGAAGGGTTTAGGAGGGAGGAGAAGGTAGAGAATAGTTTACGTGGGTTGTTAGTGGAGGCTTGGATTACAGATTGGAAATAAGTACATTCAGCAGAAGAGAGAGTAGAGGAGGAGGAGAGGAGAGTGCGGTGGAGGTCTAGGGCAGCAGGGAGTTTGGTTCTCTTCCATTTCTTTTCAGCAGATCGCAGTGTGATTCTTGCTGAGGGGAGCGCAGAGGAGAGCCAGGGTAGGGGAGGGGAGGGACAAGCAGGTCGGGACGTGAGGGGACAGAGGGAGGAGGTGAGGAAGGAGAAGAGGGTGGAGGTAGCAGAGTCTACAGAGAGTTGTGAGAAGGAGTCGATAGGAGGGAGTTGAGAGAAAGCAGTGGAGGCAAGGACAGAGGGGGAGAGAGAGCGGAGGTTACGGCAAGAGGTGACAGTGGGGGTAGGAGGAGAGATGGATATTGAAGTCACCTAACAGGACAGTTGGGGTAGACAGAGAGTGGAGGGAGGAGAGTAGTTAGTCGAGTTCATCGAGAAAGTGAGCGAGAGGTCCAAGGGGATGGTACAGTACAATTAGCAGGAGTTGACAGGGAGAGGTTAGTTGGACAGCATGAAATTCAAAGGTGTTAACAGAGAGTGAGAAGAGGTCGGAGGGGACAGAAGAGTAAGGAGGGAGAGAGGAGAAGACCAGTCCCACGTCCCTGTCCAGTGAGACGCAGGGTATGGGACAGGACATAGAGAGAGAACAGGGCGGCAGGAGTTACAGTGTTATCGGGGGACAGCCAGGTTTCAGTGAGAGCAAGGTAATAGAGAGAGAGGTGGGAGACAAAGGCAGAGATGAAATCAGCTTTGTTAGCAGAAGAGTGACAGTTCCAGAGTGCACCAGAGAGTGTGTGGGAGGGGGGGAGAGGCATAGGGATGAGGTTAGAGGGGTTGGAGGAGCAGCGGCATTGAGAGGGCAGAGGGCGAGGGCGAGGGCGAGGGCGAGAGGATAGAACAGGGATGTGAGAGACAGTCATAGCAGGACAGGCGAGACAAATAGGCACAGTGGGAGCGGTGGGGTGGAGGGTACAGACTAGTAGATGGCATCTTCCAGAGCGCTGTTAGGTTCAGATTTATTCCAACAGCGTCTCGGCCCAGGCCTCCCCTCGCTGGACTCCCACAGCTAGACTCCCACAGCTAGACTCCCACAGCTAGACTCCCGGCTCTTTTGTTGAGGCTCTTCTGTTTGCTGGTGCTTCGTGCTGGCGCACAAATAGCCTGCCTGATTAATATAACAACTGGGTGGGAAAAGAAAAAACTAAACTGTGTGGAAACCAATCAAATAGCAAATCAACTATTAGCAAAATTCTATCAGCAAACTAAATTATGGTCAGGGGTACCTTGAAGGGCAAAGCCAAATATGTAATGAAAATATGCATGTAGTATTTGTTGTCTAAGCTTTAATAAATGTTGTTTTTCTAACTGAATTCCCTTTATCTTACCTTCAGTAAACTGCCATTACAATGTAGGTAGTAGGTCTCGTGCAAACATGATTTATTGGCAGCAGCATGAGGATGATATTTCAGACCATTCAATTACTTCCTGCAGTTCCAGGGGTCTGTTCCTGGATAATCTATTTTATTGTCACAATGATCACATCGTTTGGATTTAATGCTCAGTTGTTATAAAATCAAGTGAAGCCATTATACTCTCACAGTGCTAGTCATTGGATTGAAGTGCTTGTTTTCCTTATTCAAGTCCTATGTTCTTCAACACAGGAAGTGAAGTTTTACTGGTGCAGTAGTACACATCTCAGAAAACAAAATATCAGTAGCAAAACCAGGGTGAGGATGTTGTTATGCTAATAGGAATGAAGACTGCTGTTCCTGCTACTGTATAAGTGCAATTTAATAAAGTGTCCAATGTGTTGACAGAAAGTCTCGTGGGGAGGGGAAGAAATGCCGCAAAGTATATGGAATGGAGAACAGGGACATGTGGTGCACAGCCTGTCGTTGGAAGAAAGCCTGCCAGAGGTTTATCGACTGAGGATAGGAACCAAAAGCTTTTCGAGCAGCTGCACCATAACATTTTGGAGAAACCTATATGAAACTGCGGGTGACACATTCATGGAAGCATTTTCCCTGCGGTCCTTTTTTTTTTTTTTTTTTTTTTAAGAACTGTTCATTAGTATGAGCTATCTTAATGGCCTGTCAACAGTGAAAAAATTGCATCTCCTGGCCTGTGAATAGCCTACTGTATCTGGAATGTATTCTGGTTTTGGGTCGATAGGCTGTTCAGGATGGGCAGAGGAGGTGTTCTCCATTTCTCTTCATGGAAATAGACTACCATAAAACTCTACTCCTCTGCAAGTAATTTCATGGACAACCTAGATTTTTATATATCATTTTATATGAGTTTACCAATAGACTTTTTTTTCCAGAGATTTGCTTAGAAAACCAGCATCTCTGTTTTATACCAGACTGACAGTGACAACCCATTCTTATCTTGCAGATGTAAAGTGTAACTAAAAAATTGCTGATTTGTATTGTTATAGTATGGTACTGAAGCTACAGTAAATGACATTGTGCAAAGCTTATACCATTTTTCCTAAATTGAAAAAAAAAAAAAAACATTATCCCTTGTTTCCACGTGCCTGCTCCAAGGTGTTCATGTTTAAAATGACCTGGATACAGTAGTTTGAAACATGGCCCTGGAACCAAAATAAATGGGTTTAAAACATACAGGTTTGAAAACCATTAAAATGCAGCTGCATATTGACACACAAATTTTTAAGTTTTTTTTTTTTTTGTGGAAATAATATCCTGCCACAATGAACAATGAACAACCAGGAATGTCATTTTAACCCTTTTAGTCCAGAATTAGTTTTGTCGAGCTGAAGGAACTCTGGAGAACAAAAAAATATTACACATATATTTATACACTACCTCAGACTGGGACCTAGAAGTCCAGTGAGGTACCAATGTAATTTCTAACGGGATATGTTAACATATAGCGCTAAGATAAGGGTTAAGTTTGTACATGCACCTGTAGTTTCCTATTAGTTCCCTTTCAAGTACGAAATGTAACCATTACCTCATGAGTATTAATCCTTTGATACCGTCTAACCTGAATAGATATTCCAAAGCTGCACATAGTGCCAGTGACGCAGCATTTTTCCTTTCATCGCCTGAGAGAGAGAGAGAGAGAGAGAGAGAGAGATCTATGAACAGATGTGACACATAGTCTCATATCGGATTTTTCGCTTGTGTTTGTCACCTATTGTGATTGTTTTTACGTGTTTTAGTAAAAATTACTTCATGTATTGTGCACTCGGCCGTGGTTGTTCGGTAGTCCCGCGTGAACCCGGCAGCTCCGCTGCGCCTTCCTTAGGATCAAACAACTTAAGTCGGCTACTGGTGCTCTCTCGTAAGCTGCTAGCTTAGGTTGAAGTGTAAAATAATTTTTTTTTTTTATTATAAAAAATATATTAAAATAATGGTAACTGTTTGATTACTGTTTAGTGTGAGAAGAAATTGTTTTCTCTGTTGTATTTTCTGTCTTTTTCCACAGAAATACTACGCGGCTGCTGGGCTCAGCTGTCCTGCGTTGACAGAGACGCGTGCGCTGGGTCAATCCTGCTTGTAGCTTTTCCCACATTGTCTTTGTACCACATTAAGATCTGCTTGCAGAGTTAGTGTGAAGACTGTTAGGGCTCTAACAGTAGGCTTTCCTTGGGTTTCAATCTGTTGGTTAGCCAAAAAGTGTTATAGGTGGGCATCCCTGTATCGCTCCTGTGGTAACTGTAGGTCCCAGACCTGCTCCCATTCCCGCTGGTACTTTGTACAACGAATGAGGTTATCTTTGCAGATTCACAAGCAGTTGCTGGACTTGGCTCTGCTTCGGGTCTGATTTGCTTGCAGTCCTTCCCGCAGTATTTTGTTGTCGTTCTGGTCTCTGCTTGCAGTACCATTGCGAAGGCTGTCACGGCTGACAGCAGGCTTCCTCCATTCTTAGGGCTATGTTGTGTTAAGCCAGAAGCTATACAGGTAGGCATCCCTGCATATTGCTTCTTCGGTAACTGTAGGTCAGTGATCTACCACCATTCTTAGTGAACGAGGTTACTGTAATGGTAGTGTACCATGCTCTGCACCATACCATACCGTGTGCACTGTACTTGTACCGTGCAGTACACCTTAGTGTACCATGCACCGTACTGTACCAGGGGTACCGTGCGCCATATACTGACTATCTACCGTACATTGGGCATTATAATATATCATTAGCACTATACCGTACCGTTTGTACCATACTGTGCATATCGCCTCTGTGCACCTGTTGCACTGTACTCTCTGTGCACTGTACCATCTGTCTGTTGCACTGTAAACATCATTGATCTAATGCTCTGGTTAGTCATTGACCACTGTTTGTGCACTATAGTAATGCTGTGTGCGTTTCAACAATCTCCTTTGGGTACTAGTAATATATGCTATACTGTTATAGCAATTATAGTTAAAGGTCATTTGCATTGCACACTATTGTAGTTACATTATGCTGGGGTTTCATTCTTGCGACACATGCAAGACGGGTCTCCCCACGGAGGACAGGCATGGCAGATGCGCTGCCTGTCTGGGTCTGGAGCACGCTAAAGAGGCACTCGCCGACCGCAACTATTGTGAGTTTTGTGCACCCTTCTCTAAGCGTACATTAGAGGAACAAGTGTCACCCAGCTCTGTAGAGCGCTCTCTGTCCGTTCCACCTGGACAAGGCTCCCCTCCTTCTTCAGCCCAGAAAGACAGAGCTGTATCCTCTCATGAGAGCTATGTGCCTAGGGAAAGTAACATCATGTAGGAGACCGGCTTCACGGTCCTCCTCATCTTCTCCTTCCCCCTCCCTTTCTCCGGTTTCCTGAGGAGGAGGAGGAGAAAGAGCCACCGGTCTCATAGATCGGAGAGCTCCGCGCAGCTGGATAAGCTCTTGGAAGCGGTCTCCCAAAAGGGAGGCACAGGGAGTAGTACATACAGAATGGCAGCAAGAGGATCTGCTGTCTATTGCTGCTTTTGAGGAGGCAGTCGATCAAGAGTTCCCCTCTGAGGAGGGTGACTCAGGTGGTGCAACACCAGTAGTGCATGTGTCATTATCAGCAGAGCTTTTGCGCTGATTAAGAGGGTGTGGAAAAGTGGATTGCAGTGCATAGGTGTAGAGGTGATGCAGTGCTCCAGATAATAACAAACAACAAAGTTACTGGTGAAATGATGGTTTTATTTGTAAACATCACTTGACAACAGTAAATAATAATGAGAACTGGCAATACACAGCGATGTGTATGGCTCAGTTAAATCCACAGGGTTCAGTCCCAAAACAATAAAGACGGTATTTAAACACACAATATACACGAACACGGTCACAAGTCCAAGGTGAGTGCTGTAGTGCTCATGGGGAAAATACAATTTATCGTGAACAAGGTGCCTGTAGCGACAGCTCCGGATTGTGTTAGCCGTCTAATAACAACAAACAAGTAGATTTTAGACAAGACAAAACAAACAAAACACTCACGGTAGTTTTACACTCGTCCTTCAGCGGTTCACTCTTAGCCATTACAAAGGAACAAATCACCTAGCCACGTCCCCTTCTTGTACCTTCAGTCAAACCCCCTTGGTTAACGAGTGCAGCCGTTTCTCCTCCAATCCACTTTCCCTTTGGGGCGATGACTTAATGTACTGCAGCTGTGCCCCCTTTCTAGATGGCAGACTTTCACTTAACCCTGGGAATGAATTGCCAGGCCATCCACTCTATTCCCTTTATGCAATGCCCTCACAGGTCGGGAGAGAGATTTATCACTCTGTCTCTGTCACAGAGGGCCCCAGATGTGTTGAATGTTCCATGGCCTGTAGATGACAAGCAGAAACACCTACATTTTTGAGGATGATCCCGCTCCCTCTCGGGTGTCTCGTCCGGTACACCCGGATTTCCTCTTTGAGGTGCATTCATCCTGGGGTCACCCGGCTACAGTGCCTGCTGCTTCATGTTCTTTGGGAACGCTGTACCGCTGTTTCTGTACAGCAGAAAAACTTGGCTTTGCTGATTTTCCACCAGTAGATGCCGCTATCGCATCATGGAGCAAGCCCCAAACTAGCGCTTTTAACAAAGACGCTACCTGCCCGAATAAACAGTGCAGGGTTTCTGAGATTATACTTAAAAAGGCTTACTCAGCTGGTGCGTTTGCTGCACAACTAGGTAATTATTACAGCATCCTGGTGGCTTACCAGAGCTGTTTGTTGAAGTCGCTTTCACACGGTCACAGACCCACACCACAGCAGCTCGAGGAACTGCGGCTGGTGAACCTGCTCAACAGGCAGGCAGTGGGTAGGAACCTGGCTGCTTTAGTAGCTGCAAGATGTCAGCTCTGGCTGTCTCAGGCGCACATAGTGGATGGTGACAAGGGACCATTGCTGGATACTCCTATTACTCCAGGACATGCTTTTGGTCCTGCAGTAGATTACATGCTGCAGCACTCTCATCGGGTGCGGAAGTCTACAAAGGAAATGGTGCGCCTGCTTCCAAAGAGGCCGGCTCCAGTACGCAGACCAGCACCAAACTGGAGACCAGGGTTCGAGCAGTCTCAGAGACACCGACACACCAGGCTCCTGCTAAAGCCAGAGGGGGTTTTCACAACTGACCCGCAGCTGCGCAAAAGGACAAACTTCAATAAGTTCAGCCGTCAAGTGCAAAGGCAAAAGCCTCCAACAAAGCAGCAGCTCTAGCAATTTGCTGCCACAGGCCCAGGGCCCTTTTTCAGGGAGTTACCTGGAGTACTGGTGTAAATGCACCTCAGACACTTTGGTGCTCAATACTGTACAGACTGGCTATTCTCTGCAATTCAAACATGGTCCTCCTCCAGATGCGTTGGTGTTGTCTCAGGAGGTGACAGCCCTGCTGCAGAAGCGGGCTATTTGCACAGTTCATCCTCTTCACTTGGAAGAAGGTTTTTACTCCAGGTACTTCCTGGTGGCCTCAGACCAATCCTCAATCTCAGGCAGGTCAACTCATATCTGAAATCGACAGAAGTTCAAAATGTTAACCATGCAGCAGTTGTTGCAGTCAATAAGGCCAGGCGACTGGTTCACTACGGTGGACTTAAAAGATACTTACTTTCACATCCCGATAAAATCAGGGCACAGGAAGTACCTCAGGTTCGCTTTCCAAGGGACAGCGTACGAGTTTTGGGTTTTACCATTCGGCCTCTCTTTAGCCCCCCTTGCCTTTTCAAAGTGCATGGAAGCTATTCTGACCCCATTGAGACTCAGGCATCAGAGTGTTCAATTACCTGGACAATTGGCTCATGCAGGCAGGGGCTCACACGAAACTCATCACAGACCACCTGCTTCGGTTAGGTCTGTCAGTGAACTATGCAAAGAGCTAGCTCACACCTTCGCAGACAACCCTCCTATTTAGGAGTGCATCTGGATTCCAGGACCATGTTGTCCACTCTGTTGGAGGACAGAGTGCAGAGAATAGCCACTTGTCTGAAGCTTTTTCAGCCCAACATAAGGCTCACAGTAGTGACGTTTCAGCGGCTCCTGGGCTTGATGACAGCAGCTTCCCAGACCCTCCCTTTGGGTCTTCTGCACATGCGCCCTCTCCAAGGCTGGTTCAACAGCAGGGTTTTTCAGCCCGCGGCCATCTGCTAACAGTGTCTTGGCACTGTCTGCAGGCTGTATCCTGGTGGACACAGTCTGCTCCCCTACGCTTAGGCATAGCGCTGGGCAGCGTTACCAGCGTTACCCACAGATGTGTCCAGCCTTGGCTGGGGCACCGTGTGGAACGGCAGAGGAGCGCAAGGAGTATGGAGAATCCCTGTGGCAGGGTCTCCATATAAAATATATATAAATAACTAGTGTTTTTTTTTTTATTTACAGGAGGTTCAGGGCAGACATGTGCTTAACCGGACAGACAACACCACCACCGTGACGGTCTCAGGTGCCCCAGTCTCCACCGGGCTGCCCGCAAGCTGTTGCTTTGGGCGCACCGTTACCTCCTCTCACTCCAATAACAGGAGCCGGGGACCCACTGGCAATAGATGCCTTGGTACACCAGTGGCCGAGGCAGCTTCTGTATGCCTTTCCTTTTCGCCATGCTCCCTCTGTGCTTGGAAAAGATCAGGCAGGACTGGGCCAGGGTGTTATTAGTAGTCCCTTATTGGCCCAGGAGACTGTGGTTTTCAACCCTGATACAGCTCCTGCCAGCCATGGAGCCTACCGAAACGCCGCGACCTGCTCAGTCAGGCGCGGGTGACGTTGTGGCATCCCGACCCATCGAGCCTGCAGCTCTGGGTCTGGCCCCTGAACGGGGCTGTCTGGGGCTTTGAGCTGTCTGGGGCTTTCTAAATAGAGTCATTGACACTACAGAATGCCAGAGCTCAATCCACGCGTTCGCAGTATTGGTACAAGTGAGGCTCTTTTCAAATGTGGTGCTTGCCTAAGGGGTTAGACTCTACAACCTGCCCCATAGCAGTTATACTGCAATTTTTATAGGACCTATTCGATGAGGGGAAATCCCCCTCTACATTAAGTCTATTGGCAGCCATTCGGCTTGTTATATTAAAATTGATTCAAAAGCCTGCTTAATTTTTGCAGAAGCCAAGGTGAAAGTCACACTTAGCACTAATCCTGCTTTTTTGCCAAAAACCATCTCGGCATTCCACATGAATCAGACGGTAGAGCTTGAGGCGCTTCATCCGCCTCCTATCCAGTCTGATAGAGAGCGGCAGCTCCATACGCTTTGCCCAGTGCAGGCACTAGCGTATTATGTGGATAAAACTGTTATGGGGCTAAGTCCCATGGGAAAGCTCTGTCTAAACAGACTGCATATGAACAAGCCAACTTGCCTCCTCCAGAGAAGCTCACTGCCCATTGACCAGGGGCATGCAACTTTGTGGGCTTTATTCCAGGGCGAAACTGTCAGACATTTGAGATGCCACAGTGTGGGCTATGCCCCACACTTTTGCAGGGTTCTATAAACTGAATGTCGTGGATCCACAAAACCCTGGGTTTGGAACAAGAGTGTTAAGGGCGGCCTCGATCTCGACCCTTACAGCATAAAATTGGAGGGGAGTTTCCCCTAAATTTTTTTGCCCTGTTACTTGTACTGGGTTCCTCATGATAATGCGCAAGGTGGCCTTGGCCGAGCCTTGTAGCTTTTCACTTGGTCTGTATGTCTATCCATGAGGTAATGGTTACATTTCACACTTGAAAGGGAACCTTAGGTTATTATCATAACCGTGGTTCCCTGAAATAGAAATGTAACCATTAATCTTCAAGGTCGCTGCGTCTTATTGCAGCAGTCTTGAGGGAAAAATGATAACGTTTTGAGTGTCAGTAGTCTCTTTATGCCCTCGGGGGCAGGCGTGACTGCGTCACTGGCACTACGTGCAGTTTTGGAATATCTATTCAGGTTAGATGGTATCAAAGGATTAATACCCATGAGGTAATGGTTACATTTCTATTTCAGGGAACCAGGATTATGATAATAACCTAATGTTTTGTAACAGAAAATGGTGCAAGCTTGCAATAGAGCAGAAGCTACTGTACTGAGAATACCTTTTGAATATGTAAAGATAGATTTGGAAATTGTTTTCTTTCTGGTGAGCAGTACGGAAGTAATCAAACTATTATGTAAACTTATTATTCATATTAGATGTGTGAAGTGTGAGGTTACATAGTAACCCCTAAATACTAAATTACATTACTTACACACACTTACCCATGAGCATTCCATTTTATTTAAATTTATTTAGTATTTGACATCCTATACAGTGGTAGCCAAAACCAGCTATATAAATGGCGATAAAACTGAAGTCAATGTGATATGCAGTTTAGTTAACCAGTCCTGCATCTTCTGCAGCCTAGAGGGTGCTATCTGACTAGTTTTGCTGGTTACACAGAACTAGCATTGACCCCACCTCCCCATTAAAAAAGTATGAAATGTATTGTTCTGATAATTATAATGAAAATAGAATGTCTTTAAAAGGTGGACATTAAAAAAAAAAAACTAAATATTCTACAATTTAGCATTTACTGTAGAAATGGAGGGAAAAAAGGCAGGGAAAAGTTTTTACATGGTAGCAGCATTCCCTTGATTGCCCTGTGCAATGCACTGAGATACAGGACCATACCGCTTTAAAAGTAATGTCTCCTGCACAGTAAATAGCAAATACCAAGATCTCCATGCTAATACTGAACATCTGTCAAAAGAATGATTCTTCACTAGCTTGTGACAAGCCTTTTGCAAAAAGGAGTTTTCTTTTTCTGGGGATCTTGTTTAATTGCTGTGTTATTCTTATCTTGAACCAATCAAGAACAAGGTAGTGAACAGCTTTCTAGTGGTTCTGCACTGTTGTCTTATGGTTTCTAGCAGCAGAAAAAACAATACAAAAGTGTATATTCAGAACAAGTTAATACACACTCATCATTTTTAAACAGAACATTTTTAAACAGTCACTCACAGTCCCAGGGCTGAACTTAAAAGAATGTTGATTAAATGTGACTTTTTTGTCCAATTTAAGTGCTTTGCAGAAATAATTTAATTTAATCAGCACTGCCCTGACACAGGTTTTGAGTGAGGGCAGTTCTGACCATAGTTATACAAATCGGGGGAAAATGGTTTTTTAAAAAGGTTTAACTCTTCATTTAGTTTTTTTTTGTACTTAAATTAAAGTTTAAATATGTGTATCTAATAATGTGGCTGTGCAGTATAAGTATATATATATATATATATATATATATATATATATATATATATATATATATATATATATATATTGGAATTCAAAAATGTGAACTGTACTTTTTGCATAATACAGATCATGAAATAAGTTTTAAGTGCACAAGTTCGATGAATGTCAATGGTCAGCATGTTGCAATACGTGCATCTCATGTAACACAACCACGTTTTTTGTATATAGTCACTTTCTTTTTGTGTATGTTGATATTACAGCGTATATTGATATGTTGCTTTGTTGGGGGGGTTGCAAGATAAGCCAGTTAACTGTTTTTATCTGTGATGGTGTTGCAGATGGGATACAATGTTAATTTGAACTGTAGTTATGATTCACTCAAACAATATAAAAAACAAAACATTATCAAGATAGTTTCCCTTATTGCTGCATTCCCAGAAAAGGAAATTAAAAGTCATGCAAACAAAATCTGAAATCTTTGTAACTACTAATGCAGTCATTAGCCCAAATATAACAAGTATAACCAACTACTGATAAAGACAGTTTATTAATGTTGTGATTCTTTACTTTTTCACTTTGCATGTGCATGTAAAAAAAAACGAAACTGTCTAATTTTTTACCATTAGTTCTACAGTCTCTGCTTTCATTACAAAAGATTGAGTGTTTTCATGCTAAATATTGAATACCAACCATTGCATTGTCAGCATTCCTGCTGTAGTGTGCAGTTAGGCTGATAGTGTTCGGTCTGTACCTTTTTATGGGTTTGTCATGTTTTATTAACGGACATGGTACAAAGACCAATGAAAATGAGCTGTGACGCATTGTATTCCAAACAAGGTGACAAAACACAAAGTACTGCATTACAGGTCAAGAAAAAACACTTAGGATGTTGTTTCTGTTCCAGGACCGATAAAAAGCCTGAAAAAAACATGATTACGCCATAACAGTTGATAATGATGTCAATTGTAACTCAGGAGATAACAACCAATATCAGAGCACTATCTCATATTAGACTCAATTTAAAGAATAATGAAATGCAGGGGATAAAAAGTGTCGTCCCCGTCCCACTGCCCCCCTTATAAATTTAAGTTTCATGTATTCAGAGAAAACAACAAAGGCTAATTTTAATGTTCTTTGCTATTGTATGTTATTTGTCTTTCAACCTTCATGTTGTTTTCTTATTGTCTTTTAAAAAGCAAGTCTGTGGAGAAAACAATAGAACAACTGAAAGGTTTAACTGTCGCACTTCGTTCTTTCTTTCCCTGTGCTATTAAAGAAAAATCTGCTTACTATTAGTGTCTTTAGGAGGAAGGTATTTCACACAATAATGAATTTCCTCTCAACAAAATCAAATGTTTATGTATTTTTGTATAATGTGCCTTCTAGTCACATTGGTCCTTGATTGTGTGTTGAATAGAGTACCTGGTACTCGCAAAATCTGCATGAAATATATGAAGAATATCAAGGATTTGTCACATGACACAGATATGCAAGTTACCTTTTTATTGTAGGTGAATAGCATCCTTAAATTGCATGACTTGACTGTTATGCCTGTTCTGATGTAGTACCCTCTGTGATCATCCATGACTGCCTGTTCTGATATAGTACCCTCTGTGATCATCCGTGACTGCCTGTTATAAGAACATAAGAAAGTTTACAAACAAGAGGAGGCCATTCAGCCCATCTTGCTCGTTTGGTTGTTAGGAGCTTATTGATCCCAGAATCTCATCAAGCAGCTTCTTGGAAGGATCCCAGGGTGTCAGCTTCAACAACATCTTATGATGTAGACCTGCTTTGTATGAGTTCAGCGAGCAGAGTTTGTGGACTGTCTTATGTGGAAGTGTGCTCTAGTACTTTGAGTTTTAGAGATCATGTTGGAAGATTTTACAAGTTTATATGCTAATCTAACAGTTTACTTTTGAAATTACAATTTATCATACAATTATTGTCATGGTCATCAGTATCACCTTACAGTAAGTTATTCCTGTGATATTTCAATCAGCTAAAGCAATCCGTGGCAATTTCGTTAAAAAAAAATGTTATTTTTATTTGTTAAATGTAGTGAGGAAAATACTATTTTAAGTTTAGAATTCTGTTTCATATTGTCGGTTCAGTTTCTTTTGGTTTAATTCCATTATTGCAGAAAACCATTGGCCCTAAGTTAGGTGCCTTAGATTTTGTATACATGTACACTCTATGGGTAGGATTTTCAAAAACCAGTGTTATTGTATCGAACTCGTGGTATAGTAATGAGCGCTTTAGTAGCAAGTGATTTTCAAACGAAATGTGTTAATTAAATCAATCTGTTAATGCTTTGAAATTGAGCCGATGAGGTCATTCTCATTAAAAAGCTTAATTATTATTATTATTATTATTATTATTATTATTATTTGTTTATTTAGCAGATGCCTCACCCGAAAGACGGAGCACAAGGAGGTTAAGTGACTTGCTCAGGGTCACACAATGAGTCAGTGGCCAGTAGCGGACTGGCCATCTGGAGCACCGGGAGAATTCCTGGTGGGCCTGTCGACCTGTGGGGCCGATACAAAATTATTTTTTATATATATATATATATATATATATATATATATATATATATATATGCCGGCCCAGGCTGTCGACTGGGCCGGCCCAATGGTCCAATTAATGGGGGGGCTAGAAAGTTGAGCGACGCGGGCCGGCCCACTGGTCCATCTCTCCTCCCCGGCCCTGGCCCTTTGGTCCATTCCTCCCTCTGTGAAGCGGCTGCAGCCCTTAACCCCGCCCCCTTCCCACACACACACACACACACACACACACAGGCTGTGTTCCAATTCATGAAAATGCACCCTACGAAGTGAAGATCGAAGGGCGGAAGTGTACGGCAGCCATGTTAAGGGGTGTTCCAATCTGTAGTGAACATAAAATACTCCCTTCGAAGGGGCCTTCAAGTGGGCGTTCCCGAAGTGTACAAGCACTGTACACTTCTGCGGAAGAGATTTTCTATTTTTAGAAAATACCCACCAAGCATTGCGTCCTTAAAGACAGAGCAGGAAGATGGAGCTGGTCAACGAATATAATCTACAAATGTAATTATTAATCATATAATATATAATGATATTATAATGTTTATTGAGTCATATAAATAACTCTTATTTGATAAATAAATTAATGTTCTAGATTAAAATTGTCTTCTGGTTTAAATTTTAAATACATTTAATATTTATATTCACTTTTAATTATTTGATTTGTATATTTATATATCTCAGTTGTATTGGTTAGAATTTGTGCATACTTTGCTGTTATTGAATGCAGAAGGTAACTGCCGCCTTGTCCGAGTCTCCCTTAAGAAAAGGAATAATCTGAATAATTTGAATTTGAATTACATTTTTCACTCTACGTCGGTTAACTCCACCTGGTTTTACTGTTTTCACTTTATTATGTTTATCTTAAATGACAACATGTATATTTACATCTTAGTTGTATTGGTTAATATTAGTAATTAGTATTTTGTTCAGCGTGTATGTTGGTATTGATGCCTTCTTGGCTGAGTCTCCCTTAAAAAAAGGAATACTAATCGCAATTACATTTTTAACTCTTTATACGCAGGTTAATTCCGCCTGGTTTTACAGTTTTCACTTTTATTATGTATATCTTCCAACTGGTTTAATACAGTATTATACATAACATTTATTTACCATCTAACAATACTCATTATTATGAATATTACTTTATGATTTATTGGTATATTTCTTTGTAGTGAAGATCCAAAGTAGATGGATAGATACTATCTCCCCTATGAAACATGTACCGTGGTACTTGTACCACTGGATTTTTGGAACAAGGTACAATGGTATCATGGTATCAGTGTGAAAGTACAATGGTTTAATTTACATATGTACCATTTATGTATATATCTTATACCATCAATGTAACCTATTATGGTACTATAATACAGTCCAACCATAATAATACAATGGTCTATATATAGCTACACTATACCGTACTAGAGACAGTACAGTGTTGCAATTAGATACCATCCTATCTTAGAAATAAAAAAGTAGGCTACAATGCTAATGTATTATGGTGATACTGCATGATAGTACGAATACAGCATTGTACACTGATGGTATAAGATATATACATATATTATACAATACCATTGTACTTTCACACTGATAACATTATATCGTATTAGCTTGTTTTCAAAATCCAGTGGTACACAAGTACCATGCCATGGTACATTTGTATATAGGGCTGCCTCAGGTTCATAAATAATAATAATAATAATAAAATAATTATGATTTCCATTACACGAGAGTAGATGTTAAAACGTCATGCTGATTTGAACTCGGCTCTCGCCAAGATAAGCACCAACTAAGACGTAGCTTTACAGTAAACTAATGTGATCCATATGTGTCTCCATCCATTTGCGCTTCCTTCCATATGATGATGTAGATAACCTTCTGTCTGGTGTTGATGGCTGAAGTGTAATGCTGGCTCCAGGGATCAGCTTATTGCCTCCCTAGCGCATCAGCACACACAACTGCTGCGATGCTGGCTCCGGGGATCAACCACAGTGCTGTCTCCCCAGCGCATCAGCATGACAACCGTCTGGATTGAGCTAAGTAGGGTACATCTCTGGGGTCTTCAAGTAGGCACCTTCCATCCTCGGTGTTTCGTCGACTAGCCCACAACACCTCAAGAGGGCTCGACGCTGATTCTGGCGTCCCAACATCACCCCCCTCCGTCACCCACTCAACTCAGCCTAGCTTACTTACCTGTACATCAGCTTTCCTTTCTATTGTGCTTGACATCGCCAGCCAGAATCTTTCCGTCTCAACCACAGCCAGTTGCTGCTCCTCTCTGCTGCTTCAGATAAGTTCTTCACTGTGTGATGCAACTCTTGGCCACTGAATCCAACGTCTCTGAGAAACCGGGTTGTAGAGTGTGCCACAAATCTTCGACAACCCACCTCCACTGGGTAAACCCGGACTCTCCATCCTCGCTGTTCCGCTTCAGTGGCTAGTTGAGCATACCGCAGTTTCTTCCTCTCATACGCCTCATCTACAGCATCCTCCCATGGCACTGTTAACTCTACCAGGTGAGCAAGGCGTGCTGATCCAGACCACAAGACAATATCTGGTCGAAGGTTAGTGATGGCAATCTCCGGTGGAAAAATAAGCCTTTGACCAACATCTGCCAGCATTTTCCAGTCTTTAGCAGCTTCCAGTTGTCCTGGGCGAGGATTGGTTTTAACACCTTTTCTTGGTGGTTGCTCTCCTGGGCGGAGGAATGTTGTCTTTTGTGTGTAATGTTTTGATGGAACAGGTGGCAACTTATTGGTCATGTTACGCTTGTCTTCCAATGCTAAGGCCAAACATTGCAGCACCTGGTCATGGCGCCAAGTAAACCGTCCTTGGCTAAGAGCCACTTTACATCCTGTCAAAATGTGACTTAATGTTGCAGGTGATGAACACAAAGGACATGAGGGATCCTCTCCTACGCAAAGGTTTAGGTTCTGTGGTGATGGGAGAACATCATATGTTGACCTGATGAGGAAACTGATCCTGCTCTCTTCCACTGACTATAGGTCTTGCCAGCCAATCTTGCGTTGTTCCACACTCTCCCATCTCATCCATTCTCCCTGCTTGGCCTGGGAAATGGCCTTTATACACCTCATCCTCTCCTCCTGCTTTTGCACCTCGTTGACTACCAGCTTCCTCCGTTGAGCTGGGGCTGCCTTATGCCATGTAGGAGGAGCTGAACTGAGACCAAGACCCCCTCTTCCATGCTGAACTTGCCCCATGATATCACCAATTCGAAGGGCAGCCTTTGCATCTTCCACAGCTTTCTTTGCCGCCCACTTTCTTCCAGTTTTCAATACAGGTGCTGCCTCCCTTACGCATTTGTCGCGTGACTCTACTAATGTCATTTCCAGTCTGACCTTGGCGCACTTAAACTCCTCGGTTAGAGCGGAGACTGGTAGCTGCAGTATTCCTTTACCATAAAGTCCACTCTGCTCAGGCAGCATGGAACTCCCAACCATTTCCTGATATATGAACTGATTAAAGCTTCCAGCTTCTCTACTGTTGTCAAAGAAACCTCATACACAGTCAGTGGCCACAGCAACCTCGGCAGTAGACCAAACTCAAAGCACCAGAGTTTTAGTTTGCCTGGTAAAGCGCTGCTGTCTATGCTCTTCAACCCTTCCACTGCTTGTTGTCTGACTTCTCCCACACGAACTGTATCCTTTAGATCCACGTCGTACCATCTCCCCAGACTCTTCACTGGCTTCTCAGACACTGTTGGTTTTGCCTCACCATTAATGAAGAACGTTTTATCTACTACTTTAATTATAGAGATGCTCCTTGATTTAGTGGGCTTGAATTGCATTCGTGCCCATTCAATGTTATTGGTTAATTTGCCCAATAACCGATTAGTGCAGGCTATTGTTGTAGTCATGGTTGTCATGTCATCCATGTATGCTCGAATTGGTGGTAGTCGCATTCCAGAAGCCAAGCGCTCTCCTCCTACTACCCATTTTGATGCCCTAATATGATTACTTCCATTGCAATGGTAAAAGCCAGTGGAGAAATGGTGCATCCTGCCATTATTCCAACTTCTAGGCATTGCCATGTAGTGCTGAATTCTGAAGTTGAAAAACTAAATTGAAAATCTCCAAAGTAGGCTTTCACTAAATTTGTTATTGTTAAAACACTTAATAAAAGCACACTTTATTAATGAATTAACTTTACAACTTACTTCTCTGGCCAACCTCATTAATGCCCCTGCACGACGACGATGATGGGCTCTCCTTCAGATTGAAGATCACATCTTCCGATGTTGTTCACTCCTGGAAGTGATCACTTTGGAGGGAAGTAGGGTGTAGGGGTGAGGTTTTGAAATGGAACACAGCCACACACACACTGACAGTGACATAGCCACGAGACATTGATGTAGCTAGCTATCAAGGGAAGTCCGCTTCAATTTTGGAAAACATCATGGAAAAGCAATACAGTAAAAAACGCAAAGGTGGGGCTGAAAAGTTACGGGAGAAAAAAGTAAAAGTCCCTTGAGTCAGATGCAGCCAAATGAGTCAGACGGAGAACACACATTTACTTACAACGATGCTGAAGTTGGCTTCTTATTCGGCCAGGTTCTTATTTGCATTCCAGCTTCTTATTCGCATGCCGCAAATGTAACACAAATTGAATAAGTAACTGGGGTATTTCAGGGGTTAAATCGCTTTGGGAATCCCTCTACGACCCCCATGTGTGTGTGTCCTGTCCCAAAACTGATTTCGATATGAAAACAGCAGGCAAACATGGCAAGTTGGTCAGGAACGCAAATTGAATAAGTAACTGGCTTAAGCCTCTGCCTTCCTGCCTGTCTGTAACACCCGCTCAGTCAAAGGGGCTACAGGGTTATATTTTTAATATGTAGCGCTACTACGCCAGTTCAGTGCGATAAAGCACATAATATTAGATGCATGATGAGGTTCTTTTTATTCGGATACAGAATTAAAATACGGGAAACAATGTCACCAAGAAAAAAAAAAAAACAGTCAAAAGATTCATATAAAGCAATGAGAATGTTTTTTATTGGACAGTACGGTTAAAATATACAAGTGGTCAATTACACTTTCCATCATAATTAAGGTTTATCAAAACGCCACAGTGCAAACTGCAATATTGAGTGCATGTAGGAAAGGTAGAACCAGGCTTAAAATACAGGATAAAACAAACCATTGTAAAAAAAAAACCCACAAACACTTGATACGTTGTATGTGCAGGGAAAGGGAACTTCAGAGCGCGGGAATATCTGTATAACAAAAAATCTCTTTACTTTCCATACCACAGGCTCCAATCAGCTACCGACAAGCTAAAACTCATCGTTTAAACCAGCATGCTGTACGCCAGCCAAATACATTGTCAGAAAAGTCCAGACTCCTTTCACTTCTCTCTGCTACTCTCCATTCCAAACACTACGTCCACTTCTACACAGACACAACCCCCCAGGGTGACCATCCAGTTTGCAAGAGATGTGCTATTTACTGTATATTCAGGTGTGTAAAACTATCAATTATTCAATTAGTCACTACCCAATAAGGCATAAAAGGTGAACGGGGTGGAGAAGCTACTACAAAAAGTGATGAATCAATAACAAAGTGTTAAATCAATAATACACAAAACGTGCACTAATCAAATCTAAATGTAAAATTATAAAAATAAAACATACAAGTGACAAATAAATGTGAAAAGATAAAAGGGGCATTATTGACATTGTTACACTTATGCCCAAAAGTGCCCTGTTTCTCATTCATAAAAATATTGTGATGCTTGAAAAGAAACATTTTTTCTCAATCAGCCCCTGCCCTTTAATGTCCTCTGCACGTTACTGCTGTGTTAAGTATTACAGGTTCTAAAACTGTATTAAGTATTACAGGTTCTAAAACTAAAAGGCCTAAAACTGAGGATTTGTTGGTCAGTCTCAGTAAGCTTTCACTACTTTAAACAGCTCTCTCGAAAAGCCACAATTAGTATAAGAGCTGAGCTGTGATTAAGAATTATTTTCTTGATCAAGACATTTTTTCAGTCCCAGTATTTTCTAAGTTTGGGTTTGCGAAATCCCATAATCAAGTTATTTTCTGCAAGTCCGTGAAAACACACCGAGCCGTTTCTGTGTGTACCTGGTTCCTACCTGCTGCCCTTTGTTATTGAGGATCACCTCTTTTAAACAGCAGGTTGGATAATTGACATAGGAAATTGATTTGCAGCCACATTCCTCCCAGTCAATCAATCATCATACCAAGACAGTAACTACTGTCATTCTGCAGATGAGCTGATGCAGACAAAAAAGCCACAGTCCCGGGTGCACCGAAAGACTCTAATACAGCGACTTAACCCCTGAAATACCCCAGTTATTTATTCAATTTGTCTTACATTTGCGGTAAGCGAATAAGAAGCAGCAATGCGAATAAGAAGCCAACTTCAGCATCGTTATGCTTTAAGTAAATGTGGGTTCTGAGTCTGGAAAATGAATACTGTACTGAATAGTACAGTAAGGTGTTTGCACATGTGCACCGTTTTAAATGTGTAAATACTATAATTAATATAAAACTTGAAATAATAATAACAATAGAACAAAAAGATAAAAACTTTGAGTACATTTATTTTATTGGTTTTTTGTTTGACACATGTCTGCAGAGAAGGGGCTGTAGCATTCTGTGGCCCGAGGTCCGGACCATTCAGCGCGGTGATGTCACAGTGGTCCAGACCACTCAGTCACAGTGGTCCACTCGGACCACTCCAGCTGTCGTCGTTATGATTTCAGAGTTTCCTTTTCATTTTCTTTATTGGCAGTTATGTTATTTTTCCAAATAGGTATCTTTAACAGTAATTCATACCAGTGTTTAAGTTTATTATAATGTGCTTGGGACCCGTTACCATTATCATGTGTATTTAGAAAATTGATTTTACACTTCCAGAAACGTTATCTTTTATAATAAGGTAAATAGTTTCTTGTTTTAAAACTTGCTGGTATAATATATAGCCTACATATGCATTATGATAGCCTTAACTACAAAATACACAACGACAATAATAAAACAAACATGGTGGAGCGGGTTTTCTGATGAGTTTCATAGAGATTTAGTTGTTGTAGATATATTGTTTTTAAATGTCTTACCATGTTTTTCTATGTGTTGTTTAAAGTTATGTTGACGTTTGTGACAGGGTGGCTGAGGCGTGACTGAGGCGTGACGTCAGGAAGAACACACACAGGTAACTGCAGATCAAAATAGAGACGCGGCGCCGCCGTTTTATTCAAATAATACAAAAATAAATAAAATATTTAAACACAAAATACTGTGCTCACAGAGCAAAATAAAACAGCTAAACAAAACAAATCTCGAACACAAAATAATAATAAATGATCCAGGTCAGGCTGGGCAGTAGCCTTCACTGAGCGTGGATTTTCTTTTTCGTTTCGTTTCCTTTCCTTTCGTTTTTGCTCGGTCGCTCTCTCCGCTCTAACACCACCCTGAGCGCAGCGACCTGCAGGCTTTTATGCAGGTGACCATCTCCCGATTTAGCAACAAATGAATCACTTAATTCGGGAGATGGCCATCTTCTGCACAAGGTTTTCTAATTATTCCTGGCAGAGGACGAGTACCCACTCTCGCCTCTGCCAGAACACATTTTAAATAAAACAATAACACAAAACGCACGGCTATGCCGTCATATTTACAAAACAATAAAGAAATACAAAAACAATACCCACGGCGCTTCGCCATCATCTATACATAAATACATAACTATAATAATAAATAAACAAATACAAAACACAGGGTCGGAGGGGGAAACCCCGTTCTAAAATAAAGAAATACATTTAAAACAGCAGGGCTTACTACCGCCCTGCTACAACGCTGAATAGTACTTTTGCACTTTTGACAATGCCAGTGGCTTCTGTTTACTTTTGAAGAACTTTTCATTTCAGCACAATAACAGGGAATGAGGCACTTGTCTGTGAAAATAAACAATATATACTACTGTAACAGATTACTTAATCTTTATAAAGTAACCAGGTACAGCAATAAAGAAAATATTTAAGTTCGGTAAATGCCAGTGACACTTTATTTGCTTCCTACTAGAATAATCACCCAACATGTAATTAAATACCGTCTATTTACTTTTGTTTCAACAGTACTCATTAGATAAATAAATATAACTAAACAAACACATCACTGTGTCATATAGTAGAATAGGCTGATTCCCTAAAGTAACCATCCAATTTTAACTATAGTACACAAGAACACACTATAGTAATATACAATACTGAGAAAGAAGTCCGTGATTTTAAAACAATCTCTAAAACTACTCAAATAGTATTTGAATTGACCCAATGAAATAGCTACTTATATCTTGAAATTGTACTATCAAAGCTAACAGCAGAATTAACATAATTAACGTACAGCATCACACAGCGGTGAAATAAACAAACATAAAAATAAACAATGCAGTTCTGTAAACTGTAAACTGGCAGTTTTGTGGTTGATCCTTTGATGGAGAAAACTGCTGTAATCCGCCGTTGAAGGAAAAAAAGAAACCATTCCAAAAATCGTAACCAGGAATACAAAGTATCAAAAGAAAAAAAGAACAAACTGATCCAGAACTGGTAAAGAAAGTAACAAAATAAACGGTAAATGTATTAACCAAAAACAAAGTTTAAGTTAGTGCAAGCTAAAATGGTGTCTGAAGTCAACCCAGATTGAATTAAAGAAAAGGAAATGCGTTTGACTACTAAATTAGACCTGACAACTAACCACAGACTAATGAAGATTAAGCTGTATAAAATAAATGGGTAAACTAAACCATAGTTCTAAAAGATAGAACGTAGAGCCCCCATTATCACATGAGTACAAAAGAAAGTCGGATTTCTTTACCGAATCTTCTCTGTCCCTTTAAACTACCCGGCACTAAGCAAAGACCAAATCACTACAAACTAAGGAAAGCCGGGAAGGACCAGCGCAAAACGCGTTTGAAAAAGGATAGAGAAACAGCACTGAAATTCAGCAAGGCAAAAAACACAGAACGAAGCCAAATGGATTTATTTTATCTATACCTATATGTATATATGCACAACGTTAATACACCAACGAAGGCATTATTTTCACAGAGTTTTATTTTTTTTTTATTATTATTGAACAGGATCGAATATATTAAGAACATACGAATATAGCCTGGCCAGGCATACTACCACTCAATTAAGAGTAGTTTACTTATTATGCTGCATGCTACACTACTAATTATAATAATCTTGATTTTATATAGCATAACCAAATATCTCAAAGCGCTTCACAAATAAGTGAAAAACAGATACAATTACACTAAAACAACCCTGACACATACAAAGTGATCTACAAAATACTAACACAGTTAAAAATAAAGAATATAATAACAGCAGAAAAAAAAGGCAATTTAAATAAGTGGCTTTTTAGGTGAGATTCAAAAACAGACATCAACTCATAATCTCTGATCTCAATAGGAAGTGTTTCTATTTCTACACCTAGGTGCGTAGAACAGTGTTACATGAGAAAAAAGTTTGCGAATTCAAAAGGATTGTATAATGGTTATTAACCAATGATATTGATTGAAGTAAGAATAACATGTCTAAAGCGTTGCGAGTTTACGAAATTAATAATCACAGTGTATCTTCTTCCAATTATTTAACAGCCCTACTGCTGCCTACCCCCGTGCACGCTACAATATATATATATATATATATATATATATATATATATATATATATATATATATATAAAGATGTGTAACTAAAACATGTCAGCAATGTCTATTCGGAAATATCTGTTTTGCACTGTATTTGTGTCGTTTTTGTTTCTTAGTGTTAAATAATTGGAAGAAGATACACTGATTATTAATTTAGTAAACTCGCAACGCTTTAAACATGTTATTCTTACTTCAATCAATATCATTGGTTAATAACCATTATACAATCCTTTTGAATTCGCAAACTTTTTTCTCATGTAACATTGTTCTACGCACCTAGGTGTAGAAATAGAAACACTTCCTATTGAGATCAGAGATTATGAGTTGCTCTCTGTTTTTGAATCTTATTACATTTAAATTGCCTTTTTTTCTGCTGTTATTATATTCTTTATTTTTAACTGTGTTAGTATTTTGTAGATCACTTTGTATATGTCATGGTTGTTTTAGTGTTATTTTATCTGTTTTTCCCTTATTTGTGAAGCGCTTTGAGATATTTGGTTATGCTATATAAAATCAAGATTATTATAATTACAGTGCCTTGCGAAAGTATTCGGCCCCCTTGAACTTTGCGACCTTTTGCCACATTTCAGGCTTCAAACATAAAGATATGAAACTGTAATTTTTTGTGAAGAATCAACAACAAGTGGGACACAATCATGAAGTGGAACGAAATTTATTGGATATTTCAAACTTTTTTAACAAATAAAAAACTGAAAAATTGGGCGTGCAAAATTATTCAGCCCCCTTAAGTTAATACTTTGAAAGCGCCACCTTTTGCTGCGATTACAGCTGTAAGTCGCTTGGGGTATGTCTCTATCAGTTTTGCACATCGAGAGACTGACATTTTGCCCATTCCTCCTTGCCAAAAACAGCTCGAGCTCAGTGAGGTTGGATGGAGAGCATTTGTGAACAGCAGTTTTCAGTTCTTTCCACAGATTCTCGATTGGATTCAGGTCTGGACTTTGACTTGGCCATTCTAACACCTGGATATGTTTATTTGTGAACCATTCCATTGTAGATTTTGCTTTATGTTTTGGATCATTGTCTTGTTGGAAGACAAATCTCCGTCCCAGTCTCAGGTCTTTTGCAGACTCCATCAGGTTTTCTTCCAGAATGGTCCTGTATTTGGCTCCATCCATCTTCCCATCAATTTTAACCATCTTCCCTGTCCCTGCTGAAGAAAAGCAGGCCCAAACCATGATGCTGCCACCACCATGTTTGACAGTGGGGATGGTGTGTTCAGGGTGATGAGCTGTGTTGCTTTTACGCCAAACATAACGTTTTTGCATTGTTGCCAAAAGTTCGATTTTGGTTTCATCTGACCAGAGCACCTTCTTCCACATGTTTGGTGTGTCTCCCAGGTGGCTTGTGGCAAACTGTAAACGACACTTTTATGGATATCTTTAAGAAATGGCTTTCTTCTTGCCACTCTTCCATAAAGGCCAGATTTGTGCAGTATCGACTGATTGTTGTCCTATGGACAGAGTCTCCCACCTCAGCTGTAGATCTCTGCAGTTCATCCAGAGTGATCATGGGCCTCTTGGCTGCATCTCTGATCAGTCTTCTCCTTGTATGAGCTGAAAGTTTAGAGGGACGGCCAGGTCTTGGTAGATTTGCAGTGGTCTGATACTCCTTCCATTTCAATATTATCGCTTGCACAGTGCTCCTTGGGATGTTTAAAGCTTGGGAAATCTTTTGTATCCAAATCCGGCTTTAAACTTCTCCACAACAGTATCTCGGACCTGCCTGGTGTGTTCCTTGTTCTTCATGATGCTCTCTGCGCTTTAAACGGACCTCTGAGACTATCACAGTGCAGGTGCATTTATACGGAGACTTGATTACACACAGGTGGATTCTATTTATCATCATTAGTCATTTAGGGTCAACATTGGATCATTCAGAGATCCTCACTGAACTTCTGGAGAGTTTGCTGCACTGAAAGTAAAGGGGCTGAATAATTTTGCACGCCCAATTTTTCAGTTTTTTATTTGTTAAAAAAGTTTGAAATATCCAATAAATTTCGTTCCACTTCATGATTGTGTCCCACTTGTTGTTGATTCTTCACAAAAAATTACAGTTTCATATCTTTATGTTTGAAGCCTGAAATGTGGCAAAAGGTCGCAAAGTTCAAGGGGGCCGAATACTTTCGCAAGGCACTGTAGTAGTATATATTATTATTGTTTATTTCCACAGACAAGTGCCTAATTCCCTGTTATTGTGCTGAAATGAAAAGTTCTTCAAAAGTAAACAGAAGCCACTGGCATTGTCAAAAACATGGTAAGACATTTAAAAACAATATATCTACAACAACTAAATCTCTATGAAACTCATCAGAAAACCCGCTCCACCATGTTTGTTTTATTATTGTCATTGTGTATTTTGTAGTTAAGGCTATCATAATGCATATGTAGGCTATATATTATACCAGCAAGTTTTAAAACAAGAAAATATTTACCTTATATAAAAGATAACCGTCTGGAAGTGTAAAATCAATTTTCTAAATACACATGATAATGGTAACGGGTCCCAAGCACATTATTATAAACTTAAACACTGGTATGAATTACTGTTAAAGATACGTATTTGGAAAATACCATTACTGCCAATAAATAAAATGAAAAGGAAACTGTGAAATCATAATATAACAGCGACAGCTGGAGTGGTCCGGACCACTGTAACGGAGTGGTCCGAGTGGTCCTGACCGTGAAAACAATACAGCGGCAGTGGTCCAGACCACTCAGCGCAATGAAAAGCAACGTAGTCCCCTGTACTGATTATTATAAACCTTAACACTGGCATTTATTACTGTAACATACGTATTTGTAAAATAACATAACTGCCAATAAAGAAAATGAAAAGGAAACTGTGAAATCATAACATAACAGCGACAGCTGCAGTGGTCCGGACCATTGTGACTGAGTGGTCCGAGTGGTCCGGACCACTGTGACGTCAAACGCTGAGTAGTCCGGACCACGGGCCAGAGAATGCTACAACCCCTTCTCTGTCTGCAGTTATGGTACAAGCTGACTATGACCCGTTCATTACACAAATAGCAAGTATTTTCAAGTTACACCGTTGTTTCATTTGCCATTTTTTAACTGAAGTTAAAAAAAGAAAGAGGTGTAATTTCAAACCACAAACTTTTTTTTTGTTGTTGTTTAGAAAACAAAAAACGCAGTTATGGTAATTTTCACCAAAATTCAAATGTTTCAATTTTGTAATTATGGATGAAAAAACAGAAAAATCAGGCTGTATTTGATTTTTTTTAATTTTCAGCAAACATTGTAAAAATGGAACTGATAAGAGTACACGGACCCAGGTCAACAAACATCACTTCCTGTCTCAATGACTAAATTAGGGGAACTCGTTAATCAAAATGCATGTTAACAAGTCAAGAAAAATGAATGGAAGTGTAACGGATGTGCAATGGATGTATTTATTTTTTTGAATGTAATAAGATTGAGTTTTATTGTGTGATTTTTATTATTTTTACTGTTGCACTGTCCCTTTAAACCCCAGGGAGACTACTGGTCTCAATAGTAATTGCAGTGATAATTCGTAATGGGGCCAGCTGTATAAAAACAGGTGGGGTTAATCAGTGGGAGGGCGACCGGGTTTGAGAGATTTGTGAGCTGAGAGCACGGGTCGGGGAACTACTGTTTGGTAAGGATTGTAACTTTTCAAGTGTAATACTGAGGCGCTGTGAATTGGCTGAAGCGCTAGAAGTTAATGGTAAACTACTACTATTCATATTGAATAGTTTGGTCTGCTCTATATTGGAGTGGTTTCAGTGAAGTATCCCCCGTGCTCTTAGACGTCGGTCGCAATTGTATGGGGTTGATTACAAAAGAGAGTGTGCATTGTCTGTATTCTGAGTTGGTAATTACGATCCTGTGAATTTCGATGTAATTATCTGAGCGCTGCATACGAACTTTTTTTTTTCTGTGTTACTGGTTGTTTTAGACTTTTAGAGTAGCGTCTTTGTCCTTATCACCCTAACTGTAATTGTGTATGTGTTTACAATGTATAGTTATAAAAGGCCTGTTAACTGTTGATTGCACACCTGCACTTTATCAACGTGTGTATTAACTCAAATAGCGGCCATTGGAGTGTTTAAGCATTAGGTATTTTTTTAGGTTGCATGACGTTTTCTGTTTTTCAATGAAAATCACTGATTAGTTTGTTTAAGTGTGTTATTTAAGGTTTGTTTTATTGTTTGGAATTGTGTTGGTGGAAACCACTATTTGTTTTGAAGGCTGTTATTTAAAAGGGTTATTGTGTTGTGAATTATCTTTTTATTTAGAAGTGTTGGTGTGATATGATTTAGTTTAAAGTTATCCTAGTGCTTGGAGTCTAATGGGATCGCTCTTGGTTAATAACCTGCTGCTATAGTTTGAAGGTTGTTTATATCTAATCTGCTGCTATAGGTAAAAGCTGTGATATGTTGTTTAAATAAACTTCTTGTTTTTATACCTTGTTGTCCTCACTTTACATACTGTGCTGTCTTGATTTTTAAAGAACCTGTTATTTATTTGGAGTTATATTAACTTCAAATTGGCGTAGTCATTAATTCTACTTAATTGGTTATTTTAAGATAGTCAATTTAATTATAGGGATAACCAAGGGGGTTATCCTTGGCCAACTATTGAACGGTGTTTCGGAGGGGGGCGCTACAGAAGCATAATCCGCTGTTATGGAAACTACTAGTGTACAGCGAGACGACTCTCTCACCTGCAGCAGACAAATGGAAATTAAATAAATAATGGGAATATCTATTTTGTAAACTTCATTTAAAGTTGTGAATTTTTTTCATGCAGAATGTACATTTATTTAGATAACGTAACATATACAATGCTGATTTACGATTATCTGGAGTGTGGGTAAAAATCAGATAGCATAATATATATATATATATATATTGGATGGGGTATGTATTTTAGTATGTACGATTGTATGCTATAAAGCGCCATTTGTGTGTGTAGTTATTTCCCTTTCAATTCGAAGATGACCGCCAAATCAGTACTTTTGGGATATGCCTGCTTGTCCGGTATTTGCTGAGCATTTTACATCAAAGCTGCCAATATGCCCCTCCGCGGAGTGACGTCCTTGGTCCCGTCTCACCGAGGTAATAAACAGTCATTACGCGAAGACGTCAGTCTCTTTTGCCTTTCACAGACAGGTGGGTGAGTATTACTCTAACCCTTTTTTCCAGTTGTGATTGACTCTTTAGAGCTCCTTCGAGTTTTTGTGAGTTCCCTTGCAATTAATTGCTGGAAGTAGGCTTGCCACTTCCCAGGTATCAGAAACTTGGCAACTGAAGGATGAGCTACGCTACGCAACTGCGTTTCGTTTAAAAAAAAAAAAAAAAACAACTTTCTTCATCAGCCTATATTGCTCGGTGATTGTAGCCTACTTTCTAACCTCTGCTCTCCGACTTTCAATCTTCGGGTCAATGTTGGAACACAGCGTTCCAACATTGAGGATCAATCGGAACGGAGGAACCGGTGTGCTGACTTTGGCGGCCAATCGGAGCGGGCTGTTCCAACATCCGGCCAATCGGAGCGGGCTGTTCCAACATCCGGCCAATCGGAGCGGGCTGTTCCAACATCCGCCAATCGGAGCGGGCTGTTCCAACATCCGGCCAATCGGAGCGGGCTGTTCCAACATCCGGCCAATCGGAGCGGGCTGTTCCAACATCCGGCCAATCGGAGCGGGCTGTTCCAACATCCGGCCAATCGGAGCGGGCTGTTCCAACATCCGCCAATCGGAGCGGGCTGTTCCAACATCCGCCAATCGGGCGGGCTGTTCCAACATCCGGCCAATCGGAGCGGGCTGTTCCAACATCCGGCCAATCGGAGCGGGCTGTTCCAACATTTGGTGGCCAATCAAATCGCGCGGAGCCTGTTCCAACTTTGGAAGGGCGGCGTTTTTTTTTTTTTTTTAAAAAAAAAAAAGTACTTCTCAGCTGCCTGCAGACAGAGGACAGTTTGGAGTCCTTTATTCATATTTTAAATGCTGTTTTTCTATTTTTTTTTTTTTAAAACTGTCACCAAGTATGTCGACCGTATAATCTTTTAATTTAGTTGTGTGTTTTTTTTCGCCGAATGACAACGCTATATTGCCAAGATTTACTATGATTTCAACTTTGTTTTCGCTGGTCTGTAGACTTTTGTGCGTTTGTTTTTGGTATTTTATTCATATTTTTCCATGACAGCTTGTATTATTATTGTTTATATTTTAAAAAGTAAACAACAACAAAACACGAGTATTCGGCTTTGTGTTTAGCTATGCGCTATTACCATTTCGTCGAGATCAAACGTTTGTATTATTATTATTATTATTATTATTATTATTATTGCATACACTCAGTGTTATGAGTGTGTATTTGGCTCGGTGTGTTTAGTTATGCATACTATTGTCTATTAAAATGTTCATCATTCATTAATGTATAGCTTTTGTTGTGCTAGTATTAGTGTGTATTAGGCTATGTGTATTGCTGTGTTTAGCTATCCAGGTATCCCAAATGCAACTTACGCTCATCAAGGCTATGATAATATTAACTACTGTCATTCCCTGCCACGCAGTGGCCAATGTACTGAATTGTTTGAATTGTCTTTCCTTCACAGAACGGATTTAAATCTAACAATCAAAGGTAAAGATAAGTGCCTCGTCTCTAAGCCTATCTCAGTGTAAAAGGAATTGTAGCTAATGTGTGTCTGTTTGTAGCCATTATTATTATTAATTATTATTATTAATGCTGCATATACTCAAAGTTGTTTTTTATTACCACACATTGACATTCCTAAAAGCTGAAATACTACTTCATTCATCACCCCCTTTATTTATTTTCCAAACTGTATTTGCCTGTTGAATAAATTGTAATTTTAAAAAGAATGAATGTATATGTCAGAAAATATCTAGGAGATGAATCAGCTTTATTCTTCAAATAAGTAGTAACATGTAAGTTGTATTCCAGTTATGAACAATGGAAGGAAGCCCTGCCTTCAGAAGGGTGCCAGGGTCCCGGGACCTGCTCCTCCAGCCCTAGCCCGAAGCTGCCGCTGTCTCCGCCGCCATTAAGGCTGTCACTGTGTCCAGTGCCTGGCCAGCAGTCTGGTGAGCCTGCGTGGGTTGGCCTGTCTGACGGAGCAGCAGGTAGATGAGTTCATTGAGCAATGGAGACAAGCAGCGCCTCACCTACCCTGCCCGTCACCAGGACAGGCTGATTCAGGGGCAATTCAAGACCACCTCCTCTGACACCCCAGGCACGGACAGCCTGAAACGGTGAGCTAGTTCATGTGTAATGTTATTACAATAGTAAAAAAAAACAACAAAAAAAAACTCAACACCCACACACAACCCTAAAATATAAACATGTACCCATTACTACTAAAACTTTTTACTCCTGTTGCTTGGTTGCAGGTGCCTGCTCGGACAGGGCTCGGGACCTGCCCAGTGGCCACAGATGAGCAGACTCGTCGAGGCCATCTGCATCCAGCTCTGCCGTCTTCACCCATCCTCCACCAAGTCCAAAGGTGTGAGGACTTCCCGGTGGGCGGCTATCCTCGGCGACTTCTCCAAAGTCCGAGAGCTGGTGCTGGGCAGCCCGAGGCTCGTGGAGAAGAGCACCCTCCAGCTGTTCGAGTTGAATCAGCACACCCTGTCTCAATGGTAAGTTTCGTCTCTTGACTGGACACTGATGACATTACACCTCAAAAAGCATAGTGTTGAGATGTCCATTAAGAATGACAACATCTCGATTGCTATACAGTTTGAGGTTAAAGGCTGAAAGAAACGCAGATAATCTACACAACTACCACAAACAAGTGACTGTGTTTTTGTTGAAACATAAAACTGACAATGTCATGCATCTGCTGTGTTTCAGGCACAACAAACGCCAGAAAGGGCAGGAGCAGGCTGTCCTTCAACAGGGGGTGGCACCCCTTAGCGCCAGCGCAGTGGACCCAGAGCCTCAACCGCAGCCGCGCCCGCTGCTACAGGAGGGCATGACATACGGACACCAGCCACATGTCTTTTCCATGCCCCCCAAACAGGGTCAGGCAAAGCAGCAGAAACGCCCTGGGACCACGGCGCAGACCGCAGTCCTGGACCACTCGGCCACCCCTGCGCCACATCCCACTTCATCTCCTTCCACCTCTTCAGCTGCTCCCAGTTTTTACAATATCCAATTTATTATTTTAAGGCTTTGTCTCACAACTGCAACTTGCCCATATTGACTCAGGAGAGACGAAGGCAAGCACTCCCGTCCTCCGAAAAACATTATTTTTTTTTTTATGGTGGTGCATTGTTTCTTTTTTCCGTTTTGTGTTCTAATGTACCCCAGCAAACCTATATAGCATTTCATTCAGCACAAGTTGGACTTTCCTCTGGTCAAAGCCCCCATGTGTAAAGCTGAACGCAATATTGAACCACAAGTGTAATGTAAACACTAAAATGTATATGTTATAATCTGTTTTGTTCCAGTTTGACCTGTTTTGTTTGCTATGTTGAAAGCTGTATTGTTGAATTTGTCTTTCAATGTAATTAAATATTTCTAGTATGTTATTCATATATTTCATACTACCTGCTCCACTGTTTAAAAAGTATCAGTATCTCTGGACATCACTTTTCTCATAAATACGTTGGGTTTACCACTATGTCCTTGGATGTTAGGCTGATGTAATCAAGACAGCCAGACAGGTGGGGGTAAAACACTGAAACAAATGATCTTCTTATTGGTTGCATAAGATATGCCTTTAATTTCTATTCATTCAATGTAACAAAATAATTTCCTGTAATAAATATATACAGACGTGCTCAAATTTGTTGGTAACCTTACAGCTCATTGAAATAATGCTTCATTCCTCCTGAAAAGTGATGAAATTAAAAGCTATTTTATCATGTATACTTGCATGCCTTTGGTATGTCATAGAATAAAGCAAAGAAACTGTGAAAAGAAATTAATTATTGCTTATTCTACAAAGATATTCTAAAATGGCCTGGACACATTTGTTGGTACCCCTTAGAAAAGATAATAAATAATTGGATTATAGTGATATTTCAAACTAATTAGTTTCTTTAATTAGTATCACACATGTCTCTAATCTTGTAATCAGTCATTCAGCCTATTTAAATGGAGAAAAGTAGTCACTGTGCTGTTTGGTATCATTGTGTGCACCACACTGAACATGGACCAGAGAAAGCAAAGGAGAGAGTTGTCTGAGGAGATCAGAAAGAAAATAATAGACAAGCATGGTAAAGGTAAAGGCTACAAGACCATCTCCAAGCAGCTTGATGTTCCTGTGACAACAGTTGCAAATATTAAGAAGTTTAAGGTCCATGGAACTGTAGCCAACCTCCCTGGGCGCGGCCGCAAGAGGAAAATCAACCCCAGATTGAACAGAAGGATAGTGCGAATGGTAGAAAAAGAACCAAGGATAACTGCCAAAGAGATACAAGCTGAACTCCAAGGTGAAGGTACGTCAGTTTCTGATCGCACCATCCGTTGCTTTTTGAGCGAAAGTGGGCTCCATGGAAGAAGACCCAGGAGGACTCCACTTTTGAAAGAAAAACATAAAAAAGCCAGACTGGAATTTGCTAAAATGCATATTGACAAGCCACAATCCTTCTGGGAAAATGTCCTTTGGACAGATGAGTCAAAACTGGAGCTTTTTGGCAAGTCACATCAGCTCTATGTTCACAGACGAAAAAATGAAGCTTTCAAAGAAAAGAACACCATACCTACAGTGAAACATGGAGGAGGTTCGGTTATATTTTGGGGCTGTTTTGCTGCGCCTGGCACAGGGTGCCTTGAATCTGTGCAGGGCACAATGAAATCTCAAGACTATCAAGGCATTTTGGAGCAAAACGTACTGCCCAGTGTCAGAAAGCTCTGTCTCAGTCGCAGGTCATGGGTCCTCCAACAGGATAATGACCCAAAACACACAGCTAAAAGCACCCAAGAATGGATAAGAACAAAACATTGGACTATTCTGAAGTGGCCTTCTATGAGTCCTGATCTGAATCCTATCGAACATCTATGGAAAGAGCTGAAACTTGCAGTCTGGAGAAGGCACCCATCAAACCTGAGACAGCTGGAGCAGTTTGCTCAGGAAGAGTGGGCCAAACTACCTGTTAACAGGTGCAGAAGTCTAATTGAGAGCTACAGAAAACGTTTGATTGCAGTGATTGCCTCTAAAGGTTGTGCAACAAAATAGGTTAGTGGTCCCATCATTTTTGTCCATGCCATTTTCATTTGTTTTCTTATTTACAATATTATGTTGAATAAAAAATCAAAAGCAAAGTCTGATTTCTATTAAATATGGAATAAACAATGGTGGATGCCAATTACTTTTGTCAGTTTCAAGTTATTTCAGAGAAAATTGTGCATTCTTCGTTTTTTGTGGAGTGGTACCAACAAATTTGAGCACGTCTGTATGTATGTAATAATTTCTATTCATTCAATGTAACAAAATAATTTCCTGTAGTAAATATATATGTATGTACTAATTTGTATTCATTCAATGTAACAGAATAATTTATTGTAATATATATGTATGTAATTTGTATGCATTCAATGTAACAGAATAATTTCCTGTATATATATATATATATATATACAGTATTGTACAAAAGTTTTAGGCAAGTGTGAAAAAATGCTGTAAAGTAATAATGCTTTCAAAAATAGACATGTTAATAGATTATATTTATCAATTAACTAAATGCAAAGTGAGTGAACAGAAGAAAAATCTAAATCAAATCCATATTTGGTGTGACCACCCTTTGCCTTCAAAACAGCATCAATTCTTCTAGGTACACTTGCACAAAGTTAGGGATTTTGTAGGCATATAGTCAGGTGTATGATTAAACAATTATACCAAACAGGTGCTAATGATCATCAATTCAATATGTAGGTTTGTGGCAATGTGCCCTGCCCTTGTGTGCGTTTCTGTGTTGTATGTTGCGTGTTGTGTGTAAATGTTGGTGTATTGTAGTTGGTACACGGGATATAAATGGGTGTGTGCAGCACGAGGATTTAAATTGTATAATTATATTTAGGCACGGGATTGCACTATCACTTCACGTGCATTTAAAGTATGTAATAATATGTGAGCACGGGGTTGCACGTAATGAATCCACGTGCTGGGATTCAAGTGAATAATTAATTAGTAATTGAATCCCAGCACAACAGTATATATAGAGACACGTAGCACTCACTCGGGGTTGGGTGTTCAGTGAGTGGAGAACGAGTGTGGAGAAGGAGGTAAAAAGAATAATAAGAATAATAATAATAAGAAGAAAAGAAGTGTCTCACTCACCGTGTTTCGTTTGTCTGTCCGTCTGTTTACTGTTTAGTACGTTTTGTTTGTCTATTTTATTTTGGCGTAGAGTGCTGTGTCCTGTTTTTGTGTTCTCTTGTTTTGTTTATTAAATGCTGAGCACAACCAAGTGCTCAGCTTCACCAACCTCGCTGTCTCTGTCTGTCTGTCTGTTTCTTCCGGGTCTGACGTGTCACCACTCAGCCAGCCAGCCTTGTGACAAGGTTGAAACACAATCATTAACTGAAACAGAAACAGCTGTGTGGAGGAATAAAACTGGGTGAGGAACAGCCAAACTCAGCTAACAAGGTGAGGTTGCTGAAGACAGTTTACTGTCAAAAGTCATACACCATGGCAAGACTGAGCACAGCAACAAAACACAAGGTAGTTATACTGCATCAGCAAGGTCTCTCCCAGGCAGAAATTTCAAGGCAGACAGCGGTTTCCAGATGTGCTGTCCAAGCTCTTTTGAAGCACAAAGAAACGGGCAACGTTGAGGACCGTAGACGCAGTGGTCGGCCAAGGAAACTTACTGCAGCAGATGAAAGACACATCATGCTTACTTCCCTTCGCAATCGGAAGATGTCCAGCAGTGCCATCAGCTCAGAATTGGCAGAAAACAGTGGGACCCTGGTACACCCATCTACTGTCCGGAGAAGTCTGGTCAGAAGTGGCCTTCATGGAAGACTTGCGGCCAAAAAGCCATACCTCCGACATGGAAACAAGGCCAAGCGACTCAACTATGCACGAAAACACAGGAACTGGGGTGCAGAAAAATGGCAGCAGGTGCTCTGGACTGATGAGTCAAAATTTGAAATATTTGGCTGTAGCAGAAGGCAGTTTGTTCGCCGAAGGGCTGGAGAGCGGTACATGAATGAGTGTCTGCAGGCAACAGTGAAGCATGGTGGAGGTTCCTTGCAAGTTTGGGGCTGCATTTCTGCAAATGGAGGAGTTGGGGATTTGGTCAGAATTAATGGTCTCCTCAATGCTGAGAAGTACAGGCAGATACTTATCCATCATGCAATACCATCAGGGAGGCATCTGATTGGCCCCAAATTTATTCTGCAGCATGACAACGACCCCAAACATACAGCGAAAGTCATTAAGAACTATCTTCAGCGTAAAAAAAGAAGAACAAGGAGTCCTGGAAGTGATGGTATGGCCCCCACAGAGCCCTGATCTCAACATCATTGAGACTGTCTGGGATTACATGAAGAGAGAGAAGCAACTGAGGCTGCCTAAATCCACAGAAGACCTGTGGTTAGTTCTCCAAGATGTTTGGGCCAACCTACCTGCCGAGTTCCTTCAAAAACTGTGTGCAAGTGTACCTAGAAGAATTGATGCTGTTTTGAAGGCAAAGGGTGGTCACACCAAATATTGATTTGATGTAGATTTTTCTTCTGTTCACTCACTTTGCATTTTGTTAATTGATAAATATAAACTATTAACATGTCTATTTTTGAAAGCATTCTTACTTTACAGCATTTTTTCACACCTGCCTAAAACTTTTGCACAGTACTGTATATATATGTAATTGTTTGGTGTGGATTTAAACACTGAAATGCATATATTCTAATCAGTTTTGTTCCAGATGTACCTGTTTTGTTTACTATGTTGAAAACTATATTGTGTTTCAATGCAATTAAATATTTCTAGTTTACAACAAGTATGGAATTCATATTTCATACTACCTGCTCCATTGTTTAAAAAGTATCAGTATCTCTGGACATCACTTTTCTCATAAACACCTGCACTGAACATTGACATAAAAGTTGTATATCTATTGGTTGCACAAGATATGCCTTTAATTTCCATTCATGCAGTGTAACAGAATAAAAAAAACGAACAAAAACAAAACATTACACAATCTGTATTATAAAAACATGACCAGTTTTAAAAACAATACAGGGGCTGTAGGAAAGTGAAGGTTTGGATGTGATCTGGACGTTTATTTATTTGGAACGCTGATACTTTCATATTATTGTATTAAGAGCGCATTCATGTGACACACTGATTAATGTGGACGTGTTTTTTTTTTTTCCCCCCACAGTCGATGCCATGACTCCGGAGGCTTTTTTAAAGCAATTTGGCCCACACGCCGGGGGGCTCGGGCGGCGGCCTCCCCCCCGTGGGGCTGTGCGCCGCGGGCCCGCGACTCAAAGATTGTGCAGGTTCCTCTCTGCAGCTTGCTGCATATTCCTTTCTGTATTTTCCTCTGCTCTTTGCAGCTGCAACCGCTGTTGACTCGAGGGCTTTGGGCGACCTCAGTACGCCCACTCTGTATGCGCGGCCTAGTGCCCCTACAGGCAACCGATTCCTATTGATTTTACTGTCACTGTAAAAAAAAAAAAAAGACAACACTCCAGCTTGCTGTCGAGTGTCTCTCTTCTACTGCATTGCAGTTTTAAAAATAAATAACCGTGCACTTCCTCCATTAGGCCTTGGTAGTGTTAAGCAGACCGCATGCATCATCACTCACCCATAAAGTGGTGTGTTAGTATGTAAAAAAAAAAGGAACAGGTGTGTTTTCTTTTTTCTCTTTTGCTTTGCCCTCGGTACTTGGTGCTCGGTGCTTCGGCGCCCCCGTATCTAGGCCTCAACGCCCACGGTACCCTCGGGTCCTCGGTGCCTCAGAGCCTCGGTGCTTCGGCATCCTTGGTGCCTCAAGAGCTACATGCTGCTGGGTGCTTGCCACCGTGCACAGCGACTACGCACTTCAATTCCACTTGGGACATCCGCGAACGACCCTCTCCAGGTCTTGGCCCTCAAACAAGAGCTAGAAACACTTCTTCAAAAACAAGCCATCCGTCTCGTAGAACACACCTATTGAAGAGAGGGGTTCTACTCGAGGTATTTCTTGGTGCCATTTTCAAACCGTATGGATGCCATCCAGCAGCCGCAAGGAATCAGGGTGATGAATTACCTGAATGAATTACTGATCTGGGCACAGAAGCACCTCCTGTCCCTCTGGGCTGTACATCTCACGGGAATGGTGAATTGGACAGTGGACCTCCTCTAGAGGGAGGGTCCTCATCTGATTTGGGAACGTTTCGGGGAAGCCCAGGTCGATCTCTTTGCCACGGCAGAGACGACCCATTGCCCCCTGTGGTTCTCCCTCCGCAGCTGCGGAGGTCCACTAGGCATCAATGCCTTATAAGCCTTTATAAGCTTTCCCACCTATACCACTGCTCCCTGCCTTCCTTGAGAAGGTCAGGAGAGAGAGAGCGACAGTCCTCCTGGTGGCCCCCAAATGGCCCAGGAGAACCTGTTTTTCAAACCTCTGCCAGCTGCTGCAAGGCTAGCCCTGGGAGATCCCGCTGCGCATGGATCTCCTCAGTCAGGCGAAAGGCACACTCTGGCACCCAGAACTGGGCAGACTCCAACTGTGGGTCTGGCCCCTGAACGGGATCGTCTGTCCGCCTCAGGACTCTCAGACGCAGTAGTGAGTACACTGCAGAATGCTAGGGTCTCTTCCACAAGAGCACTGTACGCATATAAGTGGAAATATTTTAATATTTTCAAAATTGGTGCATGGACAGATGCCATGATCCCATGTATTGCCCAATAGCAGTTATTTTACAGTTTCTGCAAGATCTACTAGAGGCGGGTAAATCCCCTTCTACATTGGAAGTGTATCTAGCAGCCGTATTTGCTTGCCACGTTCCCATTGACTCAGTATCCCGGGCTCTAGACGTGGTACTGGAGGTTCTCACGAAGGCCCCGTTTTAGCCCATAAATACCATAGAGTTTAAATATCTCTCTATGAAGACAGCCTTTCTATTAACTATCACCTCTGCTAAGTGGGTCAGTGAGCTACAGGCACTGTCCATGCACAGTTCTTGTAAGCGCATTTGGGACAATGGAAACAGGGTATCATTGCGCACGAACCCTGCTTTCCTCCCTAAGGTGATTATAGCGTTTCACTTGAATCAATCAGTGGAACTAGAGGCTTTCCATCCCCCTCCCTTCGCGGAGGAGTCGGATAGGAGATGGGCATTGAGATGCTGTGTGAATAGAACAAGAGCTCTGCGTCAGTCTGACCAGCTTTTCGTTTGTCATGTCGAACGGACCCGAGGTCAAGCCCTCTCTAAGCAGTGACTGTCCCATTGAATTGTGGACACGGTTTCGACTGCGTATACTAATGCCAGCCTACCCCCACCTGGGAGGGTGGCCGCGCACTCAACCAGAGGTGTGGCTACGTCATGGGCCCTCTTCAGAGGTACCTCGTTGAATGATATATGTACTGCAGTTTGCTGGACTACCCCACATACATTTACCAGGTTCTACCGACTTAATGTCGTAGATCCCTCTATGCCTTTAACCCCTTCGCTGCTAGGGTTTTTTCCACCCTCAGTGCTAGAGGTTTTTCTTGAATTTGGGACTGAATTGTTTAAAAGTCAAATTTCTCACAGGTCTCTAAAGGAAACATAGGAAACCTATATATTGTTTTTTTCAGCACAATCTGAACTTTTCAGTGATATAATACAATGATATACTTGGGCAGATCTACTCAATTGATTGAGATATTGCAGATTAAATGGGGGGAAAATGAAAAATTACAATTTCTGTACCACTTTAAAGCCCTAAAAAAGTAATTTCCTAACATGGTAATTAGACAAATTGCATGTGTCTTGCATTGCTAATATGTTAACTATCTATGGAGAAAAAAAAATCGGAGTTAGTATGTTTCTGTCATGGTTGCGTCAACATTTATATTAATAAATAATAATAAACATGTAAAACAGAACCTCGTTTCAGAACCTCAGAACTGAAGAGGCAGGAAATATGTGATGTGATATCTAAAGGGTTAAAAACAATTGTGTGGTGTTGGGAGTACTGTATGTTATCGTGTTGTGTTCTGAGCACAGCGCATTCAGCACATTCTGGTGAGAACTGCTTGAGATGCATTTTTCAAAAGATAGTTAGGGCGCTGTTATGTCTAGTTTGAGGCAAAGCTGCTTAATTAAAAACAACGCTTTATAAGGGAATCTTCATCTTTGAGAAAGTTCTAGAAAGTTCTATAATCATGACGTGTTAATTTGCCTATTTGTTGCTATGCTAATCAAGTATAAATATTGTGCTACCATGTCAATCATTAAGAGAGAATGTGTTCCTGTAACCATTGCTGCTCTTCCCTTGCACATTGTATTAAAGTTTCTTGAAACTGCTATTCGAGTGGAGTCATCAGTCATTTCATATATAAACGGGATTTTACTGACTACAGAACCTGGCGACGAGGATGGGATACGCCGCAGTGTATATTCTTTCCTGTCTGGTACTGGCCTGCCAAGGAGGGTGAGTATTTTAATGAAAACCACCTTACACATTTAGTGGTTAAGCCGCTAGCAGACTTGACTGATAAAACTGCGTAAGGTGTAATAAAAGAACAAGTAATAAAACACGTAATGACTGATGGGCACTCGTGAGCAGGGGTCTTGAGGTGTTGGTTGTGAGAAGTACGTACTGTGTTCCCCCAGGGGAGCACCTGAGGCGATGGCGTTGTAGCCATCAGAATACGGCTAAGCGACCGGGGCTGTTGTAGGAGTACTGCAATAGTCGTAATTTTCACTCAGGGTAGGCAGCTGCACCGCCGCGGGAGGTCATACAGTAGCAGAGTAGGCACTGTATAGACCTGGTTGTTGCAGGAGGACTACAAAAATAAAAGTTTCACTCAGGGAGTACCCAAGGGAGCAGTGTTACTGTAGAGACCGGGTGTGGAGGGCACCGAAATACAGTGAGTAAACATGACTGAGGTTATTGATTATGTGTTAACAAAACATAGTAAATGGCAGAAGTCAATGTTGGATGAAGGCTGGGATCCCCTGTGGACCCTAGTACAGCATCGAGAATGGTGGAGTAAGCAGGACAAATATCGTACTGAGAAAGGGATTGTAATTATATGTAGTGTGCTGCCCAAGGTGCAGGGAGCGCTGACTACGGCATTGGATAAGGTGAAAGTGTGTCAGCAGGAGATTGCTTTGCTTAAGGAGCAATTGACATTTGTGCAGTGTTTCATGATGAAGGCAAAAAAGGTAACAAGGAAAGTGTGTGCAGTCGCAGGATTAGGTAAGGGTGATGCATTGCAAAGTAATGGTGGTGATATAGATTGGGATGGACTGGAGCGGGAAGCCGCTATGTATCGAGAGGATGATTGGGATTTTTATGAAAACGAGGAGCCTGAGGGGCTAGCGATGGGAGGTGCAGATATAATGGATGGGAGCGCATCGGAGGGTGATGCCGGGGTTGAGTCAGGATGGGGATTACCCGTTAGGGGCTCCGGTCCAGACACGCGATCCAAAGTGAAACGAGTACAGGGTAGCAGGGGCATGCCACATACTCACCTGGTGCCATTCAGGGTTAGGCGAAATCATGACGGAGAGGAAGAGAAAGTAATACACCCTTTGACGCTGCTTGAGAAGCAATCATTAGGGGCATGCTTGCCAAAGATTAAAACAGAAATGTGCTACTAAGGATTACTGGGCGAAGATTGAACAGCAGGTCCTTTCCCATGGTTTAACTGAAACTAGGAAGATAGGAATTAGGACTGGTGGGTACCTTGCTAATGACGCTGTGGTTGACAAATTAGAACACCTAAAAGCGGCTGTGGAGACCGCCACCGAGGGTGAGCGGATCGATTGGCCCCTGATAATGGGAGTGAAACAGAGAGAAGGGGAACTGGTGCAGGAGTATGGTGTAAGGAAATGGGAAGCGTACAGAGATTATTCGGGGTCAGAGGATCCCAAAGAGCAGAATCAGGTGTTTGTGCAAGTGTTAATAAGTGGCCTTGGGCCACATCTGCAGAAGTCAATTGAACTGGGAGCTAATCCCGGGACCACGTATGATGCTGTGATGGCCTGGGGAGGAATGGTTGAAAATCGGAGGAAGGAGAATAAAGAAGGAAAAGGGGATGTGAAGAAGGTGAGTGTAACTGCAGTGGGTAGGTTCTCTGGTAACTGTCATCAGTGCGCCAGATCAGGGCATCAGAAGGCTGAGTGTGCTAGCAAGTCCAGGTGTTCGAATTGTGGTAAAATGGGACACAAGGATAGCGATTGTTTTAGTAAAGGCGGGGGCAGAGAGGGGCAATGGCCAGTTCAGGGGCAGTATATTGCAGTTCCCTCGGCACCCCCAGCACCTCTGGAGGGGGAAGGGAATTCTGGTCCAGTGTTCACTATGGAACAAGTAATATCGATGATGAAGCAAATTAAAACAGAATAGGGGTGTTCGGTCCCCGTTGCTGCTGGAAAGGTCCACCTGAGGGAGGGTCGATGGTATTTACAAGCGCAATTAGGGGGCCGGTTGTGCGACATGTTGATAGATACCGGAGCGACTGTCTGCCTTACTGATCTCCCTTTGCCAACTACCTCTGACCATATTCTAGTAGAAAGGGTAGGTGGTGGTGTAATCAAAGCATATAAATTGCAAGCTGTTGAAGTAGATTTAGGTTGCATGTACATTGTAGCTCAATTTTATGTATGCAAAACCGCTGAAGGTACGATATTGGGCTATTATTGATTGCCGATGGGGTGAATTTAGATGTGGAAGTAGTGGGGTGCCTAAAGTGCTGCATCAAGGGGTTAAGCAAATGGCCCGAGTGAATGCCATTAAGCCGTATAACTGGCAGTGGCCAGCTACCCAGTGGGGCACTATCTGTGCGGCTAACCCTGGGGTGTGGGCAAAGCATAAACAGGATTGTGACTTACTACAGCAAGCCCCCGTGGAAATACCTGGGGACCCAGGTCCGGGGCAGAAGCAATACCTTATCAAGCCAGAAGCTGTAAAGGCGGTTGCAAAAATAGTATCTGAATTGGAGCAGCAGGGCATAGTGTATGAGACTGCATCGTCAGCAAACTCCGCCATTTGGCCCGTTAGGAAGCCCAATGGTTAGAACATAAGAACATAAGAACATAAGAAAGTTTACAAACGAGAGAAGGCCATTCAGCCCATCTTGCTCGTTTGGTTGTTAGTAGCTTATTGATCCCAGAATCTCATCAAGCAGCTTCTTGAAGGATCCCAGGGTGTGAGCTTCAACAACATTACTGGGGAGTTGGTTCCAGACCCTCACAATTCTCTATGTAAAAAAGTGCCTCCTATTTTCTGTTCTGAATGCCCCTTTATCTAATCTCCATTTGTGACCCCTGGTCCTTGTTTCTTTTTACAGGTCAAAGAAGTCCCCTGGGTCGACATTGTCTATACCTTTTAGGATTTTGAATGTTTGAATCAGATTGCCGCTTAGTCTTCAACCCATGTCACCCAGGGGACTTTTGACCTGAAAAAAGAAACAAGGACCAGGGGTCACAAATGGAGATAAAAGGGGCATTCAGAACAGAAAAATAGGAGGCACTTTTTACACAGAGAAATTGCGAGGGTCTGGAACCAACTCCCAGTAATGTTGTTGAAGCTGACACCTGGGATCCTTCAAGAAGCTGCTTGATGAGATTCTGGGATCAATAAGCTACTAACAACCAAACGAGCAAGATGGGCTGAATGGCCTCCTCTCGTTTGTAAACTTTCTTATGTTCTTCTTATGTTCTTTGTTAAAGACTGAATAGATTCAATTCTTTTAGCCTGTCTGCATACGACATGCCTTTTAAACCTGGGATAATTCTGGTAGCTCTTCTTTGCACTCTTTCTAGAGCAGCAATATCCTTTATGTAACGAGATGACCAGAACTGAACACAATATTCTAGGTGAGGTCTTACTAATGCATTGTAACGTTTTAACATTACTTCCCTTGATTTAAATTCAACACTTCTCACAATATATCCAAGCATCTTGTTGGCCTTTTTTATAGCTTCCCCACATTGTCTAGATGAAGACATTTCTGAGTCAACATAAACTCCTAGGTCTTTTTCATAGTTCCCTTCTTCAATTTCTGTATCTCCCATATGATATTTATAATGCACATTTTTATTGCCTGCATGCAATACTTTACACTTTTCTCTATTAAATTTCATTTGCCATGTGTCTCCCAGGATATTGTTATCATATAGGTAATTTTCCATTTTGGATCTTATTATAGTTTCCATAAGTTTACATATAATAGAAGTCAGGCTTATTGGTCTGTAGTTACCTGGTTCGGTTTTGTCTTTTTTTTTTGTGGATCGGTATTACGTTTGCTATTTTCCAGTCTGTCGGTACAACCCCTGTGTCAAGAGACTGTTGCATGATCTTGGTTAGCGGTTTGTAAATAACTTCTTTCATTTCTTTGAGTACTATTGGGAGGATCTCATCCGGCCCAGGGGATTTGTTTGTTTTAAGAGCTCCTAGTCCCTTTAACACTCCTGCCTCTGTTATGCTAAAGTTATTTAAAATTGGATAGGAACAGGTTGACATGTGGGGCATGTTGTCCGTGTCCTCCTTTGTAAAAACCTGTGAAAAGTAATCATTTAATATATTTGCTATTTTTTTTTTCTTCATCTATGATTTTGCCATTTGTGTCTCTTAGACATTTAACCTCCTCTTTGAATGTTCTCTTGCTGTTATAATATTGGAAAAACATTTTGGAATTGGTTTTAGCCTCCTTAGCTATATTGATTTCTATCTCTCTCTTGGCCTTTCTAACTTCCTTTTTGACTTGTGTTTGCAGTTCTAAGTACTCTTTCTGTGTACTTTGTTTTTGGTCCCTTTTAAACGCTCTGTAAAGTGCCTTTTTTCACTGAATATTTTTTTTAATTGATCTATTTAAAATCCTTTTTCTGTGGATGTTTTCTCTATTTTACTCCAATCTACTTCTGATAGTCTCTGTTTCATACCTTCATTGTTTGCTTTTCTAAAACTGTAAACCTTAGCTTTAGTCACTACTTTTGGGGTTTTAAAAAATACTGTGGTCTGTGTTTGCCAATGGCTCTCTGACCTCTGTTTTAGTTATTCTGTCTTCATTATTTGAAAAGACTAAATCAAGGCATGCCTCCCCTCTAGTCGGTGCCTTGACAAATTGCGTTAGGAAGCAGTCATTTGTCATTTCCACCATTTCTATTTCGTCCGTCGTGCTCCCCACTGGGTTCTCCCATTTTATACGGGGGAAGTTGAAATCCCCCTTTAGTATGGCTTCTCCTTTTCTACACTCATTTCGAATGTCATTGTATAACAGATTATTTTGCTCAGCGTCTGAATTTGGCGGTCTATAGCATGCTCCTATTATTATGCCCCTTGAATTTTTGTCCCTTATTCTGACCCATATTGATTCTGCATTGTTTTCTTTGTCCTGATTTAACACCTGGGCTTCAAGACTATTTCTTATGTATAGCGCTACCCCTCCGCCTCTTCTGTCCTGCCTGTCTTTCCTATACAGAGTGTACCCACTAATATTATATTCGTCTCCATCACTCTCAGACAACCAAGTTTCTGGAAAAACCTATCACATCATAGTTACTTGTTAGTGCAGTAGCTTCAAGTTCTAACATTTTGTTTCTGAGACTTCTAGCATTAAGATAAATACATTTAATAGTTGTCTTACCTGAGTTGTTGCCCTTGTTTCGATGTGGTCTCCCCTCTGTTTTTTTGTTTTCTCCCCCCTTCCTTTCTAGTTTAAATGCTTCTCGACCTCCTCAAGGATCCTTTCTCCGAGTAGATTGGTTCCCTTTCTGTTTAAGTGCAGTCCGTCCCACCTATATAGATAGTCCTTGTTGTAGAATGTGCTCCAATGTTCAAGAAAGATGAAGCCTTCCTGTGTGCACCACGATTTTAGCCATGCATTTTGATTTTGTATTTCCAGCTGTCCATATGGTCCTTTGCAAGGTGCCGGCAGTATCCCAGAAAATACCACAGTTTTGGTCTTGTCTTTTAATTTCCTTCCTAGCTCTCTGAATTTGTTTTGCAGGGATCTTGGTCTGTCTCTTCCAATGTTGTTTGTACCGATGTGGACGACTACTACCGGTTCATCTCCTGTTCATTCTAGGAGCCTGTCCACGTTCTCAGTGATGTGCTTGACAGAGGCTCCTGGAAGGCAGCACACTGTTGTAGTAAGGGGGTCCAAACTGCGAACTGAACTTGCTTCTCAATATGGAGTCCCCAACAATCATGACCTCCTTTCTTTTTGCTGCTGGTCAGCACTGTTTATAGGGTCCTGGATGTTGTTTCTTTCATTCTCTTGATGTTGGTTTTGGTCATCTAAATGTTGAAGTGGCTCAAATTTGTTGGATGTCTGGATTTCTGGTGGTTGTGTTTGCGAAGTTTCTCTTTTTCCCTGCTTCTGCCTATCTGAACCCAGCTGTTTCAACTCTCTTCCATCTCCCTGGTGGCTTTCAGTCTGCTAGAGGTGCAGACTTCCATGAATTGTGGGTGTGTCAGCTCCTCAAGCTCCTGTTGCTGTCTCATTTCCTCCAGCTCCTTTTTTAGCAGACTTAAATCGTTGAAGCAAGTCCTGGATCGTGCAGCACTTAACCAAACAGAGCTCAACCAAATTTGTGTATTCTCGGATTTCCCACATCATGCAGTTGTCACAGATTACTGGCTTGAAGACCATGTTGTTTTTTTTTTTTTGGAAGTTTAGTTTAGTTTCTGCAGCTGTCAACCTGCTTTCAAATTGCTTCTAACTGCGCTGTACTTGTCCATTCGTACTTCTCCCAAGCTGTCGCTTCCACACGCTGTTGCTGGGAAGACTGTCTGCCTTTTGTTTGTTTGTGCTTGTGCTGCGGGCTCCGCCCCTCCCCCGTGTCTCTGAATGGCGCAGAATTTGAATCAGCTGCTCCAAGTTTCATGGCGGCTGACCATTGATTATGAGCGTATTAATGGTCGATTGCCGCGGATGACTTCGATAGTAGAGAACCTGAGCACAGTGTTAAACGGGCTGCATCCGGAGCACAGAGTGTTTTCAGTGTTGGATGTAAGTAATGGATTCTGGAGTATTCCTGTAAGGATTGAGGATCAGTGGAAGTTTACTTTTACTGTAGGGGACCGCCAATTAACGTGGTCAAGGGTCCCACAGGGGCTTCATAACAGCCCTGCGATATTTCACAAAGAGATGGCAAAAATTGTAAATAAGATCCCTTTGCCTGAAGGAAGTGTAATTTTGCAATATGTGGACGATTTGTTAATAGCTGGTTCAGATGAGACTGAGCATGCGTCAATCTTACAGTCAGTTTTCACTGCAGTAGAAGAGGCAGGGCTGAAGTTTAACCCCAAGAAAGCGCAGGTGGGCATGAGCACTGTAGTGTACTTAGGGCATACGTTGTCTCAAGGGAAAAAGGAGTTACCAGCGGATCGGAGGGAGGCGATAATGTCTTTTCCCTGACCGACCACTTTGAAAGAATTACAGAGTGTTCTGGGTGTGTTGAATTACAGTAGGAACTTTGTGTGGGGATATGGCAGTATGGTAAAGCCTCTGCAGGAGCAAGTGAAGCTGCTGGATAGACCGCAGAGCAAGCTGGAGTGGAATGCTGAGTTAGAGCAAGCATTTAACTGAATCAAGGCAGAACTCAGCGCAGCGCCAGGTTTAGGGCTGCCCGATCCGGCATTTCATTTGTATTGTAGTGATGCTGGTTCACATTACAATGCAGTACTGTGTCAAATGCATGGGGACCGGTTATGGCCGGTAGGGTATTATGCAAGCATTAAAGGTTCGGTAGAGCGGGGGTTAGATCCCTGTATCTCAGCAGTGGAGTGTGCATGCTGGGCGCTGGATGTTACTGAGCCCGTAGTCGGGTTCGGGGACATAGTATTGCACACTGCCCATTCGCCCTTGGAAGTGATTATACAGGGAAGAGTGAAGGGCGTGTCAAGTCACTGCTTGGCAAAATGGAAAATCCAGCTAACAGCGCGAGACAACATAACTGTGGTTAGGGACACGGTCATTAACCCTGTCGATTACATGGCAGGAACTCATACTGGAGAACCACGTGTGTGAGTGTAAGGAGGAGGAGATACCTGGGGTAGTGAAGGAGGAGCCCCTTGAGGGGGGAACTCATTTATTTGTGGATGGGTCGAGGTTTTATGTTGATGGACGAGCTAATACAGGGTGGGCTGTTTATAATATGCAGCAACAGCAATCAAGGCAAGGGAGCTTGCCAGGTGGAGACTCGGCTCAGGTAGCCGAATTAGTGGCCTTAAAAGAAGCCTTAATGTGGGAACCAGAGCAACCATTGACTGTGTATACAGATAGCCGGTATGCTTTCGGGATAGTGCATGACTACATGGGGTCATGGGCCCATAGAGGATTTCTGACATCTACTAGAGAGAATCTGAAGCATGTACAGCTGATTAAAGCCATTTGGGAGTTGTTAGTGGATCGTGAATGCCCCCTAGCGGTGGTGAAAGTGAAGGCACACGCAGGGGGGCGGATTCGTTATCTGTGGGTAATGAGGAAGCAGACAGATTGGCTAAGAATCTGCGTTACTCCCTGTCAGCAGCACTAGTAATGAGACTAGTAATGGCTGCTAATGAGATTATACCGGATGTAGATGTGAGGGAGGCCCAAGCAGTATTTAATACACAGCAGGGTGTGAATCAGCTGACAAAGCAAAAGTGTGTCATGGGAGGAGATGGTATTTGGCGAAATAGGGGGGCCGTGGTTGCCCCTGAGGGTCTGAGGTGACCAATAATATCGGCTGCCCATTCCCTGAGTCATCCGGGGCAGTTGGCCCTGATACAAAAGGATTGGTGGTGGAAAGGGATGGGCAGAGATGTGGCTAAGTATTGTCAGCAGTGCCTGATATGTGCACAACACAATGTGGGGAAGCCAATTAAGACTAGAATGGGCCATGATATCCCGGCTGTGGAGCCGTGGCAAAAGGTGCAGATTGATTTTATAGAACCGTTGGCGCCCTCTAGAGGGTATAAGTATTGCTTGGTGGTTGTTGACAAGTTCAGTAAGTGGGTAGAGAAGTACCTGTGTACAACTAATACAGCCACGGCTGTGGCACGAGTGTTGGTGGAGAAGCTAATCCCGCTGTGGGGGACCCCATTGAAAATTGATTCAGACCAGGGGTCACATTTTACAGGAAAGATCATGAAGGACGTGTGTGCGTTGATGGGGGTGAAACAGCGGTTTCACATCCCTTATCACCCGCAGTCATCTGGGGTGGTGGAGAGAATGAACCGAACAATCAATGAAGCTTTGGGGAAAATGGTAACTGAAAAGGGGACCGGGTGGGTGACGCAATTGCCAGTGGTGCTGTTACGCATTCGGGCAACCCCCTCTCGAGCGACAGGACTAACACCATATGAGCTCATGACTGGGAAACGTATGAGACTGACATTTGGACTGGGCGGGATAGACTTGTTGCTGGCAAATTCCAAGTTACAGGATTATGTCATTGGTATGTCTAAACATTTGAAAGCACTGTATGCGCAAGCGCAAAACCAGCAAGCAATCACTGATGAACAGAATCAGCAGAAGGAGGGGCACGACACCTCCAGACCAGGGCCAGGGGACGAAATAATGATAATGACGTTGCCTAAGGCTGGGGAAATGCAAGCGCGCTGACATGGCCCCTATGTAGTGCTGATGACAACACACACTACTGTGGCAGTGAAGCTCCCACATGGAGTGAAATGGGTTCACTGGTCGCAAACCAAACGTTATACTCGAGTGGATTCTTCAGGCTTCGAGTTTGCTGAAACACAATACCCTGAAACTAACGTCTCATCTTCTCTTGCAGGTGGGGAGGAAGGTGATAATTAACATGATTTGTGTTGCAGGTATCATGTTGTTCCACAATCGGATCCGCTGCAACACCCCTGGATCTGGAATCAACCCTGCGCAGTGAAGGAACTCTCTAAAATTCCATGGAGTAACTGCACGTGGCTCCTTAGACAGAGTGATGGAGATGGGTGGAGGCAGAGGCCACTACCTTTTGAGGGTGACATAGAAGGAACATGGCAGCCTATTTGCTTACTGGGGGGAAACACCACTATGAGGGAAGCCCAATATGAACAGTGCCCCACTTGCGATGAGAGAGTAGATAATGTCACATACCATGCTATATGTAATCGATCACGGGATGGTGTCCAATGTAATAATTGGTATCCAGAAAACTGGGACACATTAACAGACCAGTTATTACAACATGTTTATAACTTAACTGTGGGGCGCTGGGGATGTAATTTGGGAAACACCAGTGGGTGGAAATGTGTAAACATTACATGCAAAAGGATAATTACTGAATGCAGTCGTACGTGGGAAACCCGTGGGTACATAGAGGGCATGAAGTTACAGTTCCACACTACTCGATGTCCTCCCTTATTCCCCTCTTCACCAGGCGGATTGGTGCCAGTGGGCAGGGTGAAACCTCTGTTTACTGGAATTAGCTGGCTCCAAACATTAGTTAGAGTAAGTATCAGCAGTGTAGTCAAACAGTATGCTGATAGATGTGGGGAATTTAACCCATTAGTTGAAATTTTGAATAAAACTATAACACAGGAGATAAAGAATTATCAGCGCAATGCCGATAGTAGACAGAAGAGGGAGTTCATTGATGACATAGTGGGGTGGTTTGGGGCTGTGAATTCAGGTTTGAACTCTGCAAATAGTACTGAACGACAATGGGCGAACCATGGGCAATTTTTGAAGACAGGAGACGCCATTCAAAAGCTGGTTATGGCGGAGCAGATGACAGGAGAAACTGTTGATATTACTGTTAACGTGTTATGTGTTATAATACATGCTATATCTGAAGATTTGAATCTAACAACAAGGGAAGAGCGATGTTATAGAATGCAAGCAGCACTAACCAGAGATATTATAATAGCTATTAGAGATTTGCACAACGGGACGTTAGGGGGAGCATGGAAACGGGAGGTGATACAGAAATTGGCACGAACGGGATACCCTGTACGTCGCCAATTTCGAGATAATATGGTTATTCGGACAGAACGTTGTAATAATGATATATGCTTTATTTTAGTTGTTCCATACACTGCCAATCAGAACCAGCACAACACCGGAATGAGAGTAAGTAGTATTGGGGTAGTAATTGGAGCGCGGGTTATTGTCCTGCAAATTACCTGGGTGGGCCGGATTGCCAATAATGCCACACTGTATCTGAGGTCAGCGGAATGTATTGAATTTGGGGATGCCATATTATGCGACCATGCCGGTAGCACAAACCTGTCAGCACAGATGGTGGATGCCACGGTACACCCGAAGCTGGGATACGAGCACGGTGCACAGATGTAGAATGGAACATGGTGTGTCACAACCTCAGTGGCAAGTATGATAGTGGGCGGCGGCAGCCAGGTATGCCAGATGCCCCCTACCGTGTGTTTTGACCCACGTGGGGTGGTGACAGTGGGTCACCTGAGCCTGCACCTGACCCCTCCGATAAATATCTCTGCAACGCTACAGGAGGTAGAAGACTGGATGAAGACGATCAACCATACAGGTGTGCTGTGGGCATTGGGGCGCACTGAGGCTCAGTTGGCAGAGGTTAGTTCACGAGTGGTTGTGGCCAGGATACAGGCGTCGCTGGCTGGCAATACCGGTCAACTCATATTAGCTAATGGCCGCTCTTGAGGCTGGGGTACTCTGTGTGGTTTAGCGGGGGAATCAGCTGGTGTGGACTGGGCTGATTGGTGGAATATGTCAGGACATGCGCCCTCAATATTATCTGTGCTTACATTATTAATTTATGTACTTTTATTGTGTTATTTGAAATGTGTGATGAAGAAGCAAAGACGCCTCCTCCAGGGACTGAAAACTGAATCCATCTGTTCTCGTGTCCGATTAATGGGACTGACAACCCGCTACGAGTCACTCCCCCAGGACGAGGTGACTGTGTAAAGACATGTGCTAGTAACCTCTGTCTTGGCACTTGGACCATCTCGGCCCGGATTGTTATCGTGCTATCTTGTCAATCATTAAGAGAGAGTGTGTTCCTGTAACCATTGCTGCTCTTCCCTTGCGCGCATTGTATTAAAGCTTCTTGAAACTGCTATTCGAGTGGAGTCATCAGTCATTTCATGTATAAACGGGATTTTACCGACTACACCGGTCAATATGTAAACTATACATATTTTTAAATGTAGACAAAAACTAAATTCAAAATATAATTTTGAAAGTCTAAATCCCCCTACACATGTCCTAAAATTTTGTAAGCGATTACTCACTAGCAGCCTTTAGAGCACCGACATATTTTATAATATTATTATTACTGCTGATGGTGCAGCATAGCCTGGGACAGTATACAGCAACCAATATCAATTGATTAGTTCTCAAAGTAACTGTTGAAAATAAAATAAATTGACAAAAATTTCTCCTGTAGGTCTGCTAAATGTTGTAGCCATCTGGATTTCTTCAAATCAAACCACGATCCGAAAAATAAAACTCTTCAGTTTGTTTATTTGATTTACTGGATTCCAGACTGAACAACATAGAGAAATCCTATACGCCAGTTTAGGCATCAATCATTCACCGTTTGATTGACGTGATCAATCCACCATTCATACGTTTTGAGAGACTAAACCGTCCCACAAATATCCTAAAATGTCGGAAGCGATTGGTCAAACACAGCGTGCCCAAGCACTGAGTTACTACCGCATATGCTACAGTACAACAGAAACGGCATATAGTAATCAATATCGATCGATCAGTTCTGAAAGTAAGTATTGAAAGTAAGATTAAGTTTGCTAAAAATAGGTCCTTACATCCCCTAAATGTTGTATCCATCAAAAGTTGCGCCAAGCAAAGCACTATAAAACATATAATACAGACCTTTTTGTTTGCTTGTTTGACTTCCGCATCCGACATTGAATAACACGGAGAAATCGTATACAGGGCAGTTTACAGTCAATCATGCACTTTTTAAATGACGTGACTGATACACCATTCACATATTTTGAGAGCTTAAACCCTTCTACACACTCTGTCGGCAGCTTTGATATAAAATGCTCAGCGAATACCTGACCAGCAGGCATATAACAAGCTGAAACTTGGAGCAGCTGATTCAAATTCCGCACGGGGGAGGGGCGGAGCCCGCAGCACAAGCACAAACAAACAAAAGGCAGGCAGTTTCAGAGCGACAGCGTGTAGAAGCGACAGCGTGGGAGAAGTACAAGTGGACAATTACAGTGCAGTTAGAAGCAGTTTGAAAGCAGGTTGACAGCTGCAGAAACTAAACTAAACTTCAAAAAAAAAAAAAAAAAAAAAAAACATAGTCTTCAAGCCAGTAATCTGTGACAACTGTGTAACACAGTACTTAACCCTTTAAGGGTAAGCAACGGTTCTAATAGAGGTATCAAATCCTTATCTGAATCTTAGGTTCAAAGGAGGCTGGTTATCTAGTCCAGTTGTACCCTATGGGTTCAATGCTCAAGGAAAAATAAATAATATATAGAATGGTTAGAAAACAATCCAAATGAACAACGGACTCATGTGATCAGTTGGCCAAAACTTTTCTTTGTATTTCAATACAGTTTAAAAAAAAAATACAATCTTAATAACAGTAGAATTGAGATCTCAATAAAATAAAAATAAAGTATCAAAAAAAATAAATAAATAGTCTTTGTGCACTTTATTCAACTTTTCCTACCACCCGCCAAGTTGGAGCAGTGTTGGTTTTCAAGGTTTGTCCTTGCTCATAAAGCAGGAATGACACTGAAGACAGTCGAAGTTGGCGAAGTTGTCATGATCAAACTTCTGGGATCTTCTTAAATCTCAAAAACAAAAAACCAGCCTGTACAAAATTGTACAGAACAATTTATTTAATGCAGATAACTTTAACCGGTTAATACATCATCAATCCATATCAAACAAATCACATTCATTTTGTTACTATTATTCAGAACAAAAGATAAAAAACTACAATCTTTCTGCAACTTATTTAAAAGTTAACTTTTTTTTTTTTTAGTAATCACATTTCTTTTTTTTTTTTTTAATCTTATTTCTTTTTCATTATATACATACATTTATATATGTATATTCCTGAAGGCATAAAACATATGTAGTATACATCCTCAAAAAGACAAAATTATAAAAAATGCATTCCGCTGCATTTTATTATTTATTTTAAGCAAGAACCAAAAAATAACAGCAATCTGCACTCAGCAAAAAAAACTACCAATACACAAATAATATCGTTTGCAATATCCTTTCTTTTTTCTTTACAAAAAACTTTACTGTATCTAGTTACATGGTACTGTGTGCATTTTACGTACATTCTTAAATAAAAAATTCAGAAAAAAATAATACAAGTTTTCCCTTGTTTCTTTTCATTTACTTATATCTTTTATAATATCCTGACTGGTTTTAATATTTAATCTTTTCGTTGCTAGCGTATACTACATACAGAGAAAAAACACATGCGGTAAACATAACTCACCAGGATTCTCTATTTTCTTTTTTATCAGACGAAAAACCATTCGAACTTCGCTCAGTTTCAGTATCCCCGATCTCTCTGGTACTCTTTTTCCTATAATCTTGAAGAATTACTCAATATTTTTCAATATTTTTCTTGTTATTTTAATCTCTAGGCCGCCTTCTTGTCTTTTCTGCTTACCACGCGCTAAGGAATGGGAAGTGAAAAAAAGTTCTAGACGTTTCTTTCTATAAGGGACCATCAATAAAGTACGGACTGCAATGAAAACTCTGGTTACTTAGGGATCGTCTCACAAGCACAAAATAACCTGGGTTACAACTGCATGATGTGGGAAATCCGAGAAAACCCAACAGAGCTCAACCAAGTTTGTGTAAAGTGCCGCACGATCCAGGACTTGCTTCAACAATTAAGTCTGCTAAAAAAGGAGCTGGAGGAAATGAGACAGCAACAGGAGCTTGAGGAGCTGACACGCCCACAGTTCATGGAAGTCTGCACCCCTAGCAGACTGAAAGCCACCAGGGAGATGGAAGAGAGTCGAAACAGCTGGGTTCAGATAGGCAGAAGCAGGGAAAAAAAGAAACTTCGTCAAACACAACCACCAGAAATCCAGACATCCAACAAATCTGAGCCACTTCAACATTTAGATGACCAAAACCAACATCAAGAGAATGAAAGGAACAACATCCAGGACCCTATAAACAGTGCACGCACATCACTGAGAACGTGAACAGGCTCCTAGAACGAAAAGGAGATGACCCGGTAATAGTTGTCCACATCGGTACAAACAAGAGACAGACCAAGATCCCTGCAAAACAAATTCAGAGAGCTAGGAAGGAAATTAAAAAACAAGACCAAAACTGTGGTATTTTCTGGGATACTGCCGGGACCTTGCAAAGGACCATATGGACAGCTAGAAATACAAAATCAAAATGCATGGCTAAAATTGTGGTGCACACAGGAAGGCTTCACCTTTCTTGAACATTGGAGCACATTCTACAACAAGGACTATCTATATAGGTGGGACGGACTGCACTTAAACAGAAAGGGAACCAATCTACTCGGAGAAAGGATCCTTGAGGAGGTCGAGAAGCATTTAAACTAGAAAGGAAGGGGGGAGAAAACAAAAAAACAGAGGGGAGACCACATCGAAACAAGGGCAACAACTCAGGTAAGACAACTATTAAATGTATTTATCTTAATGCTAGAAGTCTCAGAAACAAAATGTTAGAACTTGAAGCTACTGCACTAACAAGTAACTATGATGTGATAGGTTTTTCCAGAAACGTGGTTGTCTGAGAGTGATGGAGACGAATATAATATTAGTGTGTACACACTGTATAGGAAAGACAGGCAGGACAAAGGAGGCGGAGGGGTAGCGCTATACATAAGAAATAGTCCTGAAGCCCAGGTATTAAATCAGACAAAGAAAACTATGCAGAATCAATATGGGTCAGAATAATGGACACAAATTCAAAGGGCATAATAATAGGAGCATGCTATAGACCGCCAAATTCAGACGTTGAGCAAAATAATCTGTTATACAATGACATTCGAAATGAGTGTAGAAAAGGAGAAGCCATACTAATGGGGGATTTCAACTTTCCCCATATAAAATGGGAAAACCCAATGGGGGGCACGACGGACGAAATTGAAATGGTGGAAATGACAAATGACTACTCCTAACGCAATTTGTCAAGGCACCAACTAGAGGGGAGGCATGCCTTGATTTAGTCTTTTCAAATAATGAAGACAGAATAACTAAAACAGAGGTCAGAGAGCCATTGGCAAACTCACACCACAACATGGTCTCATTTGAAATATTTTTTAAAACCCCCAAAGTAATGACTAAAGCTAAGGTTTACAATTTTAGAAAAGCAAACTATGAAGGTATGAAACAGAGACTAACAGAAGTAGATTGGAGTAAAATAGAGAAAACATCCACAGAAAAAGGATGGCTTTTTTAAAAATGTAGTACTAGAGGCGCAAAACAATTACATCCCAAAAGTAGACAAATCTAAATCTAAAACAAAATGGACAAAATGGTTTAATAGATCAATTTAAAAAAATATCCAGTGAAAAAAGGCACTTTACAGAGCGTTTAAAAGGGACCAAAAACAAAGTACACAGAAAGAGTACTTGGAACTGCAAACACAAGTCAAAAAAGAAGTTAGAAAGGCCAAGAGAGAGATAGAAATCAATATTGCTAGGGGGCTAAAACCAATTCCAAAATATTTTTCCAATATTATAACAGCAAGAGAACATTCAAAGAGGAGGTTAAATGTCTAAGAGACACAAATGGCAAAATCATAGATGAAGAAAAAAAAAATAGCAAATATATTAAATGATTACTTTTCACAGGTTTTTACAAAGGAGGACACGGACAACATGCCCCACATATCGACCTGTTCCTATCCAATTTTAAATAACTTTAGCATAACAGAGGCAGAAGTGTTAAAGGGACTAGGAGCTCTTAAAATAAACAAATCCCTGGGCCAGATGAGATCCTCCCAATAGTACTCAAAGAAATGAAAGAAGTTATTTACAAACCGCTAACCAAGATCATGCAACAGTCTCTTGACACAGGGGTTGTACCGACAGACTGGAAAATAGCAAACGTAATACCGATCCACAAAAAGGGAGACAAAACAGAACCAGGTAACTACAGACCAATAAGCCTGACTTCTATTATATGTAAACTTATGGAAACTATAATAAGATCCAAAATGGAAAATTACCTATATGGTAAAAATACCCTGGGAGACAGTCAGCATTGTTTTAGGAAAGGGAGATCATGTCTAACTAACCTACTTGACTTTTTTGAGGATGCAACATTGAAAATGGATAACTGCAAAGCATACAACATGGTTTATTTAGATTTCCAGAAAGCTTTTGACAAAGTCCCGCATAAAAGATTAATTCTCAAACTGAACGCAGTAGGGATTCAAGGAAATGCATGCACATGGATTAGGGAGTGGTTAACATGTAGAAAACAGAAAGTACTGATTAGAGGAGAAACCTCAAAATGGAACGTGGTAACCAGTGGTGTACCACAGGGATCAGTATTAGGCCCTCTGCTATTCCTAATCTACATTAATGATTTACATTCTGGTATAGTAAGCAAACTTGTTACATTTGCAGACGACACAAAAATAGGAGGAGTGGCAAACACTGTTGCAGCAGCAAAGGTCATTCAAAATGATCTAGACAGCATTCAGAACTGGGCAGACACATGGCAAATGAAATTTAATAGAGAAAAGTGTAAAGTATTGCATGCAGGCAATAAAAATGTGCATTATAAATATCATATGGGGGATACAGAAATTGAAGAAGGGAACTATGAAAAAAGACCTAGGAGTTTATGTTGACTCAGAAATGTCTTCATCTAGACAATGTGGGGAAGATATAAAAAGGCCAACAAGATGCTTGGATATATTGTGAGAAGTGTTGAATTTAAATCAAGGGAAGTAATGTTAAAACTCTACAATGCATTAGTAAGACCTCACCTAGAATATTGTGTTCAGTTCTGGTCACCTCGTTTACAAAAAGGATATTGCTGCTCTAGAAAGAGTGCAAAGAAGAGCAACCAGAATTATCCCGGGTTTAAAAGGCATGTCGTATGCAGACAGGCTACAAGAATTGAATCTATTCAGTCTTGAACAAAGAATGCTACGCGGCAATCTGATTTCAAACATTCAAAATCCTAAAAGGTATAGACAATGTCAACCCAGGGGACTTCTTTGACCTGAAAAAAGAAACAAGGACCAGGGGTCACAGATGGAGATTAGAATAAGGGGCATTCAGAACAGAAAATAGGAGGCACTTTTTTACACAGAGAATTGTGAGGGTCTGGAACCAACTCCCCAGTAATGTTGTTGAAGCTGACACCCTGGGATCCTTCAAGAAGCTGCTTGATGAGATACTTATCAATAAGCTACTAACAACCAAACGAGCAAGATGGGCTGAATGGCCTCCTCTCGTTTGTAAACTTCCTTATGTTCTTATGTTCTTAAAACCAGGACTCAGGTGAGGTCACGTGACAGGCTAGCTGCAGGGAGGACTTCAGACCAGAAAGAATCACAGAGACAGACGTACTGTGTGTAACTGAATCGTGGCAGCGATCAGTGTTTTAATAAACAAACAAAAGATTTTAAACAAAACAGAAAAACAGGACACGGCACTTGAGGCCAAAATAAAGAGACAAACAAAACTGATTAACACTAAACAAAACAGTGGACGGACAGACAAACGAAACACGGTGAGTCAAACAGCTATCAATTATTTACTTTATTTACTTTACTTTCTCCTCTCCATACCCGTTCTCCACTCACCGAACACACAACCCCGAGTGAGTGAAACGTGCGTCTATATATACTGTTGTGCCAGGATTCAATTACTAATTAATTATTCACTTGAATCCCAGCACATGAATTAATTATGTGCAACCTCGTGCTCACATATTAAATACTTTAAATGCATGTGAAGTGAAGTGCAATCCCTGTGCTCAAATACAACTATACATTTTAAATAACTCGTGCTGCACACACCCATTTATATCCCGTGCAGCCAACTACAATACACCAACATTAACACACGCAACATACAACATAAAACACAAATGCACATGGGGCGGGGCACATTGCCACAGGTCACTACTGTGATTAGCTGGTTATTACCACCGCTTTATCCCCGAGTATGCCACAGTGGTTAACCCTTAAGCTGACCTCACCAAAAAGAGTGCGTAGCTGAAAAGGAGTGTTTGGCCATTAAATGGGCTACTCACTCTTTACGATACTACCTGCTGGGACACTCATTTGATCTTGTCACAGACCACGTCCCACTCAAGTGGTTAAGCACAATGAAGGACAGCAATGCCTGGATAACTCGGTGGTACCTCGTGTTACAGCCCTTCATGTACCATATGGTACACCGTGCAGGGAAAGACCATCAAAATGCGGATTATTTTTCCCGGGAGGGGGGAGTAATGGGAAAGAATGATTCAGCCGAGTGTTCCTTCGGCTCCACTCTGAATGGTGGGATATGTGACATAAATATAATGAGTTCTGGTTGTAAATATCCCTCCCGACCGGTGAGGGCGCCAAGTAGCGAAAAGGGAAGTCTTTGGACAGGCTGGCCTGACAGTTCATTTCCTGGGTTGGGAAGTCGGTCAGTCTGGAAGAAGGCGAGACTCCGTTGCAGGAACGTATTGACCCAGAAGGTAAACGAGGTAGCAGCTGCAAGCAATAGAGACAGCTGAAATCATTTACCAAGGGGTCATGCGTGATAGCATAAAGGGGTCAGAGAATCGTAAATCATTTCCTTCGCTTGTTTTTTATTGAGAGACTGGAAGGACAGTAATAGACACAGAGAGTTGTGTGTTAAAAGAAATATTCGTGAATGTTTGTTTTGTTTGTAATTTGTTAGTAACTGTCTGTGTTTTTGAACCACCAGACGGCTAACACGAATCTGGAGCTGTCGCCTTGGGCCAGCACCAAACTGGATCACCATTGCACTAAAACTGTCACGAACTATAATAAATTGTTATCACCCACCACGAGCACTACTGCACGCACCGGAATGGGTGATCATGGCAAGTATTATTGTGGGACAGATAACGTGTCTTTATTATTTATTATTTAGGGCTGCAATCCCTGATTTCTGTACCCGGATTATAAAACAAAATAAATCTTTTCAGACCGGATTATAAACCTGTTTATTCCTGCACTGCGTCACCTCTGCACCTGTTCATAATCAGCAACCACTTTGCCACAGTATCACTTTAAAAAAAACACAGTCCTGTTTCTTAATTAGTTGATGCTCGCACTTTTTTGAAAATAGGATATAGTTTCCGGTAAGGGATTGGCCAGTGAGAGGAAACAGGTGAAGAAACGGGATGTAGAGCATACGAGAGAGGGTACACAGGTTGTGGATTTGTTGTTTTTCTTGATTTATAGCTATTGAATGTTTGAAATACATTTGTTACTTAGGTTGTTAGAAAAAGAAAAACACCAATTAATGGAATTAAATGGTTAAATGGTAAAATAATACTTTAATGTGTGGTGCTTGCCTATCAGACTAACAATGAATGATTGGTATGTATAGGGTTTGTTGTATCTTAATATAAAATAAACTTGATTGTACTGTGTTTGTATTTTTAGCAGTATTAGCAATAAAATGTATGTAACAGGTTGTAAGAAAAACACACACCACTAACGTGTAAAGCTCTGCTCTCAGTAGGATGGACACCTGAGCCCTGGACACTAGGCTGCATCACCCTTTATACATAAGAGTTTCATCCCTCAAGCACAAGACATACACTAGACATGCGCAGCATTTGAAGTACATATATGGTTGTTAATAAGTAGTTTAATTAATTTCTACGTGTAGCTCTTATTATTAAACAGATAATATGCAGATAAGAAGCAGAAAATATACCGTGAGAATGAAAGACAGGACGGCATGACTCCAGTTGTTTTCGTCCTGCATGATAAGTTTTCGCCGATGTTATCGGTTTCTGTGAGATTCTGTGTAATTCTGTCTCTGCCTATCCCATGCCATTGACAGTAAGCTCAGAATAGACATTGTCAAAACTGCACTTACCCCTGACACACAAGAATAAGAAAAAACAGAAATTGATGCAAAAAATCATCCACTCTTATGGGTTTTTATATAAAGTATTTATTACAGTATAAAATAATCTTACAAGGTAGTCTCCCCCTGGCGGTGGAGGCGGGAGCAGCAGACAGTGTCTCTCTGGCCGTGAAGGTGGGAGCAGCGGGTAGTCTCCCCCTGGCGGTGGAGGTGAGAGCAGCAGGTAGTCTCCCTCTATTACTGGGGACTGGTGCGGCTCTCCTTCGGTCACGGGGGACTGGTGCAGCTCTCCTTTGGTTGCTGGGGACTGGTGTGGCTCTCCTTCGGTAACTGGGGACTGGTGCGGCTCCCTTCTATGCTCTGTTATGGACGTGACTACTGCCTGTGGAGGTGCAGTAGGCATGGCTCCTTCCGATGGGACTGGAGATGGCGAGGCTCCTCCTATAACTGCAGCCAGGCAGTTGAGTACGGATTAGAGGAGAAACCTCAAAATGGAGCGAGGTAACCAGTGGTGTACCACAGGGATTAGTAGTAGGTCCTCTGCTATTCCTAATCTACATTAATGATTTAGATTCTGGTATAGTAAGCAAACTTGTTAAATTTGCAGATGACACAAAAATAGGAGGAGTGGCAAACACTGTTGCAACGTTGTTGTAAGTGACTCTGCAGCTGATGCATAGTTCACACACCCTAGTCTCTGTAAGTCGCCTTGGATAAAGGTGTCTGCTAAATAAACAAATAATAACTAGAACTTGCAAGCAACTTGATGGCTTCCAAGGCTTTCTTGTTCCTATTTGTGTTCCTGTGGCAAAGTGGTGAGTGAATTCAGGTGTGTGCAGTGCAGAGTGGATACAAAACAGACAGACAATGATTTCCAGGTGCAAGGGTGTTTATTGATTTATTGAACAATGTCCAGAGCCTTATGGCAAACACCTGATACAGCGGCATGTATCACTCTGTATTTGTAAATCCCCGGGTTTTACACACCAACACTAAACACAAAACACAAACACAGTTTTTAGTGACAGTGAATAGTTGCTAGTGGTGTTTTACAGTTCTTCGTGCAATGCAGGGGTGAAAGTGATTTCCGGGTTTATGCTGGCTTCCGATACAGCTCCGGATTGTGTTATAGGTAGTCTAGTTTAAAACAAACAGACACAGACAAGACAAACTCATAGTTTTCAGCAATGTAACACAGGCTCCTTGTAGGTTGTATCTCACCATTTACCAAGAAACAGACCACTTACACTATGACCCCTATTTATACCCTCGCCTCTATGTTAACGAGCGCATCCGCTCCTCCAATCCTCGGATGCCACGCCGTTTCCGGTCCGAGTCATTGAGTATGGGTACCGTAGCTCCGCCCCCTTCCTAAATGACCGACTTCCACCTACCCTAAGGAATAAATTGTCATGCCATTTAGTTAAGGGTACTCTGTTCTTTTTATACAATGCCCTCACAGTTCGGGAGGGAGATCTAACACCAAGAATCTTTTGATCCCTGTCACATATCCCACCGCTCAGTGGCGCCGAAGGAACACTCGGCTAAATCTACCTTTCCCATTACTCCCCACTCCCGGGAAAAATAATCTGCATTGGTGGTCTTTCCCCACACTGTGTACCATGTGGTACATGAAGGGCTGCAATGCCAGATACCACCGAGTTATTCAGGCATTGCTGTCCTTTGTTGTGCTTAACCACTTGAGTGGGGTGTGGTCAGTGACGAGATCAAATGAGTGCCCCATCAGGTGGTATCTTAAAGAGTGAGTAGCCCATTTGATGGCCAAACACTCTTTCGACAACAGAGTAGTTGCGCACTTGAGGGAGCATTTTTTTACTTATGTACAGAATGGGATGTTCTACTCCGTCTACCATTTGGGACAGGACTGCACCCAAACCGACATCCGACGCATTGGTGTGGAGGATGAATCTCTTGGTGAAGTCTGGCGTGATGAGAGCAGGGGCCTGGCAAAGTCTCTACTTAACAGTATCAAACACCCCCTGACATTCTTCTGACCACTTAATTGAATTTGGTGCACTCTTTCTGGTGAGGTCAACTAAGGAATTAACCACTGTGGCATACTCGGGGATAAAGCGGCGGTAATAACCAGCTAACCCCAGTAGAGACCTCACCTGAGTCTTGGTTTTGGGGATTGCCGCCTCCACTAAGGCCTGGACCTTGGTGACAACAGGTTTCACCCTGCCATTCCCCATTATAAATCCCAAATATTGTGTCTCTTTCTTGGCAAACACACATTTTTTGCAAGTTAGCTGTCAGCCGGGCTGCCCTTAGAGACTGAAGGATGGCTGTGATCCTAGCCAAATGATCTCGCCAGGTGGAGCTGTAAATAACCACATTGTCGATATACGCTGCCGCATATTCACGATGTGGATGTAAAACCTGGTCCATCAGTCTCTGAAAGGCAGCGGGCGCACCATGTAGCCCAAATGGCATGGTTGTGAAATGAAACAGCCTCTCTGGTGTTGAAAATGTGGTTTTCTCTCTAGAACTATGAGTTAACGGGATCTGCCAGTATCCCTTCGTCAGATCCAGTGGAAATAAACCTTGCCGTCCCCAGTCTATCTAGAAGCTCGTCGACCCGAGGCATGGTATATGCATCAAACTTGGCAATAGCTTTTACCTTACGGAAATCAACGCAGAAGCAGTTGGTGCCGTCCTTTTTGGCCACTATCATAATTGGACTGCACCACTCACTCCTGGAAGGTTCAATCACCCCAAGTTCGAGCATGTCTCATACCTCTTTGCAAACACCACCTCATCGACTTTCTGGGATCCGATAAGGTCTCTTTTGCACTGTGACACCTGGGGGAGAGACAATGGCATATTCAACAAGGTTCTACCGGGCACGTCAGAAAAAACATCATTGAATTCCTCAATTAACATACGCAGCTCATGTTGCTGATCAGGAAGTAATTATTCCCCCATTGAAATGTTCTTTGTGCTAGATGTTTCTAGATCAGGGCCAAAATCATCCTATACATTGCCTGGGGCTATAAATAAGGCCTCCCTTGCCTGCCAGGGCTATAATAAATTTACATGATAAATTTATTTTTCATTACGGAGATCGGGCTGTCTAATTTCATAATTCACCTTTCCTATAGCCCAAATCACTTCATTTGGCCCCTGCCATTCAGCACATAGTTTTGATTCTGATGAGGGAAGCAGCAGCATGACCTTGTCTCCAGGTTGAAAGGTTCGAATTAATGCATTTTGATTGTAATGCTGCTGTTGTTGGTGCTGAGCCGATTTGAGATTGTCCTGGGCCAAACGGCTGACCAAATCTAGGCGATCTCTAAGTAGGAGAACATGCTGCACTACATTTTTGGACGAGCCTTTGTGCTCTTCCCACCCCTCTCTCAACAGATTGAGAATGCCGCAAGGCTGTCGGCCATACAAGAGCTTGAAGGGGGAGAACCCTGTCGAACTCTGCGGCACCTCTCTCACTGCAAAAAGGATGTAGGGGAGAAGCGATGCCCAATGTTTTTGCTCTTGATTTACACATCATCTCAGCATCGCCTTCAAGGTCTGATTAAACCGTTCCACCAAACTGTCCGTCTGTGGATGATAAACAGACGTCCTGATGGGACGTATTTTTAGTATTTTGTATACTTGTTGTAACGTATTAGACAAGAAATTAGTTCCATGATCAGTCAAGATCTTGGGGATCCCTGCTCTAGCCATAATCTGCACTAGTTCTTTGGCTATTGCAGCGGCACTAGTGGACCTCAATGGAACTGCCTCCGGGTATCGTGTTGCGTAATCTACCACCACTAATATATGCGTATACCCAGAGTCAGAAGGCAGCAAAGGGCCGACTATGTTCATTGCAATGCATTCAAAGGGGGTGGAAATAATCAGCAGTGGGACCAAAGGGACGGGGCTCACTCTACCCGGCGCTACTCACAAGCAGTCTGGGCATGTGGCTACCTATTTCGACACATCTTTATGAAGTCCTACTCAATAAAATCTAGCCATCCCTTGTTCGCTGTATTTTTCACATAACTCTACATAGTAGTGCATACCGATAAATCATCTCCTGATCATTCGTTTTATCACCAAACTCCTCAATAATGCGATCCAAGTCATCTAAAAAAAACTCTGCAAATGTCTGTGATATTCTTTGAGCACTGGATGCAGAAGCAGCTATCTTGTTTGTTTATGTTATTATTATTTATTTCTTAGCAGACGCCCTTATCCAGGGCGACTTACAATTGTTACAAGATATCACATTATTTTTACATACAATTACATTAGTTTTACGTACAATTACCCACTTATACAGTTGGGTTTTTACTGGAGCAATCTAGGTAAAGTACCTTGCTCAAAGGTACAGCAGCAGTGTCCCCCACTGGGGATTGAACCCACGACCCTGCAGTCAGAAGTCCAGAGCCCTAACCACCACTCCACACTGATGTCCGTGTAATCTATGTGGTGTCGGGGCTATCTGTATTCATGAGATACGCCCCCTTTTTTTCGGCTTTTCTCGGCTCCTATCGGTCTCACTCGGCCATTGAATGATTTTTTTTGCCTTTTTCCGGCGAAAAAAACATCTAGAGACCTGTTTTTTATGTCTTTTTGATGATGTCGGACAGGGTCCGACATTGGACCGGAAAGGGAAAATTGCAATGTCGGACCAGGTCCGACATAGGACAGCAAAGTGTTAATTTACTTTACTTTTTATTTTCTCCTTCTCCACACCTGTTCTCCACTCACCGAACACACAACCCAGAGTGAGTGAATCCCAGCACGTGAACTAATTTGTGCAATCCCCGTGCCTAAATACAACTATATATTTTAAATCACTTGTGCTACACAGACCCATTTATATCCCGTGCACCAATATCTATACACCAACATTAACACACCACACACAACATATAACACACAAATGCACACAGGGGCGGGGCACATTGCCACATATCCACCCCCCTTGTGCGCAGCACACATGGCCTCAATGGCCACCTCCCCCCTTAGTCCCAAAGTCCCGATCACAGTTCCGGCCCAGGAACAGGGGCAGTGATTGGTCCATAGGTGGCGGCCATGGTGGGAGGTCCTCCTCCCAACCCAACACTAGCCACGGCCAGGCTGACTGTGCACCGGTTAGCTCCTCCGGCCCAGGTGATCCCAGCAGCCAAACGGCTGTTCGGGGGGTGGTCTCCTGACCTCCCCCTTTCTTTTGTAGCCGGCAGCTCCCTCTTCCGGGGCTCTGGCCATGAAAGTGCTGCTGGGGAAGGTGGTCTCCTGACCTCCTCCCCCCTCTTCACAACCAGCGGCTCCCTAGCTGACACCGAAAAGTTTGTCAGCTTACCAACTGGCAGCAGAGCCATTAATGGCTTCCGGGCTGGCTCCTCCAGCTCCAACACACCCCCAGAGCTGGCGGCGACCCATGGCGAAGCAGTTCCGATGACCCCAGGCGAAGCAGAGCCGGCGACCCCAGGCGATGGCAGCAATGGACCCTCTGGTGGCGACAGCAGCAGCGAACTCTCAGGAGGCGACGGCAGCAGCGGGCCCTCGGGAGGCAAACTCGGGAGGGGAGCCCTTGGCCATAAAGGCAGCAATGGGAGCTCCACTTCTCCCTCGTACCCTGTAACTGGTGGCTCCACAAGCAATGCGGAGCAGCAGGCAACCCCAGGTGATGCGGAGCAGCATGCAAGCCCAGGTGATGACGTGAAGGCATCCCCGGGCGGTGACATGAAGGCATCCCTGGGCGGGGTGGCTGCGGCCGGGCTGTTTTCCCCCGTGCTCCCCACAGCAGATTATGCAATGGTGGCTGAGGACCGCCAGCATCACGTCCTGGTCTTTCCTCCAGGGTTAAAGGGGGAAGTTGCAGGCAGTCTCCCTCTTGTGGTGGTGGGAGAGGCAGCTCGTGCTGCTCTCCCTCTGGCGGTGGAGGCAGAGGCAGCTCCGGCTGCTCTCCCTCTGGCAGTGAAGGCAGAGGCAGCCCCTGCTGCTCTCCCTCTTGCGGTGGAGGCAGAGGCAGTTCCTCTCCTGCCGGTGGAGGTTGTGGAGGCAGAGGCAGCTCCTGCTGCTCTGCTCCTGCCGGTGGAGGTGGCGGAGGCAGAGGCAGCTCCTGCTGCTCTCCTCCTGGTGGTGGAAGCAGTGGAGGTGGGAGCAGCGTGTAGTCTCCTGGCGACGAAGGTGGGAGCAGTCGGCAGTCTCCTGGCAGTCGTAGGTGGGAGCAGCAGGTAGTCTCCCTCTGTCGGTGGAGGCGAGAGCAGCAGGTAGTTTCCTGGCAGCGAAGGTGGGAGCAGCGGGCAGTCCCCCCCGGCGATGGAGGCGAGAGCAGCAGGTAGTTGCCTGGCGGTGGAGGCGAGAGCAGTGGGTAGTCTCCCTCTGTTGCAGGGGACTGGTGCGGCTCTCCCTCTATTGCAGGGGACTGGTGCGGCTCTCCCTCCGTTGTAGGGGACTTGTGCGGCTCTCCCTCTATTGCAGGGGACTGGTGCGGCTCTCCCTCCGTTTTAGGGGACTTGTGCGGCTCTTCCTCACTTGCAGGGGACTTGTGCGGCTCTCGCTCTCGCTCTGGAGACAACGGTGGGACCTCTCCCTCTGACGCTGGAGGCAAAACCAGCAGGCATTCTTCCTCTGCTGGTGGAGATGGGGACAGCAGGCATTCTTCCTCTGCTGGTGGAGATGGGGACAGCCTGCATTCTTCCTCTGCTGGTGGTGATGGGGACAGCCTGCATTCTTCCTCTGCTGGTGGAGATGGGAACAGCTGCCTCTCAGGCTTTGGATTCCCACGGTCCCCCGGTCTGGGCGCTGGATTCTCGCGGCCCCCCCGCCTGGGTGCTGGATGCTCGCGGTCCCCCCGCCTGGGTGTTGGACGCTCGTGGTCCCCCTGTCTGGGCGCTGAATGCTAAGGCTCCTCCCACTCAGCCATAGGACGACTGGGATCCTCATCCTCCACCTCCTCATAACTGCGGAAGGGACAGGAGGCAAAGTAATGTTTACCCTCGCAGAGGGGGCACAACGGCGATGGCAGCCGGTCGGGTCCTGGCTTCCTAGCCTTCCAGCAGAACCACTCCTCTGTGTCTTCCCCCCATCCCATGTTTCGGGACAATGCTTGAAGATCCACATGGACGGAGCAGTACATGGTGGTGTGACAGGTTTTGCTACAGGCGAAACACCACAGCCCTGCTTCCTCCTTTCCCCCTTTGCTCTGCTGCTGCTGCTTCCGGCTGCTTTCTCCCATTTTTTTAAATTTATTTTTATTTATTTTCTTTTAACAAACAGTCCTGTATTTTTTTTTAATCACCCACAGTACCGTTTCTGCCCTGTGTCTTAAAGGCGCTGTTGTCCCGGTTCTGACACCACGTGTGAACAGGCTAGCTGTAGGGGTGACGTCAGGCCAGAAAGAATCACACACAGACAGGCAGTACTTGGGTTGAGACTGAGACGCAATGGCTGCTCAGTGTTTTAATGAAACAAATAAAAGATTTAAACAAAGACAGCACACAGCACTTGAGCTCAAAAAAAATAGACAAACAAAACGGATTAACGCTAAACAAACAGTGGACGAACAGACAAACAAACACAGTGAGTCCGAACAAACACACAGGTATCGTGCTGGTCCTTCCAGCACGAAATAGTAATTGTATGCTTTAATTTAATTTACTTTACTTTTTATTTTCTCCTTCTCCACACCCGTTCTCCACTCACCGAACACACAACCCCGAGTGAGTGAAACATGCATCTATATATACTGTTGTGCCGGGATTCAATTACTAATTTTCCCTTTCCGGTCCAATGTCGGACCCTGTCTGACATCATCAAAAAGACGCAAAAAACAGGTCTCTAGTCGTTTTTTTCCGGAAAAAAGCAGAGAAAACCATTCAATGGCCGAGTGAGATCGATAGGAGCCAAGAGAAGCTGAAAAAAAAGGGAGCGTATCTCATGAATACAGATAGCCCCGGCATCACATAGATAACACGGACATAAACAAACAAGATAGCTGCTTCTGCATCCAGTGCTCAAAGAATATCACAGACATTTGCAGAGCTTTCTTTTAGATGTTATAGTAATAAAATGATGACTTGGATCGCATTATTGAGGAGTTTGGTGATAAAATGAGTGATCAGGAGATGATTTATCAGTATGCACTACTATCAAGAGGTATGTGAAAAAAAACAGTGAACGAGGGGTGGGGCGGGGCTGGAGATGCAGTACTGAGTGTCCTGTTGATATGCAGTGCCTTTTAAACCTGTTTTACTGTGAAAAAAATACTTTTAAACAGCTTGTCTAAAATAAACTGCGCGTGTGAAAATAAACTGGACCTGACGCGCCGAATAAATGGACCACTAAGGGTTAATTATTCACTTGAATCCCCGCACATGAACTAATTTGTGCAACCCCGTGCTCACATACTATTACATACTTTAAATGCACGTGAAGTGCAATCCCCATGCCTAAATACAACTATATATTTTAAATCACTCGTGCTACACAGACCCATTTATATCCCGTGCACATTAACACACCTCACGCAACATATAACACACAAATGCACACAGGGGCGGGGCACATTGCCACAGGCCACCAAACCATGTGACTTATGACCTTCATTTTTGCTCTGACACAACTTCCCAAAGGCCTCTACCACCCAACCAAGTTTCGTGAGTTTTCGTGCAACAGTGTCGATTTTATAAGCTAGTTTTTCATTTGACCTTTAGGAAAGGTCAAAGGTCATTGGCAAGGACATTTTTTGATAGAGCATAGATGGTTTCCTATATGTGTTCCATAGAAACCATGACCCTATTTGCACACTCTAAGGAGTTATAAGCTAGTTTTTCCGAGGCCATTTTAATATTTTTGACAAATTGAATAAGCCAAACCATAAGACCTATGACCTTTTTCGCTGTTTTCGCTCTGACACAATTTATCATAGGCATCTACCACCCTACCAAGTTTTGTGACTTTTCGTGCAACTTTTAGTGTTGATTTTACAGCTATTTTTCTAAATTTGGCGAAATAATAATGAAAAATTTGTTTATGTTATTATTTGTATTACTATGTATTTTTTGGCCGGACGATCGAGACGCCATCCGCCTGGTTATTGTTTATATTTTAAAATTATAATAATCCCTAAAAATCCTAACAGAAACAATAAGCTTCCCAGCGATTCTGGCTTGGAAGCCTAATAACACTATGTAACACAATTTTTGTTCCTGGGTAGTAAGTGTTATTTCCTAATTGCTGATGCCTCAAAAGTATAGAAAATGGCTATTATTCCCCACAAACTTTGCTTTTGTGACCAGGACAGTGATATTTTGAAATTTACCTATTTCCAATGAGAAAACGGGCAAATTTGGGTCTTTTCGTTCACATAAAGTCAGAAAAAAACAACTTATGAATCCAAATTTACATGTATTTATACTAAAGTAATACAAAAATGACTACAAAAGATTTAGAAGTGAGTAGTTTTTCGAGATTTACGATTATACTGTAAATCACTTTCACGAATCAGCCCCCAAATGTAGTCTCCCATCATGTTCTCGTTATACTGTCCTTGGTAGCGGCGTTCAAAGTCCAGTATATCCTGGTGGAAGCGCTCGCCTTGCTCCTCCGAGTACGCTCCCATGTTCTCCTTGAATTTATCAAGATGAGCATCAAGGATATGGACTTTGAGGGACATCATACAGAACATTGTGCCGTAGTTCTTCACCACAGTCTCAACCAGCTCCACATAGTTTTCGGCCTTGTGATTGCCCAGGAAGCCCCGAACCACTGCGACAAAGCTGTTCCAAGCCGCTTTCTCCTTACTACTGAGCTTCTTGGGGAATTCATTGCACTCCAGGATCTTCTTTATCTGTGGTCCGACGAAGACATCGGCTTTGACCTTTGCCTCAGACAGCTTAGGGAAGAAGTCTTGAAGGTACTTGAAGGCTGCCGACTCCTTATCTAGAGCTCTGACAAATTGTTTCATAAGGCCCAATTTGATGTGCAGTGGTGGCATCAGCACCTTCCGGGGGTCCACCAGTGGCTCCCACTTGACGTTGTTCCTCCCCACAGAGAACTCGGTCCGCTGTGGCCAGTCCCGCCTGTGGTAGTGCGCCTTGGTGTCCCTGCTGTCCCAAAGGCAAAGATAACAGGGAAACTTGGTAAAACCGCCTTGGAGACCCATCAGGAATGCCACCATTGCAGCCTCTTGATGCCATCTCAGAAAAATGCAGATATGTATCCACTTAGGCAGCTGGAACTAAACTGAACTGGTGGGCTTAAGGCCCCTGTATTTATACTACTATTTATATTACTGGAAAGTTCTAGAAAGTTCTAGAAGTTACTCCAAGTTTACTCAGCACTGAATCTATCTGGAATGTTCTGGAAAATAGGTAAATTTCAAAATATCACTGTCCTGGTCACAAAAGCAAAGTTTGTGGGGAATAATAGCCATTTTCTATACTTTTGAGGCATAAGCAATTAGGAAATAACACTTACTACCCAGGAACCAAAAAAAAATAAAAAATTGTTACACGGTGTAATAATCGTAACAATTACAATAGGGCTCCAGCAATTGAATTAATAAGATTCAGAACGGTAAAATATTTGGGATATGGACCAATAACTCAAGAAATAATATTAAAATGAGGGTGTCAATACATAGAGATACTACTTTGTGTTATTGTGTTTTTTAAAAAATGTAAATCTGTATCTAGTAGTGTTTAAAATAATTAAAAGTTGCTTTTTTATTTTAATATCACAACTTAAGGAAACAGAAACATCGATAACATGGGGCACAGACCATCAAACAATCTAGATTAATTTTCCAAGGCTGGATTTCACTCCTCGACCTGACGTTGCTTGTTTCCACCTGGGGTAATTTGCAAAGGATTTAATCATTCTACCAAGAAGTATTTATCACTGTTTAAGGAAAATCTTACATTTGTTCACTGTCTATCCAAATAACCTTTTCGAGGTTCCTTTTGTCATTTGTTCCTTTGTTCTCACTTTTTTGGTACTATATTGTTGGTTTGTGTAGATTTATACATGTTCTTCTATGGTTGTTTCTCTGTCTTACATTACTGTTTTGTGATTATTTTACATTGATTAAAAAAAAATCTAAGTCACCTCTCCCTGGATTAAACTAATGTGCCATAACCATTAAAAAGTGTAGCTAAGCCAGCATCATAAACTATGGAATGTAGAGCAGAGAATCAGTTAGTTTAGCCAAGTCTGGTTCAGTATGGGCATGTAGAATAGATTGTCTCCTCTTGCAGCAGTTTGGCCAGTCTCTGCACAAGGCAGGACAGAACAGAAACAATCTCAGCCCACATACCGTAACCCTAACCCTAACCCTAACCCTCAGCCCACAAACCCTAACCCTCAGCCCACAAACATGCTTCTACGGAAACTAAAGATGACCTGTCTTATAAATACATTTTTGTAACTAGAAACTAGATTTGGTGGTAGAACTTCATGTTTACATTTCCCCTGCTCTTTTGTAATAATTGTGTGTTTGGGGGTGGGGTGGAAGGGGTGTTTTAAATTGCCACTTTGCTGTGCATTGTTCTATAGATTTATACTGATTCTACTAAGAAAGTTAGGGGTAGATGTACTAAAATGTAGCGTCTGTCGCAATCGTTGCAAACCACATGCAAACCAGTCGGAAGTGTAGCGTGAAATGTACTAAACAAAGGCAACCCTGTTAGCATCATTTTAATGAATGCTTTGCAGCCACAGTTATTATTTGCACTTTAGCCTTAAATGAATATGTAATTCTGGGTGTTCCTGCAGAAATTTGCAAAAACAGGGTGGAGATAGTGCAAATGAGGGACCAAAAATATTGTAATGAGATGTACTAAAGCTGCGGGCAATTGAGACACTTACAATTGCATCAATTTGTTAAGAACTTTTGAAAGCATGTTTTAAACAGTTACAATTGTTGCTGGCATTTCCCAGTCTTCTTTTTCTCGTGTGTTGCCAGTTGTGCTCAATGCATTTTTGAGACGAACACCCAAGTACCTAATTTTCACTAAGGTCCGGGTGTACTTATAAGCCTTGAAAACAAATTTCTATGACATTTCTGGTTTTCCCATTCTGAGCATCTGTATAGGACCATGAGCCATTGTGTGTTAATTGTCTAGGCTACTAAGTAGACCAAGTTAAAAAAATAAAAAAATAAAAATAAAATAAAATCATTTAGTTTCAATTTAAAATATTTTTTTATTTGCATTGTACACCAGCCTCAAAATAACAATCGATTAATTGGGCACACGAAACATAATCATTCTAGTAAATATCGATGATTGTACCATACATTTTCAGTGCATTCCTCTTCCCGCGACATTATTATTTTAATATCATTGCCGTTAAGTAAAAGCTTGTGCACAGTAATTGAATGTGAAGAAAAACACACAACATTCGCAACAAGCCTAAAGCAAATTTAACATACTACAAGATTGTTACTAAAATATTTATTCCAAACAGATTACAGTATTTTGGAATGTAATCTATATAAACTAGACACGAGTTTATGAAAACTGTTTTATTCAGTGACAGCTGCAGCATCACGCATCGCATCTTGTTAATACTGTACCACCTAACCTTCACTATATGTGAAACACAATATGGAAATCCCTGCCTAAAACATAATAATAATAATAATAATAATAATAATAATAATAATAATAATAATACATTCATTTACTTACCACAACATGCAGACCCGCTACAGGTCAAGCTGATCGTTACTCCAAAATTGCATTTAACATCACTGATCTTTTTTTATGTTATTGAATATTGTTAAATATTAATTATATAACAGTTCATCTTGAAACTCCAAAGAAGCGCAAACTATTTTCAATGTGCACAATTTATTTACAGACTGTTTGCCAGGAGTACAAGCCTGTCGTCCTGCTCTGGACACAGGTGGCACGCTTTCTTTTTTTTACTTTGTTTTGTTTGTTTATACAGTCAGTACACAGAGGGGCGTACTTACAAAGCATTTTCAAATCTGATTCGCTGGTAGGATGGGACGAGCAAATCAGATGCTAGTTAACACGAGCAGGAGAAGAAGAGCACGCCCACTGCTTGTCTTTGGCAGAAATACTGTAAATAGCAAGTTCGGTGCAGTTTCGTTGATAAACTTAAATAATGTTATTAACTATGCATGTTACAAAAATGTAATTATTGAATTGATTATCCAGTATTTATATCAATGTATATAATGAGGAATGGAATCGACCGAAAAATCGATTTTCGATTTTATTGTAGCAGCCCTACAATGCAGCAGCATGATTTATTTTGCATTACCAGTAGGCTAAAGTACAAAAACGTTTGCTAGGTATTCATTTGATTTTACTACTGTACTGTATAATGTATAGGCCCACTGTACAGATTTATATTTTAATATAATGTAATGTGTAGCCTACCCAAAACACATTAGTGGTGTGTGGGCTTTCCCTCTCTCTGAGTGGCTGAGAGGCAGGCCTTGGGGGGATTGCTGGCCATATAAAATAACATTCTGTTGAATGCCCCAGAGTGTCTCTTTACCTGTGTGTGTTTCTGTGGACCTGTTTTCCATCGCTGGTATTCAGGCCAACAGTGCCCTCTGCGGGCTAAAACAAATCATTACCAGCACAAGAACAAAAAAAAAGTAAATCAATAAAACTGGGCACCTGTGCAGTGTTTCAAGTACACCCTTCTGTCTCCCGTGTCAGTGAATACCCACACCCTTCCACAGCATTGTACAGATAATGTTTACATTTAACAAAAACAATGTTATTTTGATTCTTGCACCCTTGCATGTATAGACGTTATGCTTCGGGCACCCTCTGCTGCAGCAAACCACAACTCAACCGTTGCTATTTTATTTGAAAAAATGTCGCACAACTCTCGTTAGAGATGTCGCTAAGCTGATGCAAATAATATTTAAATTAGTATATTGCAGCTCTCTTCATTATCATATTTTTTCTTAGTACATACTACAAAATGTGCACTTTGCGAATTGTCGTAACGAAAATGCAAATTGAAGTATGTTTGCACAGCGACTGGCCCATCTTAGTACATCTACCTCTTAATTTTTTAGTGTATAACATGAATCTATCACTATTTTATTTTTCACACACTAACACATACAATAAAATATTTGAAAACTATGAGAAATTTCAACATGATTAAAAACAATGCTAATTATTTTTATTTTAATATAATTTCTTTAATGTGAAGTCTAGTCATTTTTTTAGGATGTTATAAACAAAGAAATCATATAATGTAATTTTGAGATTTGTGAACATAAAAGACATTAGGCAACTCAAATCAGTAGGTCAAACCCCTGATTTCAATATTTGGAGAGCCACAACGGGTAGCAAAAACTATAAAATCTAGTTACAATTAATTTATTATAGTTGGAATAGCACTTACCAGTGATTTGAATTGGGCTGTAAGTATATTTATTTTTTACAGTTATAAAAGAATGCATAAGTCTGGAAATACATATAGGCATGATTGATAATTACAAGAACATTAATTAACATCATTTTTTTGTTCATATTTCCAGAAACAAAGAAATATGTTGGAACATAAGAACATAAGAAAGTTTACAAACGAGAGGAGGACATTCAGCCCATCTTGCTCGTTTGGTTGTTAGTACCTTATTGATCCCAGAATCTCATCAAGCAGCTTCTTGAAGGATCCCAGGGTGTCAGCTTCAACAACATTACTGGGGAGTTGGTTCCAGACCCTCACAATCCTCTGTGTAAAAAAGTGCCTCCTATTTTCTGTTCTGAATGCCCCTTTATCTAATCTCCATTTGTGACCCCTGATCCTTGTTTCTTTTTTCAGGTCAAAAAGTCCCTGGGTCGACATTGTCTATACCTTTTAGGATTTTGAATGTTTGAATCAGATCGCCGCATAGTCTTCTTTGTTCAAGACTGAATAGATTCAATTCTTTTAGCCTGTCTGCATACGACATGCCTTTTAAACCCGGGATAATTCTGGTTGCTCTTCTTTGCACTCTTTCTAGAGCAGCAATATCCTTTTTGTTATGAGGTGACCAGAACTGAACACAATATTCTAGGTGAGGTCTTACTAATGCATTGTAAAGTTTTAACATTACTTCCCTTGATTTAAATTCAACACTTCTCACAATATATCCGAGCATCTTGTTAGCCTTTTTATAGCTTCCCCACATTGTCTAGATGAAGACATTTCTGAGTCAACATAAACTCCTAGGTCTTTATCATAGATTCCTTCTTCAATTTCTGTATCTCCCTGTGGCAAAGTGCCCGCCCCTGTGTGTATTTTGTGTGTTATGTGTTGTATGTTGCGTGTGTTAATGTTGGTGTATAGATTGGTACACGGGATATAAACAGGTCTGTGTTTCACGTGTGTTTAAATTGTATATTTGTATTTAGGCACGGGATTGCACATCACGCACGTGCATTTAAAATATAATATGTAAGCACAGGGTTGCACAGAATTAATTCACGTGCTGGGATTCAAGTGAATAATTAATTAGTAATTGAATCCCAGCACAACAGTATATATAGATGCACATTTTCACTCAGTCGGGGTTAGGTGTTCAGAGAGTGGAGAACGGGAGAGAGAGAGAGAGGAGAGTTAAATCATTAAGATCGTGAAAGGAAAGAGAAGTGTGTGTACTCACCGTGTTTGTTTGTCTCCGTGCACCGTTTGTGTTTAGTGCGTTTTTGTATGTCTGTTTATTTTGGCGTCAAGTGCCGTGTCCTGTTTTTGTGCTGTTTCAACCCTTTTATTTGTTAATAAACGCTGAGTGCAGCCATTGCACTCAGCTCATCACAACAACCTGTCTGTGTTTGAATTCCTTTCTGGTCTGACGCAACCCACTCTGGCCGTCTTTGTGACACGTGGTGTCTTCGTGGGATAGCCGCGCCTCCAAGCGTCAGACCAGGAGGGGTTTTGTTTAAAAAAAAATAAAATAAAAAATAAAAAAATAAAAAATAATAATAATAATATTATGGCAGAAGACGCCATCAAACTGCGGGGCTGGTTCCTGGAGAATGCTGGGCTGGAGGCCCAGGCTCTACCCATAGTCGTCCGGGCCCTGTGGATGATGGACAGTGAGAGATGGGAGGCCTATCAGGAGGAACACACCCCAAACACCTTGGAGGAAGGTGTGGAGTTTCTCCTCAGCTACCTGGAGGCAACGATAAAAGGAACAGCAGCCCAGGTAGCAGGCCCACCAGCAGAGGGTGAATGCCTGCTGTCCCCATCTCCACCAGCAGAGGGTGAGTACCTGCTGTCCCCATCTCCACCAGCAGAGGGTGAATGCCTGCTGGTTTGCCTCCACAGCCTGAGTGGGAGGAGCCCGAACGTCCTACGCCTGAGTGGGAGGAGCCCGAACGTCCTACGCCTGAGTGGGAGGAGCCCGAACGTCCTACGCCTGAGTGGGAGGAGCCCGAACGTCCCACGCCCGAGTGGGAGGAGCCCAACGTCCCACGCCTGAGTGGGAGGAGCCCGAGCGTCCCACGCCTGAGTGGGGGAGCCCGAGCGTCCCACAGCCCAAGAGGGAGGAGTCGGTGCGTCTACAGCCCAAAAGGGAGGAGTCGGTGCGTCCACAGCCCAAGAGGGGGGAGTCGGTGCGTCCACAGCCCAAAAGGGAGGAGTCGGTGCGTCCACAGCCCAAAAGGGAGGAGTCGGTGCGTCCACAGCCCAAAAGGGAGGAGTCGGTGCGGCCCACAGCCCGAAGGGGAGGCAAGTCGGGGCTTCCACAGCCCTGGGACCCAAGCCACCAGCAGAGGGAGAATGCCTGCTGGTTCAGCCCCAAGAGCCGAAAGGGGAGGAGTTACAGGCTCAACCCCCTGAAAATTTTTGGGGGGGAGAGGGGCAGGAGGCTGGTGTCCCCCAGCAGCCTCTATTCAGGCTGATGAGGGCAGCACGGCGCACACCAGCCCAGCCGCCACAGCAGAGGGAGCCAGCACTGCCACAGCCTCCCTCTGAGTGGCCAGCATCAGCCCCATGGCCTCCGCCACCACCACATGAAGGGAGCAGAGCAGCAGGAGCTGCCTCTGCCTCCGCCACCACCACCGCTTCCTCCACTAGGAGCAGAGAGCAGGAGCTGCCTCTGCCTCCGCCACCACCACCGCTTCTCCACTGGGAGCAGAGGAGCAGGAGCTGCCTCTGCCTCCACCACCGCCAGGAGCAGAGGAGCAGGAGCTGCCTCTGCCTCCGCCACCACCACCGCCAGGAGCAGAGGAGCAGGAGCTGCCTCTGCCTCGCCACCACCACCGCCGGGAGCAGAGGAGCTGGAGCTGCTCTGCCTCCACCACCGCCAGGGAGCAGAGGAGCTGGAGCACTCTGCCTCCACCACCGCCAGGAGCAGAGGAGCTGGAGCTGCCTCTGCCTCCACCACCTGCCAGGAGCAGAGGAGCTGGAGCTGCCTCTGCCTCCACCACCACCAGGAGCAGAGGAGCTGGAGCTGCCCTGCTTCCGCATATCGCCCGAGCAGAGGAGCAGGAGCTGCCTCTGCTGCCCGTGCCTCCACAGGGGCACGGTGGCCGGAGCCCCAGAAAGGGGAGCTGCCGGGCCACGAAGAAGGGGGGACGAGGTCTGGAGACCACTTTCCCCAGCAGCAGTTTCGCTGCAGGAGTTCTTGTGGTCGGAGCCCCACAGGAGGGAGCTGCCGGCTCTGAGAAGAAGGGGAGGTCGGGGGACCACCTGCCCCCGCAGCTTTTTCGCTGCAGGGCCGGGACCAGCATGCTGTCAGCCGTTGCCACTACCGGCAGGGGAGCTGACAGCATTTCAGCCATGGGCCCACTGAAGCCTCCCTTCCCAGCCCGAGACTTTGGCCTGGACTGCTGGGTATTTAGGGGGGGGGGAGGTGGCCGTTGAGGCCATGTGTGCTGTGCACAGGGGGGGGGGTATATGTGGCAAAGTGCCCGCCCTGTGTGTATTTTGTGTGTTATGTGTTGTATGTTGCGTGTGTTAATGTTGGTGTATAGATTGGTACACGGGATATAAACAGGTCTGTGTTTCACGTGTGTTTAAATTGTATATTTGTATTTAGGCACGGGATTGCACATCACGCACGTGCATTTAAAATATAATATGTAAGCACAGGGTTGCACAGAATTAATTCACGTGCTGGGATTCAAGTGAATAATTAATTAGTAATTGAATCCCAGCACAACAGTATATATAGATGCACATTTTCACTCAGTCGGGGTTAGGTGTTCAGAGAGTGGAGAACGGGAGAGAGAGAGAGGAGAGTTAAATCATTAAGATCGTGAAAGGAAAGAGAAGTGTGTGTACTCACCGTGTTTGTTTGTCTCCGTGCACCGTTTGTGTTTAGTGCGTTTTTGTATGTCTGTTTATTTTGGCGTCAAGTGCCGTGTCCTGTTTTTGTGCTGTTTCAACCCTTTTATTTGTTAATAAACGCTGAGTGCAGCCATTGCACTCAGCTCATCACAACAACCTGTCTGTGTTTGAATTCCTTTCTGGTCTGACGCAACCCACTCTGGCCGTCTTTGTGACACTCCCATATGATATTTATAATGCACATTTTTATTGCCTGCATGTAATACTTTACACTTTTCTCTATTAAATTTCATTTGCCATGTGTCTGCCCAGTTCTGAATGCTGTCTAGATCATTTTGAATGACCTTTGCTGCTGCAACAGTGTTTGCCACTCCTCCTATTTTTGTGTCATCTGCAAATTTAACAAGTTTGCTTAATATACCAGAATCTAAATCATTAATGTAGATCAGGAATAGCAGAGAACCTAATACTGATCCCTGTGGTACACCACTGGTTACCTCACTCCATTTTGAGGTTTCTCCTCTAATCAGTACTTTCTGTTTTCTACCTGTTAACCACTCCCTAATCCATGTGCATGCATTTCCTTGAATCCCTACTGCATTCAGTTTGAGAATTAATCTTTTAAAAGCTTTCTGGAAATCTAAATAAACCATGTCGTATGCTTTGCAATTATCCATTGTCAATGTTGCATCCTCAAAAAAGTCAAGCAGGTTAGTTAGACACCATCTCCCTTTCCTAAAACCATGCTGACTGTCTCCCAGGATATTGTTATCATATAGGTAATTTTCCATTTTAGATTTTATTATAGTTTCCATAAGTTTACATATAATAGAAGTTAGGCTTATTGGTCTGTAGTTACCTGGTTCGGTTTTGTCTCCCTTTTTGTGGATCGGTATTACGTTTGCAATTTCCCTGTCTGTCGGTACAACCCCTGTGTCAAGAGACTGTTGCATGATCTTGGTTAGCGGTTTGTAAGTAACTTCTTTCATTTCTTTGAGTACTATTGGGAGGATCTCATCTGGCCCAGGGGATTTGTTTATTTTAAGAGCTCCTAGTCCCTTTAACACTTCTGCCTCTGTTATGCTAAAGTTATTTAAAACTGGATAGGAACAGGTCGACATGTGGGGCATGTTGTCCGTGTCCTCCTTTGTAAAAACCTGTGAAAAGTAATCATTTAATATACTATTTTTTTTTTCTTCGTCTATTGCCATTTGTGTCTCTTATATATGTTTCTCTGAGTTTCGGTGACTCACATTGCAATGCATTCTAATACTTGTAGTCCTGTATCTCCTAAATAAAACAGACAAGTAAAATGTTCATGAAGTTGACTGAAGTTGAACAGTTCCAAACCATCACAGTATACAGTAATCCAGTGTCCATAACCCAAAAACCCAATTATAAAACTATAAGAAACAAGCCAAGTTGACAACATGCATTTAGCAACTGCTTAATTATTGTGGGCCTGATATGGTAGCACAGGGATATTAATGTGGTATTGCAATAGATTACCAGTTTGTATTGGTTATGTCAAAATACAAAAGCACTCTGGTAGCAGTCTACAAATATATCATACCATTGTAGCAGCACTTTTGCTGTGTGTCTTTAAGCCCTTCATTGAGCAGTCTTCACAAAAAATGTTTTTGGGGGACCTGGGGTCAGCAAATATACTTTGCAGAAAAGCTGGGAAAAGCGGACGTAACAAGTGCTAACTTCTTTTTTTTTTACACATAATTTATGGTTGGTGACCAGTTTATCACAGAGAAATGTACCATTTTGTTTTCAGCAGGCTCCTTTCCCAGTGGACATGCCATGCCAGCTGTCTAGGCAGCAGGAAAGCCCTTCTTTCCCAAGCCCCAACCTGTGGGAAAATCTGCACTGGCCAGTAATTGATTCCGCCCAGCTAGCTCCATTACTTTACTGTGCAGTCAAACTGCCAGCAATCTGGAGACAGCCTACGTTGGCCCTGCCTCCACCACCCCCTCTCTCCCCCTCTTACCGCACATTATGGCTGCCAGCACTGCTGTTGCTGCAGAGGCTTCAAGGTTGACCTGCCAGTCTGCACTGCAATTAGCACTAATCTGGAAATTGGCCTGTGTCTGTACGCTAAACCACCTGACAGGACATGTTTGGTACCACTCTGAAATTGTTGTTGATACATTGCGAGCCCCACCCCCACTTTTTTTCTTCAGGTTGGGGACTGCGCACAGAAGTGAGCTGCTAAGTCACCACCATTTACTGTACACTAATTTATAACATTCAAGTTACATTTGTATCTTTTTATTATACATTTTGTTTTTGGTTACATTTTTTAATTAACCCTTTAGGGTCCAAACTATTTTCGCCTTTTTTTTTTTTAACTGTTGTTAGATTTGTGGCTATAACTCTTTAATTGTAAAGGTTACAGTTACATGTTATACATGAAATTAATGGGCACATGCTAGGCTTTCATAAAAAAGTGAAATAGTCTAAAACTTACGCTAAAGATAACAAAAACCACAGAAAAAGAGAGATGCTTTTTAGAAAAAAAAACAGTATTTCTTGTTTGTAAAAAAATGTGTTAGCATGACCAACTCAAATCTGATAGTGCACACTGAAACTTCAACATGTAGGGAACATGTGAACAATTGGAACAAATTGGATAAAAAATAAAGGAATTATGGCCATTATACAAAAGGGACCAAAAAAAACAGATTAATTGAATATGTGCAAAAGAAAACAAAAATAATAATAAAAAAAAACATTCAAATTATTCGTCCTAGGCACCCTGATCATGTGGCACAAGATGGGGCTGTTCGGCAAGGTGGTGACCAGGGCAACATAACCCTAAATAGCTCTGGTCCACAAACATGAAAAAAATATATTTATCAGAAAATAGATCCTTGGCCTTTGATGTCACCATTTCTCTAATTTTGTAAAGATTTTGTGTGAAAATGTTTGTTTACTGCACCGAGGTAGAGCTGTCTTTAGTGCAGCAGCAACATTCCAAAACACTCGCATTCAATGCTATCTCCTAATATGGTCATCTACCGGAAATACACAAGTAGGATCTCGTTTTAAAGATCTGAATACTCTTTCAAATATCACATAGCAGGGCTGTCTCTCACAGTGCCTGAGCAAAAACAGTTAAAGGGCCAGGTTGCCGGTGGGATATTAACATTGGGCGGACCCTAAAGTTGTGCAATCCATCTTTTAAATAATATTAGCAAGTCTTATTTAAAACACACATTACTGTATCAGCCTTATATTGCCGAATATCTCCATTCAGCCTTGTTGTTTTTGTATATTGTATTGTCCTGTAACATGCCCTAAAGGTTTTGTTCTGATCACTCTGGTAATGTGTAGATGTACTGCAGTCAGAAACTAAAGTTTGGAGGTTATTACAATAATATTACTGCATGTTGTCAAAATCTATATTATAGGGGTGTGGTAGCGGCACTATAGTTAGGATTGAGTGGGCAGTTTAATGTTAAACACCAATTTCTCTACATTAATAACGCTGACCCTGTTCAATGCATTTGCAAGAAAATTTTCATGTGTGGTCCCTTTGGTTAGATTTCTTGATGTGGGCCATTTTGTTCTGCTCGGATATGCAGATTCTGAGATCCAGCTAGTGAACATTTTAAAAAATCTGTGTTTTTGGCTGGGGTTTTTTTGTGTCAGTCTCTGTTATGTACATAAACACGCACAGACGCACAGACGATGTTTCTTTCAACAGCCACGTTTTTATTACACTCGCTCTGACTCATGTACCTTTAACCATCTTACGGCAGTTAGACTCAGTGTTCAACCATGCTGTGCCGTACCACAGCCGTGAAGCAGTAGCTGAACCGCAACTGCTGTGAAACCAAAACAGATTAAGCAGGAGACGCACCTGTGGTGGTATGTTTAGTGGCTCTGTAGAGTAGGAGTGTCTTCAGCAGAGCTGTGTCGAAACTTACAGCCTTGTGCTATGTGGGCGCGGATACCTTCGTTCGCCTGAGGATTGTATACTGCAGTCTGTATGTAAGAACATAAGAAAGTTTACAAACGAGAGGAGGCCATTCAGCCCATCTTGCTCGTTTGGTTGTTAGTAGCTTATTGATCCCAGAATCTCATCAAGCAGTTTCTTGAAGGATCCCAGGGTGTCAGCTTCAACAACATTACTGGGAAGTTGGTTCCAAACCCTCACAATTCTCTGTGTAAAAAAGTGCCTCCTATTTTCTGTTCTGAATGCCCCTTTATCTAATCTCCATTTGTGGCCCCTGGTCCTTGTTTCTTTTTTCAGGTCAAAAAAGTCCCCTTGGTCGACATTGTCTATACCTTTCAGGATTTTGAATGTTTGAATCAGATCGCCGCGTAGTCTTCTTTGTTCAAGACAGAATAGATTCAATTCTTTCAGTCTGTCTGCATACGACATGCCTTTTAAACCCGGGATAATTCTGGTTGCTCTTCTTTTTCCCTTTCCAGTCCGATGTCGGACCCTGTCCAACATCATCAAAAAGACGTAAAACACAGGTCTCTACCACAATTAAACAATTAAATACATTTACTAAACTGCTCAAGCAATTCACACTCACTTTACATGTCGAATACATTGCGGTTTAGAGAGGTGAGTTAAAAAACCTGACCTGCCTTAAGTGTCCCGAGATTCTGGAGCCTGTTGACAGCCCTATCTGAGAGCTATAGGGAAAAAATACCATGATGAGTGACCTGAATCTCCCTGCGAAATAAAACCCATGTTGATTTAAATGCACTGTGTGTGTAACACATATCAAATGTGTTAAAATAGTTATAAAAATGATTTTAATAAAACACAGCAGTTTCCAAATGGTTTGACTTGTATTGGCACATTACAATAACGTAAAATGTAATTTACTAAAACATATTGTTCAACAGCGTCTTGCACATCTGACAGTTGAAATTACAAAAAATATATATTTCTGTGCACCGATTTTTTTTTTTATCTCAGTATGATCTCTAGAACACGTTTGACAGACAAAGCAACAAAACACAAAAGTTTACAACAATTTGCTGTTACTATATATTAGATTTACTGCATAACTTTACTCCATGAAAAGTGTGATGTGAATGTGCTGTTGCATATGGGGGTATGTTTGCATTCAGCAGCTGTGTGATGTGTTTGGTGTGTGTGCCACCAGTAATAGGGAGTTGAGAGCTGCGACAGAGTTCATCAAATGTGTTCTTGTTATTAAATCCAACAGTTACGTTCAATATCGGATTTGTGTATTTTATTTAAAGAAGAACTAATTAAAATGGATGTGCGTCTGGGCGGATATAGGATTCGGATTCGGTTCACCAAATCCTAAGTATTCGGTCAAATCTGAACCCTGCTCAAAAAGTAGGTATTCGGGCCAAATCCAAAACCGAATCCTGGATTTGGTGCATCCCTAGTTTTAACTGCAGCAGATAACAATTGTGCTCCTTTAACAGCAGCCTCAAGCTGCACACCAATCTGAAGACCTTTAGTCAGAGTCAGATCATCTGATTCTAATCATAACCGTTCTCGAAGCTGAGCACTAGATGTCTTTGAAATCAGTTGGTCACGGATCATTTCTTCATACAGAGTACTGAATTTGCATGGGGCTGCGAGTTCACATAGTGAGGAAATATACTGTGAAACAGACTCACCCGGCTGTTGCGAGCGCTGTCTAAACTGGAACTGCTTAAGGAGGATGCTTAGTAGATCCAAAGTGAGCCGCGAGTGCGCTGGAAGATTCAGCATAAGTGCCGTCTGTTGCAAAGATCCTTTGACCCTCCATTCCTAGGCAGTGTGTGAGGATCGCCCGCTTCCGACCGTCTTCCACCACGTCAAGGACCATGGCGATTAGGTAAGTCTCAAAAGATTTAATCCAGAAATTTCACATTCGCCAAATGTTATGTACATAAACACTCACAGACGATGCTTCTTTCAACAGCCACGTATTTATTACACTCGCTCTGACTCTTGTCCCTTGAACCAACTTACGACAGTTAGACTCAGTGTTCAAAGCTGTCCTTACAAAGGTACCACCAAATGTTCCTGTCAGGACACTGCATTATTGTTAATAAAACAATGAATAATCCTCTCCCAACACCAAAACCCATTACACATTGTGACAGGGTGGCTGGGCGGTGACGTCAGGACAGAAGCAGGAACTAAAAACTGACACAAAATACTACAGATTTCAAAATAATAAAAATGTTTTAACACAAAACACTTGCTCACAGAGCAAAATAAAAATGTTAAACAAAAATAATCACAAACACAAAACAACACAGGTCAGGCTGGGCAACTGCTGTCACTGTTCCTGTGTTACTACTTAAGTTTCATTTTGTTTTCGCTCTCTCCACTCTCGCTCCTGACACACCCACCACGAGTGCAGCGAGCTGCAGGCTTTTATGCAGGTGACCATCTCCCGATTAGCAACAAAATTAACCACTTAATTCGGGAGATGGCCACCTTCTGCACGAGTTTATTAATTATTCCTGGCAGAGGACAAGCACCAATCTCACCTCTGCCAGAACACGTTTTAAAATAAACAAAACCGCACTGCTACACCGTCATATATAAATACAAAAACAATAACAAAACATACTGTGCTTCGCTGTCAATAAATATAAATACAATAATAAATCATAAAACAAAACAAATGCAAAATAACACACTGAACAGGGGCGGAGGGGGAGACCCCGTTCTAAAAATAAACAAACAAATACGTACAGGGCTCCTGTTTGGCAATGAAAAAATGTTTTTGTTACTTTAAAAAAAAGTGACCGAAGGTGCTGACTTCCTCAGTTATCCTGATAGGAACATGTCGTGGTACCTTTGTACCGTACGACAGCCGTAAAGCAGTAGCTCAATCGCAACTGCTGTGAAACCAAAACAGATTAAACAGTGGCTGGCTAGAATGCAGTCAGCACTAAACATCAAAACACAGATAAACAGTCTCCAGCTCCTAAACGGTTTGGAATTTTTGTTTGACAATTTTAGGGTAAAGGGGACTGGCCTAGAATAGTGCCTTTTTCTAGTTTGGTGAAAAAATATTAAAAAATATAATCTGTATAGGTAGGGCCCTAGCAAAAGACAGTAATCTGTGACACCTGCATGATGTGGGAAATCCGAGAAAACCCAGCAGAGCTCAACCAAGTGTGTGTAAATTGCTGCACGATTCAGGACTTGCTTAAACTAGTAAGTATGCTAGAAATGGAGCTGCAGGAAATGAGACAGCAACAGGAGCTTGAGGAGCTGGCACACCCACAATTCATGGAATTAACCCTCTGCAGTCCATTTATTAAGTGTGTGTCAGGCACGTCAGGTCCAATTTATTTTCACACACGTAGTTAATTTTAGACGCGCTGTTTAAAATTATTTTTTTCCACTGTCAAACGAGTTTAAAAGGCCCTGCATATCAACAAAGCACTCACTAGGCATCTCCAGCCCCGCCCCACCCTTTCGTTCGCTATAGCTTTCACATATGCTAAGAAATAAATAATAATAATAATAATAGTCGTACATGCCGATCAATCATCTCCTGATCACTCGTTTTATCACCAAACGCCTCAATAATGCGATCCATGTCATTATTTTATTACTATAACATCTGAAAAAAAGCTCTGCAAATGTCCGTGATATTCTCTGAGCGCTGATGCAGTCACAGGCAGCTTGTTTCCTTATGGCCGCACCTATCTGATCCCAGGGGCAATGTCACAAAGACGGCCAGAGTGGGTGGCGTCAGACCAGAAAGGAATACACAGAGACGGTGGTTGTGATGATGAGCCGAGTGCAATGGCTGCACTCAGCGTTTAATAACAAAATAAAAGGTTTAAACAACGGAATACAAAACAGGACACGGCACTTGACGCCAAAATAAACAGACAGACAAAAACGACTGACACTAAACAAGCGGTTGCGGACAGACAAACAAACACGGTGAGAACAAACACTTATCTTGCACGTTTACTTTTAATTACTCCTCTCTCTCACCGTTCTCCTCTTCCTCAACACCCAACCACGAGTGACTAAACGTGCATCTATTTATACTGTTTGTGCTGGGATTCAATTACTAATTAATTATTCACTTGAATCCCAGCACGTGAATTCATTACGATGCAACCCCGTGCCACACATTATACACATTTTATCTGCACGTGAAGTGATGTGCCATCCTCGTGCCTAAATATAATTATACACTTTAAACACACGTGAAACACAGACCGTTTATATCCCGTGTACCAATCTATACACCAACATTAACACACGCAACATACAACACATAACACAATAACACACAGGGGCGGGCACTTTGCCACATATACCCCCCCCCTGTGCAAACACATGGCCTCAACGGCCACCTCCCCCTTAAATACCCAGCAGTCCAGGCCAAAGTCTCGGGCTGGGAAGGAGGCTTCAGTGGGCCCATGGCTGGAAATGCTGTCAACTCCCCTGCCCGGTAGTGGCACGGCTGACAGCATGCTGGTCCGTCCTGCAGCGCAAAAAAGCTGCGGGGCAGGTGGTCCCCGACCTCCCCTTGAATCAGTTGGGCCGGCAGCTCCCCTCCTGTGGGGCTCCGCCACAAGAACTCCTGCAGCCCAGAAACTGCTGCGGGGAAAATGGTCTCCAGACCTCGTCCCCCCCTTCTTCGTGGCCGCAGCCCTTTCTGGGGCTCGGCCACCGCATCTCCCTGTGGATTCAGACGGGCAGAGAGGCAGCTCCCTGCTCCTCTGTCCGGGGTGGCGGAAGCAGAGGCAGCCCAGCCCTCCATTCCTGGCGGTGGTGGAGGCAGAGGCAGCTCCAGCTCCTCTGCTCCTGGCGGTGGTGGAGGCAGAGGCAGCTCCAGCTCCTCTGTCTCCTGGCGGTGGTGGAGGCAGAGGCAGCTCCAGCCCTCCTGCTCCTCATAGTGGTGGAGGCAGAGGCAGCTCCAGCTCCTCTGCTCCTGGCGGTGGTGGAGGCAGAGGCAGCCCAGCTCCCTCTGCTCCTGGCGGTGGTGGAGGCAGAGGCAGCTCCCAGCTCCTCTGCTCCTGGCGGTGGTGGAGGCAGAGGCAGCTCCAGCTCCTCTGCTCCTGGCGGTGGTGGAGGCAGAGGCAGTCTCCAGCCCTCTGCTCCCTGGCGGTGGTGGAGGCAGAGGCAGCTCCAGCTCCTCTGCTCCTGGCGGCGCTGGCTCCCTCCGCTGGCGGCTGGGCTGGTAGGCGCCGTGCTGCCTTCATCAGCATGAATAGAGGCTGCTGGTGGACACCAGCCTCCTGCTGCCCCTCCCCAAAAAAATTTTCAGGGGTTGAGCCTGTAACTCCTCCCCTTCCGGCTCTTGGGGCTGAACCAGCAGGCATTTTCCCTCTGCTGGTGGCTTGGGTCCCAGGGCTGTGGAAGCCCGACTTGCCTCCCTTTGGGCTGTGGACGCACCCACTCCTCCCTTTTGGGCTGTGGATGCACCGACTCCTCCCTTTTGGGCTGTGGACGTTGGGCCCCCCACTCAGGCATAGGGACGCTTGGGCTCCTCCCACTCAGGTGTAGGACATTCGGGCTCCTTCCACTCAGGCGTGGGACGTTCAGGCTCCTTCCGCTTGGGCTGTGGGACGCCAGGCTCCTCCCATTTGGGCTGTGGACGCCAGGCTCCTCCCGCTTGGGCTGTGGACGCCAGGCTCCTCCCGTTTGGGCTGTGGACGCTCAGGCTCCTCCCATTTGGGCTGTGGACGCTCAGGCTCCTCCCGCTTGGGCTGTGGACGCCAGGCTCCTCCCGCTTGGGCTGTGGACGCTCAGGCTCCTCCCATTTGGGCTGTGGACGCTCAGGCTCCTCCCGCTTGGGCTGTGGACGCCAGGCTCCTCCCGTTTGGGCTGTGGACGCTCAGGCTCCTCCCATTTGGGCTGTGGACGCTCAGGCTCCTCCCGCTTGGGCTGTGGACGCTCAGGCTCCTCCCGCTTGGCTGCTGGGACGCCAGGCTCCTCCCGCTGGGCTGTGGACGCTCGGGCTCCTCCCGCTTGGGTTGTGGACGCCTGGCTCCTCAATTTTGGGTTGTGGACGCTCTGGCTCCTCCCCATAACTGCGGAAGGGACAGTGGGCTAACAGGTGATCCTGGTCGCAGAGGAGGCACCCCGGGCGATGGCTTGTTACATCGCCGTGGATGCCTGGCCCTTAGGCGGCACCCTCCTCCTGTCCTTCACCTCTTTATCTTTCTGTGCCTCCCGCTTGGGCTGTGGAGGCAAAACCAGCAGGCATTCACCCTCTGCTGGTGGAGATGGGGGACAGCAGGTACTCACCCTCTGCTGGTGGAGATGGGGACAGCAGGTACCCTCTGCTGGTGGTCCTGCTACCTGGGCTGCTGTTCCGTTTATGGTTGCCTCCAGGTAGCTGAGGACAAACTCCACACCTTCCTCCAAGGTGTTTGGGGTGTGTTCCTGCTGATATGCCTCCCATCTCACTGTCCATCATCCACAGGGCGCTGGACGACTATGGGCAGAGACTGGGCCTCCAGCCCAGCATTCTCCAGGAACCAGTCCCGCCACTTTGTGGCGTCTTCTGCCATTATTTATTTATTTATTTATTTATTTATTTATTTATTTATTTATTTATTTTTTTATTTTTTTATTTTTAAACAAAACCCCTCCTGGTCTGACGCTTGGAGGCGCGGCTATCCCACGATGACACCACGTGTCACAAAGACGGCCAGAGTGGGTGGCGCCAGACCAGAAAGGAATACACAGAGATGGTGGTTGTGATGATGAGCCGAGTGCAATGGCTGCACTCAGCGTTTAATAACAAAATAAAAGGTTTAAACAACGGAATACAAACAGGACACGGCACTTGACGCCAAAATAAACAGACAGACAAAACGACTGACACTAAACAAACGGTGCACGGACAGACAAACAAACACGGTGAGAACAAACACTTATCTTGCACGTTTTACTTTTAATTACTCCTCTCTCTCTCACCCGTTCTCTCTTCCCAACACCCAACCACGAGTGACTAAACGCATCTATTTATACTGTTTGTGCTGGGATTCAATTACTAATTAATTATTCACTTGAATCCCAGCACGTGAATTCATTACGCAACCCCGTGCCACATTATACACATTTTATCTGCACGTGAAGTGATGTGCCATCCTCGCCTAAATATAATTATACACTTTAAACACACGTGAAACACAGACCGTTTATATCCCGTGTACCAATCTATACACCAACATTAACACACGCAACATACAACACATAACACACAAAATACACACACAGGGGGGCACTTTGCCACAGGCAAGTATGACTATTCATGAGATAAGCCCTTTTTTTTTTTTTTTTTCGGCTTGTCTCAGCTCCTGTCGCTCCCACTCGGCCATTGAATGGTTTTTCTTTTTTCCGGAGAAAAACGACTAGAAACCCATTTTTTGCGTCTTTTTGATGATGTCAGACAGGGTCCGACATTGGACCGGATAGGAATAATTGCAATGTCAGACCAGGTCCGACATAGGACCGCAAAGGGTTAATGGAAGTCAGCACCCCTAGCGACTGAAAGCCACCAGGGAGATGGAAGATGGTAAAAAGAGCTTGGTTTAGGTAGGCAGAAGTAGGGAAAAAAGAAACTTCGTCAAACACAACCACCAGAAATCAAAACATCCAGCAAATTCGAGCCACTTTAAAATTTAGATGACCAAAACCAACATCAAGAGAACGAAAGGAACAACATCCAGGACCCTAAACAGTGCTGGCCAGTCAGCAAAAAGAAGGGAGAATTTTTGTCCATTTGGTTATGATAAAGGCCGGTAATGGAAACAGACTGTGAAAAGCGTATTGTGAGTGTTAAGTGTTTTGTTTGTTTGTTGAAACTGTTGTCTGTGTTTGTCATTGTCAGACGGCTAACACAACTGGGAGCTGTCGCTATAGGCCAGCATCAAGCCCGGACTACACTTCAGCACTGTCACTACACTTGCCTTGCACCGCACCTGCACTAAGAGCACTCACTATCAGGAGAAGTGACCATGTCTGTGTTGTGTGTTGTTTTTTGTATTATTATTTAGGGACTGAACCCCGTGGTTTATATGCTGGCAATACACATCCAGTATTATTGTAGAGCCAGTATTATTATTTAACCGGTTGCAAACTGGGAAAACAGAAAATAAAGAACTGTTTTGAACCATAAACTTTGTGTCTGTCGTTGTTGGAGCACCTGCATCACCTGTACACCTGCGCACTGCAAACCACTCGATCACAAAAGGGCAAATGCTTTGGAACAGTAGTAGCTAATATGTATTATATGTATTGATAATATGATATCTTATAACAATTGTAACCACATCAAAGGAACAGATTACATTGTCACATCCCATATTATACCCTTAGTCACGCCCCCCGCGATACCTAGTTCAGTCATGTCTCCCCCAATCCATGACTGACATATCATGTACCGCATTAGGGCGATGACTTCGAGCATTGTGACTCCGCCCCCTTCCTGGATGACTGGCTTCCGACTGACCCTGGAATGAACTGCCAGACCATCCAGTATGAGGCACTCTGTTCTTGTTACACAGCGCCCTCACAGGTCGGGAGGGAGTTTGTTGACTAGGATTCATTCGCTCTCTGTCACACCCAGGTAATAGAATTAAGTCCCGAGAATAACTGCAGTTCATTTTGGTAGAATGAAGTCTCCCTGATTACACTGCAGTAGTTTTGCCCTAGGATTTCCTAAAAAGGGCTATTTTAGTGAAAACTATAAATGACAGACTATTGCATTGCTGGTTGTTTTTGCAGGATTTGCCTCCAGTTTTCAAACAGTTCTTTTTTTTTTTTTTTTTTTTTTTTTTTTTTAGTCGTTGCCAATTAGTTTTATTATTTTTCTCCCCAATTTGAAATGCCCAATTATTTTTTTAGGCTCAGCTCACCGCTACCACCTCCGCGCTGACTGGGAGGGGTTTAAGATGAACACACGCTGTCCTCCCGGCGTGTGCCGTCAGCCGCCCGCTTTTCTTTACACTATGCAGACTCACCGTGCAGCTGCCTCAGAGCTACAGCGCCGGAGGACAACGCAGCTCTGGGCAGCTTACAGGCAAGCAGGCGCCCGCCAGACTACAGGGGTCGCTGGTGCGCCGGTGAGCCGAGACACCCTGGCCGACCTAACCCTCCCCCCCGGACGACGCCGCCAATTGAGCCACCCCTGGAGCTCCCGCCCACGTCGGCTGTAGAATAGCCTGGACTCGAACCGCGACGTCAAGGCTATAGAGCGCATCCTGCACTCTAGCGCTAGTGCTTTTACTGGATGCGCCACTCGGGAGCCCCTAGTTTTCAAACAGTTCTAATGTATTCCTGTAGTTTTAGGTAGTTTAAAAAAAACTGTAGTACAAGCTTATACAGCTTGTTTTTCCACTTTTAAATCTACTCAAAGGACATTGATAAGAAGAGGCCTTGTACCTATTGGATAGGGATGTTACTCATCATGTTCTGAAGAAACGCATTAGAAACTAGACATGTGTGTCTTTGTGAAGAAAAAAGAAAGCATCCCCCATGTACCCCATAGTGCATGAATCCACTACTCAGCTATTTTTGGATTGTCAGTGAAATCTAATCCACACACCTTTATATGTAAGGTTATAATTTCAATAAAGGTTATAATTTCAATAAAAAACAACAAAATGGACTGTTTTTTTATTTTAAATGTTGAAAATGAAAACTAAAACCTATTGAATAACAGCCAAGTAAAATAAATCTGCAGCAAATGTACCTATTAAAACATCATAAAACAAACTAAAAAACAAAAAGTTTAATGTAATTCTATGGAGTCTTTTAGCTAGCGACAGCGTGTGGAAGCGACATTGTGGGAGAAGTACAGTCGTGGACAAGTACAGCGCAGTTAGAAGCAGAAAGGAGGAATTACATCTTTAAATCTGGAGTTGCTTTAATCAGAAAACATTGCAGCTTAAAGCCTTGCAGCGCAGCTAGGTGTTTTTTTCTGATCAGCTGAAACTCGGAGCAGCTGATTCAAATCCCCCATGGCGTTCTGGGACACGGGGAGGAGCGAGCACGCAGCACAAACACAAACAAACAAAAGGCAGGCAGTCTTCCTAGCGACAGCGTGTGGAAGCGACATCGTGGGAGAAGTACAGTCGTGGACAAGTACAGCGCAGTTAGAAGCAGAAAGGAGGAATTACATCTTTAAATCTGAGTTGCTTTAATCAGAAAACATTGCAGCTTAAAGCCTTGCAGCTGCGTGTATTTTTCTGATCAGCTGAAACTGGAGCAGCTGATTCAAACCCGACGTTCTGGGACACGGGGGGAGCGGAGCACGCAGCACAAACACAAACAAACAAAAGGCAGGCAGTCTTCCTAGCGACAGCGTGGAAGCGACATCGTGGGAGAAGTACAGTCGTGGACAAGTACAGCGCAGTTAGAAGCAGAAAGGAGGAATTACATCTTTAAATCTGAGTTGCTTTTAATCAGAAAACATTGCAGCTTAAAGCCCTTGCAGCTGCGTGTATTTTTCTGATAAGCTGAAACCGGAGCAGCTGATTCAAATCCCGCGGCGTTCTGGGACACGGGGAGAAGCGGAGCACGCAGCACAAAACACAAACAAACAAAAGGCAAACAAACAAAAGGCAGGCAGTCTTCCTGAGCGACAGCGCAGGGAAGCGATTGATCGTGGGAGAAGTACAGTCGTGGACAAGTACAGCGCAGGCAGTTAGAAGCAGAAAGGAGGAATTACATCTTTAAATCTGGAGTTGCTTTAATCAGAAAACATTGCAGCTTAAAGCCTTGTAGCTGCGTGTATTTTTCTGATAAGCTGAAACCGGAGCAGCTGATTCAAATCGCGGCGTTCTGGGACACGGGGGAGAAGCGGAGCACGCAGCACAAACACAAACAAACAAAAGGCAAACAAACAAAAGGCAGGCAGTCTTCCTAGCGACAGCGTGTGGAAGCGACATCGGGAGAAGTACAGTCAATGGACAAGTACAGCCGCAGTTAGAAGCAGAAAGGAGGAATTACATCTTTAAATCTGGAGTTGCTTTAATCAGAAAACATTGCAGCTTAAAGCCTTGCAGCTGCGGTATTTTTCTGATAAGCTGAAACTTCGAGCAGCTGATTCAAATCCCTTGGCGTTCTGGGACACGGGGAGAAGCGAACACGCAGCACAAACACAAACAAACAAAAAGGCAAACAAACAAAAGGCAGGCAGTCTTCCTAGCGACAGCGCGGTGGAAGCGACATCGTGGGAGAAGTACAGTCGTGGGACAAGTACAGCGCAGTTAGAAGCAGTTTGAAAGCAGGTTGACAGCTGCAGAAGCTACACTAAAAAAAAATGGTCTTCAAGCCAGTAATCTGTGACAACTGCATGATGTGGGAAATGGGAGAAAACCCAACAGAGCTCAACCAAGTTTGTGTAAAGTGCCGCACCATCCAGGACTTGCTTCAGCGATTAAGCCTGCTAGAAAAGGAGATGGAGGAAATGAGACAGCAACAGGAGCTTGAGGAGCTGACACACCCACAATTCATGGAAGTCTGCACCCTAGCAGACTGAAAGCCACCAGGGAGATGGAAGAGAGTCGAAACAGCTGGGTTCAAATAGGCAGAAGCAGGGAAAAAAGAAACTTCGGCCAAACACAACCACCAGAAATCCAGACATCCAACACATTTGAGCCACTTCAACATTTAGATGACCAAAACCAACATCAAGAGAATGAAAGAAACAACACCCAGGACCCTATAAACAGTGCTGACCAGCCAGCAAAAGAAGGGAGGTCATGATTGTTGGGGACTCCATACTGAGAAACACAGCAAGTTCAGTTCGCAGTTTGGACCCCCTTACTACAACAGTGTGCTGCCTTCCAGGAGCCTCTGTCAAGCACATCACTGAGAACGTGGACAGGCTCCTAGAACGAACTGGAGATGACCCGGTAGTAGTCGTCCACATTGGTACAAACAACATTGGAAGAGACAGGCCAAGATCCCTGCAGAACAAATTCAGAGAGCTAGGAAGGAAATTAAAAGACAAGACCAAAACTGTGGTATTTTCTGGGATACTGCCGGCGCCTTGCAAAGGACCATATGGACAGCTGGAAATACAAAATCAAAATGCATGGCTGAAATCATGGTGCACACAGGAAGGCTTCACCTTTCTTGAACATTGAGCACTTTCTACAACAAGGACTATCTATACAGGTGGGACGGACTGCACTTAAACAGAAAGGGAACCAATCTACCGGGAGAAAGGATCCTTCAGGCGGTACAGAAGCATTTAAACTAGAAAGGAAGGGGAGAAAACAAAAAAACAGAAGGGGAGACTACATCAAAACAAGGGCAACAACTCAGGTAAGACCACTATTAAATGTATTTATCTTAATGCTAGAAGTCTCAGAAACAAAATGTTAGAACTTGAAGCTACTGCACTAACAAGTAACTACGATGTGATAGGTGTTACAGAAACTTGGTTGTCTGAGAGTGATGGAGACTTAATATAATATCAGTGGGTACACACTGTATAGGAAAGACAGGCAGGACAGAAGAGGCGGAGGGGTAGCGCTATATACATAAGAAATAGCCTTGAAGCCCAGGTGTTAAATCAGGACAAAGAAAACAATGCAGAATCAATATGGGTCAGAATAATGGACACAAATTCAAAGGGCATAATAATAGGAGCATGCTATAGACCGCCAAATTCAGACGCTGAGCAAAATAATCTGTTGTACAATGATATTAGAAATGCGTGTAGAAAAGGAGAAGCCATACTAATGGGGATTTCAACTTCCCTGTATAAATGGGAAACCCGATGGGGGGCACGACGGACAAAATTGAAATGGTGGAAATGACAAATGACTGCTTCCTAACGCAATTTGTCAAGGCACCAACTAGAGGGGAGGCATGCCTTGATTTAGTCTTTTCAAATAATGAAGACAGAATAACTAAAACAGAGGTCAGAGAGCCATTGGCAAACTCAGACCACAACATGGTCTCATTTGAAATATTTTTTAAAACCCCAAAAGTAATGACTAAAGCTAAGGTTTACAATTTTAGAAAAGCAAACTATGAAGGTATGAAACGGAGACTAACAGAAGTAGATTGGAGTAAAATAGAGAAAACATCCACAGAAAAAGGGTGGCTGTCTTTTAAAAATGTAGTACTAGAGGCACAAAACAATTACATCCCAAAAGTAGACAAATCTAAATCTAAAACAAAATGGCCAAAATGGTTTAATAGATAAAAAAAAAAATATTCAGCGAAAAAAAGGCACTTTACAGAGCGTTTAAAAGGGACCAAAAACAAAGCACACAGAAAGAGTACTTGGAACTGCAAACACAAGTCAAAAAGGAAGTTAGAAAGGCCAAGAGAGATAGAAATCAATATTGCTAAGGGGCTAAAAACCAATTCCAAAATGTTTTTCCAATATTATAACAGCAAGAGAACATTCAAAGAGGAGGTTAAATGTCTAAGAGACACAAATGGCAAAATCATAGATGAAGAAAAAAAATAGCAAATATATTAAATGATTACTTTTCACAGATTTTTACAAAGGAGGACACGGACAACATGCCCCACATGTCGACCTGTTCCTATCCAGTTTTAAATAACTTTAGCATAACAGAGGCAGAAGTGTTAAAGGGACTAGGAGCTCTTAAAAAAATAAACAATCCCCTGGGCGGATGAGATCCTCCCAATAGTACTCAAAGAAATGAAAGAAGTTCTTTACAAGCCGCTAACCAAGATCATGCAACAGTCTCTTGACAGGGGTTGTACCGACAGACTGGAAAAATAGCAAACGTAATACCGATCCACAAAAAAGGGAGACAAAACTGAACCAGGTAACTACAGACCAATAAGCCTGACTTCTATTATATGTAAACTTATGGAAACTATAATAAGATCCAAAATGGAAAATTACCTATATGGTAACAATATCCTGGGTGACAGCCAGCATGGTTTTAGGAAAGGAGATCATGTCTAACTAACCTACTTGACTTTTTGAGGATGCAACATTGAAAATGGACAACTGCAAAGCATACGACATGGTCTATTTAGATTTCCAGAAAGCTTTTGACAAAGTCCCGCATAAAAAAGATTAATTCTCAAACTGAACGCAGTAGGGATTCAAGGAAATGCATGCACATGGATTAGGGAGTGGTTAACATGTAGAAAACAGAAAGTACTGATTAGAGGAGAAACCTCGAAATGGAGTGAGGTAACCAGTGGTGTACCACAGGGATCAGTATTAGGTCCTCTGCTATTCCTAATCTACATTAATGATTTAGACTCTGATATAGTAAGCAAACTCGTTAAATTTGCAGACGACACAAAAATAGGAGGAGTGGCAGACACTGTTGAAGCAGCAAAGGTCATTCAAAATGATCTAGACCGCATTCAAAATTGGGCAGACACATGGCAAATGAAATTTAATAGAGAAAAGTGTAAAGTATTGCATGCGGGCAATAAAAATGTTCATTATAAATATCATATGGGAGATAGTGAAATTGAAGAAGGGAACTATGAAAAAGACCTAGGAGTTTATATTGACTCAGAAATGTCTTCATCTAGACAATGTGGGGAAGCTATAAAAAAAGGCTAACAAGATGCTTGGATATATTGTGAGAAGTGTTGAATTTAAATCAAGGGAAGTAATGTTAAAACTCTACAATGCATTAGTAAGACCTCACCTAGAATATTGTGTTCAGTTCTGGTCACCTCGTTACAAAAAGGATATTGCTGCTCTAGAAAGAGTGCAAAGAAGAGCAACCAGAATTATCCCGGGTTTAAAAGGCATGTCAGTATGCAGACAGGCTAAAAGAATTGAATCTATTCAGTCTTGAACAAAAGAAGACTACGCTGGCGATCTGATTCAAAACATTCAAAATCCTGAAAAAGGTATAGACAATGTCAACCCGGGGGACTTCTTTGACTTGAAAAAAGAAAAAAGGACCAGGGGTCATAAATGGAGATTAGATAAAGGGGCATTCAGAACAGAAAATAGGAGGCACTTTTTTACACAGAGAATTGTGAGGGTCTGGAACCAACTCCCCAGTAATGTTGTTGAAGCTGACACCCTGGGATCCTTCAAGAAGCTGCTTGATGAGATTCTGGGATCAATAAGCTACTAACAACCAAACGAGCAAGATGGGCTGAATGGCCTCCTCTCGTTTGTAAACTTTCTTATGTTCTTATGTGTTCTTTTATTCAAATGTGCTGTTTTAATTCTTAGATTGTGTTGTCTGTCTACCTCAACTGTGTTTGAAAATGTGCCATGTATCTCATTCTTACTGAATACTGAATTCTTTGCATACATCACATATGAAGACTTCAGACAATTTTGTTTTCTTCAGATTTAAGCACTGAATGTAGTACCAGTCTTTGCAGAACTCCCCACAACAAAAACCTATTGCGACTGCTTCTGTTAGTCTTGTGCACCTATCCCCATGAATTCTGTACAGTCGGGCAGCAGAACATTATAGCCGGGAGCACTTAACGGAAAAATAAACTTGCCTTACCTTAAATATATAATACAACAAAGAATTTGAACAATGTGTTGTCTTTCGTTGACTATATCTGGTTGCTCTTTATGTTCTACGTTTTCTTTTTCTACATTTTCATGTTTTTCACTGTTCTACATTTTTTGAATGCAACTGTTCATTTTAACCATTTTTTTTTTTTTTACACAACAGTACTGACACACGTTTGGTCACCATCATAACTGTTGCATGAAACCGGAGTGTAATAATAATCCAGCACCTCTGCACTTAAGCATGTGTATGTCAGCTGACAAATGTTCTGCTGATATCCCATCACGCCTTTCTTCTTAAAGGCATACAACCTCTATACATGAACCCCCAATATCTCTTACAAGCAGCTGGGTACATATTACTATATCACCTTACAGTACAATAATACGACAAAAAGTGGACTGAATGATAATACCCTAATATAATCTTAATGTTTTTAATAAAGTAGCAGGTTATTTTTTTAGCAGTCATTTTAACGTTTTAGCCTCTCGAAGTGCTTAACACAGAAAACCCGCCCCTTCAACTCTCTGATTGGTTAAATGTTGTGTCAAGTCGTAACACAGCTGTCATGTGGTTCCAATTTTTTTTTTTTTCTCACCCAGCAACACGCAAGTGGTCAGCTAGAAGCGCAATCAATCCTTATTGTTAAAGGCACAGTAACATCTGCAAGCTGGGCGGCGACAACTGAAAAGACCTGGGGAGAACCCTAGACAAGCTCCCAACAAACACATCCTTAATAATATTTGACAGATAGCACAGTGTGTTCTTGCTACCAGCAGGTGATCGCCTGGAGAGTTGAACTTTTGGGACTGAAAGACGTTTGTCTTTATTTTCTATACAGACTTCAGCAATTTCAAATGTGTTTCTTTCTGTTTTGCCATCATAATTCAATATTTTATGGCCGATTGTGAACATGTAGTTTGCAGTGTAGGGGTGATGCAGTGCTCCGGGGTAGACAAACACAAGACAGTAAACAGTTCAAACAGCTTTATTTTTGCTGGGTTGTGTGTCAAACAACTCTTCAAATAATAATATGCACGGGCTCTACACACCAATATGTATTGCACTGTCCTTAAAAGGAGGGTTACAGTCCCAAACGTAAATGACACAAGAAAAACACACACACTAAACAAAGACACTAACACGTAGACGAAAACAGTACGTGGTCTCAGTGCAAGTGGGGTGCAGGTTGCAAATGATGCTTTGTGCAGTCTGGGTTTGCGTGCTGGCCTCAAGCAACAGCTCCCAGATGTTTTAGCCGTCTAATAGGAACAAACAGTAACAATTAGACAGGTACCAAACAAACAAAACACGAATCACACCTCATCTCACTGTCTCGTTTCCTCTCATTAACACAACAAATGAACCAATTACGGCGTCACATACCCTTAAAGTACCCTGAACCCTGTCCCTTCCGATAGCTAGTTCAATCACGTCTCCTCCAATTCATGACTGACACTTCACTCACCGTACTAGGGCGATGACTCCTGGTATGGTGACTCCGCCCCCTTCCTGAATGGCCGGCTTCCGACTGACCCTGGAATGAACTGCCCAACCATTCAGTACGAGGCACACAGTTTCTGTTGTCCAGCGCCCTCACAGGTCGGGAGGGAGATTGTTGATTTGGATTCATTCATTCTCTGTCACACCGAACCATGCTCTTATTTGAGACATCTCTCTATCCTGAAGAAATAAAATAGGCATACAGACAGATATGGACCCCACAGTCATGGTCATTTCCTTGAAGTGAGAGGTCTGTTGGTGCATACAGTGCCTTGCATAAGTATTCACCCCCCTTGGACTTTTCCACATTTTGTAGTGTTACAACCTGGAATTAAAATGGATTTAATTGGGATTTTTTACCATTTGATTTACACAACATACTTAACACTTTGAAGGTGCAAAATATTTTTTATTGTGACACAAAAGTTAATTAAACAAAAAAAAAGACATTTGTTGGTTGCATAAGTATTCACCGCCCTGAGTCAATACTTGGTAGAAGCACCTTTGGCAGCAATTACAGCTGTGAGTCTTTTTGGGTAAGTCTCTACCAGCTTTGCACATCTGGATCCTGCAATTTTTGCCCATTCTTCTTGGCAAAATTGCTCAAGCTCTGTCAAGTTGGATGGGGACCGTTGGTGAACAACAATTTTCAAGTCTTGCCACAGATTCTCAATCAGATTGAGGTCTGGGCTTTGACTGGGCCATTCTAAGACATTCAGGTTCTTGTTTTTAAACCACTCCAGTGTAGCTTTGGTTGTGTGTTTAGGGTCATTGTCCTGCTAGAAGGTGAACCTCCGCTCCAGTCCCAGGTCTCTTGCAGACTGAAACAGCTTTTCCTCTAGAATTTCCCTGTATTTGGCTCCATCCATCTTGCCCTCAATCCTGACCAGTTTCCCAGTCCCTGCCGATGAAAAGCATCCCCATAACATGATGTTGCCACCACCATGCTTCACCGTGGGGATGGTGTTCTCAGGGTGATGAGCAGTGTTGGCTTTGCGCCACACATAGCGTTTTGTGCTAAGGCCAAAAAGTTCAATTTTGGTCTCATCAGACCAGAGAACCTTTTTCCACATGTTTGCTGTGTCTCCCACATGCCTTTTGGCAAAATCCAAATGGGATTTGATATGGGTTTTTTTCAACAATGGCTTTCTTCTCGCCACTCTTCCATAAAGCCCAGCTTTGTGGAGCGTCTGGGTTATAGTTGTTCCATTGACCGTTTCTCCCATCTCAGCTGTGGATCTCTCCAGCTCCTTCAGAGTTACCATTGGCCTCTTGGTTGTTTCTCTGACTAATGCCCTCCTTACCTGGTCACTGAGTTTTGGTGGACAGCCTTTTCTAGGCAGAGTCGCGGTTGTGCCATATTCTTTCCATTTTTTAATAATGGATTTAACAGTGCTCCGGGGGATGTTCAAAGTTTGGGATATTTTTTTTATAACCCAACCCTGATTGGTGCTTCTCCAGAACTTTATCCCAGACTTGTTTTGATAGCTCCTTGGTCTTCATGATGCTGTTTGTTTAGATATGCTCTCTAACAAACTCTGGGGCCTTCCAGAAACAGGTGTATTTAATCTGAGATCATGTGACACTTTAATTGCACACAGGTGTACTCCATTCAACTAATTATATGACTTCTGAAGGCAATTGGTTGCACCAGAGCTTATTTAGGGGTGTCACAGCAGAGGGAGTGAATACTTATGCAATCAAGACTTTTCAGTTTTTTATTTGTAAATAATTTTGAAAAATATGTAGATTTTTTTCCCCACCTCGACATTATGGATTATTTTGTGTAGATCAGTGACAAAAAATCCTAATTAAATCCATTTTAATTCCAGGTTGTAACACTACAAAATGTGGAAAAGTCCAAGGGGGGTGAATACTTATGCAAAGCACTGTAAATTACCCAGTCATTCCAGCAGACTGTGTACCCATTTTTATGTGCATGTCATCAATAAGGCTCTGTAATAAACCTTTGCAAGGAGAGTGTACATCATGTAGGGAGTCCAAATACAGAATGTGCTTCCATTTGAAAACAACCACTATCAGCATCCAGTGATTCCCATGGACACTGCTGGGAATTAGCCAAAGATCATAAGGGGAGAGCTTCTGTTTTGCTATGTAATTGTGCATGCTTTGTGTTACTTCCCCGAGTTCGTAGTGGTAATTGGGTCACTTTGGATGTATCTACATTGGTAAGTATATTGTATGCTCCTTCCACTGTTAATAAATCCTCCTGAAACAGGTATATTGGGCACTGATCACCTTTAGGTTATTTATCATTTACAATTACATTATGTTTAAATTTGCATTCCTTATATATCTGTTCATGCTGTTCAACATCCTTTGTACTTCCAGATGAATATTTTACACTGCTCTCCATCACTGTAGTTTGTGTTGAACGTTGCCAGTCCACATTTTTTCACTAATTGAGCCCACAAATCTCCAGAACATAGCTATAGCTCTCTGTGGTCAGCTTATCTTCTTCAATGCCCTATTCAGCTATTAAGAACATAAGAACATAAGAAAGTTTACAAACGAGAGGAGGCCATTCAGCCCATCTTGCTCGTTTGGTTGTTAGTAGCTTATTGATCCCAGAATCTCATCAAGCAGCTTCTTGAAGGATCCCAGGGTGTCAGCTTCAACAACATTACTGGGAATTACATTATATATCTCCTGGGTATGGTCTTTCTTTGCTGACAGCATTAGAAGTTTTTTTAAAAACCTACTGGGAAACTTAGTTGAAACAAAATGTATACATACAAAATGTATACATGTAAAGGTCAGGATTCCACTCGAAAATAAATAGTTGCAATACGACCACTAAGCCTTAGTACTTTTAGGAGGGCATATGTGGACCACTTTTTGTTCCATTAACCCAAAAGACTGAGCGGCCCACTCTACTGGTTATGGTTGATAACTGAAAAGAATCATTCCAGATTGGAAATAGCCCTTTTAGGAATTACTCCCCAGGGCAAACCTACTGCAGCGTAATAGGAGAGACTTCATTCTACCAAAATGGACTGCAGTTATTCTGGGGACTTGATTTTATTACCTCGGGCAAATGCTTTGGAACAGTGATAGCTAATATGTATTATACTTATACTACACTGCATATGGAAAGTTTGATTGAAAAATCCCACTTTCAGGAATTATTCCCCAGGACAAAACTACTGCAATTTAGTAGGGGACACATCATCCTATCAAAGTAAGGGGAAATTGTTTTGGGAACTTGATTGTATGTGCTGGTGCAAAAGCCTTGGAGCCATTCAGTAATGCAATAGACCTGGTTTAAATGTATAATTTAGATTGTCTTTTACATTTTGATGTGTAAAACTTTTTTTTTAAGAATTCATAATACAAAAAAGACAATATCAAGACTTTGTTATTATAGGAAAATGCAAACTTAAGTTTTATTCTGAGTTCCGCAGTTCCGTGTTTACCCAGTCCCTACACAAACTTTATTAAATCAAATAATGATTAATGACAGGGTTATCAATCAATATTTTTCTATATAGCACTTTTTATGTAAGACATCTCAAAGCGTTTCACATAACAAAATAAAATAAAACCATCAAAACTGTTTAAAAAAACCCCGAAAAAAACAAAAAAAAAGTCTGATGTAGTGTAGTGAATTAGGTATACAATTGATTTAAATATAAATTAGTCTCTATTCTTAGGGACATTAAAATGTGAGAAATAAGATATACCTTATTCAAGTTCAGTATCATGTAGAACTCGGATTCCCTTGACAATAATCGACATTCACTCAACGTGTCAGAAATATAAAACAATATTTTATTTAAGAACAAAAACAGTGCACAACTAATCTAATATTACAGAAAGGAAACACGATTGGTTAGAGATATGCGTGAATAGTATACAGTTCAATGATTTCTTAGTCAAACAAGTACAACGACTGCAACATTACTAGAATACATGGTTAACATAACAATATTAATTATGGCTGATCACAAAGTGTCTACTTTGCATTAGTATTTTCAATACTCGATTCTCGTTGTGATTGATGTTTCATATCAAATGCACGAGAATTAATGCAACTTCCCATTCAGAACGGAATCCAACATTCCAATAACTAATTTATCAAATTAGTTTTACCGTGTTAAATTAGTTTAGACGTGATCTACCAAACTAAACAATATGTTACCAATCTCAATTGATTCAAATTAACTCAGAAATGGGCAATGTGGCAAAGTGGCAGCTGATTAGAAACAGGTGCAGAGGTGATGCAATGCAAGAATAATCACACAAAGGAAACTGTAATCCGGTTTGGAAAAGGGGTTTGTTTTATTTGTAAAAACTCCCAGTCTGGTGACCAAACAATTAACCCCCGGCAATACACAGGGGATCTCTCCCGGTCCTTCCAGTTTCGTATGCTCTGAAACCCAAGCGAAGGAAAAGTTTTACGATTCTCCAGCCCCTTTATGCCATTACGCATGACCCCTTGGTAAACGATTGCAGCTGTTTTTTTACTGTCTGCAGCTACTACATCGTTTACCTTCCGGGTCAATATGTTCCTGCAACAGAGTCTCGCCTTCTTCCAGACTGACAGACTTCCCGTCCCAGGAAAATAGCTGTCAGGCCAGCCTGTCCAAAGCCTTTCCCTTTCGCTGCTTAGCGCCCTCACAGGTTGGGAGGGAGATTTACAACCAAAACTCATTCTATTTCTGTTACAGGCAATGATCACATTCTCTGCTTTATGAGGTAACTCCTTTGAGTTACACATGTCAACAAAAAAAATACATTTCTTACACACTCTAGAACAGGAAGTTATATTATATTCCTATAACAATTTATCTACTAATTTGATAGCATTAGCTACAGTTAATTTATTGATTCATAAAATGATTAATATTTGATATGTTGAATACTTATCGATTTTCAACAAAGTCAATCTTCTTTGGTGATGAATACTGTAGCTTCTTTCTCTGGATTTGAAGTTCACTGAAAGTAACTTAGACAATCGTTCTTGTCGTATGCATTGTGTTGCGTCGGCTCTCAGCAAACAATAGTTTTTTTCAAAGGAAGTAGCTTGTTGATTTCCAATAGTCTTGCAAGATTTCCATTACGCGAGAGTAGATGTTAAAACTTCATGCTGATTTGAACTCGGCTCTCGCCAAGATAAAGCACCAACTAAGACGTAGCTTTACAGTAAACTAATGTGATCCATCTGTCTCTCCATCCATTTGCATTTCCTTCCATATGATGATGTAGATATCCTTCTGCCTGGTGCTGATGGCTGAAGTGTAATGCTGCCTACAGGGATCAGCTTATTTTGCCTTCCTAGCGCATCAGCACACACAACGGCTGTGATGCTGGCTTCGGGGATCAACCATAGTGCGGTCTCCCCAGCGCATCAGCATGACAACCGTCTGGATTGAGCTAAGTAGGGTACATCTCTGGGGTCTTCAAGTGGGCACCTTCCATCCTCGGTGTTTCATTGACGAGCCCATGACACCTCAAGAGTGCTCGACTGTGATTCTGGCGTCCCAGCATCACCCCTCCGTCACCCACTCAACTCAGCCCAGCTTACTTACCCGTACATCAGCGTTTCTTTCTTTCTATTGTGCTTGACATCCCCAACCAGAATCTTTCCATCTCAACCACAGCCAGTTGCTGCTCGTCTCTGCTGCTTCAGATAAGTTCTTCACATGTGCGATGCAACTCTTGGCCACTGAATCTGACGTCTCTGAGAAACTGGGTTGTAGAGTGTGCCACAAATCCTCGATAACCCACCTCCACTGGGTAAACCCGGACTCTCCATCCTTGCTGTTCCGCTTCAGCAGCTAGTTGAGCATACCACAGTTTCTTCCTCTCATTTGCCTCATCTACAGCATCCTCCCATGGCGCTGTTAACTCTACCAGGTGAACAAGGTGTGCTGATCCAGACCAGAAGACAATATCTGGTTGAAGGTTAGTGGTGGCAATCTCAGGTGGAAAAATAAGCCGTTGACCAACATCTGCCAGCATTTTCCAGTCTCTAGCAGCTTCCAGTTGTCCTGGGCGAGGATTGGTTTTCACACCCTTTCTTGGTGGTTGCTCTCCTGGGCGGAGGAATGTTGTCTTTTGTGTGTAATGTTTTGATGGAACTGGTGCCAACTTATTGGTCATGTTACGCTTGTCTTCCAATGCTAAGGCCAAACATCGCAGCACCTGGTCATGGCGCCAAGTAAACTGTCCTTGGCTAAGAGCCACCTTACATCCTTTCAAAATGTGCCTTAATGTTGCAGGTGATGAACACAAAAGACATGAGGGATCCTCTCCTACCCATAGGTTTAGGTTCTGTGGTGATGGGAGAACATCATACGTTGACCTGATGAGGAAACTGAACCTGCTCTGTTCCATTGACCATAGGTCTTGCCAGCCAATCTTGCGTTGTTCCACATTCTCCCATCTCATCCATTCTCCCTGCTTGGCCTGGGAAACAGCCTTTACGCACCTCATCCTCTCCTCCTGCTTTTGCACCACGTTGACTACCAGCTTCCTCCGTTGAGCTGGGGCTGCCTTGTGCCATGTAGGAGGACCTGAACTGAAACCAAGAACCCCTCTTCCATGCTGAACTTGCCCCATGATATCATCAATTCGAAGGGCAGCCTTTGCATCCTCCACAGCTTTCTTTGCCGCCCACTTTCTTCCAGTTTTCAACACAGGTGCTGCCTCCCTTATGCATTTGTCGCGTGACTCTACTAATGTAATTTCCAGTCGGACCATGGCGCACTTAAACTCCTCGGTTAGAGCGGAGACTGGTAGCTGCAGTATTCCTTTACCATAAAGTCCCACTCTGTTGAGGCAGCGTGGAACTCCTAACCATTTCCTGATGTATGAACTGATTAAAGCTTCCAGCTTCTCTACTGTTGTCAAAGAAACCTCGTACACAGTCAGTGGCCACAGCAACCTCAGCAGTAGACCAAACTGAAAGCACCAGAGTTTTTGTTTGCCTGGTAAAGCGCTGCTGTCTATGCTCTTCAACCCTTCCACTGCTTGTTGTCTAACTTCTCCCACACGAACTGTGTCCTTTAGATCCCCGTCGTACCATCTCCCAAGACTTTTCACTGGCTTCTCAGACACTGTTGGTATTGCCTCACCATTAATGAAGAACGTTTTATCTACTACTTTACCTTTAATTATAGAGATGCTCCTTGATTTAGTGGGTTTGAATTGCATTTGTGCCCATTCAATGTTATTGGTTAATTTGCCCAATAACCGATTAGTGCAGGTTACTGTTGTATCATGGTTGTCATGTCATCCATGTATGGTCGAATTGGTGGTAGTCGCATTCCAAAAGCCAAGCGCTCTCCTCCCACTACCCATTTTGATACCCTAATGATTACTTCCATTGCCATGATAAAAGCCAGTGGAGAAATGGTGCATCCTGCCATTATTTCAACTTCTAGGCATTGGCATGTAGTGCTAAATTCTGAAGTTGAAAAACTAAATTGCAAATCTCCAAAGTAGGCTTTCACTAAATTTGTTATTGTCATCGGTACACTGAAAAAATCAAATGCTGCCCAAAGAAGTTCATGTGGCACTGAACCATATGCATTAGCCAAATCCAGGAATATCACATGGAGCTCCTTCCTCTCCTTTTTAGCTGATTGAATTTGTTGCCAGATCACATTGATGTGTTCTTAGCATCCTGGGAAACCTGGAATGCCCGCTTTTTGTACTGAAATGTCAATGAAGCAGTTCTTTAATAGGTAAGTTGACAATCTCTGAGCAATAATGCTGAAGAAAATCTTGCCTTTACGTTTAATAGGAAATAGGTGAAACTGACTGATGCTTGTAGAATCTTTTTATTTAGGTATAAAGACTCCACCTCCTCGGCGCCATGCTCTTGGTACAACCTGTTTTTCCCATGCCACTTTCATCAATTTCCACAGGATTCATAGAACTCCTGAAGCACTCTTGTACACTCTGTACGGAACTCCATTAGGCCCTGGAGATGATGAAGCCCTTGCTTTTTTTACAGCTTGCTCTACTTCTTTCCACTTAGGTGCACAGTCCTCCATTTGGTATTCTGGTGGATTGATAGGTGGGATGTCTGAAGGAATTGACATAGGCTCCTGCCTTTTTGAATCTGTATGTGTTTCCTCCAAATATCTCTCCAGCTCAACCTTAGATGCTTTTAGTGTGCCATTCTTCTCACTGGTGAATAACTTCTTTACAAATTTGAATGGGTCTTTATAAAGTTAGTTCTCACCTCCTTCTTTTTTTGTAGCGTTTCCGTGGCGCTCAGCTCTGCGCAATGTTGCAAGCTTATCTTTTATGAAGCTTTGTAAGAGATTGAGTCCCTCCTTCTGACTTTGTTCTGCTCCATTGCTTCCTCAGCTGTCTCCTTTCTCTAACTAAGCGTTCAATCTCCTGCTGCCGTCTAGACTTTCCAGGAATAGTTTGTACTTTTTCCTTCCTTTTTTCAACTCCAAACCTCTCACTTCCATATGCGTAGATGATGTCCCCAAATTTATCCAGCTTCTTTTCAACTGTTCCACTTAATCTTTCCAATGCAAAGCAGAGATCTGTGTTTACTGTGTCCCATGCAGTTTTCTCACAAGCTCTTGGCCATTTAACTCCAGGCTTGTGCCCGCTGATGTTCTTTTCTCTCTTATGCTGGTTTGTCTGACCGGGTTCACAAGGATCATTAGGTTCATCACTAACTGTGCGAATGCAAGTCCTCCTCACGTCTATGACAGGGGTGCTGATATCCTGCGAACTGTGGTTTGCTTCCTGTCACTGGATTTCATTTGACTGACTTGACTGACTTTGTAAGAAGTACTGATCAATGCAAGGCCCTTATCCCTTCTCCCTCAAGCATTTCATTCTCCCTTGATGAATCTTCAAACCCCTGACCGTTGTCGCCTTGCACCAGCCACAGACACAAACCTGGAGTTCCATGTCTTTGGTAACTGCAGATCTTGAACTAGTTTTTTTGTGAAGTACTCGCCATACTCATATCCGTTTCCGTTCCTAAGTCGTTAACCGTGTTGTCCAATGTTGGGTCATCTTCTGCCCCCACTCTCGCAGACTCTAGGGGTATTTTTCTCTTTAATTTCTTAGACGCCTTGGGCGGGTGTCTCCAGCATCCTGTAAACACAGAGCTGGATACTGCCGACAAGGGTAGCTAACCCTTGCCAGCCCCAATGGGGTCTCTTTCTTCCTGTCAGCTGTCTCTCCAGGCTTTCACAAGGTCTTTCCCTTGTTGCCAGCTGCACTATTCACAGCAGTCACTGCACGTATCCAGATCTTCATGATTTCCATTACACGAGAATAGATGTTAAAACTTCATGCTGATTTGAACTCGGCTCTCGCCAAGATAAGCACCAACTGAGACGCAGCTTTACAGTAAACTAATGTGATCCATCTGTGTCTCCATCCATTTGCGTTTCCTTCCATATGATGATGTAGATAGGGAGATTTACAACCAAAACTCATTCTATTTCTGTCACAGGCAATGATCACATTCTCTGCTTTATGAGGTAACTCCTTTGAGTTACACATGTCAACAAACAAAATACATTTCTTACACACTCTAGAAGAGGAAGTTATATTCTATTCCTAGAACAATTTATCTACTGATTTGATAGCATTAGCTACAGTTAATTTCTTGAGTCATAAAATGATTAATATTTCATATGTTGAATACTTATCGATTTTCAACAAAGTCAATCTTCTTTGGTGATGAATACTGTAGCTTCTTTCTCTGGATTTGAAGTTCACTGAAAGTAACTTAGACAATCGTTCTTGTCGTATGCATTGTGTTGCGTCGGCTCTCAGCAAACAATAGTTTTTTTCAAAGGAAGTAGCTTGTTGATTTCCAATAGTCTTGCAAGATTTCCATTACACGAGAGTAGATGTTAAAACTTCATGCTGATTTGAACTCGACTCTCGCCAAGATAAAGCACCAACTAAGACGTAGCTTTACAGTAAACTAATGTGATCCATCTGTCTCTCCATCCATTTGCGTTTCCTTCCATATGATGATGTAGATATCCTTCTTCCTGGTGTTGATGGCTGAAGTGTAATGCTGGCTCTGGGGATCATCTTATTTTGCATTCCTAGCGCATCAGCACACACAACGGCTGTGATGCTGGCTCTGGGGATCAACCACAATGTGGTCTCCCCAGCGCATCAGCATGACAACCATCTGGATTGAGCTAAGTACGGTACATCTCTGGGGTCTTCAAGTGGGCACCTTCCATCCTCGGTGTTTCGTCAACTAGCCCACGACACCTCAAGAGGGCTTGACGGTGATTCTGGCGTCCCAGCATCACCCCCCTCCATCCCCACTCAACTCAGCTCAGCTTCCTTACCCAAGTACAGCGCAGTTAGAAGCAGTTTGAAAGCAGGTTGACAGCTGCAGAAGCTAAACTGAACTTCCAAAAAAAAATAATAATAAAACATGGTCTTCAAGCCAGTAATCTTTGACAACTGCATGATGTGGGACATCCGAGAAAACCCAACAGAGCTGTGTGTAAGTGTGTGTGTAAAGTGCCGCACGATCCAGGACTTGCTTCAACGAGTAAGTCTGTTAGAAATGGAGCTGGAGGAAATGAGACAGCAACAGGAGCTTGAGGAGCTGACACACCCACAATTCATGGAAGTCTGCAACCCTAGCAGACTGAAAGCCACCAGGGAGATGGAAGAGAATTGAAACAGCTGGGTTCAGATAGGCAGAAGCAGGGTAAAAAAGAAACTTTGTCAAACAAAACCACCAGAAATCCAAACATCCAACAAATTTGAGCCACTTCAACATTTAGATGACCAAAACCAACATCAAGAGAATGAAAGGAACAAAATCCAGGACCCTATAAACAGTGCTGGCCAGGCAGCAAAAAGAAGGGAGGTCATAATTGTTGGGGACTCCATATTGAGAAACACAGCAAGTTCAGTTCGCAGTTTGGACCCCCTTACTACAACAGTGTGCTGCCTCCCAGGAGCCTCTGTCAAGCACATCACTGAGAACGAACAGGAGACGAACCGGTAGTAGTCGTCCACATCGGTACAGACAACATTGGAAGAGACAGACCAAGATCCCTGCAAAACAAATTCAGAGAGCTAGGAAGGAAATTAAAAGACAAGACCAAAACTGTGGTATTTTCTGGAATACTGCCGTCACCTTGCAAAGGACCATATGGACAGCTGGAAATACAAAATCAAAATGCATGGCTGAAATTGTGGTGCACACAGGAAGGCTTCATCTTTCTTGAACATTGGAGCACATTCTACAACAAGGTCTATCTATATAGGTGGGACGGACTGCACTTAAACAGAAAGGGAACCAATCTACTCGGAGAAAGGATCCTTGAGGAGGTCGAGAAGCATTTAAACTAGAAAGGAAGGGGGGAGAAAACAAAAAAAACAGAAGGGAGACCACATCGAAACAAGGGCAACAACTCAGGTAAGACAACTATTAAATGTATTTATCTTAATGCTAGAAGTCTCAGAAACAAAATGTTAGAACTTGAAGCTACTGCACTAACAAGTAACTATGATGTGATAGGTGTTACTGAAACGTGGTTGTCTGAGAGTGATGGAGACGAATATAATATTACTGGGTACACACTGTATAGGAAAGACATGCAGGGCAGAAGAGGCGGAGGGGTAGCGCTATACATAAGAAATAGTCTTGAAGCCCAGGTGTTAAATCAGGACAAAGAAAACAATGCACTATGGGTCAGAATAATGGACACAAATTCAAAGGGCATAATAATAGGAGGATGCTATAGACTGCCAAATTCAGGCGCTGAGCAAAATAATCTGTTATATAATGACATTAAATCGTGTAGAAAAGGAGAAGCCATACTAATGGGGGATTTCAACTTCCCATTATAAAATGGGAGAACCCGGTGGGGAGCATGATGGACGAAATTGAAATGGTGGAAATGACAAATGACTGCTTCCTAACGCAATTTGTCAAGGCACCGACTAGAGGGAGGCATGCCTTGATTTAGTCTTTTCAAATAACGCGAAGACAGAATAACTAAAACAGAGGTCAGAGAGCCATTGGCAAACTCACACCACAACATGGTCTCATTTGAAATATTTTTTAAAACCCCAAAAGTAATGACTAAAGCTAAGGTTTACAATTTTAGAAAAGCAAACTATGAATGTATGAAACAGAGACTAACAGAAGTAGATTGCAGTAAAATAGAGAAAACATCCACAGAAAAAGGATGGCTGTTTTTTAAAAATGTAGTACTAGATCTAAAAAACAATTAAATCCCAAAAGTAGACAAATCTAAATCTAAAACAAAATCGCCAAAATGGTTTAATAGATCAATTAAAAAAATATTCAGCGAAAAAAGATACTGCACAGAGCATTTAAAAGGGACCAAAAACAAAGTACACAGAAAGAGTACTTGGAACTGCAAACACAAGTCAAAAAGGAAATTAGAAAGGCCAAGAGAGAGACAGAAATCAATATTGCTAAGGGGGCTAAAACCAATTTCAAATGTTTTTCCAATATTATAACAGCAAGAGAATATTCAAAGAGGAGGTTAAATGTCTAAGAGACACAAATGGCAAAATCATAGATGAAGAAAAAAAATAGCAAATCTATTAAATGATTACTTTTCACAGGATAGGAACATCTCGATCTGTTCCTATCCAATTTTAAATAACTTTAGCATAACAGAGGCAGAAGTGTTAAAGGGACTAGGAGCTCTTAAAATAAACAAATCCCCTGGGCCAGATGAGATCCTCCCAATAGTACTCAAAGAAATGAAAGAAGTTACTTACAATCCGCTAACCAAGATCATGCAACAGTCTCTTGACACAGGGGTTGTACCGACAGACTGGAAAATTGCAAATGTAATACCGATCCACAAAAAGGTAGACAAAACCGAACCAGGTAACTACAGACCAATAAGCCTGACTTCTATTATATGTAAATTTATGGAAACTATAATAAGATCTAAAATGGAAAATTACCTATATGGTAACAATATCCTGGGAGACAGTCAGCATGGTTTTAGGAAAGGGAGAAGGTGTCTAACTAATCTGCTTGACTTTTTTGAGGATGCAACATTGACAATGGATAATTGCAAAGCATACGACATGGTTTATTTAGATTTCCAGAAAGCTTTTGACAAAGTCCCATAAAGATTAATTCTCAAACTGAGCATGAGTAGGGATTCAAGGAAATGCATGCACATGGATTGGGAGTGGTTAACATGTAGAAAACAGAAAGTACTGATTAGAGGAGAAACCTCAAAATGGAGCGAGGTAACCAGTGGTGTACCACAGGGATCAGTATTAGATCCTCTGCTATTCCTAATCTACATTAATGATTTAGATTCTGGTATATTAAGCAAACTTGTTTAATTTGCAGATGACACAAAAATAGGATGAGTGGCAAACACTGTTGCAGCAGCAAAGGTCATTCAAAATGATTTAGACAGCATTCAGAACTGGGCAGACACATGGCAAATGACATTTAATAGAGAAAAGTGTAAAGTATCGCATGCAGGCAATAAAAATGTGCATTATAAATATCATATGGGAGATACTGAAATTGAAGAAGGAATCTATGATAAAGACCTAGGAGTTTATGTTGACTCAGAAATGTCTTCATCTAGACAATGTGGGAAGCTAAAAAAAGGCCAACAAGATGCTTGTATATATTGTGAGAAGTGTTGAATTTAAATAAAGGAAGTAATGTTAAACGTTACAATGCATTAGTAAGACCTCACCTAAAATATTGTGTTAATTTCTGGTCATCTCGTTACAAAAGGATATTGCTGCTCCAGAAAGAGTGCAAGAAGAGCAACCAGAATTATCCGGGTTTTAAAGGCATGTCATATGCAGACAGGCTAAAATAATTGAATCTATTGAGTCTTGAACAAAGAAGACTATGCGGCGATCTGATTCAAACATTCAAAATCCTAAAAGGTATAGACAATGTGACCCAGGGGACTTTTTGACTTGAAAAAAGAAACAAGGACCAGGGGTCACAGATGGAGATTAGATAAAGGGGCATTCAGAACAAAAATAGAGGCACTTTTTTACACAGTGGATTGTGAGGGTCTGGAACCAACTCTCCAGTAATGTTGTTGAAGCTGACACCTGGGATCCTTCAAGAAGCTGCTTGATGAGATTCTGGGATCATTAAGCTACTAACAACCAAACGAGCAAGATGGGCTGAATGGCCTCCTCTCGTTTGTAAACTTTCTTATGTTCTTCTTATGTATGTTCTTATATTTGTAAACTTTCTTATGTTCTTCTCAGAACATGATTTTGCCATTCTTCAAACCATTGATTCTCCCATGACTCCAGCACACTTTCCATTGCTTTCTCAGAAACTTTCTTCAGAAGTTCAGCCTCCATTACATTTTAGACCTCAGAACCACTTCTTTGCCAATCCCAGTCTTGATTGGATTGTTGAATTCATGGTGGTGTTTAACATCATGCAACGTGCCTAAACATTGGTTAGCTCATATCGGAACCACTCCTTGGCCTTGCCAACAGCTCATGATTGACAGTTCAACCAAATTTCCTTTGTCTTGTCAAAAGGCGATTGATAGCCCCCCCCCCCCCCACTGCTTTCTTGGGGATGGGGAGAAACAAGTCTGTGCTTCGTCAAAGTCAGCAAGAATGGCCTGCACAGAGATTTCAGTTTGTGATAACACAAAGGAATTTTTACAACTCAGCTTCAAAGCTGCATCTAAATATCCCTTTGACCAAGAAAGGGAAAAAAAAAACAAGTTTAAACTGTGCATATTATTATCCAGCAAATAGCCAGAATTGACTGTCTCGTACGCTACAGCCATATGCTGAGAAGATTTGCCTTACAATTTAGAAATCAAACGAATTCAAATAATGAAATTGTACATCATAACTTTTAAAGTATTTTTAAAAATGCTTAAAATATACATATTAAATGCTAAAGGAAGGTAAAAAATGCAGGCACCAATCAGCAGCTACACTGACATCTGTGTCATCAATGGAAGCCCCAAAAAATTTTTGCTCTTAAGAACATAAGAACATAAGAAAGTTTACAAGCGAGAGGAGGCCATTCAGCCCATCTTGCTCATTTGGTTGTTGGTAGCTTATTGATCCCAGAATCTCATCAAGCAGCTTCTTGAAGGATCCCAGGGTGTCAGCTTCAACAAAAAAACACACGTAAACATTTACAACTCTGGCGGGACTCGAACCAGTCTAGAAGTCCAACACGCTATCCATTGCGCCACAGAGGACTAATATCTGAGAATGTCCTAAAATGGACATCGTGTGACTGAAACTGACAGCTGACTGGGACAACATCCTTTTTTTGCCTGCTGACTAATAACAGTCGCCAGGGACGCTAAGCTTGGTATTATCAAATGAATCCTTATAAATGAACACATGTTCTCCATGAATGACAGTCGCTTATGTTCATTAAATGCATAGCAACCATTCATAAAATACATACTAGCTTAGCTCAAAATAGATTTCTGGTACAAATAAGTAAAGCATGTATCTGGATGCAAAGTATTTAAATCCATTATCCCTCAGGTATTTGAATCTATCACATTTATTTTCTTTAGTCAGTGTTTTTAAAGAATGAGTTCATACACTGACCCAGTATTGTAGTATATACAACACTGTTTTGTCTATAGTTTCGAGCTAAGTAAAGTCAGTACCCACTACCTTAAGTAGAGTGAATTACATGCTATAATTCCAGGCATTTTCCTATCAAAGTAAACAGTTTCTTTTTTGTATTGGCATGGAAAAACTGTTATACACATACAAGAAAGGAAGGGAATCTACATACAGGTATAGACCACCAGTCTCTTGTAAATCGAATGCTACAGTAGGACTGATTCATAAAGCATTAACACATGACTTATTTAAGAATCATTATTTAGTCTGTATTTAGGAATTAAATAAAGTTAAAAGCCAACAGCAGTCTAGAACATACAGGTAGTGGACAAAAAAATGGAAACACCTGGGTAAATGAGAGACACCAAGTATATTGAAAGCAAGGGCTTCCCACACAGGTGTGGCTCATGTGTTAATTAAGCAGATAAGATCCCAGCATGCTTAGGGTCATGTATAAAAATGTTGGACAGGCCTGGATGCCTATAATTATGGCTAACATGGCTGCCAGAGGAGACCTCAGTGACTTTGAAAAGACGGGTGATTGTTGGGTAGCGTTTGGCAGGAGCTTCAGTGACCAAGACAGCTCAACTTGCTGATGTTTTCACGAAACAACGGTGTCTAAGGTGATGTCGACATGGAACTCAAGGGAAAGACATCATCAGCAAAAGGGCAACAGTGGGTGAAGCGCATACTCCAGGATCGTGATATCTGTGCATTAATTCGAAGTGCAAGGCAAAACAGGCGAGCAACTGCAGATCAATTGACTGCAAATTTAAACCTGGGCGCGAGCAACCAGTTTCATCAAATCGGTCGCCGAGAACTCCACAAGCGGGATACCATAGTGGCCCAACGTCCTATTAAGTGACTTTACATTGGTGTTTCCATTTTTTTTATCCACTACCTGTACTTTGAATACACGTTTTTAATGTCATATCAACTGGTTTAATAATTTTAATGAAATATAATTGTACTAATGTAGATCGGTCTGATGTGGGTAACAGGGAATTGTATTACACTATACATAAGAAATAGTCTTGAAGCCCAGGTGTTAAATCAGGACAAAGAAAACAATGCACTATGGGTCAGAATAATGGACACAAATTCAAAGGGCATAATAATAGGAGGATGCTATAGACTGCCAAATTCAGACGCTGAGCAAAATAATCTGTTATATAATGACATTCGAAATGCGTGTAGAAAAGGAGAAGCCATACTAATGGGGGATTTCAACTTCCCCCGTATAAAATGGGAGAACCCGGTGGGGAGCATGATGGACGAAATTGAAATGGTGGAAATGACAAATGACTGCTTCCTAACGCAATTTGTCAAGGCACCGACTAGAGGGGAGGCATGCCTTGATTTAGTCTTTTCAAATAACGAAGACAGAATAACTAAAACAGAGGTCAGAGAGCCATTGGCAAACTCACACCACAACATGGTCTCATTTGAAATATTTTTTAAAACCCCAAAAGTAATGACTAAAGCTAAGGTTTACAATTTTAGAAAAGCAAACTATGAATGTATGAAACAGAGACTAACAGAAGTAGATTGCAGTAAAATAGAGAAAACATCCACAGAAAAAGGATGGCTGTTTTTTTAAAAATGTAGTACTAGATGCGCAAAACAATTAAATCCCAAAAGTAGACAAATCTAAATCTAAAACAAAATCGCCAAAATGGTTTAATAGATCAATTAAAAAAATATTCAGCGAAAAAAGATACTGCACAGAGCATTTAAAAGGGACCAAAAACAAAGTACACAGAAAGAGTACTTGGAACTGCAAACACAAGTCAAAAAGGAAATTAGAAAGGCCAAGAGAGAGACAGAAATCAATATTGCTAAGGGGCTAAAACCAATTTCAAATGTTTTTCCAATATTATAACAACAAGAGAATATTCAAAGAGGAGGTTAAATGTCTAAGAGACACAAATGGCAAAATCATAGATGAAGAAAAAAAATAGCAAATCTATTAAATGATTATTTTTTTCACAGGATAGGAACATCTCGATCTGTTCCTATCCAATTTTAAATAACTTTAGCATAACAGAGGCAGAAGTGTTAAAGGGACTAGGAGCTCTTAAAATAAACAAATCCCCTGGGCCAGATGAGATCCTCCCAATAGTACTCAAAGAAATGAAAGAAGTTACTTACAATCCGCTAACCAAGATCATGCAACAGTCTCTTGACACAGGGGTTGTACCGACAGACTGGAAAATTGCAAATGTAATACCGATCCACAAAAAGGTAGACAAAACCGAACCAGGTAACTACAGACCAATAAGCCTGACTTCTATTATATGTAAATTTATGGAAACTATAATAAGATCTAAAATGGAAAATTACCTATATGGTAACAATATCCTGGGAGACAGTCAGCATGGTTTTAGGAAAGGGAGAAGGTGTCTAACTAATCTGCTTGACTTTTTTGAGGATGCAACATTGACAATGGATAATTGCAAAGCATAATGACATGGTTTATTTAGATTTCCAGAAAGCTTTTGACAAAGTCCCATAAAAAAGATTAATTCTCAAACTGAACGCAGTAGGGATTCAAGGAAATGCATGCACATGGATTAGGGAGTGGTTAACATGTAGAAAACAGAAAGTACTGATTAGAGGAGAAACCTCAAAATGGAGCGAGGTAACCAGTGGTGTACCACAGGGATCAGTATTAGATCCTCTGCTATTCCTAATCTACATTAATGATTTAGATTCTGGTATATTAAGCAAACTTGTTTAATTTGCAGATGACACAAAAATAGGATGAGTGGCAAACACTGTTGCAGCAGCAAAGGTCATTCAAAATGATTTAGACAGCATTCAGAACTGGGCAGACACATGGCAAATGACATTTAATAGAGAAAAGTGTAAAGTATCGCATGCAGGCAATAAAAATGTGCATTATAAATATCATATGGGAGATACTGAAATTGAAGAAGGAATCTATGATAAAGACCTAGGAGTTTATGTTGACTCAGAAATGTCTTCATCTAGACAATGTGGGGAAGCTATAAAAAAGGCCAACAAGATGCTTGTATATATTGTGAGAAGTGTTGAATTTAAATAAAGGGAAGTAATGTTAAAACGTTACAATGCATTAGTAAGACCTCACCTAAAATATTGTGTTAATTTCTGGTCATCTCGTTACAAAAAGGATATTGCTGCTCCAGAAAGAGTGCAAAGAAGAGCAACCAGAATTATCCCGGGTTTAAAAGGCATGTCATATGCAGACAGGCTAAAATAATTGAATCTATTGAGTCTTGAACAAAGAAGACTATGCGGCGATCTGATTCAAACATTCAAAATCCTAAAAGGTATAGACAATGTCGACCCAGGGGACTTTTTTGACTTGAAAAAAGAAACAAGGACCAGGGGTCACAGATGGAGATTAGATAAAGGGGCATTCAGAACAAAAAATAGGAGGCACTTTTTTACACAGTGGATTGTGAGGGTCTGGAACCAACTCTCCAGTAATGTTGTTGAAGCTGACACCCTGGGATCCTTCAAGAAGCTGCTTGATGAGATTCTGGGATCATTAAGCTACTAACAACCAAACGAGCAAGATGGGCTGAATGGCCTCCTCTCGTTTGTAAACTTTCTTATGTTCTTCTTATGTATGTTCTTATATTTGTAAACTTTCTTATGTTCTTCTCAGAACATGATTTTAGCCATTCTTCAAACCATTGATTCTCCCATGACTCCAGCACACTTTCCCATTGCTTTCTCAGAAACTTTCTTCAGAGAAGTTCAGCCTCCATTACATTTTAGACCTCAGAACCACTTCCTTTGCCAATCCCAGTCTTGATTGGATTGTTGAATTCATGGGTGGTGTTTAACATCATGCAACGTGCCTAAACATTGGTTAGCTCATATCGGAACCACTCCTTGGCCTTGCCAACAGCTCATGATTGACAGTTCAACCAAATTTCCTTTGTCTTGTCAAAAGGCGATTGATAGCCCCCACTGCTTTCTTGGGGATGGGGAGAAACAAGTCTGTGCTTCAAAAAGTCAGCAAGAATGGCCTGCACAGAGATTTCAGTTTGTGATAACACAAAGGAATTTTTACAACTCAGCTTCAAAGCTGCATCTAAATATCCCTTTGACCAAGAGAAAGGGGAAAGAAAAAAAAACAAGTTTAAACTGTGCATATTATTATCCAGCAAATAGCCAGAATTGACTGTCTCGTACGCTACAGCCATATGCTGAGAAGATTTGCCTTACAATTTAAATCCAAACGAATTCAAATAATGAAATTGTACATCATAACTTTTAAAGTATTTTTTTAAAAATGCTTAAAATATACATATTAAATGCTAAAGGAAGGTAAAAATGCAGGCACCAATCAGCAGCTACACTGACATCTGTGTCATCCAATGGAAGCCCCAAAAAATTTTTTGCTCTTAAGAACATAAGAACATAAGAAAGTTTACAAACGAGAGGAGGCCATTCAGCCCATCTTGCTCATTTGGTTGTTGGTAGCTTATTGATCCCAGAATCTCATCAAGCAGCTTCTTGAAGGATCCCAGGGTGTCAGCTTCAACAAAAAAACACACGTAAACATTTACAACTCTGGCGGGACTCGAACCAGTCTAGAAGTCCAACACGCTATCCATTGCGCCACAGAGGACTAATATCTGAGAATGTCCTAAAATGGACATCGTGTGACTGAAACTGACAGCTGACTGGGACAACATCCCTTTTGCCTGCTGACTAATAACAGTCGCCAGGGACGCTAAGCTTGGTATTATCAAATGAATCCTTATAAATGAACACATGTTCTCCATGAATGACAGTCGCTTATGTTCATTAAATGCATAGCAACCATTCATAAAATACATACTAGCTTAGCTCAAAATAGATTTCTGGTACAAATAAGTAAAGCATGTATCTGGATGCAAAAGTATTTAAATCCGTATCCCTCAGGTATTTGAATCTATCACATTTATTTTCTTTAGTCAGTGTTTTTTTAAAGAATGAGTTCATACACTGACCCAGTATTGTAGTATATACAACACTGTTTTGTCTATAGTTTCGAGCTAAGTAAAGTCAGTACCCACTACCTTAAGTAGAGTGAATTACATGCTATAATTCCAGGCATTTTCCTATCAAAGTAAACAGTTTCTTTTTTGTATTGGCATGGAAAAACTGTTATACACATACAAGAAAGGAAGGGAATCTACATACAGGTATAGACCACCAGTCTCTTGTAAATCGAATGCTACAGTAGGACTGATTCATAAAGCATTAACACATGACTTATTTAAGAATCATTATTTAGTCTGTATTTAGGAATTAAATAAAGTTAAAAGCCAACAGCAGTCTAGAACATACAGGTAGTGGACTAAAAATGGAAACACCTGGGTAAATGAGAGACACCAAGTATATTGAAAGCAAGGGCTTCCACACAGGTGTGGCTCATGTGTTAATTAAGCAGATAAGATCCCAGCATGCTTAGGGTCATGTATAAAAATGTTGGACAGGCCTGGATGCCTATAATTATGGCTAGCATGGCTGCCAGAGGAGACCTCAGTGACTTTGAAAGACGGGTGATTGTTGGGGCGCGTTTGGCAGGAGCTTCAGTGACCAAGACAGCTCAACTTGCTGATGTTTCACGAGCAACGGTGTCTAAGGTGATGTCGACATGGAACTCCAAGGGAAAGACATCATCAGCAAAGGGCAACAGTGGGCAGAAGCGCATACTCCAGGATCGTGATATCTGTGCATTAATTCGAAGTGCAAGGCAAAACAGGCGAGCAACTGCAGATCAATTGACTGCAAATTTAAACCTGGGGCGCGAGCAGCCAGTTTCATCAAATCGGTCCGCCGAGAACTCCACAGAGCGGGATACCATAGTGGCCCAACGTCCTATTAAGTGACTTTACATTGGTGTTTCCATTTTTTTGTCCACTACCTGTACTTTGAATACACGTTTTTAATGTCATATCAACTGGTTTAATAATTTTAATGAAATATAATTGTACTAATGTAGATCGGTCTGATGTGGGTAACAGGGAATTGTATTACACTATATGTAATTAAAGGGATGCTAAATATCATCTACATTTTATTAATATTTACCTTACCAGTTTAATAACATATACATTTTCTCTGTTATGCTCTATTGTTTATATCAATATTTACTTCGCTACTAACAATTCTAGAAAAAAATATCCTACTTTAATACATTTGTGAAGTGAGGTGATTAGAAAAATGATGTACATCGTTATTATCTGCCCCCTCTGAATTGTGATTTAGTAAGGAGATACTCAGTAGCCAGGGGCAGAGGGTGCCGAAATTACAGTTGTACACCCGTAGTCTCCTTCAGAAATTCTACTTTTAGAAGTGGCTAAAAAAATGACATTTTTGGTGGAATATTTAGGGAGCATGGTAAGTAATGATTTAAATAGAATTAACAACAGAAATTACAGAAAACACACATAATAAGTTAATAAACAGGTAAGAAATGTAACTTTTAAATTGAATAAAGTACAGTGGAACGTCGCATATCTGGCTGTCACATAACCACCCTGATCAATTAACCGCCTCGCTAAATAAATTAATAAATATTAAAAGTAGGCTACGAGAGTAATGGAACTGGCAGCACATGCAGCTTCCGCGATGGAAACAGAAAGAAAGCGTTATAGCAAACAGCCTTTTGGTGCATTCCCCTTTAAGAGAGGCGGGCTGTGTGCGTTTCAGTCAGCTGCGTGTAGCAGTGACGTTTCAATACACCAGTGCACAGGGGAGAAGTTTGCCCCGAACTTCGACTGGCAGGCAGGTCTGCCTATTAGGCAGATAATAAAACACCTTTCCGCGAAAACCCGCCTCCTCAGTTACATCACAAAGGAAACACGCCTTCTAAGGGCAAAAGCTGCCTGTTTCCACGCCCTCACATTCAAACTGAAAACTGCGCGCCAAGGTTTTGCAGCAGAATAGATTTGGAATGAAAAAGGTAGGATGTTTTATTCATCTTCTCAAAATACACCGTTTTTAGCACAATGTATGCACACAAAGGCATTAAAATATATTGAGTTACGCCTTAAATACGAATATGAATATCTTCTTCTGTTAAGTTGTATTATATAACGGTTTTTTTAAAGTGTAGCTATCATTTCAAATATTAGTGATCCTTAATCTCTACCTTTGTCTCGTTTTGTTGTTCAAACGTATATTTTAATTATTCACTTTATGTGCAGCATAGTATTTATGCTGTACTGTGTGTGCAAGTTGTTCACAGTGATCCACAACATTCAGTTACACATCATGTATAATTGATTTGCTGTTAAAAATGATAATACAAAATATAATAAACTTACCAGGCATGTCAGCTGAAGTTATACTAATGTCACATGTCTTAAGCAAATATTGGTAACAGAATAACAAGGTTGGTTACTCTAAACTAAATTATTAATTTACCAGCTGGTAAGACTAACTGTAGTTAAAACACAGAGTTAAAACACAGTTTATATTGGGTGTTTATATTGAGCACATGCCTGGCAGGCTGGTTTATAATGGGCACATGCCTGGCAGGCTGGTTTATAATGGGCACATGCCTGGCAGGCTGGTTTATAATGGGCACATGCCTGGCAGGCTGGTTTATAATGGGCACTTACCTGGCAGGCTGGTTTATAATGGGCACATGCCTGGCAGGCTGGTTTATATTGGGCACATGCCTGGCAGGCTGGTTTATAATGGGCACATGCCTGGCAGGCTGGTTTATAATGGGCACATGCCTGGCAGGCTGGTTTATATTGGGTGTTTATAATAGGCACATGCCTGGCAGGCTGGTTTATAATGGGCACTTGCCTGGCAGGCTGGTTTATAATGGGCACTTACCTGGCAGGCTGGTTTATAATGGGCACATGCCTGGCAGGCTGGTTTATATTGGGCACATGCCTGGCAGGCTGGTTTATAATGGGCACATGCCTGGCAGGCTGGTTTATAATGGGCACATGCCTGGCAGGCTGGTTTATAATGGGCACATGCCTGGCAGGCTGGTTTATATTGGGCACATGCCTGGCAGGCTGGTTTATAATGGGCACATGCCTGGCAGGCTGGTTTATATTGGGCACATGCCTGGCAGGCTGGTTTATAAGGGGCACATGGCTGGCAGGCTGATTAAAAAAATTGTGATTGAAAAAAAAAAAAATGCTGTAGCTTGCCATTATCATAATTTCATTCTGATATTTTTTTCTCAGAGAAATGCCTCCCAGAAAGCATAAGAAGTGTACTTCGGTCACTGGTAAGTATGAATTATTGTTTGTGAATAAATAATTATATTTTATCAAATTACTGAATAGTTTATGTAAAGAGCCACTATCGTAGTTTGTAGAAAATGTTATATGGCCTAATGTGTTGGTATGACTCTCAGTAAAGTATCTGATATTTTCACTTTCATTGTTAACATCCTGACACACATCCTAATGTGTTGGTATGACTCTCAGTAAAGTATCTGATTTTTTCACTTTCATTGTTAACATCCTGACACAGATCCTAATGTGTTGGTATGACTCTCAGTAAAGTATCTGATATTTTCACTTTCATTGTTAACATCCTGACACAGATCCTAATGTGTTGGTATGACTCTCAGTAAAGTATCTGATATTTTCACTTTCATTCTTAACATCCTTTCTAACAACTTATAACACTTTAAAATGTATGCGCCAAAGTGCTGTCCATGAGCAGCCATATTGAAGACATTACTGTGGAGTTTACATTTTAAAGTGTTATAAGTTGTTAGAAAAAAATATCAGATACTTTACTGAGAGTCATACCAACACATTAGGATCTGTGTCAGGATGTTAACAATGAAAGTGAAAATATCAGATACTTTACTGAGAGTCATACCAACACATTAGGATCTGTGTCAGGATGTTAACAATGAAAGTGAAAATATCAGATACTTTACTGAGAGTCATACCAACACATTAGGATCTGTGTCAGGATGTTAACAATGAAAGTGAAAAAATCAGATACTTTACTGAGAGTCATACCAACACATTAGGATGTGTGTCAGGATGTTAACAATGAAAGTGAAAATATCAGATACTTTACTGAGAGTCATACCAACACATTAGGATCTGTGTCAGGATGTTAACAATGAAAGTGAAAAAATCAGATACTTTACTGATGCAGTTGGACTAACACATTAGGCCATATACCAACACATTAGACCATATACCAACATTTTCTACAACCTACGATAGTGGCTCTTTAAAGCAAGTAACGTAGTCTTATTTACAAGTAAGGTGGTGTATTTTTTTCCTTCAGTGAAAAATCATGCTGAAAAAGCTCATGTTACATCAGCAACCCCTGCTGCTTGTTCAGAAAGCGACACTGCTTCCCCTCTGCCACAGGCATGCCCTCCTTCCTCCAGCACAGTCGCTGTGTCACTTCAGCATCCACCTGTATCACTGGCTTTGCCTCGCCCAGCTGTAATGCCCGACAGCATGGATACACCACAAGTATTTGCTGAAGTTGAGAGCCTTCTCCCTCTTTCTTTCAACAAGAGAAAGAAAAGGTAATATAACATAAATAAACAGATTAATGTGATATTGGAACACTCCATAATTTGTTAAGTATTCTCAAGTTCATTCCAAAGGCTTAATGCAGAATTAAATTAATTCTGAATTAAGTAAATACCTTTATGGTTTCATTAAATTTACATTTGTGTATCAATTTTGCAATGTTGGCCATATTTTGTATCTTATTATTCTTATACCTTTCCCCCAAAGATACAATGTGACAGCAGAGGAGATCAGGAGAAGGGTAGGTCCACCTGAGAAAATGTCAGCCAATTCCCTGGTTGCATATCTAAGGGTAGATAAAAATAAAAAGAGTGAGCTTAAAAAGAAGATTGAAGAGACAGTTGGCATTAGTCCTGGCCCAACAACCACTGTAACTTCCCTGTGTTCCAAACTGACTGAGGGTACATTAGTAAATGTCCAGTGCAATGTCAACACACTAAAACATTGATATATTTTATCAATCAGTATTATAACACATGGTAAAATATACAGACCACTGCATTCAACAGCTTCAAAATACCTTATCTCAATATTATAGTGTGGGTAGCCTTGTTTTTAAAACCTAACAATCTAATTATATGTTTCCATTATAAGTTGTCTTGCATTCAGGCACCAGCTTAAGTCAAATGTAACATGCAAACAGTAAACATTATATTTATCATTAAATAAATCCATTATTTGTGACTATAGGAAAATGTAATGTCAGTCTTATTGTGCGTTAAAAGTTGATTGTTACAATAATAGTAACACTTTTCTGTCTTCAGGAGAAGCCTGTGATTTAGGTGTGGGCATTGGCAAGCTGGCAGTGAGAATGATTCCTTTTGACAGGATCGCAGTTTTGGAGGGCTCGATCACAAACAAAGATGTTGCCATTGGAAAGCTTCATGAATTTAAGTATGTTTCTTTACAGTTTTACACTAGTGATGAAAAACGCAGGTGTAGTGTAACCAAAACGTTAAATTACATCAAATTTGTAACAAAAAATATACACTATGAATATGAAATATAGAAAAAGTAAAATCAGACCAAAATATTTCCCATGTACAAAACAATAAAGTTAGAAAGAGGGGTCAACCAGAGAAAGATATATGATTGCAATCAAATGTGCGAAATTGTAAAAAGACTTAATTAAACTATATATTTTACCTCTCCAGTTTTTTATGCATGTCACTCATTTTGTGGAAGCACAATTGTATCATATTAAATATATAAGGCAGGATTTGCACTCTGCCTTTACCAGCTATGCCACTTGTGAGCCCCAAATTATTATTTTTAAAGTGTAAAGGTACACATTAAAACTTCTAAATAGACTTGCAGATTTTCTCAGGATGATTTTTTCTGCTGGGCGTCTCAATATTTTTTGTTTTTATTTACATACCATTACAAGATAAAATGTTAGGAGCTAAAAACAATCCTCATTAAATATTGGGTAAAATCAGTGTCTGAGGCTAAAAGCAGCTTACATAAAACCACATGACTGGTTTATTGAGTATTGCAGTGTGAATTGTATTATTCATTCTTTAAAAAAAAAAATATATATATATATATACAGTACTGTGCAAAAGTTTTAGGCAGGTGTGAAAAAAAAAATGCTGTAAAAGTAAGAATGCTTTCAAAAATAGACATGTTAATAGATTATATTTATCAATTAACTAAATGCAAAGTGAGTGAACAAAAGAAAAATCTAAATCAAATCCATATTTGGTGTGACCACCCTTTGCCTTCAAAACAGCATCAATTCTTCTAGGTACACTTGCACAAAGTCAGGGATTTTGTAGGCATATAGTCAGGTGTATGATTAAACAATTATACCAAACAGGTGCTAATGATCATCAATTCAATATGTAGGTTGAAACACAATCATTAACTGAAACAGAAACAGCTGTGTAGCAGGAATAAAACTGGGTGAGGAACAGCCAAACTCAGCTAACAAGGTGAGGTTGCTGAAGACAGTTTACTGTCAAAAGTCATACACCATGGCAAGACTGAGCACAGCAACAAGACACAAGGTAGTTATACTGCATCAGCAAGGTCTCTCCCAGGCAGAAATTTCAAGGCAGACAGGGGTTTCCAGATGTGCTGTCCAAGCTCTTTTGAAGAAGCACAAAGAAACGGGCAACTTTGAGGACCGTAGACGCAGTGGTCGGCCAAGGAAACTTACTGCAGCAGATGAAAGACACATCATGCTTACTTCCCTTCGCAATCGGAAGATGTCCAGCAGTGCCATCAGCTTAGAATTGGCAGAAAACAGTGGGACCCTGGTACACCCATCTACTGTCCGGCCAAAAAGCCATACTTCCGACGTAGAAACAAGGCCAAGCGACTCAACTATGCACGAAAACACAGGAACTGGGGTGCAGAAAAATGGCAGCAGGTGCTCTGGGCTGATGAGTCAAAATTTGAAATATTTGGCTGTAGCAGAAGGCAGTTTGTTCGCCGAAGGGCTGGAGAGCGGTACATGAATGAGTGTCTGCAGGCAACAGTGAAGCATGGTGGAGGTTCTTTGCAAGTTTGGGGCTGCATTTCTGCAAATGGAGTTGGGGATTTGGTCAGAATTAATGGTCTCCTCAATGCTGAGAAGTACAGGCAGATACTTATCCATCATGCAATACCATCAGGGAGGCATCTGATTGGCCCCAAATTTATTCTGCAGCATGACAACGACCCCAAACATACAGCGAAAGTCATTAAGAACTATCTTCAGCATAAAAAGAAGAACAAGGAGTCCTGGAAGTGATGGTATGGCCCCCCACAGAGCCCTGATCTCAACATCATCGAGTCTGTCTGGGATTACATGAAGAGAGAGAAGCAACTGAGGCTGCCTAAATCCACAGAAGAACTGTGGTTAGTTCTCCAAGATGTTTGGGCCAACCTACCTGCCGAGTTCCTTCAAAAAACTGTGTGCAAGTGTACCTAGAAGAATTGATCCTGTTTTGAAGGCAAAGGGTGGTCACACCAAATATTGATTAGATGTAGATTTTTCTTCTGTTCACTCACTTTGCATTTTGTTAATTGATAAATATAAACTATTAACATGTCTATTTTTGAAAGCATTCTTACTTTACAGCATTTTTTCACACCTGCCTAAAACTTTGCACAGTACTATGTATATATATATATATATATATATATATATATATATATATATATATATATATATATATATATATATATATATATATATATATATATATATATATATATATATATATATATATAAATTTTATTTTTGTTTCTCAATATATTAAATTTTTTGTTTCTCAATGGCAAGGAAACCATCAAGAATACAACAGACCAAATTAAAGAAAGTGCTACGGACTTTGACATGGCCACTCATGGACTGGGCTTTCAAATGCTTGATGTTCACAGTTCTGTACTTCAAAAATGTGCTGATTCCCAGATAGAAAAACTGCAGAATGTGTAGTTTTAGATGACACTGAAAATAAGGCATCCTTTGCATATATGTTCATTATTTTAAAAAAGGGCTTGTTCAAAACATTAAGAACAATTCTAAGCAAAGAAAACCTAAAATAGCATTTTCTGTAAGGCATTTTCTTTTCTTTTCTATACAACCTTTTAAATATATATTTAAAAATGTACCATAAAAATACATAAATAAAGGTACTGTACAACATCTCATATCTATAGTTTCTTGTTTTATTTGTTTATGGTTTAAATATTATTATTATTATTTGTTTATTTAGCAGACGCCTTTATCCAAGACGACTTACAGAAACTAGGGTGTGTGAACTATGCATCAGCTGCAGAGTCACTTACAATTACGTCTCACCCAAAAGACAGAGCACAAGGAGGTTAAGTGACTTGCTCAGGGTCACACAATGAGTCAGTGGCCGAGGTGGGATTTGAACCGGGTACCTCCTGGTTACAAGCCCTTTTCTTTAACCACTGGACCACACAGCCTCTGTTAAATATTAGCAGTATTAAAATGTAAAACTGCACATACATGCTTCAGCAGACTGATACAGAGCAATACAAAGTACTGGACCCAATTGTGGAAAAAAGTGCTGTACAGAAGAACCCTCCTCCCCACGTCTCAGCTCTAATGACCCCCTGACATGTTCCCCCTTTGAAAGAAATTCAGTTCAGGCTTAGATTTTTATGTTAACAATTTGCTTTTACACTACTCGCTACTTAAAGATTGCACTTTCTATTTACTACAAATCATATTTTTACAACTTCTATTTACAAAGTGTTACAATAATGCATATTTAAGTTTTATTTAAGTAATCTGATTGAGAGAGAAAAGGGAGACATACCATATCAAATATCGACCAACTTGGCCAGAATACAATCATCAGCAATTAGAACAATGCAACATATATTTTATTTTTGATAACATGCTGCCACTATAAATATAAATAGCTATTTCACTCTTACTTGAAGAGACCTTTGAGGTCCTTAACGGTTGTAATTAACCTCTATACTTAGTCCAGTTTTGTGTGCTTTCTGTAATTCAAAAATGAAGACATGGGCTCATAACAGCACACGTTCAGCTCGATTTTAGTATCTGATTCTTTGCTCTGCAACCAATTATTCTTTTTCTAAAGGAACAGACTTTGAATTTGGAATCAGGTCTATGGGTATATAAAGCTCGATTAAGGGGTTCTTTGAGCTGATATGAATGCATGTCTATAGCATGGCTTCTTGCTCTTTCAATGCGTTTTCTGTAAGCATGCAGCCTTATAATTTTTATTTTACTGCTGGCCATGCTATACTGTCCAAATGCTAGTTGGTGTGCACGTTTTACTACAGCATTCAACTCTGGAGATTCCTTATAATCACTGCTGTCACACCACTCCTTTAAGTCTGAAATCATCTTCTTTACACACAACTGTTTATTGTGTGATTGACAATTTGCTGTGGTATTCACAAAGCAGTCAGTTACCTCTTGGTTAGGGTTCTGTGTACCAATTAACTCAGAAAGTCTTAGACAGACACATATTTCTCCAAGACTATTGGCAAGACAGGTACACTGTTGGTTTTGCACATGTACTACTCCAAAACTACCAGCACAATGTACAATTAAATGTTTTCCATCCCACTCATAGCAATGCTGTTCAGTTAGTGAACTGGCTAATTCTTTTCGAATTCCATCAATATCAATCCCCTGTTCTTTGCACATAATTTTTGCAAACTCAGTATGCTTCCACAAATTACCCCTTTCAGAAACGGCGCATTCACATTTCATGCTAATTAAATCCACAGCATAACATTTTGCTTTATCTGCTTCTGAAGGCACTGTGCAATGGCCATCTGATTTGTAAACAAAATTATTTTGAAGGCCTTTGTTGTTCATACGTAATGCAGATTCTGCAGTATCCTGTGTTTTGGAATCAGAAATCCTCTGAGCACCATGAAGATCTTCCAGATACCTGCACCATATACAAGACAGAATACAATTAGTAGAGCAGTATTCCATTATTCACATGCTAAAAGTTATGGGTTGTGTAAATTATATACATGACAAAAATGCATTTACCTGTGGTACACTATCTCCTTATTTGTACAGATACTGAAATAAATGTACACAGCAACTTTATGTTCCAGAAAATTACAAATATAAAGTATAATGTATTTATTTTTTGAAATTCAACACTCATTTGCAACACTAGACCACATAAAAATGCTAGTATTGGAAATGTTACACAAACCTGTAGTAAGTGACCACCTTGGTATTAAGTAGTAGAAGTAGTTCATCAACTCGTGTTTGCATAGCCATGAAGAAACTGATACTTCATGCTGAAAAAAAATCTGTGGGAAAAAAAAGAAAAGCAAAAGCAATTTTTAAATTTTTTTTATTTAGTATCACCAATTTTTTTCCCTTTATCAGCAATTCAACTTGGCTGACCGCAACAACTCCCCGCCTCCTCAGGAGGGATGAGACAAAGCATGCGCCCTCCGATACGAGCACTGTCAAAGCCATATGCTATTTTTCGCACTACAAGCCCAGAGCGCCCACCCCCTAGCATACACATCGTTTGGAGGAGTCAATGCAGCTGGAAATGCCAACGCCCTGAACCTGCAGGCGCCAGGTCAATTGTGCGCCGCCCTCTCAGAACTCCTGTTTTAGAATAACTAAAACAGAGGTCAGAGAGCCATTGGCAAACTCAGACCACAACATGGTCTCATTTGAAATATTTTTTAAAACCCCAAAAGTAATGACTAAAGCTAAGGTTTACAATTTTAGAAAAGCAAACTATGAAGGACCATATGGACAGCTGGAAATACAAAATCAAAATGCATGGCTGAAATCATGGTGCACACAGGAAGGCTTCACCTTTCTTGAACATTGGAGCACTTTCTACAACAAGGACTATCTATACAGGTGGGACGGACTGCACTTAAACAGAAAGGGAACCAATCTACTCGGAGAAAGGATCCTTCAGGCGGTACAGAAGCATTTAAACTAGAAAGGAAGGGGGGAGAAAACAAAAAAACAGAAGGGAGACTACATCAAAACAAGGGCAACAACTCAGGTAAGACCACTATTAAATGTATTTATCTTAATGCTAGAAGTCTCAGAAACAAAATGTTAGAACTTGAAGCTACTGCACTAACAAGTAACTACGATGTGATAGGTGTTACAGAAACTTGGTTGTCTGAGAGTGATGGAGCGAATATAATATCAGTGGGTACACACTGTATAGGAAAGACAGGCAGGACAGAAGAGGCGGAGGGGTAGCGCTATACATAAGAAATAGCCTTGAAGCCCAGGTGTTAAATCAGGACAAAGAAAACAATGCAGAATCAATATGGGTCAGAATAATGGACACAAATTCAAAGGGCATAATAATAGGAGCATGCTATAGACCGCCAAATTCAGACGCTGAGCAAAATAATCTGTTGTACAATGACATTCGAAATGCGTGTAGAAAAGGAGAAGCCATACTAATGGGGGATTTCAACTTCCCTGTATAAAATGGGAAAACCCAATGGGGGCACGACGGACGAAATTGAAATGGTGGAAATGACAAATGACTGCTTCCTAACGCAATTTGTCAAGGCACCGACTAGAGGGAGGCATGCCTTGATTTAGTCTTTTCAAATAATGAAGACAGAATAACTAAAACAGAGGTCAGAGAGCCATTGGCAAACTCAGACCACAACATGGTCTCATTTGAAATATTTTTTTAAAACCCCAAAAGTAATGACTAAAGCTAAGGTTTACAATTTTAGAAAAGCAAACTATGAAGGTATGAAACAGAGACTAACAGAAGTAGATTGGAGTAAAATAGAGAAAACATCCACAGAAAAAGGGTGGCTGTCTTTTAAAAATGTAGTACTAGAGGCACAAAACAATTACATCCCAAAAGTAGACAAATCTAAATCTAAAACAAAATGGCCAAAATGGTTTAATAGATCAATTAAAAAAAATATTCAGCGAAAAAAGGCACTTTACAGAAGCGTTTAAAGGGACAAAAACAAAGCACACAGAAAGAGTACTTGGAACTGCAAACACAAGTCAAAAAGGAAGTTAGAAAGGCCAAGAGAGAGATAGAAATCAATATTGCTAAGGGGCTAAAACCAATTCAAAATGTTTTTCCAATATTATAACAGCAAGAGAACATTCAAAGAGGAGGTTAAATGTCTAAGAGACACAAATGGCAAAATCATAGATGAAGAAAAAAAAAAATAGCAAATATATTAAATGATTACTTTTCACAGATTTTTACAAAAGGAGGACACGGACAACATGCCCCACATGTCGACCTGTTCCTATCCAGTTTTAAATAACTTTAGCATAACAGAGGCAGAAGTGTTAAAGGGACTAGGAGCTCTTAAAATAAACAAATCCCTGGGCGGATGAGATCCTCCCAATAGTACTCAAAGAAATGAAAGAAGTTCTTTACAAGCCCTAACCAAGATCATGCAACAGTCTCTTGACACAGGGTTGTACCGATGGACTGGAAAATAGCAAAGCGTAATACCGATCCACAAAAAAGGGAGACAAAACTGAACCAGGTAACTACAGACCAATAAGCCTGACTTCTATTATATGTAAACTTATGGAAACTATAATAAGATCCAAAATGGAAAATTACCTATATGGTAACAATATCCTGGGTGACAGCCAGCATGGTTTTAGGAAAAGGAGATCATGTCTAACTAACCTACTTGACTTTTTTCGAGGATGCAACATTGAAAATGGACAACTGCAAAGCATACGACATGGTCTATTTAGATTTCAGAAAGCTTTTGACAAAGTCCATAAAAGATTAATTCTCAAACTGAAGTAGGGATTCAAGGAAATGCATGCACATGGATTAGGGAGTGGTTAACAGGTAGAAAACAGAAAGTACTGATTAGAGGAGAAACCTCGAAATGGAGTGAGGTAACCGGTGGTGTACCACAGGGATCAGTATTAGGTCCTCTGCTATTCTAATCTACATTAATGATTTAGACTCTGATATAGTAAGCAAACTCGTTAAATTTGCAGGCGACACAAAAAATAGGAGGAGTGGCAGACACTGTTGAAGCAGCAAAGGTCATTCAAAATGATCTAGACCGCATTCAAAATTGGGCAGACACATGGCAAATGAAATTTAATAGAGAAAAGTGTAAAGTATTGCATGCGGGAAATAAAAATGTTCATTATAAATATCATATGGGAGATAGTGAAATTGAAGAAGGGAACTATGAAAAGACCTAGGAGTTTATGTTGACTCAGAAATGTCTTCATCTAGACAATGTGGGGAAGCTATAAAAAGGCTAACAAGATGCTTGGATATATTGTGAGAAGTGTTGAATTTAAATCAAGGAAGTAATGTTAAAAACTCTACAATGCATTAGTAAGACCTCACCTAGAATATTGTGTTCAGTTCTGGTCACCTCGTTACAAAAGGATATTGCTGCTCTAGAAAGAGTGCAAGAAGAGCAACCAGAATTATCCGGGTTTAAAAGGCATGTCGTATGCAGACAGGCTAAAAAAGAATTGAATCTATTCAGTCTTGAACAAAGAAGACTAAAGTGGCGATCTGATTCAAACATTCAAAATCCTAAAAGGTATAGACAATGTCAACCGGGGACTTCTTTGACTTGAAAAAAAAAAAAAGGACCAGGGGTCATAAATGGAGATTAGATAAAGGGGCATTCAGAACAGAAAATAGGAGGCACTTTTTTTACACAGAGAATTGTGAGGGTCTGGAACCAACTCCCAGTAATGTTGTTGAAGCTGACACCCTGGGATCCTTCAAGAAGCTGCTTGATGAGATTCTGGGATCAATAAGCTACTAACAACCAAACGAGCAAAGATGGGCTGAATGGCCTCCTCTCGTTTGTAAACTTTCTTATGTTCTTATGTTCTAAGGTATGAAACGGAGACTAACAGAAGTAGATTGGAGTAAAATAGAGAAAACATCCACAGAAAAAGGGTGGCTGTCTTTTAAAAATGTAGTACTAGAGGCACAAAACAATTACATCCCAAAAGTAGACAAATCTAAATCTAAAACAAAATGGCCAAAATGGTTTAATAGATCAATTTAAAAAAATATTCAACGAAAAAAGGCACTTTACAGAGCGTTTAAAGGGACCAAAAACAAAGCACACAGAAAGAGTACTTGGAACTGCAAACACAAGTCAAAAAGGAAGTTAGAAAGGCCAAGAGAGAGATAGAAATCAATATTGCTAAGGGGCTAAAACCAATTCCAAAATGTTTTTCCAATATTATAACAGCAAGAGAACATTCAAAGAGGAGGTTAAATGTCTAAGAGACACAAATGGCAAAATCATAGATGAAGAAAAAAAAATAGCAAATATATTAAATGATTACTTTTCACAGATTTTTACAAAGGAGGACACGGACAACATGCCCCACATGTCGACCTGTTCCTATCCAGTTTTAAATAACTTTAGCATAACAGAGGCAGAAGTGTTAAAGGGACTAGGAGCTCTTAAAATAAACAAATCCCCTGGGGCGGATGAGATCCTCCCAATAGTACTCAAAGAAATGAAAGAAGTTATTTACAAGCCGCTAACCAAGATCATGCAACAGTCTCTTGACACAGGGGTTGTACCGACAGACTGGAAAATAGCAAGCGTAATACCGATCCACAAAAGGGAGACAAAACTGAACCAGGTAACTACAGACCAATAAGCCTGACTTCTATTATATGGAAACTTATGGAAACTATAATAAGATCCAAAATGGAAAATTACCTATATGGTAACAATATCCTGGGTGACAGCCAGCATGGTTTTAGGAAAGGGAGATCATGTCTAACTAACCTACTTGACTTTTTGAGGATGCAACATTGAAAATGGACAACTGCAAAGCATACGACATGGTCTATTTAGATTTCCAGAAAGCTTTTGACAAAGTCCCCATAAAAGATTAATTCTCAAACTGAACGCAGTAGGGATTCAAGGAAATGCATGCACATGGATTGGGGAGTGGTTAACATGTAGAAAACAGAAAGTACTGATTAGAGGAGAAACCTCGAAATGGAGTGAGGTAACCAGTGGTGTACCACAGGGATCAGTATTGGGTCCTCTGCTATTCCTAATCTACATTAATGATTTAGATTCTGGTATAGTAAGCAAACTCGTTAAATTTGCAGACGACACAAAAATAGGAGGAGTGGCAGACACTGTTGAAGCAGCAAAGGTCATTCAAAATGATCTAGACCGCATTCAAAATTGGGCAGACACATGGCAAATGAAATTTAATAGAGAAAAGTGTAAAGTATTGCATGCGGGCAATAAAAATGTTCATTATAAATATCATATGGGAGATACTGAAATTGAAGAAGGAACTATGAAAAAGACCTAGGAGTTTATGTTGACTCAGAAATGTCTTCATCTAGACAATGTGGGAAGCTATAAAAAGGCTAACAAGATGCTTGGATATATTGTGAGAAGTGTTGAATTTAAATCAAGGGAAGTAATGTTAAAACTCTACAATGCATTAGTAAGACCTCACCTAGAATATTGTGTTCAGTTCTGGTCACCTCGTTACAAAAGGATATTGCTGCTCTAGAAAGAGTGCAAAGAAGAGCAACCAGAATTATCCCGGGTTTAAAAGGCATGTCGTATGCAGACAGGCTAAAAGAATTGAATCTATTCAGTCTTGAACAAAGAAGACTACGCTTGGCGATCTGATTCAAACATTCAAAATCCTAAAAGGTATAGACAATGTCAACCCGGGGACTTCTTTGACTTGAAAAAAAGAAAAAAAAAGGACCAGGGGTCATAAATGGAGATTAGATAAAGGGGCATTCAGAACAGAAAATAGGAGGCACTTTTTTACACAGAGAATTGTGAGGGTCTGGAACCAACTCCCCAGTAATGTTGTTGAAGCTGACACCCTGGGATCCTTCAAGAAGCTGCTTGATGAGATTCTGGGATCAATAAGCTACTAACAACCAAACGAGCAAGATGGGCTGAATGGCCTCCTCTCGTTTGTAAACTTTCTTATGTTCTTATGTTCTTAAGCTGGCAATGGCATAGGCAGGATTCCAGACAAGTCTGTCTCTTGCCTATAGTGCTGCAACTTATGTTTTTGTTTTAATCACTATTTTTACATAATGCATACCTCTCAACAAGGTTGTTCGTTTCACTGTCTTGGTGGTAAACTCTCCATCCAAAATTGGCCCACATGTCTGCATTTCGAAACCAATGGTCCTGTAGATACTGTGAAATTACTGAACTGCCAGTTTCTCTGTCTATTTTGACAATCACTTCCTTTGACATCTTTTCAAACTCGACAGCCTAAAATGAATAAAAAAATAAATAAAATGTTAACAGAAAGACATGCATACCAAATAATTTTTTTTCAACAAATACACGTTTGTCAATATACAAATTCTATTAAAAAGATGGGTAGTTTAATTATGGTAAATGGATTATCCATGAATGAGCAACAGTATGTCATTATTGTGGTGAGAAGGAAATTAAAAAACAAACTTTGAACTCATCAATAAAGATCAGCACCTTATGACATTTGCTAACGTGGAAGAAAGAAAGGAAAAAGAAACTTACTGTACTGCATTGTTTTAAGGCAATCATAGACCTAATCACTTCATTTTTTGCAGACAGATTCTGACTGCGTCCTCCATCACGTCGGACAATCCATCTGTGTACCGCCTTTAAAAAACAAAAAACTAAACGTTGATAATTATCACTGTCTAAGTCTGTGTTAGAAAGTACTATAGCACATGGTCTGTTTTTGTTTTCTTTCAAAATTGTAACTATTGTACACTGATTTTTTATAACTTATTGTATATTAGTTTATTAATTAGTTTTGAATTTGCTATGTATCATGGATTGTGTAAATTACATAATAATAATGATCATTATAATAAATCAAGTATAATCAAATCTAAGTATGAAGACACATGTAAAATGCAATTGGAATGAACAGTTTTCTGACTCTGCTACTTTGTTTCACTTTTGTTAGATCACATTAAGGAACAATGTTTTCATTTTTTATCAATCAGATTGTCATTCAATTCCCTTCCTGTAACCTTCAGACTTAGGAGATACCAAATTTCTACCATAAAATCTTTTTTTTATTTTATAATGCACACAAGTTTGCATTCTGTCATTTTGCCAAAAGCTGGTCTGGGAGGAGGCAGATATTTTTCTGAATATATAAGGCAGGGGTAGGCACCCCTGGTCCTGGAGTGCCACAGACCAGTGATTCCCAACCCTGGTCCTGGAGGACCCCCTAACCTGCTGGTTTTTGTTCCAACCGAGCTTGCAATTACTTAATTGAACTAATAATTTGCCTAATCAGAGCCTTTTAATTCATTTAAACAGTTGGGGTTCCAAGTTAGGCATAAAATTGTATAAGGAACTTGAATTCTCCAACTTTTTATAAGTTACATGATTTAAAAAGTCCAGTTTAAACTATTACTTAAATTAAGGGTTCAATTAAGTAATTGAGAGCTCGTTGGAACAAAAACCAGCAGGGTAGGTGGTCCTCCAGGACCAGGGTTGGGAAGCACTGCCACAAACACTTCAGTTTTTTGTTTACCCCAAGACCCTTAATAAATTCATTGACTCATTGATTAGCTTAATTTATCAGAATTACCATTTGTTCCAGGAATTTAATAATTGATGATTAAGAGATACCTACAAACTCTGCAGGATTGTGGCACTCCAGGACCAGGGTCGCCTACCCCTGATATAAGGCTTTAAGACCTCGTATGTGAATTCTACATTATGGATATAAATACCCACTCTCAAGTACTTTTATACTAAGTGTAATTGAAATCAGTAGGTTATCTGTAGATATATTTAAGTAATTAGACATTGAGGGTCGATTGCACTGTACCAGTTAGTCCACTTGATTCATCTAACTAGTGCAGGACTGGCTAACCCTGGTCCTTGAGAGCCACAGGGTCTTCTGGTTTTTGTTTTAACCGAGCCCTTGATAACTTAATTGACATTATTAATTGGTCTTAATTGGTCAAAATCCCCATGGGTGCCAGTAGATTAGTGTTTGATGATTTAGAGAGACCTATAAAACCTGCAGGATTGTGGCTCTCCAGTACCAGGGTTGGCCACCCCTGAACTAGTGGAATGAGGAGGTTTAGTCCATGTGCTTGGACTACAGTTAGTACTGTACACCTCTATCCTGAAAAATTTGCGGCCTCCCCAAAAGGTTAGCATTGAAATTCTGTTCAATATTTTTCCATGCCATTGTACGTAATACAACATTCTCGTCTTCTTTGCTGGTGCTGTCAACTTCGTTAATGTAGTTTTTAATTAGGTGTACTAAATACATCTTTTCCTCTATTGAAAATTTTGGAACTCTTTTAGATGACATTTATTCTACTGAAGGATTTTTAAACTGTTAAAAGTTTGATGTGACTTATCTTCTGCATTGCTTCTGATATTGGTCCACATGGGCGGTCTAACGTGTTCTCCATGTTCACATCAGCTGAACCAATTCACATGATTATCTATTTGGTTTTGGTACGGTGCAATCAGGTCTAATTTGCAGCATTTGCTAGACTGCATTTTAATCCACCTGGTGCGGACCAAAGTCATTGCTACACTGCAATAAATCCGGAATGACCCCTAACCGAAAGTGGTTTTGGTTTTTTACCTGAAGTACATGGAACCAGCACAGCAACACTGCATTGATTTCTTTCATGTCCCTATCTACCATGACACATCTGCAAAGAGAAATATAAAAAGGAAGTAGTACTTAATCTGTCTATCACTTCGTAAATTAAGAGAGCTGCATACAAAGCTGATTGTACTGCTACAAGCCTGCCAAATCGGGTAGCGTGAGATGGGGGGAGTGGTTGATTGCTGCCATACTTGTAGTTTTACTGGATGGGCTGCTAATTTTTTTTTTTTTTTTTTTTTTAAACAAATTTCTACATAATAAGATAACTATATAAACCAGATTAAACTCGGTTTTAAATTCAACCCTATATTGGCATTATGTTGTTTCAAATATCACATTTTATGTTCATAATCATTTTTATATCAAACGACACATTACCACCCCAAACATTCTACAGTATAAGCTGTAAATTATGCAATCATGAAATACCATTGCCATGTAAGTTACTCATCTTTATCTGTTTATCCTTTGCATTTCATACATAAACTTCAACTATGAATTTTAAAACATACCTTGGCTGAAACTCTCCAACAGCTTCCTGAACTTTTTTCAGACACAGTGACAAGATGTCACTGGATTCCTCACTCACAATAAAAAATGCTACAGGTATTCCTCTGCCTTGGTTGCTCTTCACTAGCACAGCATAAAATGCAAAACCATATTGAGTTATGCCTTTGTATGGTGCATCAAGGAAAATCATTGTTGGACCATACTTTTTCAACTGTTCAATTTGCCACTGAGAACTAAATACTATTATCAAGGGTTGCTTTTCATTGTGAGAGAGAGGCTGATAGTACACAACATTATCCTGCAAATTGGACTTAATCAGTTTGTCAGCACTTATGCAGTCATTTCCATCCATTCGTGTGTGTGCATAAAAGCTCTTCTTTATTACTTTAATGTCCTCTGGTGCCACATAGAATCTTCTGTCTGTGATGTTACTTTTTTGTAAACTCTGTGACCAATCTTTGCATTTGAGCATGATCTCTCCATTTGATAGCCCCTGGGATATGCACATATGAATGTAACCCATTAGTTCTTCATCAATACGATTCACTGCATTCTCCTTAGGGTCTTCTAGATCATGGCCAGAGTGCTCTTGCATTAAACGCACAATGCACCCATGTGTAGAATTGTAAAAGAAACGTACGCTCCACATCTATTGGCACGAGTTATTGAAGGTGCTCCTGAGGATTTACCTTTTGGTTTATTGGACCTTTTACATCGCCACTGAAAGTGATTTTCCCCTCTTTTTTTGATAGCTACAAATGTGCCAATTCCATTCTCCTTAAGACATGTCAAGTGATTTTGCATAAAATCCTCTCTTGAATCTTGTTTTACAATATGTATCGTTCTCTGCACACGTGCGTCAGACTCCTTGCGCAGAGAGTCTTCAAGTGATGAGATCCAGAAACGTTCCATTATCTCACTAAAAGGAAGAAAAAAAACGTTAAACAACTTCTCAGTGATGTGTGTCATTCCGTAACAAATCACTCCGAAAAGTTGGATTTCGACCCACATTTAAAGGAACCTTCTGACGTACATCATCAATTCACCTCCTAAGAATAAAACATAGAGAATAGCCTTATGCAAACATTAACACAGTGCCCATCAAATGCCACCAGACATATGTGCCCATTATAAACCAGCCTGCCAGGCATGTGCCCAGTTTAAACACCCAATATAAACCAGCCTGCCAGGCATGTGCCCATTATAAACCAGCCTGCCAGACATGTGCCCATTATAAACCAGCCTGCCAGGCATGTGCCCATTATAAACCAGCCTGCCAGGCATGTGCCCAATATAAACACCCAATATAAACCAGCCTGCCAGGCAAGTGCCCATTATAAACCAGCCTGCCAGGCAAGTGCCCATTATAAACCAGCCTGCCAGGCAAGTGCCCATTATAAACCAGCCTGCCAGGCAAGTGCCCATTATAAACCAGCCTGCCAGGCATGTGCCCATTATAAACCAGCCTGCCAGGCATGTGCCCATTATAAACCAGCCTGCCAGGCATGTGCCCAGTTTAAACACCCAATATAAACCAGCCTGCCAGGCATGTGCCCATTATAAACCAGCCTGCCAGACATGTGCCCATTATAAACCAGCCTGCCAGGCATGTGCCCATTATAAACCAGCCTGCCAGGCATGTGCCCAATATAAACACCCAATATAAACCAGCCTGCCAGGCAAGTGCCCATTATAAACCAGCCTGCCAGGCAAGTGCCCATTATAAACCAGCCTGCCAGGCATGTGCCCATTATAAACCAGCCTGCCAGGCATGTGCCCATTATAAACCAGCCTGCCAGGCATGTGCCCATTATAAACCAGCCTGCCAGGCATGTGCCCATTATAAACCAGCCTGCCAGGTATGTGCCCATTATAAACCAGCCTGCCAGGCATGTGCCCATTATAAACACCCAATGTAAACCTGCCTTCCAGGCCTCTGTGTTTTAACTACAGTAGTCTTACCAGCTGGTAAATTAATAATTTAGTTTAGAGTAACCAACCTTGTTATTCTGTTACCAATATTTGCTTAAGACATGTGACATTAGCATAACTTCAGCTGACATGCCTGGTAAGTTTATTATATTTTGTATTATCATTTTTAACAGCAAATCAATTATAAATTATGTGTAACTGAATGTTGTGGATCACTGTGAACAACTTGCACACACAGTACAGCATAAATACTATGCTGCACATAAAGTGAATAATTAAAATATACGTTTGAACAACAAAACGAGACAAAGGTAGAGATTAAGGATCACTAATATTTGAAATGATAGCTACACAAAAAAAAAACGTTATATAATACAACTTAACAGAAGAAGATATTCATATTCGTATTTAAGGCGTAACTCAACATATTTTAATGCCTTTGTGTGCATACGTTGTGCTAAAAACGGTGTATTTTGAGAAGATGAATAAAACATCCTACCTTTTTCATTCCAAATCTATGCTGCTGCAAAACCTTGGCGCGCAGTTTTCAGTTTGAATGTGAGGGCGTGGAAACAGGTAGCTTTTGCCCTTAGAAGGCGTGTTTCCTTTGTGATGTAACTGAGGAGGCGGGTTTTCGCGGAGAGGTGTTTTATTATCTGCCTAATAGGCAGACCTGCCTGCCAGTCGAAGTTCGGGGCAAACTTCTCCCCTGTGCTACACCAGTCGAGAAAGCTTTTTTTGTGCAATGTGTTTATATGATGGAGCGCACGCTTGCAGATATTGGCATCGTGTTGTAGTAGCATTTAAATGCATTTGAATTAAACAAAGCAAGCTTCATAAACGCAATGCTTTACCGTGACAGAGATATTAAGAAATCAGAACCAGGGAGGCAGGGACTTCTAGAGTTAAGGAAGAAGCCACCAGTTGCAGGTTACTGTACATTTAAAGATTTTTTTTTTTTTTTTTTTTTAAAGCTTTGCGTGGAGATGGCTTACAGCAAACCGCATAGCAACACTGTGTATTTGTAGGCTAATTAATCTCGTTTACGTTTGCTTACTTTTAAAGCAAAACATTTTCCCATGTTTAAAGCAGTTTGCGTGATGTTTTTGTTAGCTAACCTATTTATGGATTTGTAAATGCTTTTTCAATAGATGTTCGCAAATCTGACTTTTTCACATATCAGCCTATACCCCAGTCCACAGGGGGTCAGATATGCGATGTTGTACTGTACCCCTTTAACTGCTGTACGATGATGGATATCTGATAAAACTTCTATACAACTTTTTAAAACCCAATACAGAACGTTCCTGCAAACAATCTGTAAGGGTTGTAAAATTATAAAATTCAATACAAGGCAACACTATAGAAGGTACAATACACAATAATGATCATATTTTATCAGTGGATAAATAAAGAATTTATCAGTTGAATATGGTATACTTTTAGGACTATAAACTGCTTATTCCAGCAGCTATTTCAACAACATCTGATAGGTGCAAGTTAACAAGTTATTGAATTACATACCACTTTGTAGTTTTCCATATGCTTGTGATCTAACATGAAATGCTGTACTACTATTATTGCAATATCATTTTGTAGTTTCATTAATTACATGATGTTAATTTCAGATCAAAATTATGTTTATATATATTTTTTTAAAAATGATGTCTCAATCCTAAAATTCTAGGTGATGCAAAACTTTTGTCCATAGCGGTACGTATTCCTGCACATAGGTGAGAGATCAAGTGATTTTGGACCACCTCCTGATCTGTTTCACATCTGTTTTCATTTCCACACTTTCTCTTCTGTAGTGTCTCTCTACCCTGGCTTCAGAAATGTCATGAAATTAGAGACCCCATCCCCCTTCCCCCTACAAGCAGTTGCTGAATGGCAGGTATAGAGTGTCTTGATGGTGTGCATACAGGTTGCAACAGGGGATTGTGAGCGCTATTGTTGCAGACAGTTCCCATAGTTGACATAGTAAATATATCTCGGGGTTTGAGGGGAGCCTCTAAGATTGACAGTGTAAATGTATAACAGACACACAGGCTGTGAGAGAGGAGGCTGTTGGCAGGTGTTAGAGCGCTGGCTGAGCGTTGGTCACACGGAGATTGAATTACAGCTGAATTAGATCAGAGTTGTGGGAAACAGCACCTCCTAAACACACACACACACACAGTCACCCAGGGAGACCCAAGACAAAATAGAAGCAGACAGCTGGGGCACAGCCAGCTCTTAACATATGCTCACTAATACCTCTTAGCTTCTTCACATTGGGGGGTGTTCACATTTCAGAATTAAACCCTGGCCTTGACTTAAATTTTGATTAAACAAAACACAAAAAAAAACCAACACAAAAGAAGCAGTTGATCTATTTTTTAAACTATACATGTCCATGTAAATTAATTGTAAAACATGTTTAAAATGATTTCTAACCTTTAAAACCAATTTCCTTAATAATATTATTAACATATTATTATTAGAAGTCTGTTAACTTGTTGCTTTATAGACATATACAGTATAGATATTTTTGATCTGGTCTTTTTGCTAGTGCTTGTGTTGGGTTACTGTGGCAATGTGCCCCGCCCCTGTGTGTATATTATGTGTTGTATGTTGCGTGCGTTTGTTAATGTTGGTGTATAGTCATTGGTACACGGGATATAAACGGGTCTGTGTTTCACGTGTATTTAGAAATGTAGATTTATATTTAGGCACGGGGAGGGCACAAATCACTTCACATGCTGGTTAAATGTAATATGTGAGCACGGGGTTGCACGTAATTAATTCACGTGCTGGGATTCAAGTGAATAATTAATTAGTAATTGAATCCCAGCACAACAGTATATATAGACACATTTTCATTCACTCGGGGTTGGGTGTTCAGTGAGTGGAGAACGGGTGTGGAGCGGAGGTAAATGTTAAAGTTAAAAAGAATAGGAAGAAGAAGTTGTTTTGTACTCACCGTGTTTGTTTGTCTCCGTGCACCGTTTGTTAAGTGTTTAGTACGTTTTGTTTGTCTATTTATTTTGGCGCAAGTGCCGTGTCCTGTGTTTTGTGTGTTTAAAACCTTTTATTTTCTGTTCTGTTGATTAAATGCTGAGCGAAAGCATTCGCTCAGCTTCACCAAACCACACATCTCTGTCTGTTTATTTCCTGCTTCTGGTCTGACGCCACCCACTCTGGCCGTCTTTGTGACACGTGGTGTCCTGCGTGGGATCTACAGCGCCTCCAGGACTCAGGCCAGAGCAGGAACCGATATTTGATTAAAAAAAAAAAAAAAAAAATGGCAGAAGACGCCATCAAACTGCGGGACTGGATCCTGGAGAATGCTGGGCTGGAGGCCCAGTCTATCCCAGTAGCCGTCCGGTTCCTGCGGTTTATGGACAGAGAGCGATGGGAGGCATATGCGAGGGAACAGACCCTAAGCACCTGGGAGGAAGGTGTGGAGTTGGTCCTCAGCTACCTGGAGGCGGTCATAACCACGACAGCCCAGGTAGCAGATCCACCAGCAGAGGAAGAATGCCTGCTGTCCCGTCTCCACCAGCAGAGGAAGAATGCCTGCTGGTTTTGCCTCCACAGCCCAAGCGGGAGGAGCCTGGCGTCCCACAGCCCAAGCGGGAGGAGCCTGGCGTCCACAGCCCAAGCGGGAGGAGCCTGAGCGTCCACAGCCCAAGCGGGAGGAGCCTGAACGTCCTACGCCTGAGTGGGAGGAGCGTCCCACGCCTGAGTGGGAGGAGCCCGAACGTCCCACGCCTGAGTGGTAGGGAGCCCGGGCGTCCCACGCCTGAGTGGGGGAGCCCGAGCGTCCACAGCCCAAGAGGGGGGGAGGGGTGCGTCCACAGCCCAAAAGGGAGGAGTCGGTGCGTCCACAGCCCAAAAGGGAGGAGTCGGTGCGTCCACAGCCCAAAAGGGAGGAGTCGGTGCGTCCACAGCCCGAAGAGAGGGAAGTCGGGGCTTCCACAGCCCTAGGACCCAAGCTGCCAGCAGAGGGAGAATACCTGTTGGTTCACCTGCTGCTGCCATCCCAAGAGCTAAAGGGGGAGGAGCCATCGCTGCCGTCCCAAGAGCCAGAAGGGGAGGAGTTACAGGCTCAACCCCCTGAATTTTTCTGGGGGGGAGAAGGGCAGGATGCTGGTGTCCCCCAGCAGCCTCTATTTATGCTGCTGAAGGGAGCACGGCGCACACCAGCCCAGCCGCCACAGCAGAGGGAGCCAGCACCGCCACAGCCTCCCTCTGAGTGGCCAGCATCAGCCCCATGGCCTCCGCCACCACCACCGCAAGGAGCAGAGCAGCAGGAGCTGCCTCTGCCTCCGCCACCACCACCGCTTCCTCCACTAGGAGCAGAGGAGCAGGAGCTGCCTCTGCCTCCACCACCGCCAGGAGCAGAGGAGCAGGAGCTGCCTCTGCCTCCGCCACCACCACCGCCAGGAGCAGAGGAGCAGGAGCTGCCTCTGCCACTTCCAGGAGCAGAGGAGCAGGAGCTGCCTCTGCCTCCGCCACTGCCAGAAGCAGAACAGCAGGAGCTGTCTCTGCTTGACGTACCTCCACCACAGGGAGTACGGTGGCCGGAGCCCCAGAAAGGGGAGCTGTCGGCCACGAAGAAGGGGGAGGAGGTATTGAGACCACCAACCCCAGCAGCAGTTTCGCTGCCGGAGATCGTGGGGGAGGTCCGGAGACCTGCTCCCACTGCAGCAGTTTCGCTGCCGGAGATCGTGGGGGAGGTCCGGAGACCTGCTCCCACTGCAGCAGTTTCGCTGCCGGAGATCGTGGGGGAGGTCCGGAGACCTGCTCCCACTGCAGCTTCTTCGCTGCCGGCAGTACTGTGGTCGGAGCCCCACCAAGGGGAGCTACCGGCTACGAAGGAAGGGGGAGAGGTCAGGAGACCAGCATCCCCCGCAGCAATTTCGCTGCAAGCGTGGACCAGCAGGCTGTCAGCCGTGCCACTACCGGCAGGGGTGCTGACAGCATGGCCAGCCATGGGCCCACTGAAGCCTCCCTTCCCAGCCCGAGACTTTGTCCTGGACTGCTGGATTTTTAAGGGGGGAGGTGGCCGTTGAGGCCATGTGTGCTTTGCACAGGGGGGGGTATATGTGGCAATGTGCCCCACCCCTGTGTGTATATTATGTGTTGTATGTTGCGTGCGTGTGTTAATGGGATATAAACGGGTCTGTGTTTCACGTGTATTTAAAAATGTAGATTTATATTTAGGCACGGGGAGGGCACAAATCACTTCACGTGCTGGTTAAATGTAATATGTGAGCACGGGGTTGCACGTAATTAATTCACGTGCTGGGATTCAAGTGAATAATTAATTAGTAATTGAATCCCAGCACAACAGTATATATAGACACATTTTCATTCACTCGGGGTTGGGTGTTCAGTGAGTGGAGAACGGGTGTGGAGCGGAGGTAAATGTTAAAGTTAAAAAGAATAGGAAGAAGAAGTTGTTTTGTACTCACCGTGTTTGTTTGTCTCCGTGCACCGTTTGTTAAGTGTTTAGTACGTTTTGTTTGTCTATTTATTTTGGCGCAAGTGCCGTGTCCTGTGTTTTGTGTGTTTAAAACCTTTTATTTTCTGTTCTGTTGATTAAATGCTGAGCGAAAGCATTCGCTCAGCTTCACCAAACCACACCTCTCTGTCTGTTTATTTCCTGCTTCTGGTCTGACGCCACCCACTCCGGCCGTCTTTGTGACAGTTACCCTGCCTTTACCTGAACTTAGTGTATAAGCTTTCCCAGCCTTTCTGGAACCTGTCCTTCTGTCAAATTTGTCAGGTTGCATCAATATGTGGTGATTTTTAGTCCTGTGCAAATCAGTCTTTATCTCACAGCAAAAGAAAAGGCTCTGCACACTGAAAGGTCAAACACAATTTTAGATTTCAACAAACAAAATCCAAAATAATTATTACATTTCGTTTTTAACTGGTTTAAACATAATCTGAAATCAAAATGTTGCAAAAATGTGTTTTAATCAGGTAACAATTAGTTTTAACGCACCAAACAGCTATTTTTTCTGCCTGGCGGTCATCATGGATTTGAATTACGCCCTTGTGGCAAAGTGGTTAACAGTGTGCAGGTGCAGGTGATCAATAAACAGACTGACTATAATCCAGGTGCAATGTTGTTTAATGGTTGTATTTTGTAATCCAAATGCCTGATGGCTAACAACAGTAAATAATAACAATGTCAATGAGAAGCAATACAGCGGCGTGTATTGCTTATCTGTAATCTGCGGGTTGGCCCCGAAATAATAACAGTCCCGTTTTAATTCACCCACACGTAACACATACACAAACACCCGTCCACAGTGCTTGCTCTAGTGCTCGTGGTGAAAATACAGTACTTTAGTGCAAACAAAGTGCAGTGTTGTCCAGGTTTAGCGACAGCTCCTGGATCGTGTTTAGCCGTCTAAATAATCACAAACAGTATTATTCCGACACGACAATAAACACACAAAACACAGGTCCTTCCAGGTTGTTCTCTAACCAAAACGAAGGAACAGATTACGTCGCTTTGTCCCCTACTTATACCGTCACACATGACCCCTTGGTAAACGATTGCAGCCGCTCCTCCAATCTGTGGCTGCCACATCATTTCCCTTCCAGGTCGATGAGTTAATGCACCGAAGCTCCGCCCCCTTTCTAAATGACCGACTTCCTTTTAACCCTTGAAATGAAGTGTCAGGCCAAACAGTCCCAGGTATTCTGTTCCCGTTACTTAGCGCCCTCACAGGTCGGGAGGGAGATTTACCACCAAGATCATTGTCTTTCTGTCACAGCCCTCTACTGATTTTGAGCCTTCATAATTTTAAAAAAATTAAATATGTATACAAAAAGATCAACACTTTACCAATAAAAAAATCTTCTAAGCTAGATGGTGGTTTAGAAGATTTTTCAAAAACACACCTCTCACTGTAGGCAGACTATGCCCGCGCCATTCCGTTCCTGCCAGCAGTTCTGCCAGTGCACTAAGAGGCCTATTCTGACTCAAGTGAGTATTTCAGCGCTTAATTTAATTGGATTCTTATGGAGGATATTTTATGCCAAAATTTAAAAAAATTAATAAATAAATTAATATATAAATAAAGAAATAAAGAAAGAAAGAAATAAAGAAAGAAATAAACTAAGTGAGAATAGGGCCCTAAGTATGTGTCACTTTTAAAGGCATAGGTTTTGCTTACTATATATCAAAACACAGTTATTAAAGTTGTGTTTAAAATGTGATGTATTAGTCTATTAAATATTATTATCCCTGTGCTTCAGTAACTTTTACAATATATTTTTGAGGTTTAAAAAAACCCTGTATCATAGAGGCAGCACTGGGTGAAGCTCACTCCCCCCACCCTAAATCATATTTCCAACTACATAACTAAAAACCTAAGCATGGTTGGCTCTTGATTAAATGACAATGAATTATAGCCACCTTCAACAGCAAATAGTGCAAATCTTACATTGGCCATGATTGGTTTAAGTTTTGAAATCTCAGAGTAAAGGAAGGAAATACGTACAAGGGCCTACACTGAGAGAAAGCTTAGACTGTCTACTTTATATTTATTTTACAACAATTAATCAAAGTTGACCAGGAAGCTAGATATGGCGATTGAATAAGGGTAGCAACTAAAGACATGGTGCCACGGATCCACGGTAAACGCTCATTTCATGCTGTCATTACTGAGGAGGTGTTTTGAGATCAATAGGAAAGATACAAGCAAAAATAAATCTTCAATTGCTATACTATACTTAACACTTCCAGGACCAAGCATTTTTCAGTGGGATGCTCCCCCAGGACCAGGTGTTTTTTGGCTGTAGTTGACTCTCTCCCTATAAAAAAAAAATCACAAAAAAACCTAGTTTTTACTTTGAAATGGTGTCCTTTTTTCAGAACACTCTGGGGAACATTATAAAGTTGTCACAACAGGCGGAATTCAGTACACAGAATTCAACACGCGGAATTATGCATGAGGTTTATACACACGGTATTATAGTATACCAAAATCAAAACTAGCAGAAGTGGGTCAGATGAGTGAGGATGCATAGAGCTGCAAATACTGCTGCATTGAGGTACATGTTCGCACTGACAATAAAAGAGCATACTGAAAAATAAGCGGCACATTAAACTAAAACAATAAAGTGAACTGAGAGACAAGCAATCCATTTATGCAGCTTTTACACACGCTTTAATAAAAAGAAAGCACAGAATGACTGTGTTAATGAGTTTGTCGGAGCTCTGTGCTTTGCTGTACAGCCACTGTTTATTGCAGAGGTATGTATTGGTGACTTCATGCGACAGTACTGTCTGTCCGTCAGTTAAACACTACCTAAGCCGACAATCTTAATCGTAAATATTTGACAGAAAATGATGATGCTTTAGTTGGTAAACTTATATGCATTGATGGAAATGTCCAGTGTGATTTTTGACCCACCTCCCGATGGCTTGCCCGACCTCATGATCATACCATCTGTAGATACTATTTCCGTCAGATGAAAGTGTTGCATATACACCTGCCCCGTAATCTTCATATATCCCGGACTGTCTGAGGATGTACGAGTACATTATAACACCGAGTCGCAATTGAAAGAGTCTTTAAGAATGAAACAAACTTATTCAGCAAGATTTGAGTTTTGTAAACCTTTAAAATGTATGTTGACACATTAATTACAATGGGAGAAATGTTAACTGCAAACCTGAAATGACAAAACCGAAGCTTTTTGTGTTTTTCCTTATAACAGAAATACTTTATGAAATTTTAAAACCACAGATACTGTCAAATTATTAGTAAATGATATAACATCATATATTCCACTGGAGCCTATCAACCTAAAAAAATAATTTTAAAAAATTGTATACGTGTTGCGTTTGCATTGTTTAGTTTATGCACCTGTTTTACGTTACTTTTACGACAGGGTGGAGAGACATCAGTCAGTGTGTTTAAGGAAGTGAGATGTGTAAAACGCGACAGCGTGTTTGCTGTATTCTGACTGTTAAGAATAAATAATAAAGAAACCTTTGGTTAAACAAGGTGTCCAGCTTCATACATAACATTGGCGATGAGGATGGCATAATTTATGATATCACCTTCTATGTTTCTTGCTCTACCTGGCGACCCCCCGGTTCCCTGGACGAGATGGCTGGATTCATTCTCCACTTACCTTCTGGCCGCCGGACTGCAAGACGTATCGGATGCTTGTAAGCGGGCCATTCTGCTTGGGCAGCATGTTTTTGCTGCTCTGGCGGACACATACGATTCAGCTGTAAATTTACTCACTGCTCATTTCAGACAAAGACACAATGCTTTGGTGGAGCGCTTTCGATTCAGCTCACACAGCAAGAGGGTGAGTCAGTGAATTGATTTCTATGTTGATTTCTATACAATTTGATTTCTACGTTGTGGGAGTTAGCAGCTAATTGTAAGTTCAGCACTTTATGCAACAAAATGATTAGGGATCAATTAATTGAAAAGACATGCAATCCTAAAATATGGGAGTGTTTACTCCTTGAACCAGATTCTCTTATACTGGATAGGACAATCGAACTCGCCTGTCGGGTTGCAGCGGCAATTGCAGAAGCTAAACAGCTTGCTCAGACAGACCCGATTCAGTCCGAGGGGCACCGCGTTCAGGCTACCATGGCTCCTCAAGACACACGCACAGAGAGATGCAGGAATTGTGGTTCCACACGGTACAGAGAGGGGGCGTCAGAATGCCCAGCTAAAGGCAAGCAATGACGACATTGTGGCAGATATAATCATTTTGCACGTTGGTGCAGATCGGCGTTTTTCAATGACTCTAAAACATCAGGCACCAGTACTACAATGTTCATCAATACAGTTAATGACAAAGGGGAACAACTTCAAGGTTTGTGACTGTTTGCTGGATAGTATTGTGGTTACCCTTTTTGTGGATACAGGAGCTAAAGTTTAATTGCTAAATTTTACCACTTTGCCCATCATGCCCTGAAGTCAACTGTGAATTCTCTGACTGGTTATGGCTCTTCTGCAATTGAAAGTAAAGGCACAGTCACCCTTTCGGTCCAATACGCAGACCGTAAACTACCAGCTTTTACATTCTTTGTAGCAAAGCTTGGTTCAAATTTAGAGTTTGCGATGCCAGTGCTTTTGAAATCAACAATGTTACACCTGACTGGAAGACTCAGTTTCCTAGTGTGTTTTCTGGGCTTGGTTTTTGTAAACAATTTGCCCATGCACCAACTGTGGATCACTCTGTGTGAGCTGTGATGCAACCTCTGCGCCGCCTTCCACTGGCAGTTAAAGATACAGTTGCTGATGAACTAGACCGTTTGTTAAAGGAAGATATAATCAAACCAATTGATTGTTCTCCTTGGATCTCCAACCTAGTCATTGCATCCAAGAAGTCAGGGGGCATTAGGTTGTGTGTGGACCTTAGAGCAGTGAATAAGGCCATCATTCGTGACCATTACCCTCTACCCACAAATGAGGAATTGGCAACAGAGTTCCATGGGTCTGTGATTTTCAGCAAGCTTAACTTCAAGCAAGGTTACCTACAGATCCCTATCGCAGAGGAAAGACGTAACCTGACACCATTTGTAACACACAAGGGAGTGTTTTGTTTTAAACACATGTCATTTGGGCTCGCCTCTGTGCCCAGTTGTTTTCAGAAGATAATGTGCAGTGTTAGCTGGTATCCCGGGCCTGGCCATATATCTTGATGATTCTGTCATACATGGCATGTCTCTGAGTGACCACTGTTGCAACTCATTATGGTCGTTATGTTCTTCACAAAAAGGGCAGTTACAATGGGACTACACTACCCAAGAGGCGAGGGATCCGGAAGATCACGTGATAGAGAGAAAAAAATATAGTACGTAGCCTGCTGGGTTTATTGTTGCCTTAACAAATTTAGAATGACAACCTTCAACCCTTCCATAAAATTGAGCTGCTAGTAAAGGACTGTGAGGCTTGTCTGTTGAGTGGCAAGTTGCAAAGACCACAGTTTGCCCTGCTCCAACCAGTGGTTTGGCCCTCAGGACCATGATAGAAAATTCAGCTTGATATCTGAGGCGAGATACACAGAGCTCCATGCCATCAAAAGTTTTTACTGGTTGCATATGATTTACATTCGAAATGAGGTTTTTCTTATAGCACTCCTTACAACTTCAGTGGTGTTAGAGACAATGGATTCCTTTTTTGCTCGATGAGGGCTGCCAGAAACTATAGTTACCGACAATGGACTTCAAGTTGTGTCGCACACTTTCAAAAAATACTTAGCAGACAAAGGCATTAAACACATTACTACTGCTCGCTACCACCCGGAAGCCAATGGAGGGGTGGAAAGATTCAATCACTTTAAAAAATGGTCTTCGAACTCACCTCCTGGAGGGGTTTTCCTTCGTTAGTGCATATCAACTCTGCAGCATTATCGTGCAACACCACATGCGACCACCAGGGTTTGTCCAGCAACGATGATGATGGGGAGAAACCTTTGACTGCCTTTGGACAAAATAAAGCAAGCTGGACCCTTTCACACCCCTGCCACAATACATCAAAAAGTACAGCAACGCCAGAGGGCCATGAAATAATATGTAGACCAGAAGCGGGAGGCAAAGGATGTTGATTTGGCAGCATTCCAGTGGGTCAGAATTAAACATTCTCAGGCAGGAGACAAGTTGCATACTCAGTTTTCTTGGCCAATACAAATTTTAAAACAAGTTGGACCAGCTACCTACATTCTTCAAGATGGTTCTAAATGGCACAGCAGTATGTATGGTTAGAGTCAAGATGCAGTGTATCTACTAAGTAAGCAGTAAGTTCCTCTGAATTAGCAGTTGTAAAGCTCAGTGGGATAAAAATAATAATGTACAAAACACAGTTACCTTGATCATCAGTGGCCTCATCGCATACAACGCAAACAGTCTCAGAATTGTTCATTTTACCATTTAAATATTCTTTGTGTGCTGCATACACTTAGGGAGATACTCTCGTCTGAGTGTGTCACTGTTAGGCATGGCTCCACAATTCTGGATTTTTTTCATTAAAAAACTTCTTAATATTTCATTGACCAGCCGTTGTATCTGTATGTTCGCTGCACAAAGGCTTTCACTAATTCAAACGTGTTGACATTATGTATTTCTCCACTTTCTGTGCTCTTTTTAAACAATCCTGTGATTGTGACCTGCTTGTTCTGTAATTATTTAGCCTGAACTTCAAGTTTGATTTTCTTGTTTTTGTGTACTGCGCTGTCAAGATGCTTGTCAATAGTACCTTTTCTTAGATGATCCAAAGACGCATTACAAGTTGAGCAAAACAGAATCCCACCATCTGCATGCAACGTCCCCTTTTAGTAGCTCTGAACGCAATCTTATGTTGAAATTAATTTAGCTTTTTTTGATTTGTCAGCTGTCTGCATTTTTAATGTTAATCATACACGGCAAGCTAATAAATCAACACTATCTAAACAACCATTTTAAACTTCCCTCCACTGACTTGCATGTTACCCCATTGTACAGTAAAAGGAATTTACCAATCATGAAGCCAGTATTTGTTTGACCCTGTTGCCGTAGTAACCAAATGCACGGCATTGACGCCGGACCGTGTACAGCTACTGTAGCGCTGCTTCTACTTGATAAAAGTATGAAATGAACAGGGGAGGTGAAGAGTGATGTAAAATACTGTAAGGAAAGTACAGCATATTTTTCATGATAGGCAGGGAAATACATGATTTCTGTGAAATTTATAATATCGTGAATTTTTCAGGGCCCTACAGATAAGGCTGGTCTGATTTGTGCTCAGTCTATATCTAGTTATTACCCCCTCCTCACACAGCTCTAGTAATATCTGCCTGATCCAATATAGTCTCTCCCTGACTCTCCTGTGCAGCTCTTCTGCTGGTTCTATGACACTGCCTGGTTTCAATAAGCAATACTTTTAAAACACGCTGAGGCACTGTGACAGAAATACAATGATTCTTGGTTGTAAATCTCCCTCCCAACCTGTGAGTGTGCTAAGCAGCGAGAACAGAGTTCCCTGGACGGGCTGGCCTGACAGTTCTTTCCCAAGGTTCAAGGGAAGTCGGACAGCTAGAATGGGGGAGGGACTCCATTGCAATAACGCATTTACCCAGATGGCAAACAACGTGGCAGCCACAGATTGGAGAGGCGGTTGCACTTGTTTACCAAGGGGTAATGTGTGACAGCATAAAAGGATAGAGAATCACAATCTGTTCCTTTGCCTTGGTTACGAGAAATAACCCGGAAGGACCCGTGCAGTATTGTGATAACGTATCGTGAGTGTTTGTTTTGTCTTGTCTATAATTGTTGCTTGTTGTATATTAATAGATGGCTAACGCATTCCAGAGCTGTCACCAAGGGCCAGCACAAAACCCAGAACAGCACTGCACTATTGTCATGCAATAAACTGTATCACCCACCACAAGCACGACAGCACACACCCAGGACTGCTGACCGTGTTTGTACATTGTGGGAGGGATATTTGTGTTTATTATTTGGGATTGCAAACCTGTTATTATTTACCCCGTGCACTACACATTGCTGTGTATTGCCTGGGATCATTATTTGGTCACCAGACCTGGATTGTATAAATAAAAAGTACTCAACTGGATTACAACTGGACTGTATAAATAACTGGATTGTATAAATAAAAAGTACTCAACTGGATTACAACTGGACTGTATAAATAACTGGATTGTATAAATAAAAAGTACTCAACTGGATTACAACATGTAACTGGATTACAAATCTCTGTTCATTGCACACTGCATCACTCCTCCACCTGTACACAATCAACTACTTTGCCACACATGGTGTCTGACACAGGACATGGATCGTTATGCATTGGCGGAGCTGCTGGAGGCGCTAGACAGCAGATGGGAGACAGAGGAGAGAAGGAGGGGAGGAGCACTACACTGCACTCATTGAATGGGTAGGGCTGATACCACAGCATCAGCCCCTGCAGGAACACCAGCGATGTCGGCATCGAAGGCTCGGGTGAAGAAGATGTCGGCAGAGGATGACCCAGAGGTGTACCTGGTCATGTGAGCGGCTGGCCACCACTGCATCATGGCCACGGGTGTTTTGGGCGAGCCAGCTGGGACCCTGCCTGATCGGGGAGGCTCAAGCAGCCTACCAGGCTATGAGCGAACTCAATGCCGCCAGTTACGACCTGGTTAAGCTGGCCATCCTCTGTCGCCTCAACATTATGGCAGAGACTCACCGGGTACGGTTCAGGGAGTATCGAAGATCCCTGGAGACACGCCGTCCCAGGGTGGTTGGATTGTGTGACCAAATGGTACACTGGCTGACCCACGAGAAGAAAACCAACCTGAAAATGGGGGAGGCAGTGGTTGTGGAGCAATTCTGCCATGTGGTCAGCGCCGATACCCAAGCATGGATACAGCACCACAACCCTGGAGGTCGCCGTGAAACTGGCCGAGGATTTCGAGGACTCCCTAGTCTCCACCCGGACAGGGATACTGTCAGTTCCTGCCCTTCGGAGCAGCCAAGCCCCTCTTCTCTCTCCTCTGCCACCATCACCACCATCAGCCCTGGGACCCAGACCTCAGAGACCACCGACCCCAATGGGACTCCTTGCCTCCCCTTCATGTAGACCAAGGTTGGTCACCAGCTGGAGTAGAGGTGCTGCCCCTGCCCCGTTGCCACAGCAACGGGACAGATATCTAACCAATGCCCCCTCTGTTCCCCCAACTTGTTTTAGGTGCAACCAACCAGGACATCTGGCCAGGTCATGCCCTGCTGCCATGGAGTATGACGTGGCCGCCTGTTTTTGGGCGGGTAAAATGGTCGGGAGGGGCCTTGTATGATTGATGTGGTTTTAGGAAATGTGAAAACCCATGCATTAGTGGACACAGGGTGTGAGCAGACCTTGATTAGAACAGCTCTCTTGGGCAGTGTGTCGTGGCGGCCACAAGGTCAGGTGGCCATCCCCTGTATCCATGGAGACACAGCGGCATACCCCACACTAAAAGTGAACTTAATCGGTAGGACCGATAAAACATCACCTGGTAGTAGGGGTGGTGGAAAGGTTGCCACACCCAGTTTTTCTGGGCTGAGACTGGCCAAAATTTAAAGAATTAATGCAAATAATGGCAGTCTCAGCCACACACGTAAACGTGGCAGAAAAAAAGAAAAGGGAATGAATTGGTGATGTATTTCCTTTTCAAGCTGAAATGTTTTCTTCTATTTTCCGTCCTAGAAAAACAAATAAAGAGAGAAGGACCGCAAAATGGGAGGGAGCATGAGACAAGGCTGGGGTCTTGTGGGACAGCGCTCTGATGGTAACAAACGCCAGTCAAAGGGAGTTGGAATGCAGTGTGACCGAGAGGGCGAGGTTACTGGGCCACCTAGGGCAGATGCTACTCCTGACCCTCTCAATGTACCGGACATGTGGTACTCAAGCGCGGACATAGTGTGGGGCCAACATAATGACCCGTCACTAGTGCATGCTTGGGGGCAGGTCAGGTCTATTGAAGGTAAGGATGTTGATGGTGCTGGGGTGCTAGTATTTCCACACTTCAGTATCAAGGAGCAATTACTGTATAGGGTAAACCTAGCCACAGGCACAGGATAGCCTGTAACACAATTATTGGTTCCCCCATCTTGTCGGGCAGAGGTCATGAGGCTGGCGCATGATATCCCTTTTGCGGGGCACCTCGGAGCTGACAAGACAAGGGAACGGATATTGGCTCAATTCTATTGGGTATGTCTTCATACTGATGTGTCGAAATATGTAGCCACATGCCCAGACAGCCAGCGAGTAACGTCAGGGTCAAGTGCGCCCCGCCCCTTTGGTTCCACTGCCGATTATTTATTTAAGAAGAACATAAGAACATAAGAAAGTTTACAAACGAGAGGAGGCCATTCAGCCCATCTTGCTCGTTTGGTTGTTAGTAGCTTATTGATCCCAGAATCTCATCAAGCATCTTCTTGAAGGATCCCAGGGTGTCAGCTTCAACAACATTACTGGGGAGTTGGTTCCAGACCCTCACAATTCTCTGTGTAAAAAAGTGCCTCGTATTTTCTGTTCTGAATGCCCCTTTATCTAATCTCCATTTATGACCCCTGGTCCTTATTTCTTTTTTCAGGTCAAAAAAGTACCCTGGGTCGACATTGTCTATACCTTTTAGGATTTTGAATGCTTGAATCAGATCACCGCGTAGTCTTCTTTGTTCAAGACTGAATAGATTCAGTTCTTTTAGCCTTTTAAACCCGGGATAATTCTGGTTGCTCTTCTTTGCACTCTTTCTAGAGCAGCAATATCCTTTTCGTAACAAGGTGACCAGAACTGAACACAATATTCTAGGTGAGGTCTTTCTAATGCATTGTAAAGTTTTAACATTACTTCCCTTGATTTAAATTCAACACTTCTCACAATATATCTGAGCATCCTGTTGGCCTCAACTCGGCTCAGCACTGGCAACAAAAATGCAAGAATTCAAACCTTTCAACCTGGAGACAAGGTAATGCTGCTGCTTCCCTCCTCAGAATCGAAATTATGTGCTAAATGGCAAGGGCCATATGAAGTGATTCGGGCTATAGGAAAGGTGAATTACGAAATTAGACAGCCCAATCCCCGGAATGAATGTGAAATTTATCATATAAATTTATTAAAGCCCTGGCAGGCAAGGGAGGTCTTATTTATAGCCCCAGGCAATGTAGAGGATGATTTAGGCCCCTGTCCAGAGACTCCTAGCACTAAAATCATTTTGATGGGGGAACAATTGGTTCCAGATTAGCAACAGGAACTGCGTAAGCTTATTGAGGAGCGATGTTTTTTCTAACTTGCCCGGCAGGACTAACTTGGTTGAATATGACATTATCACTCCCTCAGGTGTCACGGTGCGAGAGAGACCTTACCAGATCCCGGAAAGTCGACGAAGTGGTGTTCGCAAAGAGGTATGGGATATGCTCGAACTTGGGGTGATTGAGCCTTCCAGGAGCGAGTGGTGCAGTCCAATTGTCATGGTGGCCAAGAAAGAAGCACCAACCGCTTCTGTGTGGACTTCCAGAAGGTAAACACTATTGCCAAGTTCAATGCGTACCCTATGCCTCGGGTCGACAAACTTTTAGATAGACTGGGAAAGGCGAAGTTTATCTTGACTCTGGACCTGACAAAGGGATACTGGCAGATCCCCTTAACCCGCAGTTCTAGAGAGAAAACTGCATTTTCAACACCAGAAGGGCTGTTCCACTTTAAAACCATGCCGTTTGGGCTACATGGTGTGCCTGCTGCCTTTCAGAGACCAGGTTGTACACCCACATAATGAATATGCAGCAGTGTATATTGATGGTGTGGTGATTTACAGGTCCACCTGGCGAGAGCATTTGGCTAGGGTTACAGCCGTCCTTCAGTCTCTAAGGGTAGCCTGGCTGACAGCTAACTTGAGAAAATATGCGTTTCCCAAGACAGAAACTCAATAAGAACATAAGAACATAAGAACATAAGAAAGTTTACAAACGAGAGGAGGCCATTCAGCCCATCTTGCTCGTTTGGTTGTTAGTAGCTTATTGATCCCAGAATCTCATCAAGCAGCTTCTTGAAGGAACCCAGGGTGTCAGCTTCAACAACATTACTTGGGAGTTGGTTCCAGACCCTCACAATTCTCTGTGTAAAAAAGTGCCTCCTATTTTCTGTTCTGAATGCCCCTTTATCTAATCTCCATTTGTGACCCCATTTGTAACAGGGCGAGGAGCCCTGTACATTTATTTGTTTATTTATTTTTAGAACGGGGTCTCCCCCGCTGCCCCTGTGTTGTATCTGTGTTTGTATTATGATTTATTTATTGTATTGTATTTATATATGACGGCAAAGCGCTGTGTGTGTTTTGTTTTTGTTTGTTTAAATGTGTTCTGGCAGAGGCGAGGTTGGGTACTTGTCCTCTGCCAGGAGTAATTAATAAACTTGTGCAGATTGTGGCCAAGGGGTAATAGAATAATTACTAGCCAGTTAAACCTGTCGGCCATGATATATAAACCTGCAGCTCTCGGCACTCATGGTGGGTGTTCAGAGGAGGAACGAGAGCGAGCAAAGAGAAATCTAAAAAACAAAACCTATAGGTTCAGTGAAGGCGATCGCCCGGTCTGACTTGGGTTTTGTTATTATTTTGTGTTCGTGATTTGTTTTATTTTCACCTTTTATTTTGTGCTCTGTGAGCAAGTCTTTTTGTTTAAATATTTATTTAAATTTGTTGTTTAAAATAAACGGCGCTGGCACGTCCCTTATGTGCTATAAGTCATTAGATCTTTTGCATGAAAGGCCTCGGGTGCAAGGGTTTTCGGTTCTTTGATGGACCCAGATTCAGTTAAAATGTGTTTGCTCACTGATGATGAGAATGAGAACATGAGAATGTAGAGATGGGAGCCCAGCTAACAAGATTATCAAGTAAAGACCCTGGTCGCCCACGCCTGTGATGAAAAACGCTTGGATGCACAGGCCTGTTGTGGTGTTCGCAGAGCCGCTTCGAGCTGAGCCAGGAGGAGAATTTGAATCTTGCTGGGAACAAGCTGACTTATTAGATATGGATTGTATGCTATAGAATGAAATACATTGCTAATAGTAATGTTGTAGGATTCTGTATTTTATATCCTTTTGAATAAGTCTGTGTAAGGTCTGAAAAAGAGAGCTCCTGGTATCAAAAGGTAAGGTCAGCCTGCTGAAAGTTCCAAACCACCCTGTGACAGAAATATAATGAATCTTGGTTGTAAATCTCCCTCCTGGCCTGTGAGGGCGCTAAGCAGCGAAAGTAGAGTTCTTTGGATGGGCTGGCCTGAGTTCTTTCCCAGGGTCGGGAAGTCAGTCAGTCTGGAAGAAGGCGAGACTCTGTTGCAGGAACGTATTGACCTGGAAGGTAAACAACGTAGCAGCTGCAAACTGTAGAGACAGCTGCACTCATTTACCAAGAGGTCATGCGTGATAGCATAAAAGGGGACTGAGAATTGCAATCTACTCCTTCACTTGGTTTTTGGAGACAGAGAACTGGAAGGACCGGGAGAGACCCAGAGAAAACTAAAAAAAGTATTTGTGAGTGTTTTTTGTTTGTTTCTCGTTGTTAGTAATTGTCTTTGTTTGTGAATCACATATCCGGAGCTGTCGCCTTGGGCCAGCACTAAATCGTAACAACAGTACACCACAGTCACTTAATAAATTGTTATCATCCACCACGAACACTACTGCACGCACCTGGACTGGTGACCGTGTCCAGTATTATTGTGGGGCAGATAATGTGTATTTATTGTTTGGGCTGCAACCCATTATTATTGTTATCTCCGTGCATTACACATTGGTGTGTATTGCCAGAGGTTATTGTTTGGTCACCAGACCGGGATTAAAAAATAAAAGACCCCTTTTCCAAATGGATTACAGTTTCTATCTGTGATAACCTTGGCAGAAGCAGGCATCTGGGGAACTAAACACAGAGGCTAGGTATTGAAACTTAACAATAAGAAAAAAGTAACAATTTCTAGACAGAACAAATGTTTAAAACTAAAAAAGCTATGTTGTACCTATTTGAGCAGAGTTTTTAAAAATAGTAGTATTTTGATCTAATAAGAAACAGAATATTTAAACAAGTGTTTTTGTTTGTTTAAGGCTGTACTGTAATACAACTAGACTGTAAAAGCAGGAGTGAGCATTTCATTTAATCAAATTAAGAATTAGTTCAGTTTCTGTCTTCAACTAAACAAAATATCTTTTAGACATTACAATATCAATTAAACAAAATAATATAAATGTTTAGTTTATATAAAGGTTTTACTGCAATAAAAAACAGAGGAACTGTTAAGTTTGAATATAAGACAATAAAGTATAAATGGTATTTAATAACTTTAGTACACAGTAGACTTACTAAAGAAAAATAATTTGGTGACCTCACTTATACCTGCTTGTAGCAGAGCGGTGCTGGGCAAAGAAAGTTATTTTTGGCAGTTGAAGCGAGACTCACTGGTCGTTAGCAGTTTTGAATACAAAGCCTTTCTATAATGAGCGATCTCATTAATATCAACGAACTAAATACCTTTTGGTACCAGAATAAGGGAGTATATGGGTAATGTCTGTTCTCTTCATTATATTATAGAAATTCATGAAAACTTGGCAGCCGAAGCGAGCATTTCATTTAAATTAGAAAAGTTGTCTACAGTATCAGTTCTTATCAGAAAGGTAATGACTTTAATTTGGATTGAGCCAAAAATGTCTTAATGCGGTGAATTTGGAAAAGCGCTTACAGTAGAGTTTCATATTAATTAAAAAAATTGCCTTGAAAGGTAAATAGGGTGTCTGAAACCTGTGTGCGCAGGGGATTTTTAGAAACAGAGAGAGAGGTCAGGCTTAGTCCAAGCATGGTACAGTTAATATGAGACTATTATATTTACATGTTCATTATAGCCTGAATTTAAATGAAAATAACTGGACAGGCCACTGCATGCTTAGTGGTTTTATTCAAAGGCTTATGATAAACCCCTACAGTCTTTGTCCAATATTTTCTTAAAACACATTTACAGAATAGGTGTTACAGAAACTTGGAGAGTGATGGAGACGAATATAATATTAGTGGGTATACACTGTATAGGAAAGACAAGCAGGACAGAAGAGGCGGAGGTGTAGCGCTATACATAAGAAATAGTCTTGAAGCCCAGCTGTTAAATCTGGAGGAAGAAAACAACGCAGAATCAATATGGGTCAGAATAATGGACAAAAATTCAAAGGGCATAATAATAGGAGCATGCTATAGACCGCCAAATTCAGACGCCGAGCAAAATAATCTGTTATTCAATGACATTAGAAATGCGTGTAGCAAAGGATACTAATGGGGGATTTCAACTTACCCCATATAAAATGGGAAAACCCGGTGGGGAGCACGACGGACGAAATTGAAATGGTGGAAATGACAAATGACTGCTTCCTAACGCAATTTGTCAAGGCACCGACTAGAGGGGAGGCATGCCTTGATTTAGTCTTTTCAAATAACGAAGACAGAATAACTAAAACAGAGGTCAGAGAGCCATTGGCAAACTCAGACCACAACATGGTCTCATTTGAAGTGTTTTTTAAAACCCCAAAAGTAATGACTAAAGCTAAGGTTTACAATTTTAGAAAAGCAAACTATGAAGGTATGAAACGGAGACTAACAGAAGTAGATTGGAGTAAAATAGAGAAAACATCCACAGAACAAGGATGGCTGTTATTTAAAAATGTAGTACTAGAGGCACAAAACAATTACATCCCAAAAGCAGACAAATCTAAATCTAAAACAAAATGGCCAAAATGGTTTAATAGATCAATTAAAAAAAATATTCAGCGAAAAAAAAGGCACTTTACAGAGCGTTTAAAAGGGACCAAAAAACAAAGCACACAGAAAGAGTACTTGGAACTGCAAACACAAGTCAAAAGGAAGTTAGAAAGGCCAAAGAGAGATAGAAATCAATATTGCTAAGGGGCTAAAACCAATTCCAAAATGTTTTTCCAATATTATAACAGCAAGAGAACATTCAAAGAGGAGGTTAAATGTCTAAGAGACACAAATGGCAAAATCATAGACGAAGAAAAAAAATAGCAAATATATTAAATGATTACTTTTCACAAGTTTTTACAAAGGAGGATACGGACAACATGCCCCACATGTCGACCTGTTCCTATCCAGTTTTAAATAACTTTAGCATAACAGAGGCAGAAGTGTTAAAGGGACTAGGAACTCTTAAAATTAACAAATCCCCTGGACCGGATGAGATCCTTCCAATAGTACTAAAAAAAATGAAAGAAGTTATTTACAAACCACTAACGAAGATCATGCAACAGTCTTTTGACACAGGGGTTGTACCGACAGACTGGAGAATTACAAACGTAATACCAATCCACAAAAGGGAGACAAAACTGAACCAGGTAACTACAGACCAATAAGCCTGACTTATATTATATGTAAACTTATGGAAACTATAATAAGATCTAAAATTGAAAGTTACCTATATGGGAACAATATCCTGGGAGACAGTCAGCATGGTTTTAGGAAAGGGAGATCGTGTCTAACTAATCTGCTTGATTTTTTTGAGGATGCAACATTGACAATGGATAATTGCAAAGCATACGATATGGTTTATTTAGATTTCCAGAAAGCTTTTGACAAAGTCCCGCATAAAAGATGAATTCTCAAACGGAAGGCAGTAGGGATTCAAGGAAATGCATGCACATGAATTAGGGAGTGGTTAACATGTAGAAAACAGAAAGTACTGATTAGAGGAGAAACCTAAAAATGGAGCAAGGTAACCAGTGGTGTACCACAGGAATCAGTATTAGGTCCTCTGCTATTCCTAATCTACATTAATGATTTAGAAACTGGTATAGTAAGCAAACTTGTTAAATTTGCAGACGACACAAAAATAGGAGGAGTGGCAAACACCGCAAAGGTCAAAGGTCATTCAAAATGATCTAGACAGCATTCAGAACTCGGCAGACACATGGCAAATGACATTTAATAGAGAAAAGTGTAAAGTACTGCACGCAGGCAATAAAAATGTGCATTATAAATATAATATGGGAGATACTGAAATTGAAGAAGGAATCTATGAAAAAGACCTAGGAGTTTATGTTGACTCAGAAATGTCTTCATCTAGACAATGTTGGGAAGCTATAAAAAAGGCCAACAAGATGCTTGGATATATTGTGAAGTGTTGAATTTAAATCAAGGGAAGTAATGTTAACCCTTTGCAGTCCATTTATTAAGTGCGTATCAGGCGCGTCAGGTCCAATTCATTTTCACACGCGGTTAATTTTAGACGCGCTGTTTAAAAGTATTTTTTTCCACAGTCAAACGGGTTTAAAAGGCCCTACATATCAACAAAGCACTCACTAGGCATCTCCAGCCCCGCCCCACCCTTTCGTTCACTATAGCTTTCACATATGCTAAGAAATAAATAATAATAATAATAATAGTCGTACATACCGATCAATCATCTCCTGATCACTCGTTTTATCACCAAACGCCTCATTAATGCGATCCAAGTCATTATTTTATTACTATAACATCTCAAAAATACTCTGCAAATGTCCGTGATATTCTCTGAGCGCTGATGCAGTCACAGCCAGCTTGTTTCCTTATGGCCGCCATTATCTGATGCCAGGGGCAAGTATGACTATTTTGTTTTATTTTTTTATTTTCGGCTTGTCTCGGCTCCTGTCGCTCCCACTCGGCCATTGAATGGTTTTCTTGGCTTTTTCCAGAGAAAAAACGACTAGAAACCCGTTTTTTGCGTCTTTTTGATGATGTTGGACCGGATAGTAATAATTGCAATGTTGGAGCAGGTCCGACATAGGACCGCAAAGGGTTAAAACTTTACAATGCATTAGTAAGACCTCATCTAGAATATTGTGTTCAGTTCTGGTCACCCTGTTACAAAAAGAATATTGCTGCTCTAGAAAGAGTGCAAAGAAGAGCAACCAGAATTATCCAGGGTTTAAAAGGCATGTCGTATGCAGACAGGCTCAAATAATTGAATCTGTTCAGTCTTGAAGAAAGAAAACTACGCGGGGATCTGATTCAAGCATTCAAAATTCTAAAAGGTATTGACAATGTCGACCCAGGGGACTTTTTTGACCTGAAAAAAGAAACAAGGACCAGGGGTCATAAATGGAGATTAGATAAAGGGGCATTCAGAACAGAAAATAGGAGGCACTTTTTTACCCAGAGAATTATGAGGGTCTGGAACCAACTCCCCAGTAATGTTGTTGAAGCCGACACCCTGGGATCCTTCAAGGGATCAATAAGATAACAACCAAATGAGCAAGATGGGCCAAATGGCCTCCTCTCATTTCTAAAATTTCTTATGTTCTTATGTTCTTAAACACTGCGTAGACTCGTCACACTTAAGTCAATGGTAATTACGGCAGGTAAGACTTCTTATACTTCATAGACCGATGATAGCCATGTGTTTCCGAAAAATATGCATATTTGAAGTGCTGCAAAATATCAACAGGTTTGCCCTATTTTTCGGCCTTTAGGTTACTTTTTTTTAAAAAAATTTTTTTGAAATGATGTTATAATAGACCCTAAACTTTACATTTCTGCAAAAAAAACAAAAACGGTTCACCAATCCTTTAATGCTATAATAATTACCTATAATATCAAAGCACTAAGAAATACCTTGAGAACCATAATATGGCCTAGTATCCTAGCACAACTATAAAAGCGAACAGTCATATTTTACTTGCACTGTCTTAAATTTCACTAGGTTTAGGTTATGTGTGCATCCAAGGAGCATATACAAGCCTAGAATTGCTCTTTTTAATGAATGGTAACCATTTATTAATGGTAAAATGTGTGGTACTACAAAAGTCAACACCTCAGTTAAGTAAAACCTCTGTTTAGTTACCGGGCATGTGGAGAATAGTAGCACCACTGGCTTGTATTACCTGGATTGTATTGCAAATTGAATCCACAGCAGTCTTAGCTTAGCCAGTGGGAAGGTGATGGAGAAAGTGGTTTGGAAAAAAACATGCATAGTAATTGGCTGCTTTCCTCCATGTTCAAACCCCACTCAATTTACATAGTTTGTACTGAACTTGTTCCATGCTATCATCAACGTTGACTGCTTGTGAGTTATTACCAGGAGGGAAGTCAATAGCGGGAAGTTTCTGTACTTCCCAAAAGGGAAGTCATTTTATAGGCAACCTGGTAAGGTAGCGAAAATACTGTTTACATTCTGACCACTGAAAAATTGTAAATAAAGGTGCTTTTAGAATGAGTGGTGACAAAAACACACCCTTACACCATAAACAAAAAGCACACTATTAAGGTTGCTAAAAATAGCAAAAGATATAATACACAAAAGATGTGTAAAAATTGTCAGTAATCAAAGTATGTCCCTTATCCAACAGACCATCCATGAGAGACATAACAGCATCATAGGGCTGGCCAAATTCACTCATCTCTGCGTCGTTTGAAGCACCTGTGTACACTTTTAATTTGTATACGTACCCGTTTGTACTGACAGCAAGCACCCACAGCTTTATTCCAAATCGGTGATGTTTTTTGTTTGGAAGATACTGCATAAGTGACGTTCGGTTTTTCAATCCAACCAGGCTTTCGTCGATTGCAATGAATTCATTTAAAACGTGGTACTTCGTAAGAAGAGACTCCACTTTAGTAAATACTGATCGCACTTTGAATAAACTGTCGTAACCAGGTTCTTCTTTTTTCTTTTGGTTTTTGCTGTTGTTCAAGTGCAGGTTTGCAAGACAAAAAAGAAACTTGTTCCGGGACATTATTCGCGCGAATCCTGGTGTTGCTTGCAGTGCATCTTTCGTGTTCCAGTATTCTTTCATGTCAGGCTTCCACACTAACCCCATATTCAGCCACAATCCTAAAACAGCACGTAATCTATTTTGTGTCATACCGCCAGACACCAACCACCATGAAAATAGTCTCTCATACATTTTAGATTTAGCATTTCTTTCCCTGTATTTGTTGTTAATTTCTAATGTGTATATATTGGACTCGTTGCAGATGTGTTCTTGAAGCTCCGTTGAAAACAACAGCTCAAAGAATTCAGCAGGCCGGGTTGCGCTGTGTGGAATAAATCTCAGACCACTAACCTCTGTGTATTTCTTTATGTTCGATGTTATTTTCTGTTCTGGAAATTCTGTTACTTGGGTCCAAATCGGGACTCTGAAGTTTTTGTTCAGCAACCGAATTAAAGGCACGTCTTTGTCTGTACTGTCGTCACCTCCCACCACATCCTCCTCCTCTTCTTCATCCCCCTCTTCATCCTCCTGTCCTCCATCCTCCTCCTCTTTTAAATCGCTGTCATCACTATCCACATAGATATACAGTCCTGTGATAGAGAGAGAAAGGATCAATGTTGTAAATCTCCCTCCCAATCGGAAAGGACGCTGTGCAAGGTCGGTGGTACGCTGTCTCCTAGATGGACCGCCTTGATGGTAGGTGGAAACCGGAAGGTGACCATATTAGGAGGGGCGCGTAGTTGCAGGTGCCCGGATCGACTCCATTGCAAGCAGCTGCGGGTCGGCCCTCTATTGGAGAAACCATGGCGATGAGTTGTTTGCAGGTGTCTGGGTACAAAGGGGAAGCAGCTACGTGAGTACGGGGCCTTGTGCTGAAAAGTACACAGATGTCCAGAGCTGTGCTTTTGTTGTTTTGTATTACGTGTTTGTTTGTTGTTACAGAGGAGGAGTGAGAGCAAGGGGCTGCAGCCATGGAGCCAGTCCACACCGCACTGAGCACTTCCCTCACCACACAACATCAGCACGCACCACGGACCTGACACTGAAGAGCACACTTTCGTGCACCAGGACGTGGAATTACAATTGTTGTTTTTTGGTTTTGAGTTTGAATACTCGCCGTGTACCCCTGTGGCGGAGTGTCCCGCCCCTATTGTAACAGCAGCGGGATGTGTGAGACAGCAGGGAGGGGGTTAAAGCCTCCCTGAAGAGAAAAAACATGTAAAAATGCACTTCTGTTTAGTTTAATTGTTTTGGTTTATTGTTTAATTTAACTGTTTTATTATTTAATTATCCCCTGCACCTGGGCAGTAATTAGGAATTGGGACCAGGGCAGGGTATGAGAGAGGATCAGTTAATCTGATCGAGGCTGCTGAGTAGAAGGAGGCAGATGAGGTGCTCTGCTTCCGAGCAGTCGCTGAAGTAAGTGCTGTGAAACCCGCGTAGTTTGTTTGTGTTTTGTGGTGCCAGGTAAACGGCTTAGCCGTCCTGCGAGTTAGTGAGGGAAATAACCTGTTTAGTTAGCGCTCCAAAGCGGAGCTAGGTGTCCATTTTGTGTTTTGTTATATTTGTTTTATTTTGTGTTTATTAATAAAATAGCGCGTCAGCGCAGGAAAATCCATTCTCTTGTGTTCTGGGTCGTAATTTTTAAAGGGACACGAACCCGTGAGTGGCGGATTCTTTTACACTATATATTTATTTATTATTATTTGTGTTATTGTTTGCGGTGCGGATCTTATTGTTTGTATATTTAAAAACCCCGTGAGGATGCGTGAGCTGATCAGCTACTGATTATTTAACTAGCTGACAGTCACGCATCCTTACCAAATGCGTGCAGACTGTGGCCGAGGGGTAATAAGATAATTAACAGCTAGTTAACCCCTCGGCCAGAGTATAAGAACCTGCAGCTGTCCGTGCTGCGGGAGTGAGTGTACAGAGGAGAGTACGGGAGAACACGGGAGAGCGAGCGAAAAACAATTGCTATATTTAAAATATACTTGTTTCTGTTTATTTGTTTGGCCATCGCGCCTTTTTGTTTTGTGTTTTGTTGTTGGTTTAAATCTTTTTGTTTTGTTTATTTATTTATTAAATACGCTGACCGCAGTTGCGTTCAGCTTCACCCGCCCATCCATTGTTTTGGTTCAGTTACTTCCTGGTCCGTGACGTCACCACACCTCACCACTGCAAGCCATCCTGCCACAACCCCCCGATACCATCGCTGGTAAAGGGGCGGCTCTTTTTGTTTGTTTATTAAAAACACAGACATTTTTGGGAATAATTTACTGTCTGGTCTTTTGTAAACACTACACCACTCGCACCTGTCACAAGTCCCTACCAATTATACGGTTTATCAGCCTCAGAAGCCGTAAAACCTTTAAAACATTCTCTGTCCAAATCGCTTAAAAACGCACTCTCTAAATCCAGCATTTCTCAACTCTCAGCTAGTCTAGGATACAGGGTTTTCTTTTTAACCAATAAAAAAGGTGTTCACTTTACAACCATTTTAATTGGGTAATAATAACACCAAAGCCCTCTGCTATTGCTCGGCACAGTTTGTTGCTAGGTAAAACTGACCAATAAAAAAATTACAGAGAGCAAATGGGAGGGCAGATCTATGTCCGATAATCGGCCGTTTAGTCCTCACGCAGCACACCTCCATGAGCCGATCATCGGCCCTGTAGTACTCTGAGGGTTAAACATTTTATTGGAAAACATGTTTGTTGAGCTGTATAATACAATGATGGAGTAAAGAATGGAGTATGGGTGGTGGCAGAGGGGCCATGCCCCACCTGACTTTTAAAAATGCCCCCTCACTTTTTGACAAAAGAAACATGTACATAGCAGAAAAAGATGTTTTATAGCTTGTATAGTTGCGGTCATAGGTGCCAGATCAACCCAAAAATAATGTTTCTTCAGGTTTAAAAATGTGTCAGATCATGACTGCAATAGGACTGAGAGAGAGGGATAAATCATCCAGTTCAGTGGCAGACAGACAGATAGCCTTTCAGTAGGGTGGGCAAGCCAGGGGTCTGAGAGTTCTGCTTCTATGGAGAGTTCTGCTTTGCTGCTCATGAGCTTTGCAGTTTTAAACTTATCAAATAATTGCATACTAATCAGTGAAGTACAAACATAAATAATAATCTCAATAGTCATACTCATACTTTGACGGTTTTTGTTTTATTTCCCTGTAAAACAGCAATTTAAGAAAATATCATCATCAAAAGCATTAAAATATTAATTTAGAGTAAAACAAAAAAATACACATTTAAACATGATCATACTGAAGTGGGCTTCTAGGACCACTGTCAGAATTGCACATACTCTTTTTATTTATATATATGCTCTGAGCACTTAAACTCAGGGGAGACGTTTAAGGAGGACAGAGATGTTTTAAACTCCTGTAAGTGATTTTGTTTGTGCACTGGGCATGCTATACGTCCAGACAACTTTTTAATAATCAAGAAAATCACACAAACTCATTTAATTTGAAGTTTTAACGAATCAGAACAGTCGTAGTGCTCTTTAGGTTTATTATATGCTTTAAAACTTGGATTGGTTGGTTGCGCAGACCACCATGAAACCCAATTAATAAGCAATCTGGGCGATCCAGTGCCTTTGCAGGTTTAACAGCAGTAGTACTTCAATACAGTAATACAGATATGGTTATTATATGCCTAGTCTTCAGGCTAGTCATGCAAAAAGCTAAAGCACCCACAACTACGTTCTAAAACATTCAATATATCTCTTAAGACTAAAATATAATTTCTATACCTTACAGCAATGCATTCAATATAAAGAGATATATATTCAAATATATGCTTACTTTCCAGTATATGGATGTGTAGTGTAGGATATATGAAAAATAAGAACTGTCTTCAAAAGACAGAGTCTTCTGAATACGACCAAACAGCAATCCGTTTTTCAGAGACCCTCAGAGCATGGAGCAAGTCAACTTGCAAGATCAAGATCAAGTTCAATGATACAGAATGGGTCGTGCTCTGGGCATATATAGGATTTTCCCTCCATTGAATACATCAGGAGTCTCAATTAAATCTGATCATCAATCTGCCTTGATAGTTCTTGTCTTTGAGTTAATGATATATTCTAGAAGGATCCAGTCCACTCATTTTTAAAACTAATTGGAATTATATAAAAACATTCAAAAATAATTGGGTATAACTCTTTCCAAAATATTGGAACATGATCTCATGGTTCTCATTTTCAACCCCTCCTTTCCCTAATATTTAGGTGAACTGGAGTTCACAGGGTCCTTTCTGCCAAATACAAGTATATATATATATATATATATATATATATATATATATATATATATATATATATAAATATATATACAGTATATATATATATTAACCCTTTGCGGTCCTATGTCGGACCTGGTCTGACATCGCAATTTTCCCTTTCCGGTCCAATGTCGGACCCTGTCCGACATCATCAAAAAGACGCAAAAAACAGGTCTCTAGTCGTTTTTTCTCCAGAAAAAACAGAGAAAACCATTCAATGGCCGAGTGAGACCGATAGGAGCCGAGAGAAGCCGAAAAAAAAGGGGGCGTATCTCATGAATACTGATAGACCCGACACCACATAGATAACACAGACATATAGAAACAAGATAGCTGCTTCTGCATCCAGCGCTCATAGAATATCACAGACATTTGCAGAGCTTTTTGAGATGTTATAGTAATAAAATAATGACTTGGATCGCATTATTGAGGAGTTTGGTGATAAAACGAGTGATCAACAGATGATTTATTGGTATGTATAATTATTATGAGTTATTTGAAAAATACAGCGAACGAGGGGTGGGGCGGTGCTGGAGATGCAGTACTGAGTGTCCTGTTGATATGCAGTGCCTTTTAAACCTGTTTTACTGTGAAAAAAAAATACATTTAAACAGCGCGAGTAAAATGAACTGCGCATATGAAAATAAATTCGACCTGACAAGCCTGACACGCGCTGAATAAATGGACCGCTAAGGGTTAAAGATGTTTTTAATATTAACACCAGCTCTATTTGATTATATTAACCTGGGTCAAAAATATATGTCCCTCTTAGCAGCATATTATGTTACCTTTTCAGTGTGTTGTCAATGGGCCAGTTTAACTTCATATACAAATAAGAACATGAGTAAGTTTACAAAGGAGAGGAGGCCATTCGGCCCATCTTGCTCGTTTGGTTGTTAGTAGCTTATTGATCCCAGAATCTCATCAAGCAGCTTCTTGAAGGATCCCAGGGTGTCAGCTTCAACAACATTACTGGGCAGTTGGATCCAGACCCTCACAATTCTCTGTGTAAAAAAGTGCCTCCTATTTTCTGTTCTGAATGCCCCTTTATCTAATCTCCATTTGTGACCCCTGGTCCTTGTTTCTTTTTTCAGGTTGAAAAAGTCCCCTGGGTCGACATTGTCAATACCTTTTAGAATTCTGAATGCTTGAATCAGATCACTGTGTAAGTCTTCTTTGTTCAAGACTGAACGGATTCAATTCTTTGATCATGTCTGCATATGACATGCCTTTTAAACCCGGGATAATTCTGGTTGCTCTTCTTTGCACTCTTTCTACAGCAGCAATATCCTTTTTGTAACGCGGTGACCAGAACTGAACACAATATTCTAGGTGAGGTCTTACGATTTCCATTACACTTCAAATGAGACCATGTTGTGGTCTGAGTTTGCCAATGGCTCTCTGACCTCTGTTTTAGTTATTCTGTCTTCGTTATTTGAAAAGACTAAATCAAGGCATGCCTCCCCTCTAGTCGGTGCCTTGACAAATTGCGTTAGGAAGCAGTCATGTGGGGAAGGAAATGCAGGAAACAATGTGGGGAAGCTATAAAAAAGGCCAACAAGATGCTTGGATATATTGTGAGGTGTTGAATTTAAATCAAGGGAAGTAATGTTAAAACTTTACAATGCATTAGTAAGACCTCACCTAGAATATTGTGCTCAGTTCTGGTCACCTCGTTACTAAAAGGATATTGCTGCTCTAGAAAGAGTGCACAGAAGAGCAACCAGAATTATCCCAGGTTTAAAAGGCATGTCGTATGCAGACAGGCTAAAAGAATTGAATCTGTTCAGTCTTGAACAAAGAAGACTACGCGGTGATCTGATTCAAGCATTCAAAATCCTAAAAGGTATAGACAATGTCAACCCGGGGGACTTTTTTGACATGAAAAAAGAAACAAGGTTCAGGGGTCACAAATGGAGATTAGATAAAGGGGCATTCAGAACAGAAAATAGGAGGCACTTTTTTACACAGAGAATTGTGAGAGTATGGAACCAACTTCCCAGTAATGTTGTTGAAGCTGACATCCTGAGATCCTTCAAGAAGCTGCTAACTTATTCAGTGGAAGCAGTGTGACAAAGGCACTTACCTACTTCAGACACCTCACAATACCTGTTCCTTCTATGAGGACTTACTTCTAGATACAGTAGCATTACCTTATCCCTGCTGTTTCAGAAGTGTGGCTTGCTAATCAGGAGCTGTTGTCAAGTGTCAAAGATAAAGGCCTTGTTGTTGACGGGGATGGCCGATGTGACTCCCCAAGGTATTCTGCAAAATATGGAGTTTATAACATGATGGACCTGAATACCAATAAAATGCTTAACACACAGCTGGTGCAGGTACAGTAGTTTTCTTTAGATCCACAGGAATCACAATAACATGTTTTAAGGATTAATTGTTTCAATTTGTGAAGTTTTTTGTAATACATTAGTCTTCAACTTGTCTTGAGGAGCTATATTAGCAGCAAAGCTCGAGCTTTTCATGGCCGAGATATTTCCATCATCAAGTTTAATTTGCTGGCAAAATAATCTGGTTATTTTTTTCATTTTTTACAGTCAAATGAAGTACAAAGTTCATCTCATATGGAGTTGGAAGGCTTAAAGAGGACAATGAAATTCCTGCAGGAAAATGGTTGCAGGATAAAATATCTGTTGTTAGATCGACATACACAGATAAAGAAATACATCAGAAATAAAGAAAGTTATATAAACCACTACTTCGATGTTTGGCATGTCAGCAAAGGTAAATGCTTGCAAAGATGTTTTTCCCACATACATTGCTTGAAACAAGTACTGACACTGTAGTGGATTTACTCTCCTCTATCCAAAGAGACTCAGGATTCAGGTTGATTATCAGCTCCAGACATTTTAATCAATGTATACAACAGAAGAGTCTAGAAGAGACTGTGATTACATCAGCTGAAGCCTAACAGTTGAACCCCCAAGCTTTTGGACAATATTACCCCCCACCCCAGGCCCTCTGATAAGACTTGGTCTGTTTTGATCTTAAAACGACCCCCGCTAAAACAAACCATGTACTGGTGACCTTCGGATAAAGAATTATCGACGCTCCAAAAAGGAGGGACTGTGGAGGAAAAATATGGAATTCTGACAAAATATATTTAACTGAATATGAAGTGCCTTTCAGTCTACAACAGACAGTGATTACATCAGCTGAAGCTTAACAGTTGAACCCCCAAGCTTCTCGACAATATTACCCCCCACCCCAGGCCCTCTGATAAGACTGGCTCTGTTTTGATCTTATCTTGTACCACTCCCTATCCCCCTGTCCTACTGGACTTTCTGATAAACACCGGCTCTGTTTTGATCTTATCTTGTGCTACTGGCCATCCCATTGTTCTACTGAACTTTCTGGTAACACAGACACCAGTCACACCCTACTTTCCAGCTTGTACAAACTGTATAAATATCAACTGTAAACCCACTTGTGTTAACAGTCTCTTGTAGACTCTTCCCTTGTATACATTGATTAAAATATCTGGAGCTGATAATCAACCTGAATCCCGAGTTTCTTTGGATAGAGGAGAGTAAATCCACTACAGATTATGGCGTAGTCGGCAGGATCCTGAATATGCTTTGGTTGTTCATCTTGTGTCTGTTACCAGTCTACCTGGAAGGGTGAGTAAATTGAACAAAAACCACCCTCCGTATTTAGAGGCTAGAACGTTAACAGACTGAGATTGAATGAAATTCCATATGTGTTTTAGGATCAAAAGAACTGCATAAAAATTGTTTCAAGACCAGGATACAGGTATTATCAGGGATATTTTGGCGCACGTTGCGTAGTTTTGGCTATGAATCTTGAGGGGTTCATAGTTGGCTGTCAGCTCTGAGGAGTTAGGCAGTAGGGTAACTTACTAATCAATACACTTTGTTTTGGGCTGTAAATCTGAGAAAAAGGTTTTACAGTAGTGCGATTAGCAAGTTACCACAGGCGCGTATCAGGCGCATAGTTTTGGCTGTGAATCTTGAGGGGTTCATAGTTGGCTGTGGACTCTTTGAAGTCTGACAGCAGGGTAATTGACTAATCAATAAATTGTGTTTCAGACTGTAAATTCACAGAGAGGGGTTTTACGGCAGTTTGACTAGTAAATTACCACCGGCGCGTAGTAACGTGTACGTTTGGGCTGAGAATCTAGAGAAAGGATTTTACAGCAGTGTAAGGAATATAGGCGCGCAGCGTTAATATTCGGTTAACGGGCTTGATCAAGCAGGGAGTAAGAATGAATGAAGTAATTGAGTGTGTGAATGAAAAAAGTGGCAAAATGTATGGAAAAGGTATAAGTGGAATAATTGAGTATGTGAGTGAAAAAAAAATGTTAAATTGTATGAAAAAATGACCAAAAGTGTCTGGGACCCGAAGTGGGTCCCAAGCCAACAGCGTGATTGGTGGAATAACAGAATAAGGATAGGACTGACAAGGGAATTGTAATTTTATGTAGCCTGTTGAAGGGGCACTGGGGAGTGCATTGGATAAAGCAAAAACCATACAGCAAGAAAACACATTATTTAGAGAGCAATTGAAAATTTTGCAGA